>CM064887.1:8207653-9407653 GCA_030347415.2 Decapterus maruadsi | reverse complement strand
CTGTCAACTTATGAAAAGTGATTTGGCGCAAACATGACCTCTGCTCAATCTTCCGAACGTTTGTCACACCCAGGGCTCCCATCCATATCAGTCGCTGAGCTACACCAGCGGTGACACCGCGGCTGACTCACCCGCCCACGTGAGCCGCGCGGGCCTGCCGGCCAAGGACAGCCCGAGGAAGGAGAGTCTCCTGAGCAATCTGACCGGCAGCTTTCGGAGCCTGCACAACCTGCTGGAGGGCACGCCTCAGAGGAACGAGCCGTCTGCCACCGCTGCTGCCGCCGCGGCCGCCGCCAAGAGCAGCTCGCTCACTCGCACAGGTACTCATAGCTCATGAACCACAGCTATGTTGCATAGTGTGTGGAAGTTTCTGTCAACCAACGACAGAAGGTGTGAACCTGGTTTTTATTATAACGTGTGACATTCCACCTGTCATCTTTGCTGCAATACTGACCTCTACCGTTTAGTTATGTTAATAATAGCAAACCAAAATAGACTCACAGCTTGGTCCCTCCTCGGGCTCCTCACCCACTGTGATCAAATATGCAGAGTCAGTGAGCTATGAGTTATTTACTTTGTTTCATTCTGTAACAATCAGTGACCCCTGCTGGTGTCACCTTGCTTCATTAAAGCAGAGATACAGTACGATATTTAAGCTTTTGTTTGCGACACTCTGTGTTTCACTTAACGACCTGGAGGGGGAAATAAACTGATAAAAAAGACAAACACCTACATGTTTTCAGTGTGTATCACAGTGAAAGACATACAGATGACTGTTTACAAGAGGACAAGAGCTTGCAATCTCTTCAAACTCTTGTCCTTGTCATAACTTTTGTAATTCCCAAATAAAGTGCATTAACCTCATGCGCCTCTGTAATGCAAGATGAAAATGATCAATCAGTAATTATGTGATGTCCAGGTTTTTGTAGTCGGTACATGACGTAATGTTCACTCAATCTCTTTCTCTGCCTCAGGGAACAGCTTAGGGACAGATATGCTGACGGAGCACCCGCTGCTGTCGGAGCCCTCCTCTGTCAGTTTTTACAACTGGATGTCCAACGCCGTGGGCAACAGGACTGGAGCTGGAAATCAGGAATCCCCGGTCAATCGTTCCCAACACAACAGCCTACAGACAGGTCAGATATCAAGGGTGGTTTTCATAAGAAACTGCATTTTTATTCAAAAACCCCTCAAAGACTGGAAGATTTCACTTCATCTTTGGAACCTTAAGGGGCAAATAGATGTTTTTTTCCCCCTTTGCTATCCATGCTTTTGTTATAACACTGCTAGACTGGGCAATAATCACTAACACCTTCACACTTCTACTCCAGTAGCCGAGGATTCTCCTGGCAACCATTACCAGTATCAACCACTGACAACATTTAACATCCCAGGAGAAGGTCAGGAATTGTTGCTCAGTGTTGTGCTGACGGTGCTGGTGAACTAATTAGCTGGCTAATTGTGTAAAATAGTTTCCTCTTGTGTTAGTTTAACGTTACATCCACACTGGTATGTTTTAATTTCAAAAAGAGCATTTTTTTTAACAAAAACGTTTTTCCTCCAGATAACTATTTTAGCGCTGTGTAAGAAATAACAATCACACACACTGCCCATGCTTGTACAGGAAGTAGATTTTCTGATGTGCAGCTGATAAGTTGGATAATGGTAAATGGCCAATGCTCTGTATTTATATAGAGAAAACACTAAGAACAAGGAACAGAGAAACGAACAGCAGAGACTATAAAAAATGCAGAATTTAACTGCACAAAAGCTGCTCAGAAAGAAACAAGGTCAACAATGCCTGTAATTCATTATCCATGCTGCATCACCACTGGTAGCAGAGTCTGTTAAGACCCAATCAGGGAGCAGCAGTGAGTCTTTATGTCATTGTTTCCAAAGGTCTCTGCTGTTGCTTGTCCAAATGACATTGCAACCCTGGAGTTAAACGGTTCAAAAACTGCGTCGTGAAAACTCTGCAGTATTGTGGACGTCAGGCGTAAATATGGCAAAAGTGACGCATTTTTAAAATTACAACATAGTTTTGTGGATGTAACTGAATAGACACCTACATTACACGTAGAAATCCTGTTGAAAACTCAAACAGGATGATTGGTGCTGTGTGAAACAGATCGGATTAGAGCTGGAACAATCAGTACCATATATACCGAGCTCCATATACAGAGGCGATCCTCGTTGCCGCAGCGGCCCTGGATCGATTCCACCGGTGGTCCTTTGCTGCATATCATTCCCTCCTCTCTCTGTCTCTGTCTATCTTTTGGCTTTCTACTGTCCTATTCATTAAGGCACGAAAACCTCCCAAAAATATACGCAAAAAAAAAACATTAGCTACACAGATGATGGCCCATTTCAAGTTACTTTGGGAGTCTTTCTTATTGGAAAATGAAAGGAGCTCACTGACAACGTACATAGTGTCTGTACCAACACTTACTGTAGTGCCTTTAAAAGAAAGAACCGGGGAAGTTTTTATTCATAAGTATCATCAGTTTTTCCTTCTTGGACTGCTCTATAGGTGGATTTTGTCTTTGTGAAGAGGTCACAGAAGTTTCAGCAACACTCAGCTCATGTTTTCACAGACTCTAGGGGATACTATTGTTTTTCTTTCCCACTACCAATGAGGATACCTTGGTGTTTGATTATTGGACAACACTGAACACTGATCCAACAGCAGGACTGTTTTTGTCTTCAAATCTGTTCACATCATAGTTTATTAGCAGTACAACAGTAGTACAGCTCTCACAGACCAGTAAAAGGGGTTGAATGGTATAAAATGTTGCTGGATGGAAGCCCGAGCGTTCGATTGTATTGAATCCCATGCAGCTGCAGCAGTGCTGTTGTGGCGGACGGACAAAGTCATGTTGTTTTCCCCACTGGTGTCTTCCTGCTGCCAAACACTCAGTGAGAGCCAGATCATTGTTAGCAGAGTTTATAGTCCTGATATTCTCCTCGTCCCCTCACGGTGCTGCTCTGTCTCTTTCTCTCCCACCCTCTGCTCCTCTCCACTCCCACTCGCCCTTTGAGTTACAAACAGCCGCGCTCCAAAGAAAGCTCATCATTTAGAATCAGCCACATGGAAAGATATCTCTTACTTTGACAATTTAGCCCGGCACTTTGATTGTGTGGGAACAATTATGCGTGTGCGTAATGGCTGGATTTCTGCCCGAGACGATAAGCTTTTGTCGTTATCTACTTACCCAGGTGTCAGTCAATGACAGCACGGCGAATTAGCCAGGCACTTCCTCACAAACAAATTAAGTGAATGTGATGAGGCTGTTTGGATTTTCAAATTGCGCATAAATGGCAATAAAGTTCCTCTCAGCACTCCCAGTAATGTGGTTGTGACCGTCTGTTTAGCTCCTTCTACCGTCTTTGTTATGAGGAGCTGGCGTAGTAAAGTGTTTTCCCCTACAGCTCCTGCAGCAGTTTATATGTTCACACTGCCACCACTCACATGCTCTGGTGAGATAAAGCTCCACTAGCAGAACCTGCCTGACTTTTTTTTTTTTCAGCACACGTATCCCAAACCTCTTTTTTTACCTCCTTTCTCAGGTGGGACGTGCAACCTACCTACGATTCCCTCGGCGTCAGACTTTAACACGGTGCTGTCCAGCGACCAGAACACACTAGATGGCACCCACTCCCAGCATTCCCAGCACAGCACCAGCCAGGATGACATGGCCGACATCGAGGAGGGAAACCAGTGTCCAGCTGCTGTTCAGCTGGCTGATGCTCAGGTACTGTCTTTACAGCGCACGTGTGTCTGCAGATCTTTATTATTCGTTGACTTTGCTCTTCATTAGACGGATAAATAACACAATGTTTGTTGCTCACTGATAAGATGGGATTTCCTAATTGCTTTAGAGACTCTTTATTAAATGAGGTTTTTATTTGTGTTGATGATGTGGGATCAGGCAGATGTGTTCAGTGAGGGAGAGCAATAAGGTGATACTAATCTAAATGGCCTGCTCTTTTGTAATGGGAGTCTTTCCATTTTTATCTTCATATGTAGATGTTGAGGGCTCGGTTTTGTACAAAAACAAACAAAAAAACTGTTTTCATACCTTGATATTTTTTGTTTTTTGTTTTCTTTTCCCCTCAGGTTGTTTTCAAGCCTTTGCTCAGTTACACAGGCATCCAGGCTCAAGACACCACCACCCCTCTTAGTTATAAGATGTATTTCGGAGAGCACCTGTCTTTTTCTGGGAACCTCGAGTGTCTTAGAGCAGACATCGTCGACTCTGACACCTCCAAAGAGCGCAAGAACAAAAAATCCAAGAGGTGAAATAAGTCTGAGCCACAACCATGAATTTCTGTGTTAATGTGTTTTTGTGTGGTCTATGCAGCTAAAACCACACATATAATGGTTGTGTGTCCGTCTTCCTCTCCTGTCAGACAAGGCATGGTGCATCTCCCGCCCCTGGAGTTCAAGCCAGCGCTCCTGATCGAGACGTTCAGCCTGAACGCGGTGGTGATGGAGAAGTCGACCAGTGCGCCGCAGGGCCCCACCGCCGCCCCGCTCTCCTTCCACGACCTCAACCGCCGCCACTACAACACATTCCACTGCGACTTCACCACGGCGTGCCAGGCCATCAGCCAGCGCGTGGACATGGCCCTGGTGCGCCTCATCCACCAGTTCAGCACCATGATCGACGACATCAAGGCCACGCAGACGGACATCAAGCTGAGCCGCTACACGGCCGGCTCCGCCTCGCCGACGCCCACCTTCAAGGCACGGCCCTACCGCCACTTCAGGTCGTCGGACTTCAGCCGCAGCTCCCGAGGCAGCTTGAACGGGGCGGGCCGCAGCGGAACCCAAACGCTGAAGAGCAAGAGAGGGACCGGTGGAGGGGGAGGGGCAAACGCAGGAGGAGCGGGGGCCGCCGGGACTCAACCGCCTAACGGACCTCCATCAGGAATGGACACGCTGGGGAGAAGGGAGCCTCGAGGTCGCAGCTCCCTCGGACGATCCGAGCGTCGCACCTCCAAGGTAACAATAACAACTTAGAGTTAGTTGCGTATGCAGAGTCTCGGTTCTCTGAGAAGTGATATCTCACTAGGGATATGCAGGGGAGTGTTCCCCCTAGAGAGAGACGGGAAGGAATTGTTATTACTGAGCGTGCACTTTCAAAAACGCTGACACAAAGCGCTGCAGAATCTCAACACAGCAGCACACACCATAAAAAAACAATGTGAAGAGTCATTAAATGGACAGACACATTAATTAAAGTACATTACATTTGTCTTGGTCACAAGTTGGAAAAAATAAAAACCCTTGAGAACAGTTAGATTACTCAGCATCAGCTTATTCTTAGGCTTCAATATAGTGTGTATATATTCCTTTACACCATAAACACTCCGAATGGATTGAAGTTTGTTTTACTGATAGATATCGACACCTGCAAACGTTTCAACAGGGAATAAACTTAGAAGCCATTCGGAATGTTTTATGTTTTCACATTTGAAAAGGTCAGTAAATATCTCAAGCCCAGCAGCCAACGGCCATTTCAAAGACCAGATGTTGCCTTTCAGAAGGCCCGGTTTTTAATCGACACCTTGGAACATTCACTACCTGCCTGAGGACTCTGGTGTATGTGGATCAATTTATTTATAGAGCACATTTGAAAGCAAATAAAACGCAGACATGGATAAAAGAGTCTAAGTAGAGTTATAAAAGCATTGAGTGGACAAAATCACAGAGTTGCACAGTGAGCAAGTTAAATACAAACAAGTGTGGCTGGTCATGTCTTCATGAAGGCTATTAAAGGCTAAAGAAAAGATGGGGATTTTGATTGGTTTTAGAGATATCGGTGGAGGGGAGAGGGATCTCTGTGTGAGGTGCAGACTATTCTACAATGTAGGGCCGACAATGGAAACAGCTCGATCACCTTTGGATCTTAATTAGGTGGAATGGAGCAGTATTGATTGCGGTGGCACAGTCAACTGTAACGCTGAAGATTAAGACCTAGATTTTATTGTGGTGTAGCTGGAGGAAGATTTTATACAAACCTCAGTGCAAACACCGCAGGTAGTATTCTTGTGACTTGGGGTTTGTGTTGTACGTACTACCTCAAATAGGGTTTAAAGCTCTCTAATATTCCTGAGTGGTACTAATCTTTCAATGTGAACATTAAAATCACAACATTCATTCATTTTCTCCATATAAACCCTAGAGGGAGCCAGCGATTTACAAAAACCTCTCAGTACTGGCACCATTCACTTACAGTGGCTTAGTCCACAGGTTTAAGGCAAAAGGTGCCAGAACCTTTCCAGCTGTGTAGTTATTCCAAGAACATTTTCTTTGCCTCGGCAGAGGAATCGCACACTTTCTTAAGAGAAGAGTTTTATTTAAATGTAACATGCATCAGAGGAAATCGAGCACCTTTTACATGTCTTATCTAAACCAGGTCCCTTAGGAGCCTGTGTGTGCTGATGTATGTGATGTACCCTCCTGTATACTGAGACAAATATCTGTTCTCAGCTGACAGATGTCATCTTCATAAACTGTTACAGTAAACGGTACAGTGCAAAAAGAAATGGGTAACCTGTCAGCGAGGCTTCAGCCCCGTGATGCATTCTGTGACATTCCTGCACACCTCATAATGTGAAATATTTTCGTAGGTGTCAAGGAAAGGCTCCCGTGACGTGGCGGACCACATGGCGATCCAGATGGACGACTCGGACTCCATCACGGTGTCGGAGCAGAGCGAGCCATCAGCAGAATGTTGGCAGAACATGTACAAGCTGCTCAACTTCTACTCCCTCATCTCTGATCCCACTGGCATCCTGGAGAAAAGCTCCCCAGAGAACTGTCTCTCAGGTGGGAAATCTGCCTCCAGCAGTCATTCATTTCTTTATTTCTGTCCTCTTTTCAAACCTCCTCACGTGCTCCCTTCTTCACTTTCCACTTTTACCTTCCATACAGTTTTCTACTCGCTGTACTTGCTCTATTCTTTCCTTCTTGAAAAATTTCCATATTTTCCCCCCTCCCCGGCACAGACCAGATTTACATCTACACCACTCTGCTTCTTACGATTCTTCTTTTTACACCCTGCATTGTTGAGTTGACATTTGACAGGCTTTTTTTTTTCCCTTCCTGCCTTTCTTCTATTCTGACCTAAAGTACAGTAGACATCTTCTTGTCTTATCTGTTTTATTTAAATAAGGTCTTATTTACAGATCACTATGCATGTTTTAGTGACATTTATTTATATTTATGCTGCATACATGACACATTTTCTCTCTCCATCACATGCATGTATGTTTGCACAGTTGAAAACCTAATGTAGGTTATATATTTTATTCATTTTAATTATGTAATCCCACTCATTACATCATAATGAGGCCTTTTCTCATGTGTCATATGTGATACCTCCAAATTGGCTGTATTATTTATTTATTACTAGTCAATGTATCCTTATGTTACCTCCTTCTGCTGTTTTTCCCCTACAGTCCCTTGAGGAGTTCATTAAGTATAAGAGAAAAGCTTTTAGTGTTTCTGCAGAACACACCTTGTTCCAGTGAAGGAGTGGGTTCCTGAGGGCTCAAAACTTTGCACAGTCCTTTTAAATTGTCGATGTAGTTGTCATCACAAGGCAAATTTAGGTCATTCAGATATGCCACTTTTATATAAAAAAGCTGCAGTTCAACAAAGACCGAAATGTATTGTAGAATCTAGAGTCTAGTGTCTCATTTTTACATAAGAGCTTCTAAGAATGTGTTGCATGTGTGCTCTCTGCAGAGGGAGGGCGTCGGGCTTCCGAGCCGCTCTGCAAAGTCATCTTTGAGAACGAGCAGCAGGACCCCACCACGCCCAACAAGCCCCCCGGTGCGGGAGGAAGGCGGCATAGCCTGGTGAGCTCCGAGCCCCAGCATGTCACACTTATAGTGTTCGGCATCGGCATGGTGAACCGCACCCACCTGGAGGCTGACATCGGAGGGCTCACCATGGAGGCCGAGCTTAAGAAGATCCATGGAAGTTTCACACTGAAGGAGAAGATGAAAGGTGAGGCAGATCAGTGTGCTGTCGTTGCTTTCTCACTTTTCTACTTTGCACTGACTTTAATTTCACTTGTTCAATATGGGGAAAAAAAACACGACAAATGATTAAAGCCGGTTTTGAGTTGATGAATATATTTTTAATTATAACACCTGCAATCCTAAATCCTTCTCTCTTCTCTGTAAGAATTTACATTTTAATGATACAAAATAAAGCTCTTGTGTCTCCATTTAATGACTGATTACATTATACATACAAGTATAAGTGCAAAAGGTAGATTCATACATTTCTGCAAATGAATTCAGGTAGACAGCAGTTGATGATGATTAAAAACGATTTCAGTTTGGTCTCATCTTTTTTTTCTTGATGTTAATTTCCCCACAGATATCCTGCACCAGAAAATGACTGAGACATGCGTGTCGGCTCATATAGGAGGGGTAAACATCGTCCTCCTGGAGGGCATAACGCCTGACATCCAGTACGTACAAACTCTCTTTCACTGTAGCTAATTAACAAATCCATTTTCTCTGGATGAAGCTTTGTTGATCTGAGTTTTGTTGTGTGCATGTTTATCAAATTAGTTTGAAATTTGTAATGAATTTGTTTTTTAATGAGATTTGTTCATGGATTTTGGTGCTTTAATTCACTCTTTTAATCTTAACGTGAAAAGATTATTTAATTTTAATTGTGGATGCTAACATGTAGAACTTAATGAGAATCACAGCATGATGGAAGAAAGTGTTGCTCCGAATTGTGCAAGAACACCGTGGCAGAACTTAGATGTTAAGTACACGAATACCTTTGAAAAGTCAGTGCGATATTTTTAAAACTAGTATTCAGTGACTCCTTTCCAGCCAGGTATTTTTTTTTCCGCTCCTTTTTTTTTTTCTCTTAACTGAAAGCAATTTCCTCAAAACATAACCACCATAATCAGGTTACAAGCCTTGTAGTCGTGCATTCAGACAGGCTGATGCATCTCCACACTTCTTTGATTTGGTTTAGAACTTGTGCTTGCCGCTTCTCATCTCATTCTGCTTAACAGATGCTCCCAGAGTGAAAATAAAACTGAAACTTAATCCTGTTTTCGTGTGGTACACCCCAAACCGTGCCCATGTGTTTAAATTTGCGTATGCCAGGCAACTTGGCACTTTATATTCATCACTGATGCGTTGAATTGCCCGTCGTTCAAATATAAGTAAGAGCGATTGTAGTGCCAGTCACATACTTCCCAACTTGTCTGTTTGATTCAAATGTACCCAGCGTGCAGTGCAGTGGGCCATCGACTGAGCCGTAACGTACATCAGGCCCCTGCACAGAAGTAGAGGGTGTAAATTAAAGCATGGTGTTCATCATATTAGCAGAGTGTCAGCAGTTGTTGTGAGATATTGTCGTCCATTAATTATAACATTAATATGACTCTGGCTACCTCAGCCCGTTAAATACTTGATGAATCCAGAGACTTGTTATTTGTGATTAAGAGCTTAAGCATCGGAAAACAAAATCAGATTGGAGGGGGCCTCGGAGCTGACTACATTTTTTACTTTAAGTGCCTACTCAGTGTTGTTGCTTTTGGAAAGCTGTGTTCTGACCTTATGGTGTCTCAGAACTGTTTTCTGCTCTCTAACTTTTCCTTGGCTTTTTCTTCCAACTATTTGCATAGACTGGAGGATTTCCCAACATCTCCCACCAGCACAGCTAAACAGGAGTTTCTGTATGTTATTACTACCATTTAGAGCCCACATGCATCAATACATCAAAGACACAACTGCCGTGATTGTACGTCCTCCATCTGTCTCGACTTGCCTGTCTGCACATGTATTTTCAGTGAAGACGTTCCCTGTTAAGAGTTTGTGAGCGGAGCTGTTTTCACTGGTTACACAGACTGAAGGGAATTCATTCCAGATGTTTTTTTTATGAAAACAGAAAGCCGGTCAGTTTTTCATGAAGTCATTTGTGGATTAAATGTTAGTATTGTTCCTTCTCTGATGTTTTTATTTTTAAAAATACTGAAATATCTCACAGTCTGTCTGATATTTCAGCCCCTATTTCAGTGTCAGTGTATTAAACCTTTCTTATTGTAAGCCATATAAAGTGTTGTAAACTGTATTTGGTACTAAAGCCAGGATAAGAGACAAGGCATCTGTCATTGTGGACAAATCATTCCCGTTTTCATTCAGAGTGCAACATGCGTCAGTGTCATGATTTCTCATTCTCCTCCATGCCCAGAGAAACTGAATGTCCACCTGAATCTGCATGGTGTCTGACTGTTTGATGTCCTCCCAGTTATTCCACCCGCGTTGCCCATTCATTCATCTGCCCACATCAACTTGGGTTAAAAAAAAAAAAATCAGTCCTGTATCTCATCCCAGTTTGCTCTGTGCTTCAGGACCGTGGTCAAATGCAACATCGCCAAGTCCCAGGCCCTGTACAGCGCCCAGAGAGGACTGAAGACCAACAACGCGGCTGTCTTCAAAGTGGGCGCCATAATGATCAACATCCCCCAACACCCGGCTACTTTGCACAGCATGATGGTCCGCAGCTCCCACCAGCTCTCCAAGCAGATCTCTGACCTCATCCGCCAGCCCTCCAACACGTATGTTCTCGTCACATTTTAACAAAGACTCATCTGTGTTGTTGGTACTTGGACATGCGGCTCCTATATTGGTTGTTTATCAATGTGCTGTATATGTCATCCTAAATTAATGTTGTATTATTAATGTTATTTTGTTATTTATTTTATTTAACATTAATAATAATAATGATGGAACCATAATGAGGAACCTGTGGGGAAAAGGTTTGTTTGTCTGTAGTTGTAGAAATTAATGTATGGCCCAATCTCTGCCATCTTCAACAATGGCCTTTAAAATACATGAACAAGCAAACTGACTCTAAAAGGTTGTGCAGTTGTTACTGTTCTCCCAAATTTTAAAAATAGCAGCTAATTCATATCTGTCACTGAGCACCTAATGCCAGTAGATTGTAATCTATACTTAATAAAATCCTCATGAGAAGACTTTCATCTACATAAGTGACAGGTTACTATGGCATGCCCATACTGTTGCCTGCTTTGAATGCCTGCCTGGTCTGTTTCCATGGTAATTCTGATTTATGTTAATATATTTATAGTTGTAGGTGTGCATAGGATATTAAACAACTTTCCATTATTTGATATTCACTGGAATAGAAACCAGTATCTGTGAAGCTGTGAATAATAACCCACTCTTAACTAAATCAAAGCAGTAGGAGACAGTTTGTATAGTTTATGATGCGATAGAAGATTTGAGATACAAGAGGCCAAATTCAGTCAAAACATTAACATAGTAAAGAGTAAAGTGCAGTTGCTTCTCACATCCCAAGTCACTGCTTAAGTACTTAATGAGCCGGTCCTGACTGGGGGAATGTTTTTTTTTCTTCTTCTTCTTCTCTCCTCACAGTCAGCCTCCGAACAGAGAGGACACCCCCACCCCACAGCTCTCAGACAAAGCTTCTAGCATCAATCAGACGCCTGTGGAGGCCAATGAATTCCCCCAGCTTCCCGAAGGCCTGGAGAAGAAGCCCATCGTCCTCAAGTTCAGTGCCATGATGGATGGCATCACCATCGGGGCTGCCCTCCTGCCCTCACTTAAAGCAGAGTACAAAATGGGTCGCATGAAGAGCCACGGCATGACAGGTGTGAGCAAGCAGACAGCTGCTATTGATTTCCATTTAAAAACAAAACCAGAGAGCTTGTTTTCTTCTTCTATTCTTAAAATGTGCTTTCAGTGGAACTAAACTTAGTGCAAAAATACAGTATTTTTCTCTTCTGGCTGTAGACATCATCCTTGAGGCATTATGTGTCCCCCGCAAAAGAACAAGTTGTAATACTACACTTTCTTCTTCCCGCACCTCTCCTCCATTCAGGGGCACAAACCAGTTTCACTTTCGAGTTGCCAAACCACAAGCTTTGCTTCCAGTCCAAAGTGTCCCCTGTGGACGTGTCGGCCATGCCGCCATCAGCCAGCCTCACGTTGCCTCCAGTCACCATGTCAGGAGAGTACATCATGGAGGAGCACGAGAGCCACTCGGACCAGGGCTGGGGGGCGGACGACTTCCCGGCAAAGCAGGGAAACTACCTGCAAGGGAACTATCTGCGCTGCGTGGCTGAGGTAAAAAAAAATCATCCTGATTATGGGATGTTTCACATTTGTGTTCTTGATAAGATGGATCACACTCGTCTTCTCTTATGTGCAGATCGGTTCATTTGAGCACAACCTGACCACAGACCTGCTCAACCACCTGGTCTTCCTGCAGAAGGTTTTCATGAAGGAAGTCAATGAGGTCATCCAGAAGGTGTCAGGTACTGCAGCTTGGACTAACGCAGCTTTCACACAGATTTACCTTGGCTCATTTTCAAAGCCTTAAGACAAAAAAAACTCCACATTATCTGTGGACCCTGTACAGAACCATATCCTCTATGCTGTTGTAATGGCCCCGTTTTCCTCCATGATCAATAAAGTTAATCTCATTTTAAACATCTGACTGATCCCCACAGTATTCTGTAGCCTACAGCCGCTGCTTAAGTCACTGAAAAAAATCGTTTTTCCACTCAAAACAATGCCCAAGGCCTTAGCACAAATCCAGTCATGTTCATTTCCACAACAGTATTGATGGTAATTAGTTTAACTTGCGAAAATGTGATCGATGTAATTGCCCAACAGAGACAGAACTTCGAGTTTTATGGCATTTTAGGGTAAAGAATAATGGTACAGCCTTCAGCTGAGAAAGTGGCAAATATTCACATCAGGGAGGAGTCTTTAAATGTAGTTGCACTGGGACAATTGAGCAGATAGTAAACCTCACACAGACTCAGACAGCATAATCCCACTGTATTACACTATCTAACATTTCACAACTGTCTGTGAAGGCTGTGAGTTGGACTTTTATACTTTCTTTGCATGCAGGAGGAGAACAACCCATCCCATTGTGGAATGAGCACGACACCTCGACTGACGCAGACAAGCCCAAAATCCTTCTTTATTCACTGAGCCTGATGTTCAAGGTAACTCATGTTCTTCCTTCCTGTATGAAACTGCAAAATAGCCCATCAGTCACACTGGGAGCCACAAGGTGAGTTTTGCCCCCAGACCTTACAGATGTTACTGGTTCAAAATTGCGGGGTTTGTCTCGCACTGCAGGATCTCGCGAACGCGAGAATTTTCACCACCACTGTTTTCCTCTAGGTGGCAGCACCGTACTAAATACTGCTCAGACGTTTTGGGGACCATGCTGACACGTCACACAATGTAGCCGCGATGAGGAGTGGCGCTGTTCATGATAGCTACAGATAGAATACAGTAGGATGAAAGGAGAACGAGCTGCAGTCAGTAAATAATACAGTAGCCTATAATCTCTGTCTCGTCAGCTCCAAGTTTTTAAAAATGAGCCGGAGAGAGTTGCGGTGATTGTACTGCATCCACTTCATGACTACATTATGAAAACACGAGTCTATATATATTTTCCAGATTAAATCCGTTGGATCAGTGGTTCATAAGCTTCATAAGCCCATTACTGAAATGCTACGTGCGCCACAACTAGTTCCCCCAGAAAACAACAACCTGTAGCACAGCTTTGTATTGTTGCAAAAGTGTTGCATCTAGATTCATTACTGGTTTCTAAAAGTATCGATATGAACAGCGCGCGGCCCGACGCGCGCTGTGCGCACTCGACAGGCAGAGCAGAGGAGAGCAGGCAGCGTCCACAGCGTTTGGACCTGAGTAGTTACACAGAACTAGACGCACGTTTGAATTGAACATGTTGATATTGACGGCAAAACTTATTCTCCGCTGTCTGCCTGCGTGCACATGTGTGTGATGTGAGAGAGGAGGGAACCCCCGCCCGTCAGACGAGAGGAGATGCATTGTAATGACTGTAATGAAACAATAGCAACACGCTGAAATTGCACAACTCTTAGTTAGCGTTTCATTTAATGAAAAAACAAACAAACATCTGTTATAAGTCTATTTGATTATAATAAAATAAAAATAATGGGGAGGCACTGCTGCTGTATTGAATATGATGTCATTTTTCAGGGTATTGACATTGAGTTTGAAATTTTAGTATTGAGACAATCCTACAACTCTGTGAAGACAAATTTGACCACAACAAACACCACAACAGCCAGAAGCAACTAAAATACAGACAACAAGCCACCGAGTTAATAACCAGCGTCGTGGTGCCGCTGATCTGGTTTTTAGCTGCTCTGCAATCTCATTGTTTCAAAGAAAATGGATTGATTGATTTTTTTACGCATGGCTCTGTGCGTCTGGCACGTGTGTCTTGGAGTTTTGAATCGAGGCTTTATGTTCAGCTCCCCTTAGCCTACATGGGAAATTTATTACATGAAACACAACAAAATTTCTTCACTTAGCCCACGAACTGAATTGTGAGCTAACTGTTAGGAACCGCTTTTTTCTGTTCAAAGCAAACAGCTGTGAAGTACTGTGGGGGGAGGGGGGCAGGACTTTTCTTCCAGCTGGCTGTTTTTCTACCAGTTACAGACAGTAGCCTAGATGCAAAGTATTGATGAGCTGAGACACATTCACACCTCCATTCATCTCCGCGCTGGTAACGCCCATCAACATCTGATTTACATGTCGACTGTTAACACATGGCGATTGGCCATTCACGCGACTTTGTTCTTGGTTTCGGCCAATCAGCTTGTAAGCACATGGCTAATTATCAGCTTTCAACCAATCTATGGCGACGGCACAGCGATCCCAGCTGCCTACAGCTGTTGCTGTTATTGTTTTTAACATTGCTGGAAGGCAAAGCCCGTGGCGCTGGCAGCGGCCACAAGGACGCACTCACACTTGGGCCAGTTGCTCTGTATGTGCTGAGGCCATGGATGTAGGCTATAATATAATACATCCATGGCTGAAGCACAAATGCTCCCCTCCTCTGTCCCGCTGGCCCGCACTCACACACCTCGAACCCAAGCATGCAAGCACGGTTGCCTCCGACACACGTTGATATAGAGGGATTATTAGTTTATTTGTTTACCAACACGGCGGATGTGCGCTACCTGACTGCAGAAAGAACAGAGCCTTTTTAACAACAACGGTGAGGAGGTGCCGACAGTATGGGCTATAGGTGGTTGTGTCCACACACTCATACTGGTTTTATGACATTATAGCGCAGGAGGGAGTGGGAGGGATGCGAGCATCTCCTTCAACCATGCAGGGAAAAGGGGAATGATAGGAAACGCGAATTTATTGAGAAGCAATGCCCAGGTCAGCAATGCATGACAAAAACATGTGGTTCATTCGTCCCCCAAGTCACATAAACCAACACAATGTGGACACACACAACTCCGGTTACGCCACGGTGACGTGTAGAAAAGCGAAAAAAGTGTTTCCATTACACTTTTGCGAAACACATTTGTATCGATACGTCTCAAAAACCACCTCATGAGAGTCATCAGCGGTACCACGACGCTGCTCAGTAACTCATCTTATTGTGTGCCTGTGGTCCGACCTGACCAAGTTATTGAATATTGACGTTTATTTAACAACAGATCCATTTTATTACATTAGACTATATTTTCCATTTTTGCTGAGCGGTTTGTTCTGAATTAAATAAAAGCCTGTCCCAAACAGCCGCGTGTGTTACTTCGTTTTATAGGCTATCATCTTTGCCCTGTGCAGAAGACCTTCATAATTTGTGATACATAATCATGAAGTCATAAAGCAAGCCAGGCTTTATCATATTACAATAGTTTATGTGATTTAGGCAGGGTATACAGTAGTTAGTTCTAGTTAAATAGCCTAGAGTTTAAGCAGTGGATTACTGCACAGATCATACTAATTCATCCGCCTGTCGTCCTCCGTTCTCACAGATGCCACCTGGTGGTTGTTTTGGCACCATGCGGCTTTTCATTAAAACCTCTTTGTCTCGCCAAGGAAAAAAATGCCTGGCGCTTGTGCCGTCTCGCGTGAATCACGCGAGAAGTCCGCAATTTTGAACCAGTAACATCTGTATGTTGCTTCGAGTCAGAAAACCAGTTATGTTTCTTTCCCTTGAGAGTTTTCTTTTATTTTTTAGTGTCAGTTCAGCTTTCAGGACATTTCTGAAGGCTGTATTCTTGTTCACAGGGCATCCAGATGACAGCAACTACTCCCTCCATGCGAGCCGTGCGGTTCGAGACGGGTCTGATCGAGCTGGAGCTATCCAACAGGATCCAGTGCAAAGCGCAACCCGGCGGCAGCAGCAGCTACCTCAAACTGTTCGGCAAATGTCAAGTAGATCTGAACCTGGCGCTCGGACAGATTGTCAAGCACCAGGTACAAATGGGTGTACAAAGTGTTTTTCAGGCAGGGTTTCTTCTGCACCAGACACAGACACACAGACACGGTCATATACGGTATGACAGATGGCTGTCTCACCCCCACCCTCTACTCACTTCACTTTACAGGTGTACGAAGAAGCAGGCTCAGACTTCCACCAGGTGGCCTACTTCCGAACTCGGATCGGTCTCCGAAACGCTCTGCAGGAGGAGATCAGCGGCTCGTCTGACAAAGAGGCCGTGCTCATCACACTCAACAGGCCAATTGTTTTTGCTCAGCCGGTGGCCTTTGACAGAGGTTCGGTTCACATTTTCGACGATGTCAAATTGTTATCAAATGTTAAGACCGGCCCTTGTCTTAAAATTCAGTGACGAATCGGTACCTTTGACGTATATTATTGAAAGTCTGTTTTACCTCCATGAATTCTCCTTCAAAACATTTGCTCAGCTGTGACATCACGCTTAGTTCTAGTCAGCAGTTTTTGTTGTATACTGTACAAAGAAAGTTGTGATCATTACCACTCAACTTATTTGTTGACACTGACACTGAGGATTCACCGACACAGCAGGAACATGGAAGTGTTGTATTTTCGCTGAATATAGTCCCTATCAAGTCTACCAATCCAACTCTGGTGGTCTAAAAAAGAAAAGAGACATGTTGATGGGATTGCATCTGATTTGCACTCACAAAAAAAAAAATCAATTGCTAACACCTCTAAAGCTGAACTCTGTGTCCTGTCTTTGTGCTTGTGTGCCCTCCTGCAGCTGTGCTCTTCTGGCTGAATTACAAGGCGGCGTATGACAACTGGAATGAGCAGCGCCTGGCTCTCAACAAGGACATCCACATGGCGACAAAAGAGGTGGTGGACAAGTTGCCAGGCATCCAGCAGACGTCCGCCCAGGCCTTCAGCACTCTCTTCCTGCAGCTGACTGTGAACGACCTGGGCATCTGTCTGCCCATCACCAACACATCACAGGTACGCGTCTGTGCTCGGCTTTGATCTTCCCAAGATCAAAACGTGTACATTTGAACACCCATACATTGTACACCTCTGATTGTAAACGCCAGCAGGTTTACAATCACTTTCCTTGAAATTCATTTTGTCAAGACTTTAATACATGCATATGTGAAATGAAAATAATGTTATATCTCTTGGTCCCCCTGTAACAATATGTTCCGTTTTCTACACATAAGCCATGGTGTGCTGTTTTTTAGGTGTTCAGTTGTTGTTTTTTTCCACTGTTTTTTTAAATTCAGAATCTCATTCCACTTAAAGTCAAAAGTCAGAGTAATAATTAATGTTCTTTTCGTCTCCACTGGCGCTTTGCGGCATTTTCTGTTCATGATGTTCATTTTTGTCTCTCATCAGTAGCCTTGAGAAGCACAGTTTCCATTTTGTTCTTCATTTTCCGAAAAAGAGCAATTCTGTTCCCGGCTCTGATATCAGTGTTTCCCCTGCCGAAGCTGTCAGTAGGCAGGCCGGCCACCAGTCATGCAAACCCTCCTTTGAGTCTGCTCCACTACACATTGTTGCTCTCACCAACTTAAACAATAAGATATTTTGATGCCAAGCAAATAATAGATATATCCAACAAACGTTAGATTATCCGTACATTAAATACATCATAGGAGCTTAATGGCAGTGCTGTGTTTTCTTTCTTGTTTTTTTTGTCCAGACTTTGGTTTACCATTTCTGATATAAAATATACTGTCAGTTAGTTAGCAATAAATCCTAACTTCCCACACATACAGAACGTTTTTAGGGGAAACACTGGATATTAATGAACAGTCCATGTCGGTTGTCTTGTTATACTAACAGCATGTCCATAGCGAGGAGAAATACCAGCTGTTATGTCACACTTATTTCCATAGAGAGGACAAGTACCAGCTACGGAGGGCAACAACTCTGAAGCTGGGGCCAGCACATCAGTTGGCCGCCATAAAAGTGCACGAAAAGTAACCGACAATTTCTTACATCTCTTGTGATGGCTTGTTGTGGGACAATGACTTTACTGTGATCAATACTCTTCCATGCTGCAAACACACTGCATCACAAGTGCAAAAAAAATTTAAGAAAAGGTCACACCACTTTGTAAAAATCAGATTTTCCTTCACAAAGCTGGCATAACAACTAATGAAGCTTGGGCTGGTGTCTGAGGTGCTTTGGGGTGTGTAATTACTAAATACGGGTTATGCCAGTTGGTGTCCAGAGTGACGCTTATCTCTTGTTAACATGGGTGGTTTTTCAGGCTAATCTTGCAGAAACTGTCACAACCCTGTGTAAAACTAGAATGGCAACTGTGCAGTGGTGCACATGACAGGCTCTGTAGTGTCTACCCTCCCAAGTGACAGCATGTGGACGTGTTTTAAAAAAAAATTACCTGGATTCCTGCAGTAACTGACTCAAAACTGTGGCTTGATTTTGATCCATGCCATAATAATAGATGATTAGGGAGTCAGGGGTTTTAGACGTACAATTACCTCCCCTCCAGTTATGACTGAGATCATGTTCAGGCTGCTGTTTGGGCACCAGTGCAGAGTTAATCCGGAAATCCAGGTAATATGGACAAATCGTTTTGAATCCTGCAATTAAAGGCGATCTAACAAACTGGAAGACTTGGTAACATTTCATCATGGGTTTATTTACAGCGTGAGGCCTAGTGTGTCATTTTCAGATTTTGCAGAGAGCTAAATCGTTAAATAAAAAACTGTAATGTGTGAATTAACAATAATCTGTCAAAACATTACTTAAACTGCACACAAAAATGACTGCAGTTATGTGTAATTGATGCTAGTTCCACAGTACAGCAGGATGAAATGTTACCAACCAAATCTGTGTTTTCTGAACAGATGGAAGTGGGTTTCTTTTTTCCATGTACTTCAGCCTCACTTGAGGTCCATTTAACCTCTCTCTCTGTGCCCCCTCCACCAGGCCAACCACAGCATCGATTTTGATGCTGGCTCAGCTCTGGTCCTGACCATCGAAAGCACACTGATCACCGCCTGCTCCTCGGAGTCTCTGGTGAGCAAAGGCCACTTCAAGAATTTCTGCATCCGTTTCGCGGAAGGTTTCGAGACCTCGTGGGACGACTGGAAGCCTGAAATCCGAGGGGATCTTGTCATGAATGCCTGTGAGTAACACATTGTGTTTAGACAGAATCTTACAGATGTTATAAATATTTTTTGGGTTTGTGTTAGATTGTTAACATGTGATTGATATTCTGGCTTCAGTCTGTAAAAAGCTGACAATTTAGTGTCAATTTACATCCCTGAAATATTGACTGACTTGGTTTCCGGATATTTTCTCTACACAGGTGTAGTCCCTGATGGTACATATGAAGTCTGCTCCAGGACTACAGGGCAGCCCTCTGCAGGCAAGTGCTTTTACTTAAGCTATAGTTCACTCCATAAAATATGGATCACACCCCAGAGCTACACAATCAGCATGAAAGTTTTATTTTGCATTAATTTCATCCACATCCTCTACTATTCTTGCGTTCCTCTTACTCCTGGCGTCTCCCTCCAACAAACAGAGAGCAGTAGTGCCGGTACATGGACTCTCAACGTGCTCTGGAAGATGTGCGGTATTGATGTTCACATGGATCCCAACATCGGGAAGCGACTCAACGCTCTAGGTAACACGCTGACTTCGCTGACTGGCGAGGAGGACGTCGACGACATCGCCGACTTGAACTCGGTCAACATGGCAGATCTTTCGGATGAGGACGAGGCAGACACCATGTCGCCCACCATCCACATGGTCAGTTATTCAAAGGGTGGACGTACATCCATTATTTCTCAGTATTGATGCCACTGTTTCCATCACAGAAAGATTCAGTTAGTCCTGTTGTATCTCTTACATGAAACGTTGTGTAAAATGTCAGAAGTTAGATCAAAGTTTCTGATTTGTGATTATAAGTAGAAACTTCTGAGAAGAAGATTTCGCCAAGTATGAGAAGGAAACACAGAACATAAGTAGTGAACTTCAGCTGCTCACCTTTATTCTGGTGTTCCAGGGATAGTTTGACATTTAGGAAAGATGTGTTGTTGGACATCTATTTGTTTTCTAGCTTGTGGTTCATTGGGGACATTGATACCACTCTTTTTTTTAATATATATATATATACAGTATATACCTTAAATATCAGTCCACAGCCAGGAACCAGTCCGTTTAGATTAGCACAGACACCGGAAACCTTGCACTGGCTCTGTGTCACAAAATACGCCTAATAGCACCTCTAAAGTGACAATTAGTGCTTCCAGGGGGATGTTATGTGTTGAACTATTTCGTGGCATGGCTCAGCTGGTTGCCTGGCAACTCTACTAATGCACTGCCTGCCTGAGAAATAATCACACACATAACCGACATGTGGTTTCTCCTTTATGTGGACTGAACAAATGACACAAAGGTCCCGAGGTGCCAGAGCCAGACTAGTTGTGTCTCACTGTTTCCAGTGTTTGTGCTCAACTAAACAGCTCATAAGCTGGTAGCTTTTTGTAAATGTACCGTAACTATTAAAATTATATTGATCTTCTTATTTACTACTCAGCGAGAAAGTGTGTAAGTGTATCCTCTGCTTTTTTGAATGATACCTGTTGATATTTCATCACTACATTTGAAGACCTACCTGGTTGACCGTAACAGCTTGATATGGTAAAGTCACCACTCTTCCACCTGTCCATCCAGAGTCCAATACAGAGTCCTGAGAGCCCGTTCAGCCCTCGGCTGACCTTAAAGAAGCGTCTGGTAAACCACATCTTGGGCCTCAGCCCCAGGCCCCAGAGTGTTTCTGTCCCACCTGACGACTTAAACTGTGCATCGCCTCGCCTCCGAGCGGGCAGTGCCAGGGCCCAAAGACCTGTCTCCTGGGCCTGTGTATGTAGCAACACGCAGTGTTAAACTCTTCTCTGGGTTCACAAAATCACTTTCGAGGTGGCGTTAAATCTCTGTCACCTGGCGTCAACAGATGAAGGCTGTGGATTCTAAAATGCTGAGCAATGCTGTTTTGTGCTTAAGCTAGAGAGCATGATAGTAGAGAATAGTGTTGCTTAGCATTTGCTTTCACTGCCCTTCCCATTGAGCTTCCATGACGGGTGAAAAGAAATACATGTGTGTTACACGAGTCCTTTGTAGAGCTGTAGACTTTCCTCTTGCACGTTAATTGGAGTGGTGGTGATGGTGGTGGTGTCTTCTGTTTTATCACCTGTGGTGTGTTGACTGAACTACAACAACTTTTTTTAATTGAATCATACTGATACAACTAACCTTTAATCAAAGATTTGGGAAGGAAGCAACTTATTTCCAGAAGCATCCCTGGCTGTAATCTTTCAAACAAAATGTTTTTTTGTCAGATGAATGTGTTTGGGTGTGTGACATTGCTCTGACTCAACAGGAGACCATTGACCCCAGAAGGCAGATGGTCATGGGGAACCAGGTGATTGATGCCAGAGGGAGGAAGTTCACCAAGAGGGTGGTGGACATCAGAGAGCTGAACGAACAGGCAAAGGTTATCGACGATCTCAAGTAAGATTTTATCTACTCAGCTGTTCATGAAAAACTATAGAAAATGCACAAACATCCCGAGATCTAAAGACTGGATGCCAGCCAAAAAAATGTACGAAATAGGAAAAAGTCTGCACCCTAGCAGTACCAGCAGCTCCAAGGTAACAGTTTATTATCACCAGTATAGTGAGTGATGTTTTGGGTGAAAACCCTTCTTCAGAGATGTCTGTGTTGTTCATACCATACCAAAATATCATATAACCAAAAAACACAACCATTCTAAAAGGTTTCATCGGGGAGAAAATGCCTGGCATTTCATCATTATCCTGTTCTCTATCTCCCTTTCATAACTACAGGAAATTGGGAGCCAGTGAAGGCACCATCAACCAGGAGATCCAGCGCTATCAACAGCTGGAGTCTGTGGCCGTCAATGACATCAGGAGAGACGTCAGAAAGAAGCTGCGACGCTCCAGCATGAGGGTAAACGAACTATTTACAATCCTTAATTAGCAAAGTATTTATCTCGGCGTCGTGGAGCGCAGTCAGCTTAAAATAATGACAGAATCTGTGTTTTTATGGGACCTGTTTTTGACTCGATGTTTGTTCACCTGCAGGCCGCCTCTCTAAAGGATAAGTGGGGTCTTGGCTACAAACCAAGCTACAACCGCTCGAAAAGCATCTCTGCAGCAGCGGGCAGGCCGCCTCTAAAAAGGATGGACAGGCAGAGGTAACAGATGATGGCAGAAGTGGCCACTTTTCCCTGGTAGCATATTATCATAGACACCATTAAGGCTGCTTCATCTAGTGTTTACTGTAAACAAACAAGACCAAGTAACCTCTCTCAGACCACTCCTGACGATGTTATGCGTTTTTGAAACACGTTCTCCATTAACCTTCTCACAAATTAGAATGAAGTGTAGAGGAGAGCAAGTGCTGATTTTGTTTGTTTATAGTAATTATGCAGATATCTCTAAATTAATGTGGTAATGACATTAATTAATTATGCGCTTCATGTACTACAAGACCATTAGCAATGGAACCATTTAACTCTGATGTTAAATATAGAAGTCAACACGACAGCATATAAATCCGATGAATCACACAGAAAAAGTGTATACACAAGCAAACTGCTGTATAAGCAACTCAATGGTTTATCGGTATCACTTAGATTTAACATGTTTGTGCATCTGATATGCATCGTTTTCTTGTGTCCATAGTTCCCGAATCGGGGATGTGGATGATTTACCAGATATCCGTGTGGATGCTTCCTCTCCCGGACCGCGGGTCACTTTTAACATCCAGGACACGGTAAACTTACTTTTACACACATCTTCCCTGTCTCTCATGTGCACAGTACAGAGAATTCTATAAAATATTATGACTCTTACAGTAATTGTGTCATTGCCTTCAAGCAAATCAATATTTAAGACGATGATAGCGATTTATCTACTTTTTTATGTATTGTATTTTATGTGGACAGTTTCAATATCACCATCTCATCCTCCATTTCTACATGTATTTGTCACTGCAATAGATCTCTGTACTACATGATACTGTAGTTACAGTGATATATACTGTAACTCATATGATGTCATGATCATGGGATTCCCAGTGTAACGGCAACTCAAAGTGTGGGGCCATTGTGCTCTGAGGACTTTTGTTTTCCATTTTGGCTGAGTCCCCTTTTAAATAATTCTTTTGTTCAATTGAAGATTAATAATCAGGCCTTGGACTCTGCAAATTCACCAGTCAGTCCAGGAGAGATATTCAAGGTATATGGTTCAAAAAAATTCAACTTAACAAATTAAAATAACCAACACCAATAAACACTACGCTTGTTTCCTCTTCTCCTCTGTGATTACCTTGACAGTGCTGATTGGATTTGGAGTATGTTAATTCAACACAGGATGATAAAAAAAAGCAATAGAACTTCTCCTATATATGAACAACATTCTTATATTGAACAGCCTTGCACCGATTTGCATAACCACTTACTGTTATCCTACATGTTGTGCCCCTTGCATTTATCCTGGAGCACAGAGATCATCTAGATTTATGTCTTCATTATTTCTATGTTGATAGATTATCGAGGCTGTTTCATCTACCACAGAAACATGTCAAGTAATGTCTGTCCTTGGATTTATTTGGATAACCCAAACACAAGCTAGTTTTCAGACATTCATTTGCCTTTAGAAGAACTCACCTTTACAAGTGGGTTTACGGTTGAAATTGTACTTGATGAATTATGTGAATTATAGCAAATTCTCATCCTGTCTTGAAATGGCATGAATCCAAATCAACCTTTCTTTAACCTTAATAAATCAACTGATTTCTAACAACTATGCATGGTGAGCCTCTGAGCTGCAGTTTCTCAGCTGCTGTTTCTGACAACAATAAGTGCTCTCTCACACCCAACAACACAAAAGCAGTTAAATAACAATCATGGAATTATTTTTGCCTGAAAGGTGCCATGTCAGTATCAGTAATGACTCACATTATGAAAAAGCAATATCATTAAACCAAAAAGATTTTTTTTTTTTTCATTTATTTCCTCTTTGTAGTGGAGCCTATAAAGCCAAATTTGAGTGGAATTGTGCAAATTATGATACAAGCATGAAATTTGGTGTATTTGTTCTTGAGATCAAATTTGTCTGATTAGACATTTGAAAATCCAACATGGTGGCCATTTTTCAAGATGGCTGCCAAATTAGCCTCATAATTTTATCATAATTTTTATATTGATGTGTGTAGTTTTTATTTTATTGATCTTGGTGTCAGTTCCTATATTTTCAAGTCTGTTGAGTTGGATTTTGTGATTTTTTACAGGGTAGTGCCCAACAAATTAATTTCGTGAAACAGTGTTTTTCAAACAGAGTTTTTAAGGGAGGGGGCACAAGGTGAGAAAAAAAGAACTGTAAACATTAAAACAAAAGATGAGTAAAGTGTCACCTGCACAAAGGACTTAATGATTAATTGCATTAGGAATTATACTGCACGCAGGCTGCGTTTATGCTCTAGTGTTATTTGTCATGCAAACAAGGGGGGATAGGGCTGTCGGTGAAAAGAGACGGCAACAATGCCACACTGTTGTGTGTTGTATGTTGTTTGGCTCAGCTGAATGTAGCACTATGTTGGCTGTGGAACTATTCCAGTTAAAAAAAATAAGAGTGCCAGGTATGCTGCTGAGCTGTGCCGCACCGCGTCAGGTATGCAGCAGGACCAGTGGTACAGCGTCCTTACATTTTACATTTTAGCCTAGTCGTATAGGCTACCAGAGTTTGTTTGGTTTTTTTGATGACTGGAGCACGAGCAGAGTTTTCCTCTACTACAGCTATACAGCTTCGTTCATCTTGTACGTAATGTGCGTGTTACTTATTGTGCAGATCAGGTGCACGCTCGTGGACATGGTGATTTCCAGTGGCAGACAAGAACGCTGTAACGCCACAACAATAGCTTCTAACACTGGCTTTCTTGGATGTTTTTACTCTATGTATCTATAAACAAATACAATACAATGTATCACTTATGTCATTCAAATTAGTCAACTAAAAAAAAAAAAGGAACTTCGGGATCTTGAAAAATGGCTGCCATCGTGGATTTTCACATGTCCAATCAGACAGATTTCAGCAATAGGCCCAAGAGAACAACCAAACCAAATTTCATGCTTGCATCATGATTTTTCTGTTATCTACTCCGCTATTGAAAAAAAAACAAAGACCTTGACAGTATCCTGTGTTTTTTACCAGTCATTTTATTCTATTAAATGCAGCAACTGTAGCCGTATGAATTAAAGTCAGTACAGTTCTTTAATTCTGTTGACAATTAAACTAAATTCAGGCGGTTTAGCTCAGCATAAGGGCTAGAGATGGGGAAATAGCTACTTAAGCTCTGTGAAGGTAAGAATGGGTCTGTTCCACTGTCATCTTTGGTGTAAAGCACTTCAGTTCATATTTTATGCACTCTCTGGAAATGATTATTCCAATACAAAACATATTATCTAAACCCTACAAACATGGCAGAAAATTCCACCCGTGCCGAGCCACTCCTCTGTGACTGATAACAACAATAATGCACTTTTGACACTATCAACAAAAATACAAGATGTTTCTTTCATCCAAGACTCTGCATTTTAAAATTTTATCTGACAGCAGCTATCATAAAATACCCTCTGATGTCTCATATGTAAAGTCAACGTATGTGCCTGTACTTGTAGATAACTCTTTGATTTGATTCCTGTGTCAGAGAGAAACTCAACTGTTTTTACAACGACCAAGTGCGTTGTGAGTGTGCAGAGGGAGGTGGTAAAAAGAAACCAACAGAAATTGATGTAAGGTGTGGGTTGGGGGTGGGGTGGGGTGGGGGGGTGCATTGAGTTGAGAGGAAACAAAGGAGGAAGAGAGACCAGGATCAGCTGTTGTGTTTAAGCGCCATCCGACTAGCTGTTATAATGATGATAATGACAGTGATGCATACAGGTGAAGTAATATTAACGAGATCATCAGCCACGCAATCAGTGTGAATAAGGATGAAATGAATGATGATAATGAGTGTTGAGTAGCAGCAGCAGATCCAGCAGAGCCATAGATACTGTACCTGCAGAATGAGGACAGAGAGCGAGGGAGAGACGAGACAGAGACACAAAGTTAATGACAAGCAGCACTGAGATAAAAAAAATACTTGTGGGGAAAGAGGGAGGGAGAGAAGAGGAGAGTGATGGGATTTCCTTATTAATCAATTGTGCTGTGTCCCGGTGTGTACTGATAAACCTCCACATGCTTACAGTCTTAGCAGGCACTTGGGCTCTGTGCCCAATTACTAGAACTACTTCACACAAATAGCCACTTGACTACTCACTAACACTGTAAGTGTGGGCACTGGGACAGACCCAGAATCAAAGCAGAGCTACAGTACCACTCGACTCAACCCCCTTAAAATATGGCACTAATGACTTGACATGAACTAGTTTGAAACTGTGAGTAAATGAACATTTTAAGTGAGTAATTCAACAACTGTAGTTCAATAATCTTTGGAGGTTTTCTTTTCAAATGTTGAATCTCTCCTTGGTGTTTTTTTTTCCTGCTTGCTTGGCGTAAATCATCCAATCTTTCTCAGTTCCTCCAATCATATGCTAAAGACAGACCCAGACAGACTCTGATGAAAGCTGTTGCTTTTACTTGTCAATCCCTCTGTGGCTTTTACCTTAACTGCCCCTTTACAGTATTTCCCTCGGCCAATGACATATTAACAAACCTGTGATCAGATTGATAATGTGCTTAAGTGGTTTTCTGGATTCAAAATCATAGAAATAACCAAACAAATCAAAATGAATACTGTTGTTGGGCTGACCACCACCCCTGGTCCAGAGTCTGTCTCAGACGCTGTTTGCTTTTATCAAACATTTTTATCAGTCATCAGCAGCAGTCAGTCTCTGTCAATAAATACCTGTCGTGGGGATGTGTTGTTACTATTGACAGCCATGCTTGGAAAGTGGTAAACTTGTCTCCTGGAAAACTCTTTTGGGCATTCTTTCCTTAGTCAAACCACTTGAGAGTGTTTTTCACCTTCTCTTCTGTTGGGATGTCACGTCTTCCTCATCTTCCTCTTTGTCACACTGCGTCTCTCTTTCATTCCTTTTCACAGAAAGTGCATGACCTCTCAGCTCCTCTGAGAACAGTTATAAGCGGGTAGTGCTCTGTCTCTGGACATGTTGTCGTAAAAACTGAAGTAAATACTTCACGCCGATGGATAAAGAAAATAAAAACACAGTCCAGTCCACAGAACACTATCTCCTTCAAAGTTATGATACTTTGGCAGCCTTCCTACTTAAGACATCGACTACATTAGCGAGATTGTTGCACCGATGTCTCTAAGCAGGAAGAGCTTTTGTCCCTGTGTGAGTTTTGACTTTCTGCCTTTCTCCAAAGTTTCCTGAGGAGACAGAAGTGGATCTGTTGTCGGTCACCATTGACGAGCCATCCCATCCTCATCATCACCTTCATCTTCATTCTTCATCCGCTGCCGAAGGCCAGCGTTCAGTTTTCAGTGCCCCCGGCACCCCTGCTGTTTTCTCACCCACAATTCCCTTCCAGCATGACGACATGAGGCGCGACGACCTGTCCTCTTCCTCCTCCGAAGACTCAGAGAAAGAGGACGAGTTTGAACGCGAGAGACTGCCGAGCTATCGAAGGCCATTGTGAGTTGTTTTTGTCCACTCTGGAGTTTTTATGATAATGTTATGTAAAGGTTATGTATATATTTATATATGAAAGCTTTGCTTTTGCTTTTCATGATGGACTTTTAAAAAAGGAAAAATGTAAACAGTCCTGTTTACTGTTTGTTCGCAGCCAAGCATCTCACAGGAAGTCCTCAGGCTTTTCTGCTGTGAGTCAGCTGTTCAGCGAGCGCTGGCCAAACACACCTGCCGGCCGCAGCTTCAGCGGCCCAGCCACCGAGAGAAACATCGACTTTGAGCTGGACGTCCGTGTGGAGATTGACAGTGGGAAGTGCGTCCTTCACCCCACCACTCAGCAACCCGAGCATGAGGACATTTCCTTCAGGAGGTATGATCAAATGCATATTGTTCGCTCTGAAAACTACGCAGCATAATTTAAAGTCTGCTTCATAGTCTGTTAGTCTCCTGCTGTGAGTCATGTTTTTTTTTTGAGATAATGATTCACAAAAAGTAAAATCAAAATCTACATTATGGAATCCTCTCAAATGATCTGCAAGATAAAGTTTTATGCGGTTGCCTGGAACAGCCTGTTCTCAGCGGATACAAGATGTACAACTTTCTATATTCAGCTAACCAAACAGAATAAGGCATAAGCACACCTTCTTTCTTCACATAACAAGACTCTTCTCCCTGTGGGTTTTTTGTAGGAGCTGTGAGCGCAGTCTCAGGAGTCTGGACCAGGAATCTCCCCCCAAGAAGAAGAAGCTGCAGCCCGCCTATACCTCCACCACCCACCTCTTAGCCGGAAAGAAATGTCCCTCCTCCCTGCAGACCAAGTCTAACGACATGGAGACCACAGTCTTCTACATTCCAGGAGTCGACGTTAAGGTCAGCTTTCTCCCTCCGCATACTGAATTGTCCTTGAGTTTCTACTCGAGTTTGTTTATTGGTTTGTGCTTGAAGTGATTCATTCTTTCCCGCAGCTGCACTACAACTCCAAGACCCTGAAGACGGAGTCGCCCAACGCCTCCCGTGGATCCTCCCTCCCTCGCACTCTCTCCAAAGAGTCGAAGCTGTATGGTATGAAAGATAGCGGCCCTCCCAACCCTCCCAATGCAGTCCAAAGCAAGACTAACTCGCTCCTACCTCCCCCGCCCCCACCTATTCCATCAGGTACTGAGCATTCCCTCATTTTTAATTGCATGCCCGAGCACCACCTGTAATCACCGCAACACGAGTGCCACCTCTCTCCGATCTGATGATTTTACACCCACACGTGGACCCTCCGAATCAAATGCATGTGATTTCATCCTTTTATTTCAAGGCATGAATCCAGAGGGCACCTTTTGATCAAATGGACTCATGCATATTGATGTGCAACCACATTGGGGAAAAGACACCGCGGACAGCTTTAAGAATCGACCGTTAATATGATTCCGGTTAATTTAAAGTTTTCATGAAATGAACTACAGATGACTTTAACTCCCTTTTGTCTCGGCAGCCAAAGGTAAAGGCAGCGGAGGGGTCAAGACGGCCAAGCTGTACGCCTGGGTGGCCCTCCAGACCCTGCCAGAGGAGATGGTCATCAGCCCGTGTCTGCTGGATTTCCTGGAAAAAGCACTGGAGACCATTCCTATCACTCCTGTGGAGAGGAGCTATGCAGGTTAGTTTGTGTCACCCACTGACCTTCAAGGATGCTATTTCTTCCAACACACGTTCACCTGTCTGACATTTATTGAAAACTCTCTGCGGATTGTCTCCATCTTTGTATTTGTGTTCCTCAATCAGCTGTAGCTTCCCAAGAGGAAGACATGGGTCAGTTTGAGGCAGTGGAACAGCTTGAAGAATCAACCACCTCCCTGGTCTCCTCTTCCACGTCGGCCTACTCCTCCTTCCCCGTGGACGTAGTTGTCTATGTCAGAGTTCAGGTACTGACTCTTATTCTAACAGCACACTTTCTCCAGAGCTACAACTTTTAAAAAAAAACCTGTCCACAAGAGCGTTTTGGAATTGTTGGATTGTGTATCAAGTTGAGTTTGATGAGGGAAACCAAGAAATCCCATGAACCTCCGTAGTGTAGCTCTGAGCAGCTCGCCGCTCTGCTCCGCCATTCTAAAAATAGCTTGCACTGACACTTAAAGGTAACGAACCTACTCCTAAGACTATAGGGATTACGGCAGTGGGCTAATTTGCCAAAAAGTTGAACTATCCCTTTAAAACTACAGTCTGTAACACTTTAATGGAACTATTGCAGGTCTTAAACCTCTCAGTCTTTTCATAACCAACTCAGTGTTTTTCTTGGACTTTTCATTATATTCATTTAATTTCATTTAATTTAATCCCTGTTTGTTTTCAGCTAAAACATCAGTTTTCATTTGTGTCTCCAGCCTTCTCAGATTCGCTTCAGCTGCCTGCCCATGTCCAGGGTGGAGTGTATGCTCAAGCTGCCCTCACTAGACCTGGTCTTCTCCTCTAACCGTGGAGAACTGGAGACCCCAACGGGAGCCCACCCCACGGACGGATCCCACGTGCCCTCGTCCACCCCGCCGGGGCAGCACACTCCCAAACCACCTCCCAGCAAAGGTCTGAAAATGACTTGCGGTTTTGTTTCTAGCAGAGTAATGACGCTCTAATACCTTCTGAGGTTTGTGAGGAACAAAAGAATTGAAGTCAAACGCAAATTTTGAATCACTTGAAGTCTTTCACAGTTTGTCACACAGTGTGACCCGATCTGTGAGCAGCCACTCTGCGCCGCGCCTGAGACCTCTGCGATTTTAAATGTTACTCACAGCTTGTTCTCTTGCATTCATTACTTTGCTTTCCAGTCTTTGCACTCAACAAAAGTTCTGCTATGCTTCTTTTTTCTCCCCTCAAGTTTGTCTCAAGTCTTATTTTTTATTTAGTCCAGTCACATGTACAGTAAGAGTACAGTTTGCTCTAGAACCAAAAGGGAGAAGATTGTGCATCAATATTACAGCGTATCTTTAATATGCATATGATACTGTAAATTAACTGGGTTGCTTACTTGTGTCGAAACCAGGTTACTGATGGGAGTCAGACTTGTTCCAGTCATATTTTTAGTTCATTTATTTCTACTCTACAGTATGTAACTGCTGCGTCTTACCTCATCCCCTCTCATCTGCCTCCTCGCAGCGTCTCCGTTGCTGGGGAGCCCTCTGGGCAGGAGCCGTCACAGCAGCAGCCAGTCCGACCTCACAGGCCCCCCAAGTAATTCCTCGGGCCTCAGCTTCACTGCCTGCATGTCTGACTTCTCCCTCTACGTCTTCCACCCCTACGGCGCCGGGAAGCAGAAATCTGCTGTCACAGGGCTGCCTCCGGGCCCAGGGCCATTAGGTATGGAAAGAGGAAGAAACTTTGCTGTTATTCTCTCATGTGCTAATGATAGAGAATGTGTGATGTTGCCACTGAAGACTCTTTGCCCTCTTTCTCTGAGGAGGTGTCAGGTTCTTGTGTAGAAGGGAATAACTATGGCAGCCTGCTATAAAATATCCAGCATCCTCATCCCACTAGTTGTTAATTTGCAAAAGAACGCCAAGATTAAATTTGAACGATCATCACATTATCTGTGCTTTTCATTCAGGCACAGTAGACGAGGAGCCGTCCTCTGTGACGGGAAGAAAAGACTCCCTCAGCATCAACTTGGAGTTTGTGAAGGTCAGCCTGTCCAGGATGAGGCGAACTGGAGGCCCCACGTTCATTGAAAGCTTCATTCCTACCAAAGGTGGAAAAATGGACACTACTCTCATCAATATCTCAGGTACACCGTCCTTCGACCCTGCTCCTGTCTGTGAAAGGTTCACCAGAGTGTTTGGGAAAATATAAATTCATAGAGGTTTATTTTAGACGAGGGAGGTGAGGGAACTGAATAAAACCAGGGGGGAAAATGGAATACTAAATCAGTTTATTTCAGTTATAGTAGAGTTACACTGAAAACGTTTTTACAGTTTAAAGTTTTCAGTTTCACTTTAAAACCATCATCAGGAGTCAGTAAAGGATTAGGGAAACGAAGAAGCTGGTACCTCAGCTGATGTTCAGTTGCATCAGTCAGGATGATGGTGATGGTGATGATGTCACAGGCCTAAAAGGTCCACATTTATCTGCACATACAGTGTAGTCAGCCAGCTCCTAAAAATTTTAGACCAGTGCTCAACCCTACACAAACATTTCCAATCCTCTGCCCTCCTAGCTGTGTGTGACATCGGCTCGGCTTCCTTCAAGTACGATATGAGACGGCTGAGTGAGATCCTGGCCTTCCCCAGAGCCTGGTACCGCCGAAGTATCGCCAGGCGCCTCTTCCTTGGAGACCAGACGATCAACTTGCCAGGTGACTGCTCAGTGGATTTTGTTTTCTATCGGTCGGTGTTGTATGTTTATCCTCTACCACTCTGCTGGTTGTGTCAAAATAAAAACTGCAATTGCGTGACCATTGTTGTACATTTTGGATTTCATATGGCATCTGGTTCAATGAAGAGAGATCTTTTCTGATGCTTCCGACCATGCTCCCTTTTTTCTGAAATCGTTCATTGTTGTTGACTATTTTCTGTCTGTCTATTGTTGACAATTGTATGAAAGTAGGACAACAACTTTTCTAACAAGTCAAGTACAATAGCTGATATTGACAAAAATGAAAGAAGGAAAAGTTGTTTTTTACTACAAGCAAATTCCTTTTTACCATGGCAGCCTTTGTCTGTCTACAAACTTTGCTGGTTTATATAGCGTTCATTTTTAATATCCCATCATCCTGACCTTCCTTCAGCCAACACCCCCCGCCCCGCTCCATGTTGACATTTCCGTGGCTGTCCTTTACTTATATCTATCCAATTCTGCCTTGTTTCAGCCTCTGGCCCTGCCACCCCTGACTCGGCCGAAAACGTCACCCAACATCTGTCCCCCGAGTCCAGCCGAAAAGCGTACTGGAGGACATGGGATGGCAGCACCGGGACTCACATGCCTCAGTCCCCCAACGTCTTTTCAGAGCACTCCACTGGAAGCAACATGTCTCCAGGCGCCATGGGCCACCTCAAGTCTCCAGCACCTGGTCGCACCAGGAGCGTCTCTGATTCTTCAGCTCCTAGGAGAGGTGCTTACCCACGCTCATTATAGTTACTAAATTACCTTGTGCTGTAAAGTTAGAGTCTGTCTTGGCACAGAATCACATGTATATATATTTGTGTTTTTAAACCTGTAGTATTACACCCACACACATTTCCCACTCTTCTGATGATTTATGTCAGTCTCTGAGCCACTCTTCTGATAACAGACTGTTTTCTGAGTGACACATGGGTAGGCCAATCAATGGTAACAGAATATAGCCTATTATTGTAGCTTGGAAAAAGTCAACCGTAAATGCAGATGGCACCGAAATGAGTCGAACAGATGTTGAAAATTAAAGGGAAAAACAAACTTCATCCTCTGGTATAATATTGTTCTCCTTGGGAAGGCTTTGCAGTGTTAATTGGATTCCTAATGATGGAGCTGCATTGCCTCCATATTTTTCCTCTAGCCTGCTAAAATGACTGCACTGTGATGTGTTGTCTGGGTTGTGACTGTTTCAGTGCAGCATAGGCACAGTTTTGGAAGCATCTAGAGACCTGGATGTTGATTTTTTTTTAAAAGCAACATGTCAATTTCTACAATATGGGTTTTTAAAAAAGTAATGTCCAAAATCAATAAATGAAATGCAACGGACTGACTTTTCTTTATTCATTTTTCTGTAGATTCAGTGACGAAAACATCCACTCCTTCCTTTGGTAAAAACGGCAAAGCAGCGGGTCAGCAAGGGGCGCCGTGGGAGACGCTGGTGGTGTTTGCCATCAACTTGAAACAGCTCACGGTCCAGATGAACATGAGCAACGTGATGGGAAACAATACGTAAGTCACCGTTTCAAGATTTGATCATGCAGATACTCCACCCTTAATCACAAATAGGCTGTGTTTTTCCTGCACTTTGAAGGGCTGGAAAAAATTATACTATAGCGAACAATGGAACTGTGTGTTTTCTTTTTAGGCCGCGAAAATAGGCCGTTTCTTTGGGTCCATTCACAACACTGTATGTTGTAAATCTCTGGGAAGGGCTATGGGCTGGCGTTGCAGAGAGTCTTCTACTGCAATTAAAGTACTTAGGGGCTATTTGTAGATCATACAACCCCACTTTAAAAAAATGCTACTATCCCTTTAATGAGAATTATATTTTCTTTTTTAAAACAAGTGATGGCAAATTAATTGACATGGAGTAACTCTACTATACCCAGTTTATCCCTTCTGAAAAGAAATTCTGCAAAAACAGAACAGAGGAAGCCATACAGTAGTTGATAAATATTTATATTTTTCCTTTTAAAATAAGTCCAATATTTATACGTACAGAGATTTCTGTATTATTTCCACCCTAAAGGTTTTTATATTTAAATCAGTGTTGCTTCAAATTGGCCGCAAACTTGAATGTGGAAATAGAAAGTCTGGCAAATGAGTCAAATGTGGTGAAAGATAAAAGATGATTTCTGAAAAAGATTGATCACTAGATTTAATGAGTTATAACACTGGCTACACTACAAACTATAAACTGACTATAAAATAACACTGCTTTGGTGTGTATCGCAGCCTGTGGAGAATGCACAGGTGAAAAAGTCTATAATCAAAGCAGCCCTGCTCAACACTGCGAGCATAATTTATTTCCATTTCCATTTCCACAGCGCTGTACAAACATGTCTTTAGAGTGTCTCCTGCAATTTTGACTTTTATATCCTGCTGAACATCCAGTCAACATCTCATATTTCACCTCTTATTCCCATTTATCATCCACTCTTATGATTTCCATTCATCTTCTCTGCACTTGTTTTTTTGTTGTTTTTTTTACCGGTCAACACAATGTGCAGTCATTAAAACTTTTGTCCACAGTTTAAGCAGGAAGTGCAGAAAATCCTGCTGAATCAGTGACAAACCTAACACCCTCATAACTGAGGCAGTACTGTTTTATGAACTCTGTCATCATGAAGTTTACAAAAACATCCTCCACTCTGGAAATGTGTGTCTCCGAGCGAAACACTCGTCTCCTGCCTCTTCGGCTCTAATTACATTATTTATGACTTTAGAATATTCATCCAACAAAACGTCATTTATGCTCAGGTGGAGTCTTTCTCTTAGGGAAGAGAAGGGATGGACCACACAGCTGTACTTGGACATTAACAAAGTTTAACAGTAACACATAGATAGACATACTGTACTGGTTGAAATACATAATGACATCTTGGCACTCAGCTCTTGAAGTCGTCTTGTCTTTTCCTTTTCAGTTACCTGTGTTTATATCCTGGCAATGACTCATGTATATTTGACAGAAAGCACCTCTACATTATTCAGCAGTGTTTGCTCACGGTTTGTGTTTGCCCCTGCAGCTGGACAACCAGTGGGCTGAAGAGCCAGGGCCGACTGTCTGTCGGCAGCAACCGGGACCGAGAGATCAGCATGTCTGTTGGCCTCGGCCGCTCCAAACTTGACTCCAAGGGTGGGGTGGTGGGTGGCAATATAGACGTGAACACCCTGGAGATGGTCTGTAAGTAAACAAAGCATCAACTTCTCAGACATCTGGTGTTTTTCTGCAACTCGTTAGCAGCTCTTGTTCTAGCAGAGTAAAGAAACTGCGGATATGGAGCCGAGCCAGAGTTCGGTGCAGAGTGCTTACACAACACTGTGATAAAGCAGAGACTAAATAACCCTCTCACATTTTACCCTCACTTTTAACACTTATATTTTGCATTTGTCTTTCAACTACGCTGTTGCAAAGCATATATACACATACTCATTCATATGAGCATCTTTTGTGAAGGAAAATCTTTGAAAAGGAAACGAGCTAAAACTTCGCAATGAGGATCATTGGATTAAAAGAATTTAAGAAACACTGCTAGAACAACTACCTTATTTCAAAATTGACTCATTTCTGTATAAGGAAAGACATGAGTGTGAACACTCTCTTATTCACCCTGATTTTGCAACCTGCACTCACAATATAAGACATAATGTAGAAATGTGGATATAATGTAGAAACCAGGGTGTAGTACAAGAGCCTAACTATGTTCAGTTTGATATCCAACAACCTGCTGGAGTCTTTTTTTTTTTTTGTTAAATTTAAATGTGATGGTCTTTGGCAAAAAATCTGGGTAAAGAAACTGTATGTACTTATAGCTCATTTTGAAAAAGCTTCTCATCCACTGTTGAGATTTCAGTGCATAGGGAACTCACTAATCACTTACCGTCTGTTCTCTAGCCCACATCTCTGAACATCCTAATCAGCAACCCAGTCATAAGATCCAGATCACCATGGGCTCTACAGAGGCACGGGTGGACTACATGGGCTCCAGTATCCTGATGGGAGTGTTTAGCAACGCCGACCTGCAGCTGCAGGACGAGTGGAAGGTCAACCTGTGCACTGTTGACGCAAACCTCTCAGAGAAAAGGTACAAAGTGGTCTCAGCTGAAGTATGTCATACAGTATAAACGCACATCAGCAACTGTGTTAATGAGTCACTTTGTGGATTGTCATTAACAGAAGTGTTACATTTGTTTTCAAATTTGTGTTCAAATGTCTGCATTGGGAGTAGTAGTCCTATGTTTCCTCCATTAGAATTAAAATCACAGGTTTAAGGCTGAAAGTAACAACCAAGCAAAACACAGGAGAACATCAGAGTTTATGAAGAGGAACGGACAAATGATATTCAGAATGCATGGCAGGCAGCGTGACAAAATGCTGTCTGGACTGGAGAGCCTGTGTTTATGTGGTAACGCCAGAATGAGGGGAATTACACCAGATTAGATGTAGTGTTTATGGCAGTTTTATCTCATCCACATAATGTCTTCCTGCTTTATTTTTCCTCCTTTTTTCTCCTACAATTTTAACCATCTACTTGTTCATCTGCCTCCTTCTTCCTCACCTCCCCTTCCCCCTCCTCCCCTCCTCTCCCTCCAGTGAGATCTTTGTCCACGGGGACTTGCAGTGGGACATTTTCCAGGTGATCATTTCACGCTCCACCACACCAGACCTCATCAAGATCGGCATGAAGCTGCAGGAGTTTTTCACTCAGCAATTCGACACCAGCAAGCGAGCCCTTTCCACCTGGGGCCCCGGGCCCTACCTGCCGCCTAAAACTCCCGTCATCAACACTGAAAAAGGAGCTGCTGAGCTCTGTAAGCACATCTCTTTTCTATACTGCTGTGTGAAATATTCAATACGTAACGGGGTATGCACAGCGAGTGTCTTGAGAGAGCAGCCCCAGTGGTTGTAGGAAGTGGAATATTTTGTAATTCTAATAAGTTTAATTTGTATACCACTTTTTCAACAGCTGACAAGGTTGTAGAGCAACGGAAAGCGATCAAACATGCTCATAATGAAAAAAAAAAAAATCCCATCAGCATAGATTTAAAAAGATGGAAGGCTTTATGAGGATAAAAACAATATAATACACACAGTCTGATCCTGTTAGTCTCAGCAACACGCCTCACACTCCAGTCAGAATTGATTTATCTGCCTGCACCCTCCCTGCTTCTCATTTTGTGTCTCCGAACCGTCTCTGTCACGCAGACATGGATGCGGCCCATCACCGCCACTGGCCCGGGGTGCTGAAGGTAATCGCCGGCTGCCACATCTCCCTCTTCCAGATGCCTCTGCCTGAGGACGCTGTGCAGCTGGGCGGTTCAATGAGCCTCCATGGCAATCACATGACCCTGGCCTGCTTCCACGGGCCCAACTTCCGCTCCAAATCGTGGGCTCTGTTCCACCTGGAAGAGCCCAACATCGCCTTCTGGACGGAGGCTCAGAAGATCTGGGAGGACGGTGAGAACACAATGTTCATTTCAGAGGCTTGCATTGTTGTGGGGTTACTATTCAGACTACATGTTCAGCAGAAAAACACCCAGCAAAGGAACTGATGGTGAAAATCGTCATGTTTTTTTTGTTTTTTTTAATCTATCCAGGCTCCAACGACGACTCCACATATATTGTTCAGACACTGGATTTCCATCTCGGCCATAATACCATGGTAACAAAACCATGTGGTGCACTCGAAAGCCCGATGGCCACCATCACCAAAATTACACGCCGGCGGCACGAAAACCCCCCTCATGGTGTTGCTACTGTCAAAGAATGGTTCAACTACGTTACTGCCATGAGAAACGAAGGTAACCAGTCATTTTACTGTAAATCGTATTCTATTTATTTATTTATTTATACTCTGGCCTCATACCATAAATACACATTACTTATTTCAATTCAACTCATAGCCTTTACCTGAGCTCTCTTTTCCCAAATGTAGAATCTGTAAACCTCATTGTTTACAGATGTTGAGTTTTTTAGGCTCTAAAGAGATGACTTACAGTACTCGCATCATTTAAAAAAATGAAAATCAAGGATAAAAAATATTTGTGTTTAACACAAACATTCATATAAATGTGGTGGACAATATGTTGGAAACACCTACATTATAGTATAACATCATCTGAAAATACCTGATCAGAGGTAGTAACCTTTGTAGAGCCTCTGTGTTGGACAGCATTAGCTTGCTCCTGGTGTTCTTAATAAGTTTTCACCTGAGGGCAAATACCCAGCGTCACACTTTGGACTTTTCTTATCCTCAGACAGTTCTGACTCAAAGACGACACACAGGATTTTTTTTTTTCCAAAAGAGCTACTTTGTGTCCCTGCCGCCGCAGCCTGTTATCTTATATGTAAAATAGGTGCAGATAGTATTTAACGAAGCAGAGAAGTGTGAACATGACCTTAAACTCAAAAGAGTTTTGACACGTCTTATCTCCTGCTTCAGAGCTGAACTTGCTCAGGAACGTGGAAGCCAACAACCAGGAGAGCGGAGCGGCTGCCAAAACCTCCAGTCTGCTGAGCAGCTTCCGCAGCTCCTCCAGCTATAACCACGAAACGGAGACTATCTTTGCTCTTCCCAGAATGCAGCTGGACTTCAAGTCCATCCATGTACAGGATCCAGATGAGCCCTCTCTAACAGGTACTCCACATGTAACATGTGCATCAGGCCAATAACCCATCTGCCACAGTCTTTTCATGCAGCGTTTTTAAGGTCAGACTAAAGGCTTTTATCATGTTATTCAAATAATTTGGTGTAAATTGTTGCCCTTCACTTCCATGACCTCAGCATCATTATGTTCAGTTCATTGCACACACATTTTTATTTATAGCTGCTGAAATGTCCAAAGTCAGATTTTCACAATTTTTAAACACATTCACGATATTTCGCTTTCTTTCTCTGAGGGGTCTGTCACTCAAAACGAGTTTGTTTACATGGAAAACTAATGGAGGATTGTGGGAGATGCTGCCTTCACTAAAGTTGCAATCATTGCATTTTTGCAGCTCCAGGGTACAATTCTGATAAATCGATTTTGCTGCTGCTGACAAACGCAACACATGTGGAAGAAGGGTATAACAGGCTTCACAGGCAACCATATGAAAGTGATCATTATGTCTAGGTTGTGAAAACATCTGCAATAATATGAGTACACAACTCTACGCAGTTGTTTTTAGACAATTTAATATGTAAGATTTGAAAACTATACAAAAAACAAAACACTGTAAACTAAGGCTGCATAATTAATTGCAATATATCACAATATGGCCAAATGCAATATCCAATTCACAGGAGCTGCACTTTTTTTTGATAAAAAGACACCCCTGGCTAACAAATCTCAGGATGTAGAGGCATGACCCCCCCTCCACAAAAAGCACACATTGTCAGTTTTATATTTTCAAGAGAAATTGAAAAGCCATTCCAACTGAAATTGGAGATTTCAGTATCTTCCCATCTAATCGCAATAAGATGGTTTTTTGCCTACCATGCAGCTGATATTCAAATAGTACGTCAGCCTTAATAAATAACAGCCTGCAGCGTGAACAGATAAAGACTGGCTGACTTTGAAAAAACTCACTACTGAAATTTAGCAAACATTGACAAATTTAGTTTTGATTTGTTTTGTTCTTTTGCAATTCAAGTTCATTTTATTTTTCCCAACATTGAAATAAAACTTTTAGTAGCTATTGTTAATAAAATCAATTTTCAAATGCTCTGATATTAACTTTTAAAATTTCATTTCTGAATCATAAAAACAGTGTCATCAGTGCAGATTATTATGCAGTCAGTTTCGTCTGTCAGTCTCACTCTTATGAACAATATCTCTCAAACACCTCAGCGGGGGGTGGGGGGGTTCTTTTAATTTAGTCTGATGGTCACTTTGACAGATGGACTGATTAGATTTTGGTGGTCAAAGGTCACAATGATGTGATGTACCAGGAATGCCCAGAGGGAATTTCATTACATGCTCCTCAAATAAAAAGTAAAAATAAAAAACCTGGACTCTGTTGATGAACTGATCACCATTTGGTGGTCAAAGGTCAAAGTTTTATGGCCACTGTGACCTCACAAAACAAGTTTTTCACCACAGTCCACCACTGTTTAACATAGTGACTAGTACAAGGAACACAGTGACCATATTTCCTGCACCACAAACAAACATTATCAGGTAATTGTTTTCCTCTCTTCTCCAGACTCCAACAGCAAACCCAAGGTGGAGTGCAGCGTTGTGACAGAATTCACCGACCACATCTGCGTCACCATGGACGCTGAGCTCATCATGTTCCTTCACGACCTGGTGTCGGCTTACCTGAAGGAGAAGGAGAAAGGTTTGTGGGTTGTTTGTTTGTTTTTTTCTCACGACCGTCGCTCAGTCACTCAGTGAGAAAGGAAACAATGTGAAGTCATCTCAAGCATCAACAAACTCATAGCCTGAGTCATCCGCAATAGGTGTGGCAATGCCACCTCTATTATTTAAGAGTGAAAATAGCCTTCAAAGCTCCAAACAAGGTATTGTGCTGCACGCCGAGAAAATGACTCATCCAACTATTCAAAGAGAAATAACAAGATGGACCACATCTGTCTGCCTCTGTACCTGCAAAAGCTGTTTGTATGCTGTTGGACACATTTTTGAGAGCAGCATGAAACGCAAGCAGCTGAGTGTTATTTTCACACACAGTGGGGAGGTCAGGGAGCCCAACGCAGGCAGCATTTTAATGGGTTTCCTATTGTCACGAGGGAACAAATTACCACTCTTCATGCCAGCAACCACGCATTTTTCATGACAATTAAAATAGCGCCACGACTTTGTTCTGTTGATTCTGCAGCGCAGTAGAAAGAGGAGAGGGGCGAGTGATGAAGATTTTCATCAGTGTTACTGATTAAGTGAAGTAGGACAGATGGGCATTTGAATGTGAATAGACTGTAGTGGATCTATACAGTGAAAGTGCCACCAGTGTTTCCAGGGATATTAATGAATGTTTATTGCGCTCCACTTCAGGATGTTGTTGTTGTTGAAGAATGTGTTTGTCTTGTTAAAGAGGAAACATGAGGGCAGCAGAGTGTTCCCAGCGACATCCTCATTGCTTCTCTTTACTCCGCATGTGTCCTCAGCCCTCTTCGCCCCGCGGATGTTCGCCGCTCGGCCGGGCCAGAAGAGCCCCACAGCCCTGCACGATGAGAGCTCCGCAGACAAGGACAAGGACAAGGACAATGACGACGGGATCAACTACACCACGGTGGACTGGAGAGAGTTCATGTGCAACACCTGGCACTTGGAGCCCACTCTCAGGTGAGCTTCCATTCCACTGCACCGCAGACATGAGGAGCATGTTGTTTTTTTATCCTTCGGCAAACACACACCCTTTCATATGACGAGGTCAGAGATTGAGTCACAATGTTTGTTCATGAATAATTCTCATTCAAAACTGACAGAGTAGAAAATAAGAAAAGAGCAGCTGAGATGCAGGAAAAGCGTCACTCTTCATGACCTGATGGTTTCAGTAGATTGTACAACCATGCACAGACCAAACATGCAAATCCAGATACACGCTTCTGCCCTGCATCATTATACAAGACTATTTGTATTTATACTTGAAAGAGCAGAGTGCGCATACTGAAATCACAATCCAAGTTGTTTGTGTTTGTGATGTTTTGTCTGTATCTCCTTTTTTATGAAACAATAGAAATATCAGCAAAAGCAATGAGTTCAAAATGAGGCTGAGGTAGCACAACGAATATTTCAAGTATCAAAGGTAAAAGTTTGCTACATGCTTGTAGTCCTAGCTTCAGGTCCAATCTACGGTCTGTTGCTCTCCTCTCTCCCTGACTTTCCTGTCATTCTTTACTGCCTGTTCTAATGGAGGCAAAAATGCCCCAAAATAAAATACAAAGGTAAAATTACTTATTAAATAGAAAAAAAGGCTCTTGTTAGTGTGACATATTGTATGGTTAATACTTATTAGTGTCTACTTACTTATACAGTAGTATATCATGGATTTATCAATATATTATATGAGCAATGCCTGAATGTTTAAGCTGCTTTTCATGTTCAAACTGGTAGACATGAAACCAGTTTAAGTACATCACAGGTTTTTTTAAAATTAATATTCATGATTAACTATTTGCACTATGTGCTTGGTTACTGCTCGTGGAAACATGTGGAGCAAGTTGGTTTTTGTAGTCAAAGTTTAATTAAACATGTCTTTTATCTTCAGGCTCATTTCGTGGACAGGACGTAAGATCGACCCAGTGGGCGTTGACTACATCTTGCAGAAACTTGGCTTCCACCATGCCAGGACTACAATTCCCAAATGGCTGCAAAGGGGTGTGATGGACCCGCTGGACAAGGTACTGTCAGTGCTGATCAAAAAGCTGGGCACTGCCCTACAGGACGAGAAGGAAAAGAAAGGCCGCGACAAGGAGGAGCACTGAAGACAACACTCACGCCACTGTAATCAAAGCTGTGCATCCATTCTCTACAGGTCACCGACACTGGATTCCTGTGTTACAGTGGCCAATACTGTAACGACGCACTTGTCAAACATGCTCATGTTATCCTGTGAATTTTGGTATAGTTGTTTACTGTGGTGCATGCCACTAGCAGCTCCAACTGAAGCGTTTTGCACCAGTTACTTTCTGTATATTTTGAACAAAGTAGCAAATGTTAGTATTCTTTGACTGCTTTAATGGTAAAACCCTGCCTCTTTTACCTGTTGTAAATGACCTTACTGAAATCGCTTGAAAGTTTATTTTAAGGCTTACCAATATTTCATGAGAAATGATTTCTTATACCATTGCCTTTTCTTTGTTTCCCATGGAACACATGGTAGATATGCTTTATGTATTTTATAGTGTAGTTTTAAGATATTTAAGACCAGATGAACAGTTCAGTGACAGTGTTTTTGATTTTCTTTTTTTTTCTGAGGTGAACAAATACATACTGGGAGGTTACGGCACATCATCCACTCAGTCACGCAGATGACATAAACATGTAATTATAATTTGAACCAAGATCATTATTTATGGGTATGTGAAATGCAAAGTCTATAACATGTATTAGCTTGGTGTGTCAAGCTTATATTTGTCTTTTTTTAATCCATACAGTAGAACCAGTGTATATAATTAAATTTCTTAAATGTGTTGATTTCCTAACTTAATAAAAATATTGCCATTCAATTTTAGATGCTGCTCAGGTCTGTTATTTTAAAGATGTGCAATCGGGTATTATTAATACTTTTACCAAGTCTAGTTTTGTATTAATGGCAGTTTCTACTCACCTGCATAAAGAGATGACCTCTGATGTCAGCAGGTTTACCTTGACTTTGGCTCGGATCAAAAGTTGGTGTCGCTAACCAATGTCTTATAAACTCATTTTAATTAACACATGAGCATTTACAAGTCAGACAGGCTGAAACAAAGTGATGCTGTTGGTTGCATCATGAGAAATGTAGCATTTTTGGCACCAGTGAACAAAAAATCCAAACTCCCAAACCTCTGCTCCTTCAATTTTGAACATTTTATTTTACATCTGTCTTATGATACATTGAACTTAATAACACTTCCTTCTCTTATCCAAACCCATCTTCACCTGTGCTGCTTATTTTCCAGTGTGTGAAATGCATTACTTTGTGTGCTAGGTGTTTAGAAGTTCAAATGAAACTTTAATTAACTAGAAAATGGTTACGATTTTTTTTTTGTAAATGCATCATATTGTGTGAATCAAAGCTTTGAGGGTATCAGCAGTAATGCATTTCCTTTCTTCGTGCTGTAATTTGTTTTTTGCTCTGGGTTTTTAGGTCAGTTAATGAGAGCATGTGTAAGTCTACCAGATTCAGTCAGTACTTTCTAACTTCAACTAGTTTCCTCCAGTGTTTGTCAGAAAACCTCGCCTCCCAATCCATGAAAAGCCTGCTGCGCTCTCCACAGGGTTTTGTTAATACAGTACTCTGACTGTAAGACTCCCCCCACCAGTGCTAATCTCTTCCTCTGTGATATCTCCCCCCCTCTCCCTCCCTCACCCCAAGCCATGTTTCATTTTTGGTTCCATGCCATGGTTTTGCATTTTTGATGGTGCGTTGGCGGGCGCCGTGGCACTGTGGAGAGAAAGAGAACTGCGGGTTTCCTCTGTGATGTCTAGCTGTGAGATTACAGCAGTGTCACCTGAGGAAACCCAGACAGCTCAGTGTGAGAGCGCACTCAAGTCTTTGCTCCCGCTTGCCTGGGCCGGACATTATTTTTGATTTTTTTCCCCCCTCTGTCTGCTGCTGCACACCCACTTCCTTTGAAGTTATTTCCACTTTACATATTTCTAGACTGCAATTCTTCCTCTTTCTTTCACCTCATTGAGCGTCAGTAAACACATTAACATGACAGCAAAGTGAGTGACCAGTAGATGGAGTCAAAAGCCAGTCGGCCCACATGCTGAACTCTTCTTTAATGATACATCAACTCCCTACAGTACACTGTCCTGCTACTGAATTATAAAATAGAAACAGAATAGAAAACATTAAAAAGTCATGAAGTGGCCAGAGATGTTGAACATCTTAAGTTGCTTCCCTCTGCCCTTCCCGGCCTGGGCTCGGACAGCCTCTACTCAGCTCTGGACTGTCCAGTCAGGAAAAATTGACACATGGCATTAAATGACCAGCAACATGATGGAGACAATCTCCTTATGTGTTCACGTTGTAAAACATGAAACTGCAATCATAGAGTAGAGTTTAAACAGTCTTGAAGGACATGCTGTAATACATTTGAAAATTTAATCTACAGAATTCACATTTTTTTCAACATTAAGCGGGTTTAAGCTTTAAAGTGAGCCAGATACTAGTTGAGCTTTTGATAGTTTGCTTAATGCAGTTTTAGGGGGGGAGGGGGTGTCTTCATTAGCAGAAGGCTGATAGTGAGCAAAAACCGAACTGACAGGATGTCATTAAGAATGTTTTAAACCTGGTCAAAAAGGTCTTTTAAAGGTCCCTCTTTGTATGAAGAGAGATTTCCATATCTTTGATTATAAAGCAGGGATGGGGTCTATATTAATACTGTGAAAGTATTTAAACTTCAGTCCACATAGAAATGTGCACAGCCTGTAGCTTCTCAGAGGCTGAGCTTTAAAATGAGCTGCTAGAACTCCTGTAACGTTGTGATGTCACAACAATACCGTCATCATCCTAAACTACTCAGATGTGAGTTCATTGAGCCTCATGTCTTATAAGAGTTCACACATAGAGGTTTGCCAATCAACAGCAGATTTAACTTATTTGGGACTTTTGTCTGTGACCTCCAGAATCTGTCAGCAACATCAAATTCAGGCTTAAGCTCGTGGAGTCTGACCGTGGCTTAACTATAGCAAAACTCAAAAAATCAACATGGTGCAAGTCATTCACTTCAACTGTACATAAACTGAATACACACAATCAGCCAAACAACAGTCCACAAACCAATAACCTCCATAAAAATAAAGCAACGTAGAAATAACATGTTAGTGAGCTCAACAGGAGGATTTGGACCAGCTAGCTTTTGTCCGAGCTTTGGGGTCTCATGCTAAGATACGGTAAGCTAACTGGCTAAAATGACTGATTATTTACAACTTAATAACTTGATTGCTGTAGTGGTTTATTTCCCGCCTGCGCTGATATGAACATTTTTCATTTCTCTTTTACACACACATTTCCAAATTCTAACCATTTCCAAGTTAAAATCAGAATGTCAATTAAAGCTTGTTATTCAGTAGAGGTGAAAGGCTTAATTACAAAAACTTCATTCAAAGAAAGAATAAAAGTACAAAGGCTTAACAATCCTTGGTGCCGCACTGCCCAAACCACTGCCTACACAAGAAACATTGATTATGTTTCTGTAAAAACTATTAACAAACATAATGAATTCAGGTTTTTACTGGCGTTCCAAAAAATAGATTTTTATGGGACAATGTTTTTCACATCTTTTTCAAATTAGTACCACCATGCAATGAAAGTCCTCATTAGCTTACTGATGGATAGAAATGAGCAAAGATGTGTTTATAAGTGCTTAAAACCTCTCCGGAGCTGTCTGCTATACCTTGCACTACAGAGCAAATGTGCCCACATGGGATAATAAAGACTGAACTTCATTCAGCTGAATACCGCGGAGCGCTGTTATGATGTGCAGCGCCTCACCTGCGTTAATACAAAATGAGCAGACTGAGATTTGAGCTACCTTTTGATTGCTCCACTTCATGAGCTTCGCCTCAATTTAATAAATTAGTGTATTGGTGTGTTTGAAGAGTTGAAAGGAGAAGCTGCTGGTTAGTGTTTTTTCAAGTGCTCAGTCGGTAACTCTCTGGTTAGGCTGTTGAAACGCTGCCACACGGAATAGATTAGCAGCATCGCACACTTGGTGGTGACCTCCCTGACCACCGTGTCGTCTGAACCTGGCCGCCGTGAACATCTGCCACGTCTGCCTCGGCTCTTTTATGTATGCTTGCTTGGATATGGTGCTTCTGTACTGATGCCAAGCCAGCGAGTTCAATCTCCGCGTGGGCCAACTAGCCGGCAGTTTAAAGACTGTCACAGCTCGTCAGTCTTTTCTAAACGAGAGCAGAAGAAGCAGGAATTTGATTCAACTATGTGACAGTTTAGTCCTTACCTCCATGTTAACAAAGGATGAAAAGACTGAGAGAGAAAAGCTGATGCTGCTCATAGTGACAAAGCGATCACCCAACTCTGCATTTCCATTCATCTATGAAGCCTTTTAGCATCTTACAGCTCATTGTTTTGGCCTTCACGACCCACAAATTAAAGCTGCATTAACTTAACAAAGTCTTGGCCATGTGGAGGAGGCTGCGGCGCATATGGAAACGAGCTTCAAACACCAACATGTTATCATCTTTTCACTTACTATTCTGAACTAATGGAAAGAATGGATTTCTTCTGATGTTTTTGTTTTTCTAGTGACCCAGCAAGCTTAAGTACAATTTCCACTCCTCTTAACAACTACCTTCTGCTGCAAACACGGACAATACTGTGAATGAAGGCTAATTGCTTTGTGACATCTAGATAAGGACTCATGTGCAGTAACTTGTTTTGCCTTCTTTACCACATCAATGATGCGATAGAAAACATTGTTTTGCCGAGAAAGTCAATTGTTGCAGATTTAAAGTATTTAAAGCCAATTAATATTTTCACACGAACTGTGGGTCATCTTGGAATTACTGTTTTGGTACTGTCTGACCTTGCATCAGCAGCAGTTAACTGTCAGAAAAATAATGATCAACTCACTGTACTCTACTCTTCCACCAGCATCAGACAAAGTTTCCATTTCAGCGGTGAACACACTGGACCATTTTAGCAGCTAAAGATGCAGATAATTCTCCCAGGACTTATTGAAGATCCAATCAAAGTTAAAAGAAGGGTGAATATTGGTCTTCCATTCATCAGACCGCCAAAAACATGACTCAAAGAGAATGCTAATACTGCCTTTGTGTCTGCTGAATCTTCAAATAGGCAAATGTTAATATGTCAAAATATGACATCATTCTAGCATCTTTTAGCTCGTGGTATTGCTTTGACTGGCCTTGGGTGTGTTTGGTTTAGGCTATACCTACTCTTGTTGTTTCTATCTGCAACAAGCAGCTGCTTTTAGCTGATATCTGGCTGCCATGTTCCAACTTATTCCTAATGCAAATGCTCTTCTGTGTCTGCCGGATATCACAATATGTCCTGAACCCCAAGGGCCTATCTGTGAAGCTATAGGTCTTTAAAAACTGTTCAAAAAATGTAGAGCTCATACCTAAATCTACAGGCGAGAATGATAGTCATTTTGGCTAAATCACTTCCTGTTAACGCCATCATTCAGCACGGTTGTGTGCCCAGACTGGCAGACACTCTTTCAAACCAGCCTGTTCCTTCAGAGAATTACATGCCTTCAGGACAAGAAGGCATGCCACACCACTGGCCGCACTCACCTGTGGCACTTGTCAGTGTTATCTCGTGCAGCAACAGATAAGGCCTGTGGGTTCACCCAAACAAACTAGAGTCACATTGCTTCGTCATTACACACATGCACACACACACAGACCCACACACACACACAATACATTTGCATTGTAGTCAGCAAGAGCCAATTTCAGGCCATGGTGCTATGAAAGCAAATGACTCTTCGTAAGCAAATGTCAATATAGAGAGTCAGTCCTGCTCTTTCATGAGCATCATTAATAAAATGAACCAACACATTCACGCATTAGCTGTGGTTTTAACCTCCCCAAGCCTTCTAGCTTGTGTTTTTGATTAATTTATCCAGACTGGTGTTTTTTTGTTTTTTTGTTGAACATCTCTCTAGGCACAATGCGAACTTTAGATATGTCTTCTATCTCACAGGCTGCTCAGTGACCCACAATTATTCAGATTTATGTAAACAAGGATGTGAGGTGTTTCATCCACAGATTGTATTTCTAATTACATTTAAAAAGGTGATTAAAAATGCAGGAGACATCAAGATACCTGATTAACACTGACAATGCTGATGTTATTCTTTTTGATTCTATAATGGCGCCTTTATTGTGCCTCCTCAATCAGGGAGTTCAGACTAATGTCTTCAGATCGATATTATTAAATCCACAGAAACACAGTGCTTCTTTGAAATGAAATCTTTTAGTGAACACATATAATGGCAATATGTACAGACTGCGGGTCAACAAGCATTCACATTTAGCTTTGAAAGAGAATCCTCCTTAGATTTTCTGTCGACCCTGGAGAACACACACTGTTCCTGTTTAACGGGGGAAAAAATGAAATGAATGCAGCCAGGATATTACTCAGTCTTAATTCTTTTAGACCTCAGTGCAGCATTTGAGATTTGATCATGAAATATTAATCGACTCACTTAAGCACTACGGTGGGTATCTGGCTCAGCACTGAGCTGTCTTAGATCCCATCTTTCTAATAGACCTTTGTCTGTTAGACAATTCATCTCTCAGAGGCACACAGCTCCATGAAAAGTCCCACAGAGCTCAATTCCAGGTCCCGCCTGTTTGTTCCTGCACCGTACAAGCTCCCTTTTGGAAATGTATTTAAATAAAGCTGCAAGTCTCTCCATTGTGAAGATACCAATTTGCAAAGTCTGTTACTCAAACACAGCTTCTAGATGTCAGATAAATAGGAGTCATTTTAAAAAGCAGAATAATGTATTTTTTTGACCCTCTTAGTTTACTTTATAATTGGAGATTTAATGTTGTCTCAAATATGTGCTTGTATGGCCTATTTGTGTGTAGCACTGACAAAAACAATTTAGTCATGGTAGTTAGTAGCAATGTATTGGCAACTTATTGCCAGTGTAATGATAGAACAGTTTTATTTTTGGTGGCATGCATTTTTGTAATATTTTGTTTCCTCCTACACTGCCTGATTTCCATTCTACTTTCACTGGATAACAGTGGCCTTTATTAAGGCGTTGGATCCCTGAGGTGATACTATATTTGTGGGTCATAATTTCATTTGGACAGCACAAATCAGGGTATAAAACAAACTTCTTGACAAAATATGCAGAAAATGTTGATCACACAGGGAAAAGGGACGCAGCAAAGGATTCATTCATTACACTAAACCCATGGAGGAAGCTTTTTCTTTAATTATTCAAACAGTATGTGTCCTGATTGTGAAAGATCTTGTACACTTTAGTCTAAAGTTTGGTTTATTACTTGTCAGAAGTTCCCGCTCAGGGATTTCATCAGCTTATTAGAGCTGGTGAGGCAAGTGTGTGTAATTGAACATTTTAGATTGAGAAAAGAAAAGACAGGACAGGGAGAGAGAGAGAGGATGACACATGAGAGAGATCCCAAGGCAGATGTGAATTGAGAGCAACATGAGTTCATAGTTGCATTTTAGCTCGGCAGGAAGCCACTCAATCCATCTGTGCTGTCAAACACCTATCAATAATGGAACTGATGGGAAACGGAGAGATGATTCCTCCTGTTAGCATCAGTTAAAACCCTGTCAGCTGCCAGATGTTGGAGAAACATTTGACTTAAACAGGCTAGATAGTTACAGTTGTCTCTGAACAATGGTAATGTTGGAGTTGATTTGTAACTCAAGCTTCAAATATACTGACCTACAAAGACAGAGCCTCGAGAACAGAAGCTGAAACAAAAGGATTTTCAAGTCTTCAGGCAGGACAGTAAACACAACTGAAAAAAGACCTGTGGTAGCAACAGACATCTACTACAGGTTCTCATTCATTGTGACATGGCAAAAGAAAATGTCCATAAAAGAATAGTTCACCCAAAAATGAAATTTCTTGTCGACTAAGGGCTGGGAGAAGTTTCAGAGTCCTCCGTGGCTTCTCTGAGTTACAGGCGGTCTCGACGTAGCAGTGCATGTCCATGTAACGGTTGCAAACGGACACCAGCGGTCTTCATCAGAAACACATACACCAAAAAACATCCAAATACCTCCATGCTGCTCATATGTCCGTCTTGTATTGAAGCCCCAAAATGCGAAATTGTCCCGAAAAAAATCAAACAAGTCTATAATTCAAGCTTGTTTTGTAGCGGAAGCTTCTCGAAGCTCCTCTTCCCGGTTCATCAAGTTTGGACGAACTTGGGTCCTTCCTCTTCCCAGTTCGTCCAAATTTGACAAACCGGGAAGAGGTAACGTAACACACTCGGCCATCTTCCATCTTCCTTATTAAGATTTTTCCTTTTCCTCATTCATTCATTCATTCATTAACCTTTATTTAACCAGGCAAAATTGCTAAGAAAGGATCCTTATTTAGGCAATGACTGTTGCCTATGTAGATTAACAAGGTGAATAACCAAAATGTTAGTTAATCCAAATGGATGCTTTTCATTTATGGATCTCAACTATAAGAGAATGAGAAATTTTAACAAAGGTTAGCGACACATCGCAGAAGTGCTGACTAAGAGCTGTTTACATCAATAATTGTGTTGTAACTTGGTGATCAGAAAATCAGTCTTGTTTTAACCCAGTTTTGATAAACACTGCATTTTGCCTTTGGAGTGTAAGTGTAGTGCAGTTGGGGTATCCATCTCTCTTATGCACAATTACTTAGTTAGCTTAGCATTAAGGTTAATGAGAGTTTGGAGAGCTTGTGTTATAATCACAGATGGTGTTATTGGGCGCAAGTTTTTTTGTTTTTTTTTAAACCAACCACCTGCTGAGTACTGTAACTGCTCTCCTTTTAATGTAAGACAGTGCCAAAATTTTAATTGCCCAATACATTCGCTTATGATCCAACACTTACAAGTAATGGCATTCCCATTACTAATTAGAAAATAACATGCTGACACACTGAACTAATAAGAGAAACATGGTAAGTAGGTATAGGCTAATGTGATGAATATGGTGAGCATTATTCCTGCTAAGCACTGTCAGTGTGTGAACATGTCGCAAATGTTGGCATTTACTCCAGCACATCCTTGTGAAATCTGGACTGAAATGATAATTTACTCATGCATTTATAAGCACCATATTCCTGTAAACAACTGGGCTTGGTGGAGAAAGACGCTTCACTTTAATGATTGAATGTTGTGTTTCAAAGCATTTTGAGGAAAAGAAATGTTTGTCCATGAAAAGGAAAATTCTTTAAATGTTTGTGCTGTTGCTCATCTGAAAGGACAATGCTTTAAAATGGGTGTGAAGTTTTGAGTATTAAAGCATAAATCCTTTCTGTCAGCAATCACTTACATAGAGTGTTTGGGCCGAAACACAGGTCTCTCAGTCACTCTGCTCTGCTGTAAACCAAGGAGAAAACTTTCCTTGTGGGATACAAGCGTTATCCAATGAGGAGAGAGAACGGCATGAAGGGCTGTGTGCAGCCAAGGGATGCGCGTGAATGTGGTGACGTAGCACGAGGACCAATAGATCCATGACGAGGGCGGGGGCTGCTAACTCATGGTGCGTTCAAGGCAACCCGTAACTCTTGTTTTTCCGACCTGTGAAGTCATACCAGTTCGATCTGGTACGAGTTCACAGGACGAAAGTTACGAGTGGCCGTTATAGTGCACTTTCACAGGCAACAGGTCGGAAAAACACAAGTTACGGGTTACCTGGTGCGCTACAAAGTCGTAAGTCGTGACTTGAAGCTGTAATTTACGGTTTCAAAACTTGTGCTTTAACACTGTGCCCACTTTCAGATGAAATTGTTAATATATCACAACTCGTTATTAAAAAAAAGAAAAGAAAATGCAAGAAAGTGTAAGACCCTATCTGTGAACTTCACTAAACCCGGCCCCTGTCTGCAGCCTCACTGTTGTCTGATGAGTTTCCACAGTTTGAACAGAAAAGGTTCACACAGCACAAGAACTGGAGCAATTTACAGCAACATCCTTAATGTCAAGCAACCAATTTAACCATGCAAAGGCTGTGCTGAGAAATAGAGGCTAAAATCACTTACAGTAACTCTAATCAATGCAGGCTCTTGTTCTGGGTGTTGTTAAAAAAACTTTTCAGAAAAGTTCAGAATTGCTTTATTTGTCAGAATTGTACCTGTTTGCTTTTGAGGAAAAGTTTGAAAGGTAAAAGTTAAAATTGCCTTCTTTGAGATGTACCCAGTTCAGCCTCACAATCGCCTGTTTCAGAATTTAGGAAAAAACAACACAGAGAGAACATGTTCATCATTCCACTCATTCGTCAAGAAAATGAGGTCAAATGGTAAAATTCTGTAAAAAAAACTGTTCCACAAGCAATAATTTTCAAACGAGTTGAGCGAAAACTGCAAGTCAACGTTTTCAGTTTCAATTCCAGAAATATGTTAGAAACAGGGTATGATATGTAAAACACAACCCCAGATACAGTACCTGAACTGTTTTAGACATAATATGAGAGAGAGACAGTGACTTTGAAGCTTTGACAAAAGGTTTTCAAAGCCCCGCAGAAGTTAAAGATGCAAGAGGGAGATCTAGAGCAACACATTCACAGCCGAGAGAGGGGCTGACAGAGCTTTAAAAATAAGTGATTCATGGTACAGTGATCCAGGATAGACTACTTTTCCCCTTTTTTTAACACAGTAAGACCAGATGCTACAGTACATCATACTGGAATGTCATTTCCCTTCATTATGAGGGGATCTCTCTACAAGTTTGAATTCATATAAGTGAGTTCAGCTGAAAGTCGGAGGTGAAACACAGGTATCCCACCACCTCATAGAAGGTTTGAGCTGCAGATTTTTACAATGCTGAACTCAGATACAGTAGCAGATATAACTCCCAGAGTACTAGAAATCAGTCGAAGTGCAAGAAGATCCACAGGGGTAATGTGTAAAAACAAGCCAACACTGGTTGAGAGGTAGAGCAGAGCAGCAGAGGATGGCTGCCACACAGGCTTATACTACATATTCATCCCCTCATGGTGGACTGAGTGTAGGCGGGGTGCAGTTACCCCCCCCCACCCCGATGTCTCTTGAGGTACAACCTGGCATTAGGAAACAGAATGGGCCGTGACTAGCGGCTGCTTATTCATTCAATCTTTATTAGGGACACAGCTCTTGGGAGGTCCATGGGAAAAAAATGAACAATAGCAAACAAAAGAAAATGAACATAAAATGGAATCTAAACAAAAGATTAATCTGTCCTTTGATTGTCAAAATTTATGATTAGTGCCCAATGGTATAGGATAGGCCTATTTCTGAACAGTGAACTCTCTGAATAAACTGAATAAGAAAACCCCACTACATTTATTTCACTTCAAAATATAGGCTATTCTATTTTCGAGTGTTAGATTTAAAAGATAAATACCTCTCTGATACCTCACTTTTTTGCTGCATATGAAGCTACCAGCTGTTGGTTTAGTACAAAGACTGAAAACTTAAGCATCTAAATGGTTTGTTTAATTTGTACATTTTTTCTAACGGGGCTTCAAGACAAAGTGATGGAAATGTTGTTATTTTTTAAAGGCAAGCTTATCTATTCTGGATATTTCCTCTGTTTGCGGTGTCCAATTCTCCCTTTTTATACTTGAGTTTAAGGGGTATAATGGGATTTTGCCTGCTACGTGGGTTTTATTACTTTTGGATAGAGGGATCTGTGTCCTGTCCTTAGCTGCTGGCTGTTTATCTTAATGTGTTGTGATGAAATCTGACATAAACATTTGTGGCCTCGTATCTCCTTGTTCTTGAGAATAAAGAAGCCATTATTTTTGTCCTAAGGTCCTTAATTCAAGCAGAAAATGGCCAGGTCAGGGGGAGCAAACAAAACCATTGGGTCAAAGAAGCAACCAAACTCAATGCATTCAAATGACTACTGGCACCACTTGCAGAGCCATTTTTAATGATCCTGTAGAAAACAAAATCATGGGGCGTTGTGGGCTGTCTTTAAGGTCTCTGCTGTACACGCTGTCTCAGTGATTTGTGGAGCTTAGTAGTTGTTTTTGCTATTTTTGTTGAGAGAGACAGTAAGTGTTTTAACAGTGCTGCCTCTATCTGTCTTTAGGCTGTAAAGCATTAAGCCTTGACACTATATCAGGGGTATCATCAACAGTTTTCAAAAAAGGAGCCATAGCATACAAAGACTAAGTAAAATCATCTGAGTTTTCTTTGCCATTGATGAAAAGATTGACTATTTTATTCATCATGAGTCATCAGGTGGAAGGAAGTGTCTTGCAGAGCTAAGAAACAGGATTTTGGATCCATACCTTTGCATGCTGTAATGGCTTCGTGCCAGTGTGGAGCAACCAGAACCCTTCCAAGAACTGACCCCAATATCTCTGACTTTTAAACTTTCTGTCAAAGACAGAAGCTTTTTATTCTCTTAGAGGCAAGACCTTTGCAGCTACGTAGAAATATTTAAGTAAAAATCATAGATTGTATAAAAGGTAAAAACCCAAGGATGCATAACCTACTGAATTTGAACTAGCCAACAAAAGGTTGAGGAAAGAATTTGAGAACTGAAATCTATAACTAGTGCTAGAACATAATCTCAACAGATTTTGCAGGAAAACTATAATTCCAGGAGTGGATGTCTGCCATTGCAGTATGAAGCTAAAGTACAGTAGGTTATAACAATCACACCTCTTCCCGGCCTCTGATAATAACTTTTCATACTCTCTCTCTGAAGATAGTGCTTTGCTGTGATGTATAGAGCACCACAGCAGTCCATTATTGTACCCTTACCAGATAATAAACCTCTCATCTTTAGCATAAAAAAATACAAAGGAAAAGTGACTAATTACAGTGAAGTGAAATCATCTCCCAGGTACAATGTGCACTTAGTCTGTATTTATGACCCCTTTTATTCCTGATAGAGATATGGTAATATGAAGAAGCCATATTCTTTGTATGAAACTTTCTATAGGCTACATCTAAACTCAAAGTTAAATGTGAAGGTTGTGGGTGTCAGACAGCAGCACTGGTTCCCTCAGGCCAGCGATAAGGAGCCAATGGTAAGAATGGCAAAAAAAAAAAAAAAAATCATCCCTGACCCATCTCTCCTCCACCAGAAATAAATAAGCAAGGCCCACTGCCCTAAAGCCATGCCTTTAAGTGTTCCCAAATGTCCACAGAAAGTATTGTGTGCCAGCACCCATTAAGATTTAACATGCTCAGGAAAAAACTGGCAAAAGCTGAACCTGGACAAAGACTAAGGGTCTAAGTCAGCTACACCAATTCCCATGTTGTTGTTTAGTATTTTGGTGATGCAACACTAATTTTACTGATTGCAATCCCACCACTCACAATGCTCCTGCTGGCACCCCCCCCCACACACACACACACGCACACACACACACACGACACATAGCATCGATTTTATGTTGATTAAACGCCATTATGCGCCAAGAATTTGAATATCAGTGAATGGGTTAATGTCCTGTGGTTTGACGCAGGGATGGTTAATGGGAGGACAGGCAGCAGGTGGAGAGACATGCAGACTGATGAGCAGCAGCAGCAGTAGCAGCAGCAGCAGCAAGACGAGCCGCTGTGGTGCTGACAGTTTGGGGCTGAGCCGGGGAAATAAGCAACGATCGCTAGGACTATTTTGTCTCTGCAGCAGGCAAAAATATATCTATATTGTAATTTCAGGATACACGCACATTTTGTGTAGCCTACGTTTTTTGTTGTTGTTGAACAAAAGCGCGCATGTAGGCATGGTTCCTCCTCTGTCTGACTGTGTCGTTGAACGGGACGCCGGTGAATAACACTTCGCATTCAATTGCTGGATAAATGACTTGAGAAACTCTCGTCGAAGTCAGCGGACGGAGGAAAGCGGTTTTATGGGAAATGAATGTGACCGGGAAACAGCAACCTGAGCTGATCGAGCGACCTGCCTGCCTTTTGGTTCCAACTTCGGCAAGTAAACCCTGTCCATTAACATTCAGCTATTCAACTTCTAACACAGATCTGTTTGTGTGTCCGATTCCCTTGTGATTCTCTGCGTTGAAGCAGTTGCACGATCTTGCTCTTGCTTTCGATACCCAAGAATGCCTTTTGGAAAACCACCATTTAGCTTCTCCTATTTAAAAGAACACTTGTTATTGCTCAGCTGCCTTTGAGATGTGAGTCATTTCCATATCAGTGGCAACATCAGCACAGTTCGGCATACATATACTGGAGCGTGGCGCTCGTACACGAACAAGCTTACAACTTTTATAAATGACATTTATGAATTAGTCGCTGTCCATCTCCAGCGCAAATAACGTTTAATCTGCCAGGCGCGGGTGCGACTGATGTGTGCCAGGCTGCATGTCGTTGAAACGCGACACTGCACGTGCGTAATTCATTGTAACATTAATGCCGAAACCGCTAGAAGGCTGTGTTAGTAAACTTCAAGCTCTTTTTCATTTAGTAGAAGTCATGTCATTTTCCTGAAAATCAAATACACTTAGAGGTGGTGGATTTGTGAATGGAGGCTGGTGTGACTTTGCTTCTGGCGCGTTTTGGTCGATTGTACTTTGATAGAATACAGCAGTTAAATCACACGGACACACAAACACCAGAGCAGCTCAACTCTCATAGCCTAAGTTTATATTTAAAATACGTTGCTGCAAGGTTGGTTTTTACTTCAACAGCCTCTGACTGTGATTGAATATTTCACTTTAATTATGCACCAGTTAAATGTGTTGCATGGTTCTTGTATCTAATTCTTCCTCTTCATTTATGTCATTATTTTCTCTTGTCAGACACAGACATGTATGTGGCCTAGATGAGGTTTCTTCAGGGCTTCATACTTAATTGGGTATTGTAGCTAGTAAGGCTACTTGAGCAAGGAAATAAATGATTTTGACCTTTTTAGCAGCCTTTCATATTCACTATGTCGCCTGCTTAGAACAAAATCCGACAAGTCCAACACATGTGACATCTTGTGTTAGCTATAATATAACCAAACACAATCTAACCTGATGAGGGAGGGGGGATTACATCATAAACATCTACATCTTTCTTCATCTTTGCATGGACACCCTCCCCTATTTTCCTGTCCCCTTAGGTCATATGTTTTGTATGTGAAGTTTTTTATATATAGGCTATTTGCTTGGGTTAAATATAACCCATGATTTGATGCGTGCAATTCAAGGGCTGGCCTGTTATTGCTTCCACTCGACACATAGCACCTTTAACTTCACTGGTCCCCTGAGTCCTGCTTTGTGGGCACTTTCTGTTCACACAGCATTTGCTTTTAAAACTGGATACCTGAGCCTCGCGGGACCCTTCTGCAGCTTAATTCTGCTAAGAGTGTGTTCGGTTTTCACACATATCCCACTCTCCTTTTGCCACTGACTGATGGCTAAAATTATACTGTAAGCAGAGTTTCCTTGTTGCAATGGACTCTCTCACAAACACTGTTGGAACTGTCAGGCGTTCACTCCCTCAACATGCACATTTATGATCACCCCGTGTGCAATCTCAGGGTGTTAAGCACCAGCTTGATTATGCTTCCATGGTAATTAAAGTCAGGATTTTGCAGGTCCTTAAACCATCTTAAACAGAAAGGTTAGGATGGTCTGATTGAAGTTTAAGGGCTGAATTAATGTTAAATATAGACGTCTTCTCACATACAGTGTCCTATATTTCACTAGCCTGACATTTCTCAATATTTCACTCCCAGATTTTGCAGCTCAAAATACAATCACAATGTTTTACCAAAAACTACAATGTTGGGCTTCATATCCCAATTTACATCAGCCCTTATCAACAGGTCATGCCAGCCTTGCCTTTTAATGATTTGTTTTTGAAAATAATCTTCAATCAAATTCAGCCTCTTGACCACCTCTTTTAAAATCTCACATTTATGCTCTCTGAAACATGCAGACTCAACTTCAGAGATTGCCAATCACTGATAAATTGGATAAAAGGCCTAGAGAGGCACTCCTCTCCTCTTTTTATTGTCACGATTGCACACTCAGTGCATATTAGTTGTCCTCTCATGATTAAGTTTTCGGATCCTGATTAGTATAAAGACTTGCACTAATCCAGAGCAGAGGAGAGGCAGGGAATATAGGTAAATCAAAATGCAGCTTGATGTTTGCAGTAAAGGGTGTTTTCAACAGTTGTTACGATACAGTAGACTGGTTCCTCCGGTCTAAGAAAGTCTGTGCCTACACTGTATGTGTGCATCGGCCTGGTTGTGTGTATGAATTTTGTGTCATGGTATATTAGTGCTGTGATGGACAGGCAGGGTTGCAGTGTATTCCTGCCTCCCTATGCGGGGAGAAACTAAAGCCTGCTCTTATTTCAAGCAGTGTCTTTGTTATGTGAAGACTTGCAAATGCACAATGTGTGTTTCTTTAGACACAATTCTGTCATTGCAAAGGCTACAGACGTTCTTTTGTTGCATCAGCTAATTTTATATCTATTATGTAAGTCTGTATGGAAATGACTTCCTAAGATCTTGGTTCAACCAGCTATAGTTTCAAACCAGTGACTAGCACTAAATCAGGCTGCATCGAGGCACAATCAGGAGTCCACTACATTGAAGACGGTCCCGTAAGGTCCCAAAGCTCAGGGGAGCTGCTGTTAGCTGCCATAACAACATAGTTTGAAAACCCCTCAGATGAAACATAAATCTCACCACTCGTGTTGCTTGTCAAAGAGGTTTTTGAGTGTGGAATGACCCCATTGTTTGGCCCTTGTAGCCACTGGGGGACAGAAAACCACAATGGTTCTCACCACCCATACTGGCAGCTGTTCGATGCCCTCTGGCCTACTGGGGCAGTTCTGAGCTCTTTTACATCGTACTGTCCTGTAGCACCAGGCAAATTGACTTTGACAGAATGTGATTTCATGTTTTAGTGGAAAGAGTATTCTTCACTTTTGCTATGAAAGAGGTCAGATTCATGGACAGAAATTTGGTTTTGCCGATACATGTTCCCTTAAAAAATACAATTACTTTGTTTTTTTTGGACACATGTAGAAATATGTGTCAAGTAGTAGCATTCACACAGAATTCGATGGAAATATCCCTTTTGGATTGTTTGAGATGCATAATCCTTTTCCACCGATAACTTGCCTCTTCTCATAACAGATGTTGATAACATTTTATATTATATCCCTGAGGTTAGGAAAGGCTAAGATGTAGTGAGTAAAGAGTAGGACACAATAATATAACTTTAATATAATATTAATGGGTGACTCAAAGTAATAACTAGTTTTAATTGTTTAAGTGCATAAATGTGTACTTAGTAAACACAAAGAGCCGCTGCTATTACCTTGCTGCAGATGTAATTCCAGGATGTTGATTGATACGATCTATGTTTTGATTGTGTTCAGAATTTCTCAGTCCTGAGAGGTAGGCATGACAGCTTTGTCTGCAAGAAAATATGTTAAAGAGTACTGGCACTGAAATATTTAGAAAGGTTCTGTAATTATTCACAGTCAGCCTTACAGGACTGCGCTGACTGGTGGTGATATTGACTTCTTGGTCAACATGACCTTTACAGAAGGAACAAGCAGTGAAGACAAACCCAAAACTTGCATCTTTACAAATGGGATTAAGTAGAAGCATACGCAATATGTTTGTCAGACAATCAAACTCTGGCTTGTTCCCTTTGTTAAACGCATAAAAGAAATAAGTGACATGCATGTCATATAAAATTTCCGGCCCCCTGTGGTCACACGCCTCAAGGTTTGTCTTGGCAGGAGCTGCAGAAGCATAATTAAACCCCAGTGGAGTGTGAAAGTCGATGCTTTTGTATTCAGAAAGTCAATCATATTTTAACCAAATCACTCCTGTTGAAGCATGAACATGTATTCTCTTTAGCTTTTCATTTTCCTGGAGCTACTCAGGTAATTGGAAAGGACACAGAACAGTCTGCCTTTATATTGTAAAAGTGAATTTCACTTCCTTTAAAAAAAAGCTTATATTTAGCCTTTTATTGCCTGAACAATATTCAATTTCCCTCCTATCACTGGAGTCAGGCTCTTCAAAGTGAATAGTGTAATTTAGTAAGAAAGCAAACATATGGTATGTTAGTTGACCCTTTCAAGAATTTTATCCTTAAGCTGTATTAAATGTGTAATAATACTGTACAAAATCATTATACATATATATGTCCGTTGGCCCCACACTTTAATCTCCTCATGGCGTATGAACTAATGGCAGGAAGAACCCGTGAGAGTGGTGAAATGGGCCAAAGGGCAGACTCCACAGTTACATCATAAATTAGCCTTTTTTAAGCTTATAATTAGTCTCTGTAGGAAGTGCTAAGATACATATATAATACAGTATTATGCACAGTCATATTTCATTATTCAGCTAACTACAAACCATGCAGTAATTAAAGTTTTAATTAGGGGGTGGTTTAAATTTTAAAATCATGGGGATGTGTAGTGTCATAAATCCTGATCAGTGTTGGGTAGTAACGCGTTATTAGTAACGCCGTTACGTAACGCCGTTACTTTTTTCAGTAACTAATAACGTATCGCGTTGTTTTTTTAAATCAGTAACTCCGTTCCCGTTACCAAACACTGCGTTACTCCGTTCCTTTCCGTTCCTTTTGATGAGATTTTACAGCGGCACACACTTCCCTTAACATTTCAGCGATCAATAAAGTTTCGTTGAATTGAAAGGACAGAGCACATGTGAGAAACAAAGCGCTTGGTGGTCGCCCTCTAGCGTCCCACGCGTAGTCAAACACGCTCCATAGGACTGGGTCAGAGCAGAGCAGAGCATGACGGCGAGCTAAGGTAACGTTAGCTAACGCAGCATCCCAGACCGAAGCTGTGTCCCGCTTCAGGCTGGAGCTCCTGAACCGGGACACACCTCCAGAGTCACAGCGAGACACACCAGCACCCACCCACACCCGAGCAGCAATATGTTTGTCAGACAATCAAACTCTGGAGTCCGACAGACGGACGTCTGAAACGGTAAACACAGTTTGTCCGCTCTGGGTAAACACAGCTGATCGATCGTATTCAGAAAAAAAAACAACAACAACCGCTGGAGTGAATTTATTTCGGTTATTGACTGTAACTCGGTCTACAGTATCCTCAAAATGTTTGCAGTTGTGTGGGTCAAGCTTCTGTAGCCTGCATGCTGACATCATGCAGCATGATAACATTTAACAGATAAAAACACGTTTTTTCATCAGCATCAGTAGCTACAGAACTGACATGGGGTTAGAGGGGAATTCATAACCTTTATTTAATGGAGGCATTAGAGAAAAAAAACATTTTAAAGTAACGGAAAAGTTACTTTTTCAGTAACGCATTACTTTTTGGTTTAAGTAACTGAGTTACTAACGGAGTTACTTTTTTAATGAAGTAACTAGTAACTGTAACTAGTTACTATTTTTGAGTAACTAGCACAACACTGATCCTGATACATCAAAACAACTTGTGCTGTCACTGTTAAGAACCTTTCTTGAAATGTTTCCTTAGCAAATAAAAGGAAACTCGTCCTCTGCATTATTAATACCCACAGCGTTTCATTAGCATTTTTATTTAGATTCAAGGCAGGAAACTTATGCATTTTAATGTCCCCATTCATTTCCAAGTGAGATATAAAGAAATCTTCCTCGTCCCTTCTACCAGCTGATAGGGGATTGTTGCGGACACTTTCCTCACCACTTCAGAAACACAACATGCACTTTAAAAAAAAAGGCACTAAAAGCTGTTGTTTGGTGTCAGAGGATTCGTGCTTGAAATGGGAATAAAAATAATTTTGGAAATATAAACAGTTCCGCGTTAGTTCCTCAAAATCTACAGTCACCCCAGATTACCCCTCCCACGGTGCCAATGTGAGGACATCCCACCCCTCACTACCGCATTTTCCAAAATACTTTAAATTTCATTTGATTTGTACTGTATGAGAGGGATCAAGACAAAACAACATACAGCTTTATACTCAAATATGAAAAATAAAGTGTAATTATTTTAACAACATCTGAGGAATAATTTTTCAAGAGTGGTCTCTTATGTCTAACAAACCACATGTAATAATCTCACACATGTTGGATGGATTTAGGGAACGGAGATTATCACACGGTCGCCCATGCTGATATTTGAGCAGTAAAGCTCTGTGAGACGAGCCTATTCAAACAATGAATACACAATAGAGAGGAAATAGTGCTTTTGATTCCCCACAGAGCCACTCTGAGTGGAAGATTGAACAAGGATGACTGCGAAAGATGTATAATGCCACATTTCAGTGAGTTCGGTGCACATGGGGAGAGCTCCATCCTGGCTACAGTTTATTGACCTTGCAGGGTATTGACATACAAGTGTGGTGCTGCATACAGAGGATTTACTGATGCATAGGGAAATTATCTACTTAATGCATGGAAGGCAATTTACCTACAGAGTAATTTAAGGCAGGATGTGTAACATAGAAATGTCAAACAAACATGTTTGCCAATGAAGAACTCCCACATCATTACATACAGAGTTGCTTTCCCTCAAATCCTTTATTTGCATGTCTGGTGCCACTGTTTACTGTAGGTACATTTGTTATCTGATCCTCAGCAGCCACATTTTAACATGAGAAACTTGATGTTCATCATCTTTTTGTCATTTATGTATGATTCACTTTGAAGGAATGCTTTGACATATTAGGTAAGACACTAATTAGCTCTTTTGCCGAGACATGATCCGACTCTCATGTCATCTGTATGCTAAATATAAAGCTACTGCCAGCACCCTGGTAACTTACTGTATCTTGGCTCAAAGACTGGAAACAGGGTTGCAGTTAGACTGAGTCTGTCCAGAGATGATAAAACACACCCGCAAGCAGCTCTAAAGCTCACAAATTAGCATACTGTACTATGTGTCACTTATTAAATCTGTTTAAAGACAAATGATAAAGTATGTGGTGCAAAAATTCTCTAACCACTTGCTTTTTTTTTTTTGCACGTTGGTTTAATGAACAAATTAAATGAACAAGATTCTGCAGTTTTAGTTGCCTCAGTGTATCAATCTTCTCATTTAACTCTCTGCAGGAAAGCAGATAAGAATCTTCCCCCAAAATGTTGAACTAGTCTTTGAAGGGCAGGCACCATTTTGACGCATTCCTGAACTGTGCTTTTAATTAGAGCAAAAAAAGTTTTGACAAAGTAGCAGCTTAAACTTGATTAAAAACTAGAATTACTGCCTTGCGGTCATACTCTGTGCCAACCAGCCAAGTCCCAGGAAATATGGTCTCAGGTTTTGTGGAACAGTATGATTGTGAAGTTGATCTTTGACCAGTTTCTATATAAAAAACTCTCAGTTCACTTTATCCTTTTGACATCCGTGTTAAATTGCACCATAATTCATCGAGTGTAAGTGTTTTGAATTTGAGCTTTGGTCTGAAATGTGCTTCTGAAGTCGCTGTGAACTTGACCTTGACCTTCGACCTGTAAATTCCAGTTGATTCTTGAATCCAAGTGAATGTTTATTCCAGGTTTAGTGAAATGCCCTTTGGGCGTTTCTACATTCACAAGACAATGACATCATAGGGATCTTGATCTTTAACCTTTTGTCCGACCAAATCAATTCAACTCAGTCAAAGTGAATGTTTGAGCCAAATCTAAAGAAATCCTCCTGAAGGCAGTCTTAAGATATCTCTTTCAAGAAGCTCTGGCTGTTTTTTGTGAGGTAACTGACCTTGATCATTGACCTTTATCCACCATTATCTTCTCAGCTTGTCTTTGTTAACGAAGGACTGTTTGTGCCAAATTCGCTCAAGGTGTTACTGAGACACAAAGATTTCAAGGACGGACAAACAACCCTAAAACATAAAACCTGTGGCTCTGTCTGTGACCAGAGTGGCAGCATAACAACAGACTATAAATTACAAAGTGGCAAATTAATCTTGTGAAAATAGTTTTCCCAAAGTAAGCATTTGATGCACAGGGACATTAAAACAGTTTGGTATTCTCCACAATGTGTGTGTGTGTGTGTGTACATATATATAGCTATATCTCCAGTGTAACCAGTGTATAAGTCTGTAAAGAGTCACGCTCTATATTTACTGTACCACAGTCAAAAGCTGCTGCAGCTTTACCCAGCATGTCTGACTCATAAGCTCTTGCTGATTTCAAAACCACATTAGAAACAGATTGTGGAGACATGCCGCTGCATTGATGAATATAATCCCTCACTGTAAATGAGATGACTGGTGACTTTTTCTTCAACCTCATTAAAAGGCACAATCATTGTAGTGGCATTTAAAGAAGGTCTGTTTGGTGGTGAGTGTAAAGTTTTTTTTCAGGTAGTTGTACCACTCTTGGGTAAGATCATGTCCTGACTGATATGAATTGGATGTATGGTAAGACAATATTAGTAAAACTGGCCAATGTTGCCTCATTTGAAATACTAGATTTTATGCGTGAGTGTAGCTGTAACTCCAGGTTGTTTATCAATGGATTTTGGAAAATCCATTTATAAGTTTAACAATTTCTTTAAATCCTTGAAGTTGCCAGGCAGCAGTATTCAAAATCCAATTTGACACAGGTTGGCATGATTCATGATCAAATGTGCATATTTGCAGCAGCTGGTAAAATGCATGCTTGCAATCTACAAAGTATGTGCATGTTGAAGGCAGACCTGTCTGCATTTCAGCTGTTGCACAAGAATATTATGCCACTGATGCATCAATTATGTTCAGATATTGGTCTATATGGCGAAGAGTTGTTACCTGTCCAAGTCATAGCCCTCAGCTTTTCTTCAATAACTGATAACAATAATGATTAATAGAAACCCTTTAGAGAGAAATTTGGATGATGCATTGACTCCCTGTCTAACTGTAAGACTGTACATCCAAAGCTATTTCAGTGCTGACACAACCCTTGGATAACCTCAGGGTAGTTTGAATCTTCCCTCAAAGAGTTGGACACGCTGAGTTAAAGGGCTGGTTTTACGGCTTCACGCACGCAACAGCCGTAGCCCGGGGGCATTGTGTTGTCGGGTTTTTTCGTCCATCCCATTCTCGTGATCGTGGTATCTCAGAAACGCCTTGAGGCCATTTTTTCAAATTTGGTACAAATGCCCACTTGGACTCCTGGATAAACTGATTAGATTTTTAGTGGTCAAAAGTTACAGACTGACGGAAACTGATAGGAAAGTGGTGAACATATTTCACATTTGGTCAGATACTGAAATGATGACAGGTTATTCCCTGCAAATGTGTTTGGTTATATACTGTAGCCTACATAATTTGTGTTTTGAAGAAATATGAGTATGAAGATGCAGACTCATATTTGATGCAATCTTAGTCTATTTTTCATATTGTGAAGGTCTTTAAAGGATCCAGATGAAAGTGTTGTGCTCAACAAAGGTACAATTTGTGACAACTGTCTGCAAACATTATGCAGCAATTGTCTTACACACCTCTTAGACATTTTCTATTCGACAAAAACATTTTGTTCTAGTGAGGCTGATGAGGCTGTAAATGCCCAAATGTTTGACTATAAGCTTACTATTTTACCATAATGAGGCCATCAGCATCCAAAATGCTCTGTTATTAATAAGCACAGTTTGTCTTCTTGATGTATAGTTTAAAGATGTAGACTGTTGGGGGTGTGGGCATTTTTTTCTCCCCTCTCTGCCCTGTCAATATTCCAGACTCATTAACATCCTCTAGGTTCAAATAGATGTGATTTTATTGTGTCTGGCCTGTAGCCAGAGAGAGAAAATTGTTAGTGATGTGTGGTTATGACCCAGAGACAGTCCCACTGATCAAAACTCATGATTCATGGCCGAAACTGTCTGAAATCCATGATGAGGGGTTTGTTAATGTTAAACTGACCTGATGGATCTAAAGATGATTCATTGGGGCTGTGCTGTGCATTGGAAAATGTTCAGATACTCTGTAATGACAAACTGAAAAGAGGATTTTAGAAATGTTTGCTAATATATTAGAAAGTAAAAAGTGAAATAGGATTGACAGAAAGATTCACTCCCTTTTCTATGATACTTGATAGTCTCCTATTTCTCTGAGACGTCTTTGAGATGTTTCTACACCTTGATTGAAGTTGACTTGACCTGTGGTAAATTCAGTTGATTGGTATGATGTGACCCACACCTGTTTTATATAGGGTATCGCAGCTGCTAATGCATACTGTATGAGCAAAAGCTGAGCCACAAGGGTGAAGGGGCTGCCCGCAGACCTCAGACACAGGATTGTGTGGAGGCACAGATTTGTGGAAGAGAACAAAAAAAAAATCCCCATCACTGCAGCACTCCACTGAGCTGGGCTTTATGGCAGAGTGGCCAGACTGATGCTTCGCCTCAGTGGAAGTTTGCAAAAAACAACCTGAAGGACTCTTAGATTGTAAGAAAGAATCTCTGGTCTGATGAAAACAACATTGAACGTTTGTCCTCCACTCTTAACATCATGTTTGGTGTAAAGCATCCTACAGTTTGTCCTTCTGAAAGTTTCTCCTCATCTCAACACGAGAGACTCGGGAGCTCTCTCACAGAGACCACTCTCCGCCTGATTTTTTTTTTAGCCGTCTCCAGATCTGTACCTCCACACAATCCTGTCTTTGAGCTCAGCAGGCAGCTCCATCCAACATGGTTTTTGCTCAGATCTGTGAGACCTTATGTATATGTATACATGCCAGTCCTGATCATGTCCAATCAACTGAAGTGACGAAAGGTAGACTTCAATCAAGGTGTAGAAACATCTCAAAGATAATCAAGAAGGAAAAACCTGAGCAAAATTTCAAGCAGCTGACAAACAGTAGCACGGGGTCTGGAAGACTATTTACGTCAATGTGATATTTCAGTTTTCTTATTGATGAAATTTATAGAATATCATTAGAAACTTTCTCATTATGGGATGTTGAGTGTAGATTTATGAGGTCAGAAAATGTTGTTTCTTATTTTAGCCTAAGGCGGAAACATGAAATATGAGAAAAAATGAGGCTCTGTATCCAGTGCTTTCTGAATGTAGGATTGAGGGGAGACATGCTCTTTGTAGCTTTCCAGTTATTATGCAGGTTGGTTGACTTTTCCAGACGTCATGCAATTGATCTGGACAAAAAATGTCGAGTGCTGCACTGAGCTCAGGCCACGTATCACTACTGTGTCTGTATGTCTCACTTGACAGTTATGTTGCTTCTTAAGGTTATCAGTGTCTGAAAAGTTTTATTCCACTGCAGCCAAAGTGAACTCAAATGTCAACTACCTTCCTATGAGAGAGAAGAGATTGGGGTGGTAGAAAAGTCAGGAGAAGCATGGTTTTGTAAATTCAGTGTATTGTTCAGCGAGCCAAGGTCATGATGCCACGTCCTAGTGTTACACTACAGGTTCTCTAAGTCAGTAGAACATTTCCACTCTCTTCTACTTCACCTCCACTGTAGCAGTTGTTACACAATATAAACAAAGCTGAACAGCAAGTGCAACTCTGGAAACAAACTACAAATGCAGCATCAGTTAACTAATTTACTCTGATTGTTATCTCTGTTGTCTAAGAATTTGTTCAGGCCTACAGCTATAGTACCTAAGCTAAATGTGATTCCTTCTCTTCTCATCTCACTCATGGACTTCAGTCCTCTGTTTGAACTGTAATGTTTAGCTTGTGAACATCCTTGGGCTTTGGGAGAATGGTGTTCATTAAAGGCACCTAAAAAGATGAACATGAATGTTGAGAGAACAATAATATCGGTGTTGTTCATGCTGTCCACTGTACCATCATACACAGAAAGTTGGACTTTGTAGGACTAAACCAAAGTTCTGGTTTTATTTGAGCTCTTTTTTTGGTCTCTATAAATTACCACAACCATGTGCACATTAGCTGATACATGAAAAATAATACTGTGGTGGGTGATGTGATGGTAACCCTTAGCCTTAGCCCTTTGTCTCAATAGGTCTGGACCTTCTGCTTTCTCTTGTTTGTTCCAATTACTAGCATTTCCCATTGTTTTTGTTCAATAGAAAGACTATTAAAGAGGGAAAATAAATATATTTGAGCTAACGAGCTAGCTAACTGGCCATTAGTTTGTTAGCTCAGCTTCATTGCTAATGGGATGAGCAAGTTCACAGGGGTTATTCAAAAGACATCTGCTCCATTGACTCATTTGCATTTGCATCTTCGGACCGTCTTTTGGGAAGGAGTTTTAAATACAAAAGGTTAGATAAAAAGTGAATTGTGTAACACAGCAAATAAGCTCCAGTAGCCTCCTCTGTTTTAAACTCTCTGGCTCTGGGCCCCATCAGAGGGACAAGATTAATTTGGCCCCCTCTGATTGTAAATCCTTTGGATTTCATTTTTAATCTTGGTGTATCCAGACCTCCACAGTCAAATCAAGTGGTGAAGAAGATGCATTGCTATTCCAGAGAAAGTGTATATTCTGATAGTGTACAGTGCCGCAGTAATTCAGAGAATTTAGTTCCTTTTTAGCACAAGGGAATTCAACAACATAAATTGGTGTGGGGACCTCAGGCTCCTCTACATCATTAATATATAATGGAAATACCTTAATTTAAAAGAAAACGCAATAATTCAAGATTAGTTTGTGTTTGTTTATGAAAAATGGCTGAATCATCTTTTCTTCAAGTGTCACACAGACGCCTTACAAGACACTGGCTCCATTACATAGTCATGAGGGGAAAATAATATAAAAAATCAAAATAGTTTAGGTTGTCAGATTAAAAGTTAGCAAGTGCTCTCACAAGTTCTTAGAAAATGCATCTGACACATTCAATCAACTTTTCATACATTGTGCTGCTCCACTAATTAACGGATTGTAGCTGCAAATTTAACAACATAATTAGGGCTGCCACTAAAAGCAATTTCTGGCTTTTCAGACAGAATCAGGTGACTACAGATATAAAATTAATCTTTTAGGTTTAGTTATTTATAACTCTACAGTAATTATTTGCCAAAAGAAGAAAAGTGCTGATTAAATGGAGCATTCAAATGGATTGAAATGCTTCTTTAAAACGAGTCTCAAGATTAATGGTGCAGGACGTGGTGCAAAAAGTGTATGTTTGAACTGTGGAAATGTTTTAGCTCTACATGGAAAATATAGTGTGGGCTGAACCTCAGTGCACTTGTACAGTGCTGTGGTCTTAACAGCAGTGCTTCATTTCCAGCGAATATGAAATGTGGCACTTACTGAAACAGTCGATAAGAATCACTCTTAGCAGCAATTTCAAGCTAGAAAAAAAGGGCATCCTGGTGCTCATGATCCACAGAGTATACAATGTTTTTTCCACCTCGGTTGCACCAAGATCTCTCTCTGATTCATTTCTTTTAACTCTGAGAAGTGTACAGTACTTTACCCCCTCCCACTGGAACTGTGATACCTACAAAACACTAAACAGTTGCAGTGGTGGTTGAGACGTTTTGCAGCCGCTGCCTCTAACAATTTAGAAGTGCGACTGTTTCTTAAAAAAGAAATCTTGACATTTCTCTTGAACCTAATTTCCTTTTTTGCTTCCTGTTATAAAGAAGACATGTTTGTGCCTGTTGCTCTTTGCTCTGATACACAGGCCTGCACCACAGATGTCCCAGGAAATTTGTTTAGTAAATTACATTTTTGGCAGCAATAGTTTGTGTTTATATTATTCCAGACACGTCTCCAGTTCAATAAGTCAACAACCATGGTCCCATGAAACTCTCCAACTCTTGATTGTTCTATGTGTTCATTGTTCCATGTTTTTCTGCTCAGGAAAACTGTCGTCGGTTTTCATTAAAACTTTAAATATTGAAAATGAATGAGTCCAGTGAATCCAGTGTGAATTTGCCTTGGGCTGCGCTGACCACAAGCAGCTCCAATTAGAGCCTGTGATGAGGACACAGTGCCTGAAGTGTTAGTTTCCAGGTGAAACTGCATAAATTGCTTATTATTTGCGGTTCTCCATTTGATCGTCTCGCTGTTTCTCACACGCCTTCTTTTTACCATTCACCATGTTGTGTTTAATGGCACTGTGTGGATGGATACCCATGGTACTACAGTATAAGTGAACCAGGGTTTTGTCAGAATCCTATATTGGTTGTACTTTGATCCACGGCCCGCTTATGAGTGCAGCCAATTTATTTAATTTATCTCCCTGTGCCTGGTCTCTGTGTAATGGAAGTAAAATAATCAAATAAACAAAAAGACACACTCGTCTCCTCCTCAAGCACAGCAGCAATGTCATCTCCACTGGTGACATGCTCATAAGCACTCCTCATCCAAGTGTGACCAATCTGTCTAATCACCAACTGTCAGGTCAAATTGCACTCCACTACATGGAGGACTGAAAGTGTGAACCGTGTACCCAAAGATCAGTCATCAACAAAAACACAGCCTCACCCTCCTCCTGTCTTTGTGATTTCAGAAATCTCCACAGGGGGGTGAGCCGTGAGGTCTGTCTCTTCTTTAACTCATTCCTTGCTAAGATTTATTAGTCTTATACTTCAGAGGAATAGAACAAACAAAACCGTTGGTCTTGAATTTGATGGAAGTCTATAATTGGATGGAAACTGATCATGCGAAACATCAGGATTGTGAATTGTAATAGTATTGCACCATGTACGAACACTACAAAGGTCTGAAAATATCCCACTGTTAAAAAAACCACGCTGTACCTGCTCTTATTAGTGTCTGTTCTTACCAAGACACCCAGGTTCATGGCTGCGACATAAGTGCCTTCACCGATCATTCAGTATGGCATTTTTACTTGCACAGTCGGGACAAATCCAAGGATGCCAAAAAATATTGTCTGTTTAAAGATATTTCAAGCCAGCGTTAACCAACACACAGAAGGAATTCAAAGAGCAACAAGCTGGTGAAGGTGACGGACAGAACAACTGTCAAATAGTGTGATTTAATTTGGATGAACAAATTTTTTCTCAGCATTGTTATTTGAGAAAGCATTTAAGGACAATGGTAACAAATTAATTTGACTTCTTATCAATGTGGCAAAACTCTATCTGCAACACAATTTTCACACTGCTATAAAGTGTTTATAGACAAGCAGATCAGCAACACTGATTTATAAATGATCAGTTTATTCTCAATCAGTATTGCTGATGGTAATCATGACATCTATCACAGAAAGTGCTCCCAGGAGATTTCAAACCTCTGTATGTGTGTTAACTAGTCTTGTAAATGTGTAAGTCAGTGTCTGGTAGCAAGTAAAGTCAATCATTAAAGCGATTGCAAACTCAAGCCGTGGACGTCAGATTACTTATACCATGGAGAAGGTTCAACAATATGACCTTGAATCATTGTCTATGCAAATGTATGGAAAACAAACAATGTGCAGCACATAATCTACAATTTGTCGAGCCTTATTAGCTGGCACTCTACAGTGATGCACTAAAATACAGTCGACTGAACACAGCGCACCTCCTTGGCAGAGGAGCAGAAAGGTCTGTGCTTCGCTGAGCATATTTCCAGTTTCTGTTTTGTCTTATCAAATGGGACCTTCTCTGCCTTGTGTTTGAATGTTGTGATCTCCGAGTTCATTCGGCTTCTCACCTCGACTAAACTAAGTAAACATGTTGTCCCCCTGGCACAATTTATACTCCTAACATCTATAATGAATAAGCAATTGTATAAAATTGTTCTTCCGCATTGTACAGATTCCTCTCTATACTACTGAGGATCCAGTAACTTTTTCATATTGTAAGTTTCAGTAAATCTTGACAGATTTCCGCATTTCACCCTCAACTCCCTCACATTGATGTTATCATAAAAAGTTCAAATGTAAACTTACAACTCAAACTCAGTAGAAATCTGACATAGCAGGAAAATGTGACCAAATCCAAAACGGAAAAGCACATTTTCTCCTGTCATGTCCATGAGGCAGCGACTGATCAGAGAGAGACGGGTTCCATATCTGGTTCAGTTTTGGTTGTTGAACCATCTGACTTCTCAAGCTGTCCTTCACTCTGCTCACACCGTTACATGTCATGTGCATGCTGGCCAGTTGATATTTGCTGAATTAGCTTTAACAATCTTGGTGAATTTCTGAATCAGATCTCAATATTGTGAACCAAGTGGAACAGCAAAATCTTAACGGTCTTCTTCCACAATCTTTCACACAACATCTTGGCTCATTTATTCCAAGTTTTAAAGCTGCGCTGCCATTGAGAATACTCATTGGAGTGCTCTGCATGTAAATGCTTTCCCAAGCCTTGGTCTCACAAACAATTCTCTCGTCTTCTATTTCTGAAAAGCTGATCAGTTTTTAGAAGATGTGAGTCATCCAAACTTCAAATATTAGCATAAGATTTTGAATAAAAACCAGGGGGACACCAGAGTCAGATATAAGATGGGATATAATGCAGGGTTACTGTCCTGGACTACATTCAGTTTTCAACACCCCCAACACATGCACACACAGTTTGGCCATTAGGTTTAAAAAGGAAAAACAGGACACATTTTGACCACAGTCAGCACAATGCATGTGATATGCTGTCACCAGATCTTAAATCAGTTCAGCTTTGACTAGATTGCGAATGCACGTGCTTCTGCAGTAGCTGTGTGATGTGAATGCTGAAGGTGTTTTTTTCCCCCACTGGACTAAAGACTTTCTGACAGACTGCCTAGAGAGAATGTGAGACCAGCGTGTGGTGTCTAACGAGATTGTTTTGTGTATGGATGTCCCACAAGGCTGCTTTTATCCCTTCTATTGTTTTCAGTCTATACAAATGAGATGAGGTTGCAAGATGGCACCACAGTTACACAGTCACACATGAACAAGCTGGCAAGAGGCACAAGGCTGAGAAATGCTGGCTCTTTATTTGGGGACATCAGTTCCTACTTCCCACACATTTGTTCACACTATGGATTTCTTTCTGGAGGGCCCTGTCACCAATGTGAAACGAATCCATATTCGCCATAGGAATCCAAAAAGTCCCACTACTGCATTAAATCAAACGAAAGGTCAACCAAAGGTCTCCTTAAATAGAGAATCCTGCTTTAGACGATGTCGGAGACATGCCATCCATGAAGCCAAGTGATGTTTTCAGTTCACGCTCATTACTTTGGCACGAAAGAAACATGAGTGCATTGGTTGAGGAAAAATTTCCCAGATGGTGACTGACGTCTGAGCAGCCGCTCTGCTTGGAGATGTGCCAGTATGAATACTGTGTAGTAGAGGCATATACATAGTATAGCTGTGTCCCATTGAAGGAGCTCTATTTGATGACAAATTGCGTCTTAACAGCATCCAAACTTTTCGAAGATTTATTACACGCTAGAAATGAAAATGACGTGACGGCAAACGATGCCAACTGTGAGCTGGAGGGTGCTAGGATGAACACTCTGTGATGCAAGGGTAACGGCAGACCGGTGATGTAAGAAGATTTAGCCTTTTGGTTCTATGATGGTTATGATAGTCATGGCTTTGTAGACGGACTCTTGAAATTTGGGCTTCTAGTTTTTTCACTTTTGGCCGTTGAAATGTAAGAAGTCTGTCCTTTAACAAGGCAACAGGTCCTCCAAGATTGTTACTGTAAGTCTGTATTTCTTTAGGAACAAGAAGTTAGCCTACGATCCCCCCCTGTTCAAGCTGACATGTTCTGAGGGTTAATTCTCCTGACCAGACAATTTGGTGACTGTCGTAACACCCAACAGCAGGCAGTATACTGCAGCTTTGTGTAATTTCTTTACCAAAAGAGTTAACACCCCTCCCTGAGCACACACAGACAAAGGGGCAGTATAGTTGCACAAAAACACACTGATGTTTAATTTCTTTTTGGCTATCCAAGTTTTGAAAGAAATAAAAATACTGTTTTCTTGGTAAAAATGAATTATTATCGAAGTCTGGTTTTGAGAAGGCCAATCTTTTGGAAATTAAAGTGGAATTAGTCACGAGTTGTCAGATTGTTAGAGAGTGTTCTTGTTTTTGATAGGGAGTGCTCAAATAAACTAGTTTCTCATTCTCTTTGTAGCGTTGCTTCCAAAATGTCAGTAACCAAATAAAATGTGTCTTATCAGTGGTGCAGTCAACCTCCTCAAAATTATGCTAAGTTTCTAGCACAGGGATTTGTTTGTGTATGTGAATGTCACATGTGATCTGTTGTTGACAAGACCAAAGACTTTTGTCTTGCCTCGGCCTGACAGTGAAGTCACTGGCGTAGGCTGTCATCAAACTTTTACGCTTGTTTTTGTGTCTCTTGAATGCATCCCCCATATATTTTCACAAGGCCTTGAGATGAAACTTGTCATCTGTGGTGGGAACAGAGCGTGACCTTCATTTCAAAGTCTCTTAAAAGAGAATTGGTTGACCTCACTCACATACTGATTGTCACCTTTTTCACCCACTCTGACCACTCAAGAGAACACTGTCTATAAGGTAGTCAGTCTTGTGCTGTTCCGCTGAAAAATACAGGGAGACAACAAACCACTTCCATTTTGTGCTCCTTTTACTTTTACGTAAACGCCAAATATGTGCATCAATCATGAAATAACCTTCATTTTTCATATCTACACTTGAAGAATAACTTGTCCTTGTGAGATAAGATACAGAAATGGTCTCTTTTTATGTACTCAAATATCATAGATGTTTGGTTTAAAGCACTGCTTAAGGGTTAAATAGGCAAGGTACTCTACGTAGTGCACTATACTTATTATCAACAGTGTTGTAGGAGGCGTTTGATAATACTTCAGCCGAAAGGGAAACCTAGTGGGTTAGACCTGCTACAGTACAGTATGAAATGAAAGAGGGGGTGGACACAATAACTGAAATACAAACGAGACACACTGCAATAAGTCACATCTCTGTGAAGCCTGCAATGCTATTTTCCTGGTGAGACTGTTTTGAAAACATCCTGTTCTATGCTATAGTCACTGCATGAGGCCACTGCATGTGGTGCCATGGACTGCACTGTATTTGTGTGCAGCTATCTGATACACTCCATGCATAATTTTCTGTGATTTTTTTCTTTGCACTTCAATCAAGTCTGTTGAGTCTGACTGTAATTGTTTTTCCATCAAATATGGGCTGTTGTCTTTTCATATGTTTATGTGTCAGCTCATCCATCAGGCCTATTTACTCTTGTGACTGGTTTCTGATGAAGCTCAAGCAAACAATGTAACTCATCGCTTCAATAGAGCGTTGTCAAACATGGACCAATATAACAGACAAGGGGGTCTGGCGGGGGGACTTAATTGTTTGCTGATATTATATATTAGATGTCACAGACAGGATCGTGACTAAACCTTTGGGAGTGTGCATCTCACTGGTGTGGCCTGTCGTTTCGATAATTACACACACAGGGGTAGCTATACTTTTTCTTTTTTAAGTATATTTTTGGGCTTTTTTTTGCCTTTTTAATGGAAAGCATAGTCGCGAAAGAGACAGGAAATGGGGAGGCAGAGAAGGGCGAATGGCATGCAGGATTCGAACCGGGGCCGCCTGCGGTGAGGACTGTAGCCTCAACACATGCGGCAGCTGCTGTACCAACTGAACTGGAGCTTTAAAGCCTCAACTTTAAAGCGATGGTGTCATTTCCTAAGCATTTTCCCTAATTAACCTTTTATTATATTTTATTTTTTGGCATATTTTACTAATCACTCATTTGTTTTATTATCTGATATTGTTCTACGTGTACGTGTTATTGATGTGTGTCTAATTTAATCATCACTGTGTCTTTATAATCTTCAGTTTCATGTCCACTAGTCATTAACACACAGTCAACATGAGATGGTACATGCTGCTTTAACCTCTTAAATGTCATCTACTCAGCAACGTTCTTTCAATACACATACTGTACACAGATTGAAAGGCAAACTGTCTTCTAAATGATTAAAGGTGACAGTAACTGAGTAAAAGGATTTCCTGTAGGATGATGGAGTACTTGGATTAACATTATCATAATAACAATAGTAATAATATTAATGGATTGGCAGCAGCTTCCCTTGATGCTGTAATGACCTGTTGTTATGTGGGAAAGTGAATTAGAATCCATATCCAAATTAGTTTCAGGCATGTCTGTGCTTTACACAGGTGCATCAACAGAAATTAATTATAGGTCGGAGATCAGTTGGAGTCTACAATGGCAATCAGATATCATCCCGTTTTGCTTCTATGTTCATTCGATGTTCCACAGCAAGTGAGAATTGGTTCTCCACTGTATCATAAAATAGCTATAATGTCTTGCTACAGAACCATTGGAGAACCACTGAGCTTGTGAAAGAGCCCTCTTCCTCACCAACCAGAGCCTGTAGATCAGCAGCGTGTGAGTCATCTGCTGCTATAGCAACAGATGACTCTTGACCTTGCTTCAACCTTGTTGCCTCCATGTATTAATTTTTATTTTGAGAACTCCTGAAATCTCTAACCTTAGCTCATTAGCTACAATCAGAGGCCAACAAATAGCCCTGTAACCTCTTTCCCCTCTCGCACTCACACAAAATCCATCCGTCCAGAAACCATGCACAGTTCACCCTGAGCTGGTCACCAATCTATCAGCGTCGACATAAGAGAAATAAACAACCTCTCACATTCACATCTTTTATTCCACACTCAAGCTAGTTAGTATGTTTTTGGACTGTTGGAGGAAGCAGGAGTGTCCTTAGGAAATACACTCGGGCACCAGGCCTGGGATTCAAACCCAGCACCTTCGAAGAGGTGACTAACCACTGCCATTCAAAATGTGCTACACAGGCCATTTTTATCTTTGTATGCTGGGTTTTGCAAAAACATAATCTACAGTGAGAGTACAGTGTTATAGAACATTTTAAAGTCTTAGAAGTGCAAAAGTATCATTATCAAGTATCATCAGTGTGGAGTGGTCTGAAATAGATCTGCTGCTTGAATGAGACACATAGAACCCAAAAGATTTCAAGGGCTTTAAAGCATCAATGGGATGATTAATACATAAACTCTTGGTTATTTTTGCTTTAAAAAAAAAAAAAGAAAAAAAAATCTGCAGCTATTCATAAAACACCCAGGTCTACATTATGACATTATTACCAATATGATTATGGGTGATGTTTACCATGCTCACAATCTTGGTTTAATGTGTGTTTTTTATAAAATTGTTCTAGCATGAACTCCAATATATCCAAGATGAATTCGTGGTTTATGACCGTGCAGTGTTTCCATTTACACCATTCTTCAATAACACATGAGGCTGCGGGGTACACCCTGGACAGGTCGCCACTCTAATCAAAATGAGTTAAATGTGTGTCTCAGAAATAAACAAATGCACAACAGGTTAACAATGCGGGTGAGGCTCATATTAAATGTAGGACACAGGACAGGCCTCCCACTAGCAGAGTAAGACGTAACCCCTGAACAAAGCATGTTGTTCTTGAGACGGTACAAAAAGTAGTGAATACAAGGAAAAGCTAAATGGTTGAAATGTCTAGCCTCTGTGTGGTAATAGTATAAACATAAAAGAAACAGACTCCACCTGTCACCAGTTCTCATCATTATGTTTTGAATGAATAAATATTGATTAAATTCAATTGAAAAGACCTAGTTTTGAAATAAACGGGGGCTATTCATTTTAAAGGAGTGTGGAGTCTGTCAGATTGGGAAGCATTGAGCTGTGCTATCTGAAATATGACTCACTGCATTGTAAAACTCTATCTGGCAGTCATTCACTTTAATCTCGAGACAAAAAAAAGTTCAGGCTGTTTCTAATTCATTAGAGCAGCTAGAGGGTTTGGCCATTGTTCATTTGTTATTTCCAGATGGTACAGAGCAGTGAAAGATCAGAGAAAATGCATTAAATTTGAGGGTGGAGACTTAGCTGCAAAGTGGCATGTTTACTGTTAATTGTGAAATCGTCACCTACTGTACACAGAGATGGTCATTATGTGAAGTGGGCCGTCTGAGCTTTGTTCTTTTGTCTGAGTCATTTCTGTCCTCAAAGTTGAATTTTCCAACAACTGTTGGAACTTTTTTTTTGGTGCGGCGGCAAGGTAAAGATGTGAAATTTTAACCATGCAATTCTTTTTTCTCTCACTCTTACACAAAGGTTCACTCTTTCACAATGTCAAGCAAAACCAATTAACCCAAAACCAGACTGGCAGAATGGGGTACATAAATGACACATTGAGAAAAGAGGATTAAAATGTTCATTGTGTACATAATTGCTCTGCTTGGCAAAATGTCAATGCTCTTCTCAATTCCAACAGACAAAATCTGGGATTGCTTTGCTGTACAATGAGGAGACCAACAATACCTATGATGTCTGCCTGAAATTGACCAAAGAGGTATTAACCATACAGAAGCTGGATGTGGTTTGCACAAGTGGAAGTGAATCCCAAGTAAATGTAAGTGCGCCTGGAGGCTCGAGACTCGCATTGTAATTCATGCTGCATAACTTCTGAATACTGTTTCAATGTTCAAAATATCCTTTTGCCAATAAGAAACTCCCACTTTCTAAAGCACAGAACTGTTGTACTGCGAAGACAAGCGACTGGCGGTCTCGGCTTAAGCATCAAAGTAAGCAGATAAGTTTTGATTATGGAGAGACTAAAGCAGAAATGAAAAGGCTTTGGGTTGCAGAGATGACTGTTTGTCTGAGAGAGCAGTTTTGGCAGCAAAATTCTCACGACCGAAACTCAGTAACGTTCATTCTCATCTTTCTCTCTCCTGCTTTTCAGGGAGGCGCAGAGCACAACGTGCCTGTGGTTATATCAAAGATTTTCAAAGATCAAGTAGGTAAGAAGGTATTTTGTCACACTACAGTAGCATGGCCTTTGGAACGATTTGCAGTGCCGTGTTAAATGTCACGTTGATCATAGAAATGTTAACGAAATTAGAAAGAGACAGTAGAGAAAATTTACAGGTGACATTTGAATTCCCAGTGAGGCAAGCATTGAACATCAATTTAAGAGCATCATTGGTTTTCACTTCAGTTGATGACATAATCAAAGAGCAAACTGTCAGAAGAAAATGGGTCATCAATTGTGGAGCGGACAGTGTGCCAAGGATGAGAAGTGTGTGTATAGTGTACACTCTACTCTGAGTCAGCTTAGCCTACCTTAGCAAAAATATAAAAGTGTAAGATTACACCACAGATGTGTAAGTCAGTGCAAAAATGTGAATGTAATTGTGACAGTTTGTCTAAAAGGATAGTGAAACCCAAGTGGCACAAACTTGAAACTGCGCTGTGACTGAAATCCACTATTATCAAGTGTATGTTTCAAATGTCCAGTGCACCCAACTAGCAAGAAGCATGAAGCCCTGGAGGCCACAGCAATGTACTGTACAGGCAGCCACCACAGTGAAAACAGCCACTCTGTCTCTTGTGCCCTTTGGTTTAGCTTTTAGCTTTCCTGTTTTAAAGTTCAAGTTAAGCTTTCGAGAGGTTGCTAACAAGACAGAGCAGTTTGTGTAGGTCATGTGTTTAAACTTAAAAATAAGTTGTGTACTAAATGTCAGTCAGTCCTGTTGGTCTTTGTAAAAGCAGTGTGCAAGTAAAAGGAAAGCTGGCTTGTTTTTTTACAGTCTAGGTTTTGTATTTTTAGGTTTCTGTTCATGTTGGGATTGGATATAGAAACAGGAGACATTGTCAGACAAGTCAGGTTTAGACGTATATGTTTACATGTTCACAAATATGAGATTGGTATCAATTTTCCAATCCAACTCTGCATATTTGCCGAAAATGTTGAACTATTTTTTTTTTAAGTTTGCGCTCTTTCACCCCCACTGGTTGAGTAATAAGAAAAAAAAGAATGAGCTGTTTTCAGAGTGGTGACTACTGTATAATGAGAAGAGGAGAAGATATTCATATTTATTTTGTATAGTTTTTCCACTGGGTTGTTAATCATGATCAGCAAGCTTGCCCACAAATTACTATGCAAAGAGAAACAGTATGAAGACAAAACAGCATCCAGTGTGGAAGAGTAAATGTGACCATGCTGTTCGTCAGATGGACAAGAAAATACTTTAATCATGTTTGTCGGTAAAATTGGAAGAACCGATGACCTCTCAGCATCCTGCTGGGATACAATATCAAAGCATCATGTGAATCATTTCCCTGTAATTTGTCTTTTTGCCCACATCCCTCTTAATGCCGTTTTGGATACGAGTGAATCATGTCTTCATATCCCCGAGGACGCCAAGAGCCCCTTTCTCCGAGCTTTACAAATCTTTTCACAACAGAGCTTTCATTGTTTCCTCCCATGCCGCCGCAAATGAGTTTATATCCTGATTAGTTTCAAATTTCATGCTTTCCTGTGTTCTTTCTCTGAGCTGTAGGATGTTGCCTGAGATTAGTTACACAGAGACATTGATTGCTATTTCCACCAAATTACCATGTATGAAATGAGCAATTATTTTGTAATGTTTTCATTAACCTCTGACACTTGACAATTGACGCCTGCAGCCGATCAGTCGGGGAAGCTCTTCGTTGGGGATGCTGTGTTGCAGGTTGGTACATCGGTTCGTGACTTTTGTTTTTGCTCCGAGGTTGATTTGGGTCACGGCCAAGAGCTGTAACTTGGTGCACCTTAATTTCATCCCCACTTTTATTTTGACAGGACATTATTTCACAGAAGCAAAGGGAATGCAGTATTTTGTTTTTAAATGCATGATTTTAATTAAATTAGTCTTTTAATGTCTCTGCTCTTTTGAAAAGATAATATTGTGATCAGATATTCAGTGTCTGAATAGTGACACTCTATTTAACTTTACCCAAATAGAAATCACCCTGTCATACATGCCCTGGTATTTTAATCACAAGATCATCAATAAATTATAGCTTTGTTCATAATAATCATCAAAAGCCCAAAGTTTCTAGTATTTACTGAGGATATTCATTTAATCTTTTAAAAAGTTAATTTGAATCTGTCTGGCAGGTTTATTGGGTGTTCTGTTTATCTAGAATATCAAGTAGATTCATTGGACAGCCAAGCAATATTCACATTCACACTGGAAGTTATTATGAATTGATTTGCATTGCTTCAACCTTTTGGATCATCACTATTTCTATTCAGAGTTTATTTGCGAATCGACTTATTTGAATTGTCGCATTACAGACTATTGTGTGGATTTGCATACTTTAAGCTGCAAATCCAGAGGCGGGGCTGCACAATTTTTGAATAACACTTTTCTTTTTTTTTGCACAGTCCAGAATCACACATTTTCTATTTGTTTGGCGATTGAATAAAAAATTCTAAAGTTAAAGTTTATTAACAAATATTATGATAGGAATAACTTACAGCAAAACACACACACAGAGACAGTGGGCCTCTGGATACCCCCCACTGCTCTCATGGGAGCTCAGACTTGAAGCATTGCTTGTAGTTGTTTTGTGTCCGTTGGTTGCTTTGTATCTTTTTGTGGCCATTTTTGCTTCCCTGTGGTTGTTTTACTTCTCTTTGTGAGTATTTCATGCCTTTTCATGGTCTTGCATCATGTTAGTCGTGTCTCTTGTGACCATTTTGTACCATTCCTTGTCGTAGTTTTCTGTCTCATTGTGGTAGTTTTGTGACTCTATGCATTTGTTTGTGGCTATTTTGTTTTTTTTTGCTTACTTTTATATGTATTATGTTATATTGTCTGTATTTTCCCCCTTTGAGGACCTTTGTGTCTTTGTGGTTTGATTGGATTTCTTGAAGGAAAACCAAACAGTGAAATTCCACACAGGTTTAGTCTGAGGTCTCAGGGTTTGCACCCTGTAGACCTGTTCAATAATCTCTCCATCATACTAACAAGTCAAGTAGCTATCACCTTCTGGCTCTGGTAGGGGGCCACAGTGGTGTGCATCATATCTCGTGCCACCCGTGGCCAAGCCTCTGGCCTCAGCCCTGTAGCAAATGAACACAGAGTTGCTAAATTACACCATTTCTCCATTAACTTATTTGCCTTTCTACTCTCTGTTGGTTTCCTTAGGTCAACGGCATAAACGTAGAGCACTGTACTCATGAGGAAGTTGTGAGTATATTTGTAATAAAAGCTAATACCCTTTTCCATCCGCCCTTTGCAGTTCCATCCATCTCCCAGGTTTAACACCTAATCCCAGTGGTTATCAACGCGGAGGTGCGCCTCAACAATCTGAGTTGTCATCTCGGCAGGAAGCTGTTTTTCTTTTGCTTTACACTGTGACAAATTGAAAAGATTGAAAAGCAGCAGATCTGTATCAAAAGCTGCACAGGGATTGAGGGTAGTAATATTTGGCAGACATCTTCCACATGCTCAATTTCGATCTCCAATTTAGCTTCTTGCTTTGTTAAATATTTCCCTTCTCTGCCACCACCCTGCATCACCCACCCACACAGACACACACAGAAAGACAGACCCCCCCCCTCAAACAGCTGCTCACTACGTTCACCTGCAGAGCCTCCAAGCACATAATGAAGAGTTTATCTTAAGAAGCAAATCCAGTGCTTTTAATGGCTTTCACACTGCCAGCACTGACAGATGTGCAGGCTGAACATGGGCTGCCACACCTTGTTGGAGAGGATAGCAAGGAACCTGTTCGCAGATGTGCATTTAGGATACCGAAGATGTTAAAATGACCTTGCAATGTGGATGCCACGCTCAAGCGTCTCATTTCCTAGTCTTATTTTCTGTTTTCCAAGACGCATGGAAGAAGGATTTGATACTTCTTCCTTTTTAACCCAACCTTACTCGAACGCCTCTTTGAAACTATGACTTGGCATCATTGAGGACATATTTTGTATCACTTAGACATCAGATAATCAGAGTGTAATTACTTTGTGTTGTCAGCTGCCTGTCAGAGCAGAGAGAGAGAGAGAGACGAGGCCTTCAAGTTCCACCTTTGATTTTAGTGAAGACACTTCAGTCAGCCTTTAACATATGATTACATATTCTTCACTCATCTCCTGTTACATTTTGTTTGCTCTGTGCCGCTTGACATGAATGCGGCTTGTTTCATTTGCGAGAGATTACATTTTATCTCGCTGCATCGCTCACAATCTCCCTCTCTTTCGCTATCTATCTCAATCACAGTCTCTGTCTCTCTCCTTCCCTCCCTCTGTCGGTCCCGTCAGGTTCACCTCTTGCGTACCGCAGGAGATGAGGTCACCATCAGTGTTCGCTACCTGCGAGAAGTTCCATCATTTCTAAAACTGCCTCTAGGTAAGAGTCCAGTCATTTTGTTACCATGTGAGCTCACAATAAACTTTATTTGATTGAGCATTTTTAGCAATAATCCAGGCATAAAACTATATGAGTAAGTAAATAAATATTTCAGGGGGAGTTCCTTTTCACTCAGCATCCCTTTAAAACTGTTCAATAGATGAGAATTTATTTCAGAGTAAAAAATTGTCACACTCAGTGGCCTGAGCACCCAGAGCTGCAGCCTGCTGCTCCCGTACTTATTGCCAGTAGTTTGAAAACGGTGATACTAAAATCGTTCATGTGGAGCCGTTCAAAGCTGAGAAATGAGGTACGCTGCCAGGGTAGGTTAAAAATTGAAGCAGTTCTGAAAACAAAATTGGCAAATTTTGGGAGAGTTTAGCAATTTTATGGATTTTAAAGAAAGTGGGACCACAGTGACAAGAAAAGCAAGAACACACTTAGTAATTGTATTGATTCATGTACAGTATATATCTACCCTTAACCTGGTCAGGTTTTTGTCCAAATTACAGATATAAACTCGTATCTATTCTAAGGAACCCCTCAAATGACAAACATATCTTTAATCTTGTTCACATGTCCATTATGTTTTATTTCACAAGACATATGATATCATTGCTGAGTATTTCCCCGTTCCACTTCTTCCACTTCTGTCAACTTTTGGGTGTCCACATCATTATAGAGAGCAAGAGTTTGCAGTGACAACAAACTACCAAAAAGATAATTGGAGATGCGAAGTGTGTGAATCCCTCAGCTAATGGTGTTAACAAATGCTAATTAGGAGTCAAAAGTTACCAAACCTCTTTTAATAAATCAGATCAGATTCGTTTTTTTAGTTGGAGCTATTTTGACTTCTAAAACACTTTTGAATTTGCTGTTCATAGGAGGCATCTGCTGATGTGAACTGCAAAAAAGAACTTGGAAGACGTATGATCAAGAATGTTTGATTTGCATATGGCTGGAAAGGGTTACAAAGTCATCTCAAAGACTTTCATCTAAAAGTCATCTCAAAGATATTCATCAGTAGACCGTCTCAACAATGGTTTTGTACTGTGGGTATTATCTCAAGGAGGACAATGACCCTAAACATCAAAGTAAATCTACAATAGAATGACTTCAAACAAAGAAAATCCACCTTCTGGGATGGCCCAGTCAGAAACCAGATCGTAATCCAGTAGAGATGCTGTGAAATGACCTGCAGGGAGCTGCTAACGCCAGACATTCTCAAGAATGTGTTTGAGCTAAAAGAGTTCGATGTGGAAGAGTTGGTCGAAATTTGTCCTAAACCTCGCTCAGTTCTGATCAGCACCTATTGGTGTGGTTGTGGTGAGGCGAAGTTCAACTATGGCTCACTTGGATGAAGACCAGACCTTTTTATGAGCTGTTCATTCAGAAAACCTGATGATTCTTGTTCATATACTTACAGTAACACACTTTCTTGATGCCTACTTTCACGATGCCCTTGAAAAAATGCAGTGCAGGTAGCTGTGTTAATAATTTATAAATTGGAAGCTGAGTGATTAAAAAGAGAAATATTTTCATAACAATGTTATGATGATTTGATAGATTGATTAGTTTTTGGCTGTTTGGAATTGCATATTATTATGGGGTTTGATGAAATGAGAATGACCATTTTTATTTAATTATTGATTAAAAGATAAATGGCCAATTATCACATTATGAACACATTATAAGTTTACATTTGGTTTGTTGGATTGTTTGTTTGCTCACTGAGCACAAGTAAACACGCCACTCTAACAACAGTTTTTATGGCAGATGGCGTGGACTATACACCTGGGACAGTTGTACTGTATATAAAACATAAACATCTACCCTGCTGAGCCACAAATAAGTGTTGTCCTGTGAAGGAAGCATGAAATGAATTAAATGCCCTGTAATGCAAATGATTTCAGTCTCAGTTGATGAGCATAACCACCATTTTGTTCAATTCACATTGATTCATTTTCAACACAAAATGATGACACAGATGTAGGGAAATGATTAATACTAATAGATGTTGAATATTAATGCCTCTTTTGATAAACCCCCACATTCTCTCAAATTCAAAGTGAGAGCAGGGAGAAATTTAGCCCTCATTTCTTATGGGGAAGTTAACATTCATAGGAAGGCGCCAGTGCAGGGATGCTCAGGTTTTGCTGTAGGGTGTTTGGCTGGTGAATTGTGTTTTGTTGCCTGAGAAAGAAAAGGTTCAAGTCGATTTCTCTTTAAGGCATTCATTGTTTCACCATGGCGCAAAATGACAAGCAGGAGAGGCCAGGAGCCGCTTGCCTCACTTTACTGAGTGTGACCGAATCAGTAATCAGGTCCTCCAACGCCAAGCTAATATCAAATCAAAGAGCAGCATTTGTCTGCTGGTCTCCGAGCGCCACTGTACAGCTTACAGGCAGGACAGCAGTCAATAATAAACCTTTAAATCAACTGAGCCATGGTGTTTGGGGTTTAGGTGAAACTCCTGGCTTATTTTCTTTTATGAAATAACAAGTGCAATTTGAAGTTGGACTAAATGTTGGAAAAGTGATCCTTCACTGTTTTCTCAGGTTCTCCTGGGCCATCCACGGATCACAGCAGAGTGTCCTCTCCCCTTTTCGACAGTGGCTTACATTTAAATGGAAATGGAAACAACACAGTAAGAAAGATTGATTTTTCATTTTTCACGTGTAATGTTGATCTATATTTGTGCGGCTCATGTTTTGCAATCTTATCTTTAATATCTTGATATACTTGGTCACGTAAATGTGACATTTTGGAAATCAACTGACGCTTTAAAAAAAGGAAAAGTCCAAATACAGTAATTCCCGTGCTCTGTGCCTACATATACCAGAATGCATTGTGTGACTAGAAAACCCTCGGGGTGTATGTCTGTTTGCTGTGTGGGTAATTAGGCTTCTTACCATCTGCACAGTGGCCACAGCAATATGCTACAAGACAAGATAAAAACCTATCTATGATTGTGTGGGTTTAAAGGCTCAGGTGGAGAAGCCAGAAACGTCATCTGACTCCTCCGACTGTGAATGGTCAGCAGCTGCACACGTCCCTCAGCCAAGACTGCAATTTCATCTAAAATGGAAAATGGGAAATGGAAATGTTTGATCTGCATCACAATGCGCTAACTTTTTGACAATCAAAGCGACAAATGTGCCAAGTCCCTCTTCTAATTGCAGTTAGTGCAATTGTTAAGGAGAAAATAATAATATCAAACGATGAAAGGCCTGTATACCCCAACAGGTGTTTCCTGTCATTCTAGCTGAGGTGCTAAAGCCTCCCTCTCAGGGGGGAGATGTGAAGAGAGCAGAGTCTGCAGATGGGTCTAATAAGGCAAAATAACTGAATACACAAGTGGGGGTGGACAACAGCATCGGGCATTAATGCAACACTTAGCAGCATGGTGCTGCGACAACTTTTGTTTGTTGGCGAAAAGATAACAATTATTTGTCCTTGAACACTCACAAGGCATTATTTTTGACATTTTGGAAGCTTTGCATGTTTGCTATTTTATCAAACAACTGTTGTGTTGCACTGTGCAGCTCATATGCTTTGAAGATATTATATTAAGAGATGTTGTTAATTGTCACAAAGGAGCAAAATATTGTTGTACAATTGTTTGCAATGGCAGTAATGATTATCTTATCTTAATTTACATATTTTACAAGTTGAATACATTGATAGTGTATTGTAGTTATGTTACTGAAAGGCACAAGTGCTGTCGGTGCCTAAATTGAGCCACCAACAGGATACTGGATGTTAGCCTCGGTGTGTGGTGTGACATTCATGTGCTTTGTATGCCTGTCATCTGCTCCAACACATCCCCTGGCAACTTTGCTGACGTTAACAAATGTAGCGCTTCATTCATTCAGAAAATATGTTGCCTCCGACCATAATCCAGCCTGTGATTACATTTCCTCCAAAACATATTAGCTGTTGCTGTTTAGTTGTATAGGAACATAATTTCTTGGAGATGGGGTTATATCAGGAATGGGATGGAGTTGAATTTTATCTCTGTCTTAATAGACTATTTTGGGATGTATTAACTAGACGGTTGGAGGTGAAGGGAGGCGCCTACTACAACAGTGGCTCAGTAGTCCAGATATCACTGGGCCCCAGTGTAGAGAGTACTTCTAAATGTGTTGGTTTGTTTTACTTTTTCAAAGTCTAATCACTCTTATAGTTCAGTGAAAAGTCTGGTTTGACTAACATTGATGAAGCAGCTGGAGGAGGGCAGTGACTGCTTACCATCTAGTTACTCCATAGTTTAATATGTTACATGTCTCGTTGTCTGATGTTCAGTGGACTCTTTGCTGAGTACATGTGTTTGGATCTGGACTGTCTCTAAACAGTAGACTGGCTGCTAATTAAACCACAATGCTTTTTTCTGAATGGTTAAATACAGAATGTGCGACACAGTGGTCTGTGCACTTGGTGACCAGCACATTTTCATTAATGAAAAAAATCTAAATTGGGAACCTGTCTTGTTTCTCAGTTATCATTTAAAGAAATCTAATCAACAAAACAAACTGAAAATGGGAAAACTAATTATTGTATTTTTGCTTGGTCTAAAAGTATAATTATTAGTTTTTATACAATTTGTCGCCCCCCGTGTACACTGAGTCACAGGGTTGGACAATTAGCTGGAAATATTAAAATCTATATTTATAATTACAATATTTTTTCTCATTATCTCAATCTCATAAGTTGAATTATGTCAGAAAAAAACAAAACAGAAACTGCCTTGTGCTCCATGTTGTGCTGCTTCCCTAATGTCTCACTCAATAGCATATAGATGATACCAATGACAAGGGTGCAAACATTAAGTAGCTGGAGGAGCTTTAACCAATGAAGAATGATGTGTCCGTCATTTTGGGTAGAATTTGGCTTTACACCGAACACCAAACAAGATGAAGCCAAATACACGCAGCAGCAGCCAACCCTCCGAGTTTTCTGGACTGCGGATCATATACAAATCGGCTTTGACTTTGACACATTATTAAATGCGAAATAATCCATAGTGTCCTCTATGCATATGGTACTGTAGATCGTGTTTAGCTGCCCAGGATGTGGGTCTCGACCCTGATAGTTGACTGCTGTGGAGCTGTTCCCCTGGCAGAGGGAGGGAAATTAAACTTATCTCAGCCAAACTCTCCCTGTTGTTCCTTCACCCTTCACTGATTTTAAAATAGGTCAGAGGGTGATGGGAGAAAAGAAAACTAAGGTTGTTGGCTACACTGAAACAGAAACAGAATATTGGCCTGTCATGGGACCTGTTTTGTATACAACTCTCATGAGTTGTTGAAATTTATTCTTAATTTGTTATTCACTCCTTTCATATGAAGTCTAACATGGTTCTTTGCATTGATTAGATTCTTTTTCATTTGACTGTTTTTCATACAACACAATGACATCGATATGGGAGAAATAGTATTATTAACCATTTTACCCTCTTCTACAGAATTATTTACTGACTTGTCCTCAGTACAATGTAATTCATCTTTTTATACACAGTTTAATCATATGTTAAGCCTGCTGAAACATCAAGATTGATGTTAAATATGGAGAATTATTACATCTATTCACTTTTATTTTGTGTCCACAGTGTGTGATCAATGTCAATCTTTGCAGCAATACAGCATCACCAGTACCTGTTTGAAGTCTTGCATGGTGTTACATTATAGGAGATCAATCTGTGGCTGTGTTTTCATAGGGAGGTGAGGGTCAGAGGGAGGAGCAAACAGACAAAATCATTCATTTGGTTCTGTGTTATCCCGTAAAGCTGCTATTACTGTAGCTCCTCGAGCTCGCTTGATCTTGTAGAGATGATGGCTTGCAGTGTATACTTCTGGCATGATGGGAGTAGTTACACTGTAATAGCAGATTGATTTCACAGAGGGATATTTCAATTTCACCAAAACACAATGCAAGAGTCTTTTTATTGCCTGTGTTAACAGGATCCCAAAGAACATACTGTACAGTGAATTCTATTAATTGCTGTGCCCATCGTAAAAGAATGGCTCAGGTTTAACTCACCATATTTGAGGATGGGAGAACTAACAGTGTTGCTCATGCTACATATCAAGCAAATTGGACTTGATGTTTGCTAAGGAGCTAAATGTTACATACTAAGCGTGATGATGAATGGTATTCATTTTCCTCAAAGCACGTTTTCCTCACGTTTTATAAGGCTACAGAAAGTTGCATATTAATGTGGTAATGAAAAGCATAGCTATAAAGACAGCGGCCCGTCATTTTATTTATGAATTATTCAGAGAAAGCATGTAGGACAGCAGGTGGCCACTTTAACCTTTCATTGATAATCAAGATTTAAAGTGTTTCCATTTAAATCCCTAGCAGGAGCTTGAGAGGGTGAAACATCTATTGTAGTATGGGCCTGTGCATGGTCTGCATTTCTTTAAATTCTGAGTAGTGCACATAGTTTATCCAAGGGAAGAACAGACCCTGACACTGCCTAGCTAAAGAAAAAAAACAGTGATATAGGCCAGTTGCCTTATTTACATTTAATTCCCTCACTGTAAACTAGGTGGCTGCCAAACAAAATCAGTCAAGCGGTTTCCTAGTTAGAAGCACAAATGGCAAGAAGCGGCCTGCATTTAGTTTTTGCTCATGTAAAGGAAGATTCTTCTAGCCATGCAAAAAAGGAAAAATTATGTGAGTAGCTGTTTTTGTTCTTAGAGTAATTGGTGCGCTGTTTTTTTGTTTTTGTTTTTCAGAACAGTATAAGTTGTGAATTCACTTTAATGTTCCGCATGATAGGAAGCCTCCAGATAGACATTTTCATAAAAGTAGGGCAACTTTATTTTTTTCCCCCAAAAAGAACAAAAAAATTACATTGCATGCCATTAAGCAACTCTGCACCACATGAACTAGTCTGTAATAGAAAGGGTCATTAAGCCTGAGGTTGGGCAGGGGGGTGAAATGGTAATTGAACTCATGTAGTACTGTAGAACTTGTGGACATCATGAAGAGATTAACTGGATGTTCCCTGATTCTTTTTTCTTCTTTTAATTCTCACTTTTGGACAAAGGTTATGAGTTTCCCATCTGTGAATGTTGGTAAGAAAAGGTTACCACTATTTTTTTTCACAGTTTCTAACAAAAAAGAATTCATTGGGCCTATCTGAAGCTGAACCAACTAACATCTTTGCATAGACGTTGTAGAAAAGAACTGTATAAGATGAAGAAGTAGTTTGTGTGAATTAACCCAATGAGAATTATCACCTAGCCTACTGTGCCACTGCAGGTCATTTAGCTCTTTGTTTTTCCCACATCAACCTTAAAGGGCAGATTTGTATATTTTTTGCTGCTGCCAAGTTAAAGTAATAGCTACAGTACCGTACTTACTGCCTACTAGTCCGATCCACTGTGTTGCTTTCTTTTGTATAAAAAGCAGCTGTTTGCTCACAGGTCGGCCATGTCAGCGGCCATGTCAGCTTTGTGGAAAGCTATAAGTGATAATGCTTATTGTGTCACTACACTACATTTTTATGATGACATTTTATGATAAACGAGAATATCTGTGTCCTTTTTCAAAGACATTTTAAACATGTTTAAACATTACTTCATAATGTTATCAAGCGCAAGTATTAGTAAATGAGATATAGATGGGTCTGATGCAAGTCGTTCACAAATGAAGGAAGACTTCTTTCTAGACTCACTCTTTTTCATTATTGCTCAACCAACACAAAGGGAGAAGTGGTAGAGTGCAATAATAACAGTAATTTCTCCACTGACGCCAGACCCAATAATGGAGTACAGTCACAAGGGGTATGGTAGGATTAGGTGCATGAAGCTCCTATTTTCTTGACAGAAAAGACATTGCATTTTTTGATGTTTATATTGCCCTCAATACCATTAAACATATACTGAGAGGCTGGCACCGCATACCTTCCGTCTTGCTGTCATATCCGCTGCCTTTTTTTCAGCTTTTTCTATGTTCGGATCCCACACTGTTAATACATGAGTCACTAATAGTACTGTAATAGCCCCCCCTTTTTTTAGTAGGACAATTTGTTGCCCAGTCTGTCGTGTTCATCACTTTGTTCCAGATTGAAATATCTCATCAGCTGTTGGAGCAGACATTCACAATCGTCAGAGAATAAAATCCACTGTTGCTTTTCCTGTGTCGTCTCAATAAGGTTGATGTTCTTTTACGGGAAAATGCACAGATTGCCCTATCAAGTTAACATGCTTCTCTCAATATGAACTATAACTTAATGGCACCTATGAGAACCTACAGTAGAGGAATCATCACGTCCGCTAATATTCATTTAGTGCTTATATAGTGCTTAGATTTTAGCACTCTAAATTAAATGGCAGCGGTGACAAGCTTTGTCATATTAGCACATATTAGTATTTATTTAAAGATTGTGGCTGACCACAATATTTCTTGGTTACAATATCTGATGATAGTCAAGTACAAAACTACAGTCATGTTTTCATCTGAGATTTTTCCTTCCATGCAGGCACATATCTTTGTTTGTGGGTGATTGCTATTCTGTAAGCTATTGGTTAGCTGTCTTGACAGTGAAATGACTGACAATTGTTTTCTTTTTTCACTGCACCTTGGGCCATTTACCCCATTGATTTATTTAGATGTTTTTAATTAATTAGACTTTGTTCATGTCATCTCTGAAAGTACCAGTATGCATGAAGGACTGGCTGAGTGATGTGAAGAACAACACTGTGACTTCAGCCCCTTTTCTTTTTCCTTTTTTTTTCTTCGGCTCCTCAGTAGAGGCAGGTGGGTTGTCAGTGTAATCCACTCTGACAGCCTGATAGTTTTCCATTTCCTGCCACCTCACCTTCTCTCAGCAGAACTCCACTTGAGAGTTAACTAAAACATTTTGTTCTGGGGTGACATGAAATGGAGCAAACAAAGATAATTACTTTAGAAATTGAGTAATTACTGGAGACTGTGCTGACGGGTCTGCATGCGACATGCTGTAGTTCAGTAAAGATGTATAAATCACTCTGCACACTGCAGAGGTAGGCAGATTTTTCTTCTGCTGTTAACTCTTGACTACATCCACCCAGAGGCTATTTTAATTCTCTGATGTGTTCAGGCACTTTGAACTTGGGTCAAGGCAGTTGATTTAGTTTGTGTGCAATGGGGAGACGCAGGTGTCTTGTCAGTGTGTACCCTTCCTTTATAACATTACAGGGTCTGTGCAAGATTATTTGTTTGTTTTGTAAATCAATTGTTTTGTGCTGACAGGTCATCATTGCCTACAGGAATGATTCAGTGTTTGATGTTGAACCCCAACCTTGTAACTCATTAGATAATGTGTAATGCATCTGTTCTTCATTAAGTGCAGTGTGATTTGCATTTAAATGTGGAACTCTTCCAGCTGTCAGAGCCTTTTTCAACTTTTTGTGCTTCAGGACCTTTAGAATATTTGATGCACTTTCTCTTGGGGGCTTCATTAAACCTTTTGAGTTGTGGAAGATTTTAGAGGCATCTGGAAGAAGTCACAATATTTCATCTTGTGTTTTGATGCTAGAGTTATGCCACAGTGATACCAATAGCCAGACTGTCAGTGTGTGTCCTATGTTGGTGAAATTGTTATTAATCTTGGCTCACATTAATGTATCATCATAATTGTAAATATTCTCTCCTGCTCTTCTGTAAAATTTTACAAGTTTTTAAACCAATATCATGTGCTCTACAGCCTCACAAAAGAACTCCTCAGTATGCAAGGATCCCTCCATCCCAAAATCATCAAACGTTTCTCTGTTCTGTACCCCACACTTTTAAATTGATGACTGCAAAGATCCAACCTTGATCCCAAAACTCTATGCATAATAGACTGATTTCAAAATCTTCTCTTCACATCCAAAATGTTCGAAAGGTAGCTGCTTGCTGACTCACTCATCTAGCGGATTATTACTTAATGGATGAGTTCACATCTAAACTCTCCAAACTGCTGCCTCTAAAACTGCTGACCCTGACACGCTCTGAGAACATCACTAGTCTGAAGGAGCTGACACCGAACCTGGTTCTGTTAATACTGGAATTAACAAAGCACTTAGAGTTGTACACAACACGTATGTATCTCCCACGTCGTCCAGTTCTAAGGTTTAACAAAATGTTGCACAAGTATCTGTACTTGGTCCTCTTTAGTTCTGCTTTACATATTGAAGATGCTTGGTCACAAGAGCAACAAGACTGAAATACTGCTTAGCTGGTTGGTTTGCATATATTCACAATAGCCATCATAGTCAGAGCCTCAAGAATCTGGGAATAGTGATATCTTTTTTACTTTAGCCATTATAAAGTGTGCCACCAGGACTTTCTGTCATTTAGGTGACATCGCTGAGATACACCCCATTTTATCCAATTCTGATTCTGTTCATGCTTTTATAATATCCAAAATTGACTCCTGCAAAGAGTCTTCCTCTGGGCTACCTACAGTATTACTTGAACAGCTGGTCTGAAATGTAGCTGCCAGAGTCATAACATTATATTACTAATTTGATGATATAACACCTGTCACAAAATGTATAAGGCTTTAAATGTGCCGGTTCCTCTCTACAGTACATCTCCAGTCGTATTACACCATGTACCTCATCATGTGATTTATGTTCTCCTGATGCTGGTAATTTAAGTGTTTCAAGATTAAAGAAATACAGCAGCACAGCAGAATAGTTGTTGCTTTTGAGTTTCCCTTCTGTGAAATCAAGTCCTTATGCAAATGTACAAAGTAGACTCTGGAGATTATTAAATATAAGATACCTTTTTTACCTGATGTTATGGTCTTTCAGGTTTCAACTTGCTTAACTTACTTTGATGATTTATTTTTACCTCAATTATGGTGCTGCTCAGATTCAAACGTCTTTATTTTTCTCGAGTCGTGTTGTGACATTGACATTTTTGGGTAATACTGCCTTATTGCTCCAGTTTAGCCCGCCAGTTTAACCAACTGAAAATCCAGAATACATGGTTATTTTCAGTTTTTTTCTGCAGTCCTCTCCTTTGACTGCATTTTATTCCCCTCTCCTGCTTTTACTATTCTGTCATACCCTCAAAGGAAGAGCCGTACTAGAATCTCACACACAGAAAACATTGGATGAATTAATTCAATGACAAAGAATTCAGGTTTTGCAACAACATTAAAGCAGTATTGACGTTTTTAATAATCGGGACAACACATTTTTCTTTGTAAAGTCCAGTGACAACAAAAAATATGAAGCCCTGCACTGACTGTTCATAAAATGTAATCAAATCTTTATCAAAGTTACAGGTATATAAACATACTTAATAATTAATACTAAACAAACAACTTAATCTTTTTGGTCATTATTGAATAAAAAATGAAAAATTGAACGAAAAATTAAATATTCATAGTGCTGATGGAAAAAATAAGCGAGCTGTCAGCTGTAACCTCAGACTTGCTCTTTTGGTTACCGATGGGACCTGCACATTGTTCAGTATGAATTTTGGCCCAGAGCTGCTTCACCTCAGCCATATTCTTAAGACGTCTGGTGTGAGCAGCTCTCTACAGGTCATTGCACAGCATCTCTACTAGATTAAGGTCTGGGCTCCAACTGGGACACTCCTACAGGTGGATTTTCTCTGTTTGAAGTCATTCTGGTGTAGATTTACTTTGATGTTTAGGGTCATTGTCCCGTTGTGTTGTTCGGCTGCTACTGAGCTTCAGCTGATGGGCAGCTATGACATTATCATATATTATACCTTAATCAACTTGGGAAAAGACGAGTTGTAATAAACATAGATAACTCCTCTGAAAGTCTGGGGGACAGTATTTATAAACACATAAAGACTTCTATTCTAAGCAGATTCTAATATAAAAGGGGAAAAAAGATCATTATACTGATGATGAATAGCTGTGAAGTGCATTTTAATGTCTCACTTCATCCCAAATGTATTGCAACCAGTGGAAAGCGCCCATAACCCAGTGTCCGTGACACATTAACACCTTTATTATTGCTATAAACCAGGCATCTTTAAGCTGCAATTTGAGCTTTTCCTAGTGCTCATTACTGCCAAAGAAAAGCTTAAATGCACCTCTGTATTTGCCTCAGTCAGAAGCTTATACTGCAGTTTCCCTGCAAAAATCCATTAAGAAGAGCTCACAGAGACTCACTGCTGCCAACATGAATATAATCCATCAATTTGAACAGTGTATTTTTCCACAAATTTGACTTCATAACGCAACAACATTTGCAGCTAAGATTGTATCAGAGCCAGTTTCATTCTGTCATTAATGAATGTCAAGAGGCATCTTCTGTCGGTCTGCTTTTATCCTCTTTGGCTTCATTTTCTCTCCATCCACTTGTGTGTGTGTGTGAAAAGTTGAAATGTAGATTTGTTTACAAGTGGACCATCTGTATGCAGTGGAGATGCACTGTTTTCAGAAAGGGCTCAGACCCCTTCTTTTTTTCTTAATTTGTTATCTTGCATGTTTATGCTTGAAAAAAATGGCCTCATTAATCACCCAATACCCAATCATGAAGTGGCAAATTGGAATTAGTAAATATGAAAACAGTATGGAAATAGTTTACAAACTGACTCCCATAAGGGTATTGGATTATGCTGAAGGCAACATAGAGGCCACAAACAATTATTTCCCTTTATGAATTGTAAAGTTGATAATGCAGCAAATAGCAAAACTTACAAAGAAAATAATGAATGTGAGCTCTGCAGAGTTTGTTTTATGTTGAATGATGTGCATATTTAGTCTTTTCACTGTAAATCGTGGATTGCTCTGGAAAACCTGGAGTATGTCAGGTCTAAGAAATGGATGAGGTGTGCAAGTTCTCTGTTAAGAACCATACACTATGTCCTGCACATTAACTGCTTTGTTTTTTTTGTGTATGCATTATTTATGTACTTGGCCCCAGGACTGCTCCCAGCTGCCCGGCCAAACTGAGTAATCAGGGGAGAGGAGGTGACCGAGAACCTGATGGTTCTAGAGATTCTCTGTGCGATGGGAAAAAGTTTCAGAAGCCCCAAATGAAGCCCAGAAGGGAAAAAAAAACAAAACACCCTGCCTGACAGTGAAACATGGTGGAGGTTCGGCTATCATGCTGTGGGGCTGCTTTGCTGGCTATGGTGCAGGAGTCAGTGAATCTATTTAGGGAATGATGAAATCAGAGGATTGCCAAGGCATTTTACAGAGAAATGTGTTATCTGGTTTCGGAAAACACAGGAGGTGAGGGTCTTGAGTCCTTCAGCAGGATGATGACCCAAAGCTCACATCCCAGCAGCACAAAAGAACGGTTGAAAGGGAAAAGATGGAGTATTTTAAACTGCACAGCAATAAGTCTTGACCTAAATCCCTTTGAAAACCTATGAAGAGAGCTGAAATCTACCGTTGCAAAATGACCCCGGGAAACTTGAAAGCACAGTGTTGGTAAGAGTGGTAGAAACCTGCAGACAGGTGCAAGAGGCTTCTAGATGGCCACATGCAGTCTATAGGCTGTCAAAGGTTCTGCAACTAGATATTATGGGATGTGTTTTGTGTTTATTATGATTTAATTATTATGCAAGTTTTTTCTCTACTTCAGCAACCTTGGACATTTTATATTCAAATATTCTGGTCACAAAATAGGTTCATTTACATTTATTTCTTAAGATATTCTGAACAGAGGCATGCTGCCAGGGGAGGCAATCCAGGCAAATGTTTGGGTCCCTCAAGGGGAAACGAGACCCTTGATGGCCCCTCATATTGGCACAGTTTGTTATCACAATTATAAGCCCCAGAAGCCTTCAGTCAAAATGCTAAATATTGCAGTGCTGCTTCCAAAGTTGTGTCATGGTGGTCGGGTTGCTTCAGGTCCCTTAAGCAGAAAAACGTAGATAGATGGATGGAGCACAACTGTAAATTGTTCTGTCTGCTGTTTTTGTGTGCACGGTATTTGCTGATTGAGGTGAGTTAAAAGCTCAAATGTGTTTGTGACTGCAAAACTAAAGTTTGTGTTATAAAATAATCGTTAATTGGAACTGTTATTAGAAAAAATACAATTTATGAAGCCAGGACTAAGAACTCAGTTTGATCCTTTAATTGCAATCATGATGCAAAAAGCTCCATACATTTAACAATTAAAATATTTTAATTTTAGGATTTTCTATTTGATTTAATATTTTTCATTTAGGTCAGCTCATATGTGAAGTAAGTATAATCACTAAATTGAAAGCATGTAGTTTAGCAATCTGCTACAATGACACTGACCCATGCTGCGATGGTGAACATGAACTTTGACCCTAAAGTTTGAGTGCAGAGTAAAATAAAAATGTAATACGTGATTAAATTTTATGTTGATTATTTAACACATTGTAAAAAAGTGAGCGTTGCTGCTCGTGATGTATTTGGAAACACAATCAGTTGTAGATGGACCTGCAGTGACCAGACAGTGGGTGTGTACTGCAATAGCAGGTCAGCACTCTATTAGACAATAATGGTTAAAGTTGGTAGGAGTCCTCGGTGTCAGAAGACATTAAAGTTGATCTTTATCCACTGTGCAGATGATTAACCCAGGTTAATAAAGGAATCCTTTGTGCATGTAAATGGTCTAACTGTTGCATCCAGGCCACATCCTCCAGGATCAACAGAACTTGGGGAAGCTCATTGCATTGTTCATGTATTCCACGCAGGCTCCATCACCCCCTTCGCCCTCAGCTAATGAACCAAAGTATGAGAAGCGCTGGCTGGATGCTGTCTCCCTGCCCTTGTTGATGGCCAGAGTCTCCAGATACAAAGCTGGCACAGATAAATTAAGGTAAGGGTAATCCAGCATGATATAATTCACCTCTAAGGTGCACAGTTCGCTTAGCACAGTTGTTGGCTTAGCAAGCACTTTTCATTAAGGCGGGAGGTTGTTAATGCCAATATCTATGCACAGGCATAAACGGCTTAAAAGGTCACCGCAGCTGTGAGGCTTTGGCTCAGGAGGTGTGACTGTGAGAGCACTGGTCGAGGTTTAAATGCATTTGATTATTACGCCGTGTCCTTTTTGTGCAGATATTCTTATGTACAGTGGTTTCACAGTTATTTATCTTTTTCAAACAGTCTTTTCTTTGTCTTAACTGTAGGCCAGAGTAACTTTACAGGTGAATAGTTTTACATTTAGCCGTGACAACTGCCCCACAACATGCTCTCTCTCACGCACACAGAATCACATTCAGGCCATCCCCACCCCCAAATGAAATAGATTGATGTTTTAGACGATGCAAGTAAATACACAGCTCTACTAATGTATCAATGGATCAACTCGCAATAAAACAACTACTCCTTACCTGTCCACACTCATCAGTGTGAACCTCCGTGAAGGACTGCCCTTTACTCAATGGCTTTATTTGGATGAAGTAACAATCCTGCAATACAAATTCTGTCAGATATTTAGCCCAATCGCCAGTTTAATGACTGCTAAGTGAGAGTGAAATATTGAAGGAATATATTGAGGAGATTTGGAGCTTAGTCACACTAAACATAATAACCCAGTGCTGTATTAGGAATAGCAGGGTTCAGTCAATAAGGAGCCCTGCAGGCAGAGACCACATCAATATCAGAGTTTACTCTGCAAAACATGGCTGACATGGGTTTATCAGAATGCACAAATACAGAGCAGATCAATGAGGGTGGTAACAGGGGTAAACAGCTCAGAATATGCAACTTGATCTCAAAGGAATAAAGTCAGATTCATGTTTGTTGGGTTAGATAATATTAAGTAGTAATTTTCGGTATTTCTTCTCCTCCTACGTGACTAAAAGCATATAGTGAACTGCAACTCAGCGTCAATGTGACTTTAAACTTCAAGAACAGAAGCTTGCATTTGGTATGCATCTTTTATTGTTATCATTTCTTGTACACATGCTGTAGTTGACGCAGAAGCTTCCCTCTAACGTGTGTCTGGTTGCAGAATTTAAAAAAATTTAGCAACATAAATGATCAATAAATAATGGAAATCTCATATTTACACCCTCTTTACGCCCTCTAATGTTTATTTAACTTGTTTACTGGACATTTAATCAGGTATAATTGAATATTAAGCCTTGGGCAGCTGCCAAAGATAACATAGTTGTATATCTATGCCCTGGTAATTTGGATGATGAATCCACAGTGGTTGTTACAAAACAGCTCCAGTTCAGCAACATTTGAGTTGCAAATATGAAACCTTTTTCCCAAGGCTGCTGAAATTTAACCTGCCGACACAACACAGGAGAATACTCCAAGCAATGTCCAATCTTAATAATGGTACTGTAGAAATTTTGATCTGGTATCAGTTATTCATATGTTTGATTATTTATCAGGAAGTGAAATCATAATGGCATGCCCACTTAGATGTACTAATAGTTCTCTCAAATTTGTTCATGAGAAACCTTGAGGGAAATTCACAGTTAGGTTCACACTCCTGCTTGAATCTTAAATATTGAACTTTTCTCTGTGCACACAAGTGTGAAACCTTCAGGCATGTGTGATTTGGGACATTAATTTGAAAAAAACAACAAACAAAAACACATCCTCACGAGACTCAAATAATTATTCCAACTCTAGTATTTGGCTTGAAACATGTCTAGAGGGGATCTTTGAATTGTGATGCCAAGCAACCCAAAGTTTGGATAACCCAGCGCAGCTTTGTGTGTGTTATACATTTTGCTGTAATGTCAAAGGGTTAAATCATCATTTACCTGGATCTAAAAATAACATTTAGTTATATAGCACCTTACAACATCCGGAAAGATGAACAAAGTGCTATAACAGATACAAAGAGAAAGAGAACACAGAAATTATTAAATATGTGACAAATTACAGATATTAGTCTTTCTAAATAAGTGAGTTTTAATATTTGACTTGAAGAGTGCCAAGTCATTAATAACATGTAATTCAGAGGGTAGTGAGTTCCACAATTTAGGGTCCACCACTGAAAAGGCATGATCACAGAAAGGAACCTCCAACAGGGGTTGTTCTTCTGAGGACCGGAGAGTTCCACAGTGTCGTTGAAGCTTTATATTTAAGCAAGCAGACAGATACACTGGAGCAAAAAAACATTAAAATTTTCAAAAATGATCCTGAATTTAACCAGGAGCCAATGCAGTGAGAGAAGAACAGGACCTTGTACCAGTTGGAGGCTGGACAGAGAAGATTGCTTGGCCCCAGTTATAATAATCTAACCTGGAACTGATAAAAGCATGGATGGCCATCTCAAGATCATTCCTGCTGTGGTAGGGCTTAACCTTAGTTATAGTAGCTGAAAAAAGCTCAGCTTGACCACCGAGTCAGTCTGCTGATCAAAACACAGACCTGAGTCTAAAGTAACTCCCAGATGCCTTACAGTATCAATCCACATGTAGTACACTAATAATTCATTCTATTTTGAGCGTGTTGTGGTTGCACAGTACTTTCACTTCTCGTTCCAGCAGCAAGAGGTCCCTTTAGTGTTGATTGGAAGGTGTTGTTGACCCATGTTGTTGTTGTTGTACAGTGGTCCAGTGATCCTTGCTAATACTACTGTATATACATGGGTTCGCAGAAATAATATATTATATAAGGTGTATCCTCAATTACCCAATTTAAATCCACTCCATGAGGATTATTGGGGACTTCCTGTGTTCTCATGTTACATACACAACAAAAACAACATGTAGAGCTGACGCACAGAGAAGACCTTGGTTCCTTCCATTGTACATATTTTTTTATTGACAATACTAAGGTGTTAGCAGCCACTCAGTGAGGTGTTCACAGCCTTTTGTTTGAGCTGTCAAAACAGATGTTTGAAAAGGAAAGAACAAAACAACAAGCAAGCACACAGCCTTAGCCTTGCATACAGCCTTAGCCATCAGTTAGTTTTTAAATGACTTAAAGTGATAATTTAGGTTATTTTGAGGTAGATTTTTATGCAGTAAGCAGCAAGATGTTGTGGCATCATTTCTTATAGACTTAAAATATAGAACTCATAACACGTAAGGAGAATGACTGGTGCAACAGTCAGTCTGTTGTAATGACACTGGATTATCTACATGCCTTGTTTACCTGTAAATTTCACAAAAGGAGTAGCAGGCTCTACTGCTACTAAGGAAAACCACTATATAGAGAAATAGTGTTGATACAGTCAATGGCTATTGCAGAAAAAAAGCTGAGTATACATATATTATCAGAAATGCAGTTTGATTTTGTGACATCTTAAGCACCATAACTCTAATTACAAGGATGATATTACTCTTGATGATCTAATGCTGTGATTTTATTTCAGCAGTCTGTTACTGGTTTGATCAGGAAGATGGATTCAAAGTGAAACTTACATCTATGCATGTCTTGGTAGAAAATCAAAAGCAAACATGTTTCACTCATTAATTATGCTGAAAACGAAACGCCTCAAATCCAGCCTATTTCACTCACTAATTGGGTGACATTTTCTCCTTGTTGCCACTCTGGCCACAACTGCCAGCTGGAGTTTTCTCAAAGACAACCCCTCACCTCCCACCCCCCTATCCATACCCAACACCACCACCATATATTCTTCATGTATCATCGTGTGTGTTGACTGGGTGCTAGGTCTCTGCTTTGTCTCAGTGGATTTATTGCTGCCTAGTCAGCAGGCAAGGCACAATAATTTGTGCCGTTGGGAATGGAGCAGATGTATGAAAGACTCATGCTCCCTAGATCCGATCTCTCTGTAAGGATTTCTGTCCTGCTCAGTGGAGGTGGACGAGCTTTAGCAGCTCCTCCTGACAGGGTTGTGTTCTCCTGACATTGATCCGCCAGCTGTCCGTTCCTTTGATTAATCTCTTGGTTTGGAGCTCTTCATTCATTGCACTTTCATCCCTTCTTGCAATCCCCCACTCCCCATTACTGCACAGTCTCAAAGGTTCTGCATAAAATGAAAGGCATCTTACTGAAATACTGTAGACTGTGCGTCATCAGATATTTTTGACATTAGCAGGCTTGCAAGACAAACCATTTGTACAAATCATAGAATGAAGCTAATTTGAGTCAGGCACACCAACACAGAAATAATTTGTACCCTTGGTAAATCAGAAAAAAAAGAGAAGAAAACAAAAAAAAACATTTAAGTCCAGTGAAAATCACCACTGGAGAGTCACTGGGTCAGTACACAGGCAGCGGAACATAAGATTTTAACAAGCTTATTGCAGAAGTCATGCTCACCAGAGGATTTGTTAGGAATGCTGACTTTGTAACATCTAACCTCGAGGAACTGCTGTGTGTCTGAGAACTGTTCGGCTTAGGAGCTATCTTAGAAGTTTTCCCTCCTCATACTGTGCATTCAACACCTTTCTGTTGTTTCTCTGTGTTTGTCAGGCTTCACCTCAAATACTTCCACTCATGCAACGTTTTTGTTCAGGCTTTCAGAAATTTGGGATCTAACCATCATAAAATGCTCTCATGTTTTGTGATAACAGTCTCTTAGTATAAACATGTTAGCTTTGTGGAATTAAATGTCAGAAAGTATCACATTTTGCTGATGGGTGTGATCTCTCTTTGATGGCCACACCAACACCCCATCAGAAAGATGTAAACAGTGTGTAGGAGCTGTGTGGGGGTGTGTGTGTGTGGGCACCGTATTGGCGCATGGATGGGGGTGTGTCACTGTGGGTGTGTCATCCGTGGTTATTTGATTGTGCTCACCTGGTCTCATCAGCTGGCGTTTGAACATGGCGTGGGGTGAGCCACGGGGGTGAAATTTTCTGTTGACCGCTACACTATCACCTACATCGTGCTTCCCTTTCACATTATTGACCTTGCACGGACATTTGTAAGCATTTGGAGCTTCTGTGTGTTGCCGTGAGATGGAAATTTTGAGAGCAAGAAAAGAGCGAAGTGTGCGCGTCTACAATTTCTCCCGTGTTCAGCCCACCGCGGCTGATTGTTTTTTAGTGATCTCAGTTTAGCCGCAACATTTGTCAACAGAAAAGTTACCGAAGTGTTGATCCGCGGAAAGTTTCGTTGACCGGATTCCTGGGATCATCTCGGAACGCTTCAAACAAGGAAGCTGGAGCGCGCGGTTACGCACCAGTTCATTCATCGCCATAGTAGGTTTCATTCATTCATTCATTGCCAGCCCTCAGGGTTCATTCATCACAGCTGGAGCGGAGGTATGGTCGCATACACACACATACACATAACAGGCCATATTTGCGAATTGAATATTTCCCCTGGTAGGCTTTAGCAGTATAATCACATAAGGTGGTTGTACTGTTTTTTGTTTTTTCAGCCGTTTGTTATTTTTGTGTCATCAAGCGGGTGGAGCCATGGGAGATAGTTCTCGTTCCAAGACAGTTTTGTCTGGCTCAAGACTAACGGTATCTAGGTACATAATTACCCACCGCTAGTATGCACAGAAGACTAGGGTGAGTTTAGATAGTTTTCTATAGGCAGTTCAGTGGGGAATACGTGACGCAATTTGCCTGTTGATGATCGTTATCTCACAAGTGTATGCAATGCTTCCTGTGACGCATTTATGCCATTAAAGCGCTGTGTGTGATTAATGTTTGGGCTGTGCATGGATGTTTTGATAATTCACAAGTGAATATGGATTTAAGTGGATGTCCTGATGGTGATGTGGGAATTGAAAAACGAACAAGAAAACTCTCTGTGAAAGCATTGGAAAATCAAATACAAACGTTTCAAACTGATCGTCAAGCTAAGGTTAATAAAATTAAAGCTGCTATAAAGACAATTAAAGAATTAATGCAAAATGAAGATAATGCTCCAAGTGTTCAGTCTCATCTTGTAAACTTATCTGTGTTGCTTGAGGATGCAAGCCAACTTCTAGCTGTAATTCAGCTGCTTCCTCAAGAGGAGCAAGACAAACAAAACATCTGGTTTTCAAGTATACTTAAGCATAACAGCACCTTTATAGATAATGTAAAAGGCTGGCTTTCTGATGCAAGTAGAGAATCCCATCAAAATGTGGCACAAATGAGCACAGATGATGTTGTCACCTTGCATCAGTTACATCCACTTTGCGTTGAACCATTTGACATAGGAGCTAATGGAAATGAGTCATCTAAACACTTTGAGAATGTTGTGGGAATTGCAGCGACAGATGATGTTGAACCGAGGGACAGCATTTCCAATGTTGCAAGTAGAACCTCAAAGAAAAGAAGTTTAGCAGGAAGTAAGTCCTGTGTTTCAACCACCTCGTCAGCGAATTAAAGCTGAGGCAGACATGGCGGCCCTTCTTGCTCGCCAAAGCCTCTTAAAGGACAAACATGCTTTAGAAGAACAAGAAGAGCTGCTCAGGAAAAAGAAAGAGCAGCTTGATTTGGATATGGAAATAGCTGCATCAATAGCTAAAGTGAAAGTGTTAAAGGCCTCGGAAGGCTCCAGAGTTTCCAGTGTTAAATCGGAACGAAACGGAATGAACTCATATTTGGAGAGAGAACAAAGGAGAGCTCCTCCGTTGAATGTTGATGCTGAGATATTTGTGCCTGTGGTAGCTACACAGCCATCTCAGTATATTCCAACAGGTGACCGGTCACGTTCACATTTGTTGGATGCGAGACCTAAGGAGAAAGTGATTGAGCTGCAGTCACAAGTCACATGGTCAAATGGTTTGGAGCCAAAGGTGCAACAAGGTAAAATACAAAGCACACAATCACGTCATCAGTTTCAGTTGAGCTCAGAAAATCCTGCACCTGTGACCAGAATACCATGGATCATAATCGCTTGTTAACAGTCTTGGAAAAACAGAATGAAATTACATCATTGTTGGTTGAGCAGCAGTCTCTCTTTTTTCTTCCAAAACGTGACATTCAGATTTTTGATGGTGATCCTTTACAATTTCAAACCTTTATTAGGGCATTTGAACATAGCATTGAAGACAAGAGCACAGTGCTAAAGATTGTTTATACTTCCTCGAGCAGTATACCAGAGGCCAGCCCAGGGACCTGGTCAGAAGCTGTCAACATATGTCCCATGATCAAGGATATGCCAAAGCCAAATCTTTGTTGCAAGAACATTTTGGTAATTCTTTAAAAATCGCTTCTGCCTACATGGATAAGGTTCTCACGTGGCCCGTTTTGAAACCTGAGGATGTGAAAGCACTGCAGGCATACAGTTTTTTGTTGCGAGGATGCTGTAATGCCATGGGAGAGGTAGGTGCCATGCATGAGTTGGATGTCACGGCTAATATGCAAACAGTTGTTAAAAAATTACCTTATAAACTCCGGGATAGATGGAGAAACGGCCTGTGAGTTACAGGACAAATTCCATCGAAGAGTAACCTTTTGTGACATTGTTGAATTCATTGAAAAACAAGTAAAGATTGCAAGCGACCCGTTGTTTGGAGATATTCAGGATTCTCAAACAGCAGTAAGAAAGGATGTGAGGAATTTTAAATCTCAGTCTTATTCTAAGGCAAGAGAAAGTAGCTTCGCTACCACCGTGCTACGTTGGACCGAAGGGTTGAGGCCAGTACCAAGAGGGAAAAGGCCTGCTTGTTTTGTGGAGCTGGACATGCCCTGGATTTGTGTCGTCTATTGGAAAGGAAGTCATACAGTGAAAAAATGACTTTTTTGAAACAGAATGGGGTGTGTTTTGGCTGTCTGTGCATTGGGCACAGGAGTAAAGACTGTCGCAAGCGTCTTTCTTGTAAAGTGTGCAATCTGAAACATCCTACCATGTTGCATGTACATTCTAAAGAAAAGGAAGCCGTTTCAGAGCAGACTATTGTCGGGTCAGAGACAGCCGATGGAAGGGCTTTGATCTCTGTACAATCCAGCGGGCTTACTGGGGCCGGTGATCGTGATTGTACACTCTCCATACTTCCTGTTCAAGTGAAGTCGAAGAAGGGAGATGAGATATTGATCACTTATGCGTTCCTGGACCCTGGGAGCTCTGCATCATTTTGCACTGAAAGGCTCATGAACAAGCTGAATCTCACAGGGAGAAGAACAGGCATTCTCCTTCGGACAATGGGTCAGGAGAAAGTTGTCGATAGTCACATTGTGTCAGATTTGGAGGTGGCTGGATTGGACACAGATTGTTTCTGTGAGCTGCCTGACATATTCACTCAAAAGAGCATGCCAGTTCATCAAGGTAACATTCCTAGACATGAAGATGTTCAGAGATGGCCACATCTGGAACATGTGAAAATTTCAGAGATCGATTCAGGGGTGGATCTTCTGATTGGTACTAATGTTCCTGTCGCTCTAGAGCCATGGGAGGTCGTTAAGTGGAGGTCCAACGCAGTCAAAACTGTGTTAGGGTGGACTGTAAATGGTCCCCTTAGAGGAGACTTTGTCAGTGACGCTGCTTGTATGCAGCGATGTGCCACTGTCAATAGGATTTCTGTTTCAAGACTTGAGGAATTATGGGGACAACAAACAAAGGCTGATTTCCCTGAATGTGTACAGGATGAACAGCTTGGATTATCAAAGGAAGATTGTCATTTCATGAGGTTGGTTAATAAGTCTGCCAGATTGGTGGATGGTCATTACAGTGTTGGCTTACCTTTGAGACAAGATGATGTCAAATTGCCTAACAACAGAACTGTTGCAGAACAGCGTGCTCTGAGTCTCAAAAGGAGATTTAACAGGGACAGCTCATTCCACGCTGACTACACCAACTTCATGAGTGATATCATTTGTAAGGGTTATGCTGAGAGAATCCCGGCCGGGGATCTGGAGCGCTGTGACGGCAGGGTATGGTACATACCTCACCATGGTGTGTACCACCCTCAGAAGAGGAAGATGAGGGTGGTCTTCGACTGTGGAGCTTCATTCCGGGGAACATCTTTAAACGCTCAGCTCATTCAGGGCCCTGATCTGACTAGCTCACTGGTTGGGGTCATAACGAGATTCAGAAAGGAGCCTGTAGTACTGATGGCGGATATTGAGGCCATGTTCCATCAGGTCAGAGTACCAAGTGTTGACGCAGACCTCTTAAGGTTTCTTTGGTGGCCTAATGGAGACCATGGCCAGGATCTGGTGGAATATAGAATGGTTGCACATCTTTTTGGCGCCACCTCCTCTCCGAGTTGTGCAAGTTTCGCCTTGAGAAAGTGTGCAGATGACAACAAGGAACAGTTCAGCCCAAGGTCAGTCGATTCTGTGTTGAATAATTTTTATGTCGATGACTGCCTTGTGTCTGTTGGTTCGGAAGAGGAGGCAGTCTCACTTTATGGAGAACTTCGGGCTCTTTGTGCTAAAGGAGGCTTTAAGCTCACTAAATGGATTAGCAACAGACGTGCTGTTATTGCTGCCATACCTCAACAGGAAAGAGCCTTGGAGGTGAAGGATCTGGACTTGGATAATGACATCTTGCCCATGGAAAGAGCCTTAGGGGTGCAGTGGTGTGTCCAGTCAGATTCATTCAAATTTAAAATCACGCTCCGGGACAGACCTCTGACAAGAAGAGGGATCTTGTCCACTGTTAGCTCTATTTACGATCCTTTGGGATTTCTGGCGCCTGTTGTGTTGTCTGCCAAAAGGATCCTTCAAGACTTGTGCAGGCGGCAGCTTGGTTGGGATGATGCCTTGCCCCTCATCGTGGCCCAGGAGTGGAGGGTCTGGTTGGATGAGTTACATCGGCTTGAGGACTTTAAGGTTGGAAGGTGCTTAAAGCCTCTCAGCTTTGGGCAAGTTGTTTCTGCTCGGCTCCACCACTTCGCAGATGCGAGTGAGGATGGGTATGGAACCGTGACCTACCTGTTGTTGCATAACATCTGTGGACAGGCACATAGTGCCTTTATAATGGGAAAGGCACGTGTAGCTCCATTGAAATCTATCACCATCCCTCGCATGGAGTTAACAGCTGCAGTGGTTGCGAGCAGGATGGACAAGTTGTGGAGGAAAGAGTTGCAAATGCCACTGCAGGAGTCCATTTTTTGGACTGACAGTACCTCGGTACTGAAGTACATCAGGAATGAAACGTCAAGGTTCAAGATATTTGTTGCAAATCGGGTCTCAGAGATACTTACCTCGACCAACTCATCTCAGTGGAGATATGTGAATACGTCCAACAATCCTGCAGACTTGGCTTCAAGAGGAGTCAAGGTTGAGTCCTTTCTGAAGAGCGATAGTTGGATGTCTGGGCCTAAGTTTCTTGTTGAATGTGAAACAAAATGGCCGGCAAATCCTGATTTGTCCGGGAATGTCTCTTCAGAAGATCCTGAGATTAAGGCTGTAATCACTGTGAATGCTATCCAAGCTAATGAGCAGGCGGACGTCGTTATGAGTTTTATGAATCATTTTTCTTCCTGGATCAGGTTGAAAAGAATGGTGGGCTGGCTTCTCAGGTTTAAGAGCTGGCTGAAGGATCGCGTGGAAAGGAGGAAGCAATTGAAAGCTGTTCTGGTTCGCTCTGGCCTGGATGGAGAACAGCTCAAAAAGAAATTGGAAGAGGAGATGCGGAGGGTCAGGACTCATGCTGTTCGGGCCTCTTTCATTGGAAGAGTTTGACAGGGCAGAAACTGCAATTGTCTGTTTTTGTCAAAGGAAGCGGTTTCCAGAAGAGATGACTAGTTTGCAAAAGGGGGAAAGTGTGAAGAGAACCAGTCACCTCTGCAAGCTCGATCCCATACTTGAAGGAGGTGTTCTAAGAGTTGGGGGTAGACTTGGCAGGACAGCCATGCCAGATGAGGCAAAACATCCTGTTATATTGGCCAAGGATCTTCACATTTCTGACCTCGTCTTGCATCATGTACATCAGCAGACAGGTCATGGTGGACGTAACCACATGTTAGCAAAGTTGCGCCAAAGGTACTGGATTCCTGGTGCGAGCCTCGCAATAAGGAGGACTTTGTCCAAGTGTGTTGTCTGTCGTAGATTACATGCTGCCCCAGGACATCAGCGCATGGCAGATCTTCCCCAGGACAGAGTTTCACCTGACGAGCCTCCATTCACCAGAGTGGGGGTGGATTGCTTTGGACCGTTTGAGGTCAAGCGGGGAAGAGGAACAGCAAAAAGGTACGGTGTCATTTTTACATGTCTAGCTATGAGAGCAATACATCTAGAGCTGGCATCATCTTTAGACACCGATTCCTTTGTGAACGCCCTTAGAAGGTTCATCGCAAGACGTGGTCAGGTGTTGGAGTTGCGTTCAGACAATGGCACGAATTTTGTCGGAGCCGAACGTGAATTGAGGGAAGCGGTTGGAAAATGGAACCATGCCCAGATTAACGACACACTCCTTCAGAAGGGAATCAAGTGGATTTTCAACCCGCCCACTGGTTCACATCATGGTGGAGTATGGGAGCGATTAATTAGATCTGTGAGGAAAGTGTTGAATTCTGTCTTGAGAACACAAAGTCTGGATGAAGAGTGTCTCTATACAGTCTTTTGTGAAGTGGAGGCTATTATTAATAGCCGTCCTATAACCAAAGCATCCACTGATCCAAATGACTTAGAAGCGCTGACCCCGAATCATCTCCTGCTGCTCAAGTCCAAACCTGCATTGCCGCCAGGAGTGTTTCAGAGAGAGGACATATACGTTCGTCGACGGTGGAAACAAGTGCAGTATATGTCCGACTTGTTTTGGAAACGCTGGGTCAAAGAGTATTTGCCCCAGCTTCAAGAGCGCCAGAAGTGGCAGAGCACCAGACGAAACTTCATGCCGGGGGACGTCGTTATCATCGTGGATGACTTGGCTCCTCGCAATTCGTGGCTTACTGGAAGGATTGTGCAGGCAGACCCTGACAGAAGAGGATTTGTGCGTCGGGTCCGCATTAAGACAAGGAGCAGCTATCTGGACAGGCCCATCACCAAGGTGTGCCTTCTTCAGGAGGCGGAGGAGCCAGAAGAGCCGCATAGACTCTGAATATGGACAGTTTTATTGATTTGGACTTTTGAACATGTGAATGGACTTGGACTGGTTTGTATAATTATTGGGATTATTTGCCATTGACCTTAGGTCATGGGTAAGAGATGCTTCGAATGGGATGTTGATATCTTGCTAACTTTCTAAGTTTGTCTCCTACATGATAGTAATGGTGTAATTATTGCCTCAAATAATTAGGGGCCGGAATGTAGGAGCTGTGTGGGGGTGTGTGTGTGTGGGCACCGTATTGGCGCATGGATGGGGGTGTGTCACTGTGGGTGTGTCATCCGTGGTTATTTGATTGTGCTCACCTGGTCTCATCAGCTGGCGTTTGAACATGGCGTGGGGTGAGCCACGGGGGTGAAATTTTCTGTTGACCGCTACACTATCACCTACATCGTGCTTCCCTTTCACATTATTGACCTTGCACGGACATTTGTAAGCATTTGGAGCTTCTGTGTGTTGCCGTGAGATGGAAATAAAAGCGCTTTGAGAGCAAGAAAAGAGCGAAGTGTGCGCGTCTACAATTTCTCCCGTGTTCAGCCCACCGCGGCTGATTGTTTTTTAGTGATCTCAGTTTAGCCGCAACACAGTGCACTCAGGCCACCCCGAACAGGGATGATGATAACCAAAAAATAACTAACAACAGGGTTGGCTGTGTTTTTTTTTCTTTTCTTCTTTTCCAGTACATTTTTTTCTTTTAGAAATGTGTCAGTTTAACCTCCTGATAGCAAAGTGTTTCAAATTGGTATTTGGTATTTGGTAGGGACGCCTCCTGAAATCCAGTGGAAAGAGTTTCATTCAGAGATTTGTAATTTGTTTACTCTCTTGAGAAAAGTGAGATGAGAAGATTGCAACATGCTCTCCAAATTTATAGGTGTTTTTATTTATTCTTTCCAACCCTGTGATATATATACCACCTCACTGTCACAGGTGAACTGGATGAATGAAAATGGGGGATGTGCCAAGTGCAATCTACCAAAATTACTAGTTTAGGTGTAGGGCTGTGATTTGGGTTAAAATAAGTGCTTCCTCAACAATACGCAATCTTATTGTTGTCATGGTTACAAAAAACTGATTTCACAAGAAGAGAATTGATGAAAACTTCTTTTCACCATAACACTTTTCCCTTCACTCCTGTTGTACAGTAATCACCTCAGCTGCTATAGGTCGCCTAACAACATGTAGCCTAATATATCATGATAACAACCCCTACTATAAGGGCTTGATTTTTGCAGTAGCACAGTCTCCATGATGCCATAAGTATAAAGGTAAAGCATTCTGTTACCTTAAGGTGCGTTCCAGGCAACCCGTAACTCATATTTTTCCAACCTGTTCCTATGGTTACCCGTTGGAACATACAGTCAAACCCGTAACTTCCCACCTGTGAACTCGTACTAGATTGATGAAGCCTATACTCCCAGTTGTAACTCGTAACTTGCCTGGAACGCTACAGAGTCGTAACTGGTGACTTGAAGTCATGACTTACAGGTTCAAAAGCCGGCCTGGAACGCACCATTAGATTAGCGTATGGGAGAGGTGGGAAGCAGCTATAGTCTCTGTAAAATATTAAACTGTCATTTTCATATTCTGAAGCATGTTGAACACAAGCTATAACAGGTTGCTTGTCATGCTGCAAGCTTGAGTGGCTTGTTTGAACTCTATTAACATATTCTGCAAAATATCAAACCTATATCAAACCAAATATCATACCTATTCATCCCGCACTATATGTAACAGTCAGGACTTCTGTCCATGTCTCAATTTAATTACAGCTATTAGCTTGGCTCTGCTTTTTCTTTTATTTGATCTTACCGATTTAATTTAATTCTAAGAAATCATTCTAAGAAAATGATTGTATGATTGTAGCATGAAAAGATAATGAATAAATAAATGTTGTCACAAATATGTCTGGTATTGCCAAGGATATGTACAGTAAGGGATCATGAAGTGCATCTCCATAGCATCCTTTGTGGAGATATTTCTGTAATTAGGTGTCACTAGCCCATAAGGCTGATGAAAGAAGCTCCACTGTGTACTGTATAGGCTTAATTCAATGTCTACAGCTGAAGTATGGCAGAAGTAACGGACTGCTCTGACTTTTCCTTCAGTCATCTGCAGTACATCTAATATCTGACCTCTACGTTCCTCCAGGTCCAACTGTTTTGAAGTCTTTGCCTTGGATGGAGTCAGCGCCAATATTCTTCAATTTTGCACTGCAGCAGAAAGCACAGACTGGCTCCAAGCAATATCTACAAATATCAATGACTTGATACAGGAGAACGTAAGTCTATCTCTGGACATTTCTGGCTTTGGTTGGATCTTCTTTATTGAAACTGAAGGTGAAAAGAAAAACTGTGTTTGTTGGGTGTTTGTGATTGTGTTAAGTATGCAAGGACTTGCATGAATGAATGATATTTGAGCATAACATCAACCAGTGCAGTAGATATTCATCTAATTAAAAACAAACTAACAAAAAAAAACAGTTGGAAAATCTGGTCAACATCATGTCATCTGATGAAATTTATGAGGTAATTGCAGTCAATGAGTCAATGTGCAGAGGATTTATTTTTTATGGAATTTCATATGATTTTTTTTTTTATCAGTGCAATACATCTTTTATAAAGCAAACATTGTTACATGTAATGAGCATGTTTTTCCCACTCTGTATGTGTTTCTTCTCTCAAACAGACTACAGAGTAGCATGGCTTTAGTAGAGCCTTCCTGACAACCACTCATTGAGTCATAGTGGCACCTCTCCCTCAAAAAGAGGCTCTCTCATACCTAATTAATGACTGCTAAGTGGTAATTCGGCATGTGCACTTGTCTCTCTCTCATTTCCTCCTATTTCACTTTGATTATCACACCGATGATGCGATGCATTTTTGGTTAAGGATGCAGACGTACTGTACGCTTGTGCTTGTCGATTGCACAGCTGTTTTTTTTTTTTTTAAGAAGCGTGATTAATTCATGCCTGCATCACCTAATTACGGACATGGGGTGTGATTGCTAAATGGCCAATCAGGATGTAATTGTGTGTCTGCTTTGGAGAGAGCGGAACTTTTGTTTTAATGACCTAAAACCTTTAAATAGATCCTGACACCCATGGGGTCCCTCATGTGTTTTTCATGTGGATATGTCATCTGCCTCAGCAGAGGATTATTTGATGTTGTTTGTTTGATGTTCTTTTAGGGGTGCTAAAATAGAAAGAATTGGGCAGCTTGTTAGTGTCTGATAATATAGGGATTTCAGGTGACAGTGTAGGCTACCTTCTGTTTGTTACTGAGCTGAGACAAACAAGAGCAACTACCATGCTGACTGTGATAGGCTGTCACGCCAGGGGTGCATTCAACATGGAAATGTTTGGCACTGTAGCATTTTTCTGGTTGAGTGAGAATGTTTCTTTCAAAAGAAAAGTGCATTTTGAAAAGGCGTTAATTGAGTGTCTGTCAGATACACCTCTTTTAGGCCTTTCTGTAGGCCTATGGAGCTAAAATGGTTAAATCACCTACAAAGTGCACATTTGATAAAGTCAGTGTTTTATTGAGTATTTATGTTTATATTTATCTTGGGACCAAGTTAAATGGTCCTACATTATGAAACAATTTATGACATTCTCACTGCTGATTACTAGTTAGCGTCATTACTGTAACACGCTTGGTCTGAGTTATGAAATGTTAATAATTGTGAAAATTAGCATCGTTTGACTCGTTGCAAAATGAAATGTTGAAATGTTGCAAGTTCAGTATAATATTTAATTCCTTCACTCGCTAAGAGCTGTCTCCAGAGGTGGAAAACAACAGCTGTCTTAATTCTAATCTCTTTCACATCTTTTCCTCTACTAAAGGTAGCATGCTAGCCAGCTATCTATCTGCAGCCCCTCACTTTCTGTAGCCTTCAATTTGCCTTGTAGAACTGTGCAGAGGGTGGATTATAATCTCTTGTTTTATAAGCACAGCAAAGGCTGAAGCTCTTGTCAGACAACAATCACCACCAGCAGCTCCTGGCACGGAGCCATGTGCATCAGCAGAGAAAATAACAAATAGAAACTGTAGGAAAGAAAACGAAAGAAACTTGAACATGTCGCCTAAAACACAATTCATAAACCAAGGTGTTGGAGACACCCATTGTTGTTTCGTATCGATGATATCATGATTTCATGATTTCATTCTCATTTGTATTTAGTCAAGTTTAGATGTGTTTTTGTTTTTTTTTACAATATATTTCACAACTAATGTTGTACATGTGTTGGTATTTTGTGTTCATTTCTCCTTTAGATAAAGATTGTCAACAAATACTGTGCATCAGATGATCAGGTATGTTGTCATTACTGCCCTTAATGCAACACACAAGTCAACACCACTTTTTGAAACTGATGACACATCACTCCACTGCTGACAGTTTTATAAATGCACCTTTATCTGATGTAAGGTGCAAAAAAACATGATACAACAGTGGGAGAGTAAAATTAAGACCAGGGTTTTATGGTTCTATGCTTTTAAATCCAACAGGCCTCCCTTGTGAGTCTGCTTCTTTAGGCTATACTCAAATTAAAGAGGTGACGTCGTTGTTAAATATGTAGTATTACAGCCCCTAAGATTGTGAAAATGTGGTTCAGCTCCTGATGACATGTCCTAACCTGGATAGATGTTTGGAGCCACAACAGTTTGTGGGTTTTTCCTAATTGAAGGATGCTGAGGTCTTCAGCAGACACTAGCTGGTAGAATATCACAGTCTTACGCATTGATGGTTTCCCCAGATGTCTAGTTAGTGCAGATCGCTCTTCAGGCAGCCTCTCACTGCAAGAAATATGTGCTCTCTGCATACAAGCGCAGCTCTCATAACAGCTCTGAATCTATGAGGCAATGTGCCAAATAAATACAATTATTCAAGCCAATAAACACATCTTCATCAGTGAAGCATCCACGGGTGTAATTGTGTCAAATAGTTCATCACTTAAAGGAAAAAGAGCAGAATGATAAATGAGTTAGTATTTTTCAGGATGTAGTAAAAAAGGGGAGATTCAGTAAAACAGGTGAAGCAGTGCAGCTGATACAGGCAGATAGGTGCTGTTTAAAGAAGAGCACAGAAACATCCCAAGTCAACTTAGTGTTGCAAAGGTAAATCGTTGCAGTGCAGCAGCAGGCTGCAGTGCTACTCTACAGAGAGGAGTCTTTTTAAATTTAAAAGCTGCATCACTGTGGTTGTTGTTTAATTCATCTGCTCTGACAGTACAGATTTTGCTCTTCGAGGCTATGTCCTATTGAGCAGCTTACAGATTTGATTGTTTATATTTTTCGTAATCAAATGGTGAAATTGTTGTTTTGCAGATAGTTCACATGGGCTGGGCATGTGAAAGCTCCGAGGGCAGCGCTGCCGGTCGAACCTCAGCGTTCAAGTTCCTGGCACTGAGAGGACCATATTTTTATATCTTCAGAAGTCCCCCGGTAATTAGGCCTGTTTTATCTTTCTTCTTGTGTTGTTCTCTTCTCACTTCCAAAGAAACAGTGTGGTGCCATTTTTAATCTCATTTTAAAAGGTTGTGTCGAAAACCTGAATCATATCACACTGGTCCATACGAAGTGCACTCAGGTACAAATAATTCATTAGTTCCCTTGATTTGGCTGAAAGAAGAAATTCTTTTGAGTTTTATTTTCCTTTTGATGCTGAATGTAAGTATTGTTGTGATTTTCTTCTGCCGCTCACTGACCTGTGATTGCCCCCCCACTGTGCTCTCTGCTGTTTTCTGTTTTTGAAACAAGTTGGCAGCATCTGCAAAATACTGTATGCCTCAGTTATAATTGAAAACGGCCAAAGAAGCATGCAGTAACTGCTGATGAGTATACATTTGTTGTTTGTTACAATATACTAAAACATATATATATTTACAGCATGTATAGCTCCTGAGTGGTGTACAAGGTCATTCACTGATCACAGCTGCCTGTTCAATCCTCACTCTTAGTGTTGAAGTTTCTTTGGGCAAGACGCTGAGCACCAAACTGCTCCAGGGGTGGAGCAACATCTGACTTTGGGATTTGAATATACCCTGAGCATCCACAGGAGCAATAATTGTTGCTAAGCAACACACTTTACACTAATTTCTACCTTCAAAAAGGTGCTGCAGCACCTGTAGGGTGGGGGTCAGCGCTGTGTTTCTGTACAAGGGCCAGTTCCTTCGTTACTGGTAACACTCATCTGTATCATCTTACTGTCTAGTGTGGGTTTGTCAGGTCATGAATGACCTTTTCTCCTCATATTGCCCTTACAGGATAGATTCTTTGCTCCATCCCAAAACCAGTCCAATCTGTAAACTAGGCTAATTGTTAAACACTAGGCAGTCTGTTTGGAAACAACACAAATTGCTTTGTAGATGAGATTTTGTGGTTAACAGGTGAGACGATGGCACTTAAATCCATTGAGTTCAGTCTGAGTAACAGATGAATGCAATTAAAACATGATGATATTTTAGCCTTTCAACACATACAAATTACCTTCAAGTTTGTTAAATGTATCTATTCACTGTGGAGAAAACTCTGTCTCCTGTGTCTGATTTATGCTGTCAACTTGTGACTAAAAACGTCCCCGCCCTGGCTGCCAGGAGCCCCAAACAGGATGTACCCTTTTGTGCTCTGCTTGTTTGCGATATGACATGAGCTTTGTTCTCCCATTAGTATAAAAACCGCTGTTGCCCAAAATGTGCCTCTTTCATCTTCTTACTTCATTTGGCAAGAGTTTCAGCAGGTTAATCGCAGTCGCTCTCTGGACTCTGTGATTTGCAGTGCCAGGGTGGAGTGCGTGCACATTTATGAGTCGCTCAGTCTCTCCTGGCCTGTCGCCTGTGCTGCTGGAGAGCTTTTATCACCCGTTAACGCTATTTGACAAGCCATTGTGGCTCACCTTCTCTGTTGAGAAGATTCCCAAGAAGAGGCTGGTGTTTGTGTTTTTCTCCTCTAAATTTAAGCGGCTGTGACAGGTTTTCAATCATGTTGTAAGCTGCACAGTGAGGACAAATTTCAGCCTGAGTTTGTGCCCTTTTTACATTTACACTTTTTTTTAACACCCAAGTGTTTTCTGGCGCACTTTGTGAGCTTGCATTAACTGTAACATTTTGAGAACCTTTCAATAAGCGGCTCTAAACACAGTGCTTCCACTGTACCTTTAATGTAAGCAAAATTCAACAACATACACATCAGAGAAGATTGATACCAGCCATTGCCTGCATGTGTGGTAAATGGTGCGGCTGTCTGCAGATCTGTAGCTTTGCTTACAGTAGAAATGCCAGAATAGTGACAGGAAGTCACACAGGAGGACACTGTACACAGCCACAAACAAACAGCCCAGCGCTTGACCCTTCCCATAAAAAACCCAAACTTTCCATTTTTATACTCACACATTTGCACTGCTGCCTGTATTCATATACTGTACAGACACAGGAGTGGTATCAATCCTTTGATTTCACTCTCAGCCATGAAAAATAAATGAGAAAACTATTGCCTGTAAGATTTGGCCACAGCCTTTCTTCATGAACATTGTGACACCAGTTTCCTCTGGAGGATTCTGCCAGTGCTGGCCTCTGACATGCCACTGACACATTCATTTTATTTGGTGGAAATGAAATGCCTGAATAATGCGGATGCCCCATTCATGTTGCGTATCTGTGCATAATGTAGGTCACCGTGGATTACGTGCCGGCTGGAGACCAGTGTATTTCATCTCTGGTTCTGTCTCCTCCAGTCTGCACCAGTCTCCACCCAGTAACCCCCCGACAGAAGACCCCCTCTCTGTAGCGCATTACTCAGCTGCCTGAATGGCATATATTGGCAATTCCCTCTCTGTGTCTACAGTATGCTGTGTGTAAGATTAGAGATGGTCACCCAGCTGTTAGTTTCCATAGCAGGGACAAGAGTCTGGCCTTGTTTCATCTGAGACTCTCAAACTGGGCTGGTTGATACCATCAAACAGGGCCTGCGTGGGTTTGGGCTGTCTTTCGTTCCGCTCGGGGTATCTCCACAGTAAATAGAGAACTGTCACCGTGGGAGATTTTTCAACAGCATTGTGGGTGATGTCTGTATTTTCTCTGGGGATCTCAGTTGCCAATGCTCTGCGCAAAAGTTTCCAAAGTCTGTTAGAAATGTTCCTCACTCTAAACCATCACCAAACCGTCTGCCAGGACGCCCATTAATGCCCCGTAATGAATCATATATGGTCCAAAAGTTGTCTTAATGCTGCAGGAAATGTCACTGATGTTTCTTTTGTATGGAACACGCCACAGGCAAAGAATGCAAGTATTTTTCTAATGCTGAGTCGAAGGTCTGTCTGAAGTTGAGGTGAAAAGAAAAAAGCCTTTTGTGTTGCTTTCGACAAGAAAATAAATGTAGCCCATGAGCAGGTGCGACTTGCAGTAAAATTTTACCTGAATTCGGAACAGTTTTAGAAATGAAAACAATTGTTTAACTTCATCAATTCAGCCCAATCAATAGTGTTGACAAAGTGCTAGTGAGAGATGTCCTCAGTTATGATTTCAACTGATTGCTTTTAACATAATGAGTGTCTAGGGGAGTCACTAAAATCGCTGGCTGCAGCTGGTGGGTTGTGAAATGCCAGACCTTTCCCTCTGGGTTTTGTTGAAGTATTGCTGTATCCAACAACCCTGCGGTGGAGGCGTTGAATATAGTATGTTCTGGATTGCTTTAGGTTAGCATTAATGCATGAGCTTTAGTGAAACACAACCCAGAAAACAAAATCTATTGAGAGGCCACACGTTGCTAAAAACGTGCTCATTGTCTACTCAGTGGCATGTCGAACGCAGCACAGCCGTTCATTAAACCTCAGGACATTTGAAGCACCAATCTGACTAATTTACACCAGAGTAAAGTAATACTGTAGGGAGGGGATGTGCATCTGCCAGCGGTGTGGAAGAGCCATGAGTTTCCTGATCCAGATTCCCCCTCCGCTCAAGACCTTGTTTTTAAGGTTACAATAGTACTGTAAAGTTTCACAAACACTGGGGATATCCTGTATTTTTCTTATTCTCAACAAATCTTATAAGAAGATCCAAAGCATTAGTCTGTCTCTCAAACTTTTTTTGAAGAGGCGGTTTTTGCCTTCAACACCTGGGCACTGCAGTTTTTTAGTGTAACGTTAAACATAAGTAAATATTGTGTTCATTGGGGGACTTTGAGCTTTAGATTAATACACATTTAATGTTTTGTGGTTCTGAATAGACATTGTACTGTGTCACCTAGTGCACTAGTTGTTTAGTGTAAATGATTTGACTTGATACTGCTACCTTAGCATCAGGTGCGGTTAGAAGTAACCCATTGTTGTTGTTGTTGTTGTTGTTGTTGTTGTTGTTTTTCCTAATATTTGTGGAGTATTGGAAAAATTAAAGGAAAATTAAAGTTGAAGCTACTGTATGTTTACTGGATAGTTGTTTTGATGATCTATCAAGAGACTGACAGAATGTTAGAGTGGAGATTTATATATGAAAAACAGGGTTATATAATGATAAACTCCTGCCTGCATAAACATCATCATGGTTTTGCTGATAAATACTATGAAAGAATCAAGTCTCTATGTTGGCTAGCTCAGAGATAAATAAGTGAAATGTTGTCACATCATTGGCAACACAAACCTTAAAGCAGAAGTAAGTGATATATTTGTGTTAATATAAGTCTTAAATAGTTATATCTTCCGACAGCAATCACTTACATAGAGTGTTTGGACCAAAACACGGGTCTGTCAGTCACTCTGCTCTGCTCTGAGCCGAGGAGAAAACATTTATCGTATCCTACAGTTTTTATCCAATGAGGAGAGAGAACGGCAAGGGCTTGCAGCCAAGGAACGCCGTGAATGTGGCGACGTAGGGACGAGGACTGTTATGGTGCGTTCAAGGAAACTCGTATTTTTCCGACCGTGAAGTGGTAATGGTCAAAGTGACTTTCACCGGTAAAACAGGTCGGAAAAACACGAGTGGGTTACCTGGAACGCTACAAAGTCGTAAGTTGTGACTTGAAGCTGTAATTTACGATTTCAAAAGCCTGCCTGGAACGCAGCATTAGCGAAAACGACCGGACCACTTACTTCTTCTTTAACTTACTTAATAATGATGAGCTGTAATGGTCAAATCAACCCAATCACTCAAACAAAAATGTATGATATCCAGATATTTACTGTGCAAAGATTACTGTACTTACTGTTCATATGCATATTTAAACAGTGACTTCTGCTCATAAATAAAGTCATTATACATGCAGCAGTTATTGGGCTTTGTTCTCAGCATCTCTATATAGACACAGGATCAAGACCGACAAAGTCACCTCTTTTTTCAGCATTTTTTTCATCAGTATCTGTTACTGCATTTGTATAAGAACCTTTCTGGTTTTGGCTGACAATAAAAAGTTTACCCAATATGCACAATGCAAGGACCTTGATGCTATTACAGGTTAGAGCCATTGTTAATCTCATTATTTATGCCTGTGTTTTTGCTACTGTGATATCATCACACATTAAAAAAGGCTCCCACTCTCCTGCTTGCAGGGGCCTGAGGCTCATAGCGATGTTCCTTGAAGGCTGCTTCTAGCAGAATCTTTACATAAACAGTTACATAAACAGTTTTTTTATGGTTTGATTAACTAACTGTAAAACATGTAACATAAACATCTCTAATGATCTGAAACTTGTAAATACAATTAAGGAATGGAAACTTGAGTATTATGGTGATTCGTGTACAAAGATGGACTCAGAAAAGGTGAATGTGAGTTTGAATTATATTTCCTTACTTCTGGAACAAAACCTGCAAGTTGGCTCCATGAGGTAAAATATATACAGTATAGCACTAAATATGTGATATGGAATCTTCAGATGAGTATTTTCTTTTCCTTGATCCTCCTGTGCACATCCTTAATGTAGACTTACTACAGTTGCATTCATCCTGTGGATCTATGTATTTCAGTACTTGTTACACCCTAGAGTCTGTGCTTATTTTGTACCTGTGCAGGGTTCAATAGGATAAATCCATTTTGTTCCCTGACAGTGGCAGTCATCCAAGCATTCGCACAACTAAGCTACCTGCCGTACTTTAACTTGCTTTTCGTCTTGAAATGCTGCCTCTTCATCTCGCTCTCTTTGATGTTTATTTCTCAGATCAGTGCCGCTGACTGGGGACAAGCTGAAACAACGTATAACCTCTATGAGGTTCTTTTCAAGGTTCACAAGGTATGTTAAGAGCAGGGTGCTGTGATGTGCATCAGGGCTGTTCAAAGTTTGATCACTGCAGTTCTCATCTCAGTATAGATGGCTGTTTTTATTCTTTCTGAGTAGACAGTACAGTTTTTCAGGGCCAGCCAACTGAGAAAAGCTGCCATGACCTGAGGTGATATTTGTGATTCCCAAACCAAGATACAAAGGTTTTCATTTAAACCGAGAATTGAACTACTTTGCTTTCACCCACTGAATTAGGCATTAAAATCGTGAAGAGACATCCAAAACCTTTTCCTCAACATGTAATAATAATAAAGATTTTTCTATTACAGCTGTGGATGACAGAGGACTGCTGGCTCCAGGCAAGGCTCTACTTAGGGCTGGAGCATTCACCTGAACAGCAGGACAATGAGTCTCTGTGCTTCAGCATTCTGGTCGGCCACGGTCAGAGCCACACCTTCAGGGTAGAGCTGGCCACGGACCTCGCTATCTGGGAGAAGTCCTTCCAAAGAGCTGTCTTCTTGGAAGTGCAGCGAATACGTGTGAGTATTTCCTCACATTACTTTTTTTCACTCTGTTACTAAAGAACCTGAATTTTTCTGAATGCTTCTTGGATTAAAGGAGTTCTCAAAGCCTCTCTCACAACACCTTTTTCCCCCAACCTCAAAGGGCAGCATGAAGCATTTGATGTTGAAATTAAGACCACAGTGCTTTGTGTGCTTTCAGTTTGGTTCTTTCCAAAGCCAGAAAGCAGATAAGTAGCATCAATAGTCGCAGATGTCGGCAACAATGTGGATTCTGCAAAATGTAAAGTGTAGTTAAGTCTAAACACACAGCATTATAAGCCATTTATGTAGGAACTATATACAGTACAATTTGCAGTTAGTTGCACTGTAACTGTTGTTGTGTCAGCTCCATTTAGATAAAATGAGTCAGTCGATATGCTGGGGACGCTCACGTACAGTAACTATGAACTTAACAAAATAGAAAAACATAACATTCATAAAGAACATATAAATAGACAAGAGGAAATATTTTGTGTTACATTGATCAAAACAGCTTTCTTTGGATTCATTTTGAACAGAATATCAAAATGAGACCTTTTAGTCAAATATTAGCTGCTTTTATTGATTTTTCCTTTCAGTTTTAGTCTGTATGACAATATAGAAATATTTTTGTAAAAAAATAATGTATTACGTACTTAAAATGTAATGCAAATTAAGAAAACAGATGCTAAAGAATGGCCTAACAATTCGGAAACCATTTCAATTTGTCAACACATGCAAATAAACAAACTACTGTACATATTCAGTCCTAAAATACAAAGGAAGGATGCACCACTACTTCTTCTTTAAAAGAATTAAGAAAACAGATGGAAGTGGAAACCATTTCAATTTGTCAACACATGCAAATAAACAAACTACATATTCAGTCCTAAAATACAAAGGAAGAATGCACCACTAAAAAGTGATGGGAGTGGAGCGGAAGCACCACATATTGGACACCCACACTACTGTGGCTAGGACAACACCTTCTTGGTAACTCCGTCCATACCATGTGTGTCAAATTGCTGAAGACATTTTCTGAATTTTCAGTGCATTGTGTTTTCTTGAGTTGCAGTGTGTTAAAGACACCATAGCTGAGATATTATTAGAGGGGAAAAAAAACAAGGAATATCCACTACATTTTAATTTTCAAGCACTGAAGCAGCATTTGACTTTGTTCAGTCAGGGTCACTCCACCATACGTAATCAAGCTAATATGAAAAAGACTGCGTTCAAATGTTGAACAGTAAATTATGCCCAATGTTTTGATGACCTGTTGATTACCACAAGAAATCTTCTCCAATGTCAGCGGGGATGCCCCTGAAACACAAGATGATTTCAATTTAGTCTGTGGCTCTGCTGCACATTAGAGTCGCATAAAAGACTTTGATATTTAATTTGATGAATTTGTTTTTTAATCACTGCCCTGCACTCATTTAATGCTTCAGCAGTGAGAAGCGATTGCACTTGATGAAGAGTGTTTCCTGTTGACATAGTGTGGGTTCTGGACTCTTATTTTAAAATTCTTTTATGAGGAAATTAATTGAATTTGAAATTGGAATTTGGGTACCGCTCGATTTTCCATAAATGTTATTGTTAACTTCAAACGCATTTAGTGCTAGTAACCTAAAGAATTAGTCCTTATTTCAATGAGCCATTAAATTGCCTCTTAAGCAAATATGTCTCAAGTGTAAAGGCGACCAGCTCATGAGGAGAGTGCATTGTTAAGCAATTCTCTGCAGCCGCAGTCTCATGTCTGTCAAGAGGCCTCGACCCGAGCATTCACTGGAAATTTTACAGACTGGAAATGAGTCCAGACCTTATTTTTCTACTTTCTTCCTGTTCCATTTGTGTTTAAAGTTTTATTACTTACTTCACTATGCTTCCATTTACCGCCCAGTGCAGGCACACACACACACATACACACAGGGCTTGCTGAGTCCACACACAACACAGCACTTTTCCCTGCTGTTCAAATACAGTACGACTGCATACAATGTATAATTGCTTGCTGCAGTGTGTTATTTACTGTCATGAATCAGATGATGCTTCTTTATCCACATGGATACAGCTGGGGATTATTTCCCAGTGGTAGTAACAAGTAGATTGTTTTGTCTGAGTCTCCATCAGAACTCAACAGGCACAGTTAATTAGGGAAGTATATGTGTAAGGATATGTGTAATACCTGTGTAGTTTATTGGTAATTATTTTGTATTGGTCTAAACAGTTTGACTGTGTTTGTTTTAGTTTACAAACATATTAGTTACATGGAGTAGGAATATCCCCAATCCTTATAAATAATATGGTGAAAACGGTTGTTTAGATGGTCAGATTAAATAACAGAAGTACCTCTATATAATGAAATATGGTACAGTAAAAGAGCACCACAAACATGGGCATTAGGAAGAAACTATGCTATATACAGTGTTAAAACCCTGTGTGAGCTCCTTTCAGTGATGGATTAATTGATCTGTACACTCCTTTCTGTTTCTCTGGTCCAACATTTTATATTACCTGCACTATGGGATTCAATTAATTATTAAAAAGTATTACATTATAGAATGTCTTCCATAGAGCTGAAAAGACAAGCAGATCTTATAGAAAGGGATTTTCATGGGCTCAACAGCTCTTCAAACATTCCTTGCACCACAGAAATATTTGATTTTTTTTATTTATTACAAGGCTACAGGTAGTTGGTCGTTTTCAGTAAAGAAAGTTGACTAAGATGACCCAAAGGGAAAAAAACTGTACTATAATAACATACATAAAACATGAGTTCTCGTGTTCACTTTTAACACAGAACCAAATCATATGAAGAAGAGCTGTCAGATGAAGGCAAAGTATTTTCAACAACCTCAAGTCCAAATAACAGACAACTGAACTCTGTCTCACTTTATTAAAACAAGTTCGATGGAGAAAAGAAATAACTTGAGCAGTTGGTGGTTCAAAGATGAGAAGAGTCTCCTACAGTAAGTAAAGTTAATTATAAGCACAGATATAGAGTTCCTTGCTTATACTGTAGAAACATTCATTGGTCTTAAATCTGACTCTGTAGTATCATAGACATAATCACACAGTGTATTCAAGAATTAAGAAAGTATGCCATGTGTCAGGTCAGACTCTTCATGAAATGGCCAGCGGTGCGTTGTTATAATTTTACCCTATTCCCACCCTTTCACCCCTCAAGTGCAGCCAACCAAAGATAAAGGCTAAAAATGCTATGAAGCCGGAGGGCTTTGGTGCTTGGGACCCTTAAGTAGGGACATTTATAAATATTACAAAGCAGAGCACCTGTCAGATGATATTTGAATCACTAAAAAACCTTTCCGGGTCAACATGGGAACATGGGAACCAGATATAATTAAATGGCTTCCTATTTTACTAGTTGTCCTTAAGGATAGTATATGTGGGTATTACACCAGTAAGCAGCATGGCTGACTCTGGCATGAGATACTGGCTCTTTAGCTAAAGCCATCAATGTGAAAGTCTTGGGGACCGTGTATAATCCCTTTATGTTTGCAGGGCTCATGTGGTCACTCAGAGTTTAGAGTCATAATTTCACTACACTCAATTATGTTCTGCAGTTAATTCTGCACATTCCCACATCCCCAAAGATTAAAAGCAGAGGGGATCTGTATGTTTTATATACCACAACATGATATTTTCATTTGTGCACTAGTGCCACTTCACACATACAGATGAAGAAATGACTAATAACTGCTCTTTTTTTCTTACAAACTTGATTGCATCATATGCCTCCCAAAATTAATTGAATATTAATGAGAGTTGTAGCCTACAACTTGGAATGAGAAGGCCACCAGCATATTAAGTAAAAATTAAATAAATAAAAAAACTACAGTATTAAAATTAAAGGAAGACTGTCATGTCTTGTGTTGGGCATTACTGTATGCTTCCCACAACACTAGACCTAACCCTGCCCCTTGTCATGGGGAAGAAACACATTGGCAATATCAAACAACTGGTCTTCATCATTGCAGAATCTCCTCATATGTTTGGATAAAGCATAGATCTCACCTTGAAGATGCCCTGTGGAGCTTTCTTTTGAGTAAGGCTATGATTATATTCAGCATAACTTACCAACTTGATTTGTTTCTTTTTTTCTTCTCTTCTTAACTCATTCTTGGCACTGGCTGTGCAGAGGTTTATTGTAAAGCCTATGCCAGGATGTGTACAATAAGATGGTGTGTTTGTGGGTCATCTTATGTGGACTGAAAACAGGGACCCTCTTGTAAAACATTTCTCCCAGTTGGATAAACCTCCACAGAGTAGCTTTAATATAGCTTGTCCAAGTTTGTCTCTGAGGTTGAAATGGTATCTTTACACCCCCTTGTGACTGGAAGTTACAGTAGAAAGATCAGCCGTGGGTGCAGTGGGTGTTTTCTCTCCATCCGCCATGAGGGGCGTAATTGAGACCATTCTTTGCAATCTGTAATGAGACAAAGATGGATGCCACAAGCAAAAACTTTAAAAGGGCTTTCACAACAAAGCTGGGAAAGCTGAACATTGCACAGAACAAGGCCATTATATCCAATAGAGTGAGAGCGACTGCATGAGGCAGAGCAGCATGTTCACTAATTTTGGGCTTTTTTAAAAATCCAGTTGAAACTGTATTCTGAGATCTCAAGCATGGCAGAAAATAACAATGCCTGCCTTGACAAAAAATACTTTTGTCAATATTTACTATTTGTTTGTTTATTTATTTATTGTTTGATGGTCTGATACAGGACAAAACACATCAAGGTAATATATTTAAAGGTTTTACAGGAGAAGGACTTCAAATATTAGGGCAAATGAGCTGGTGTGGGGTTAACATCCCCATCTCTGAACAACGTCCTCTTCAAATTGAAACATTTAACCCTGTTTTATTGGATGAAACAACAATAAAAAACGAGCGGCTAAGCAAAATCCAAAGCGGTAAACTTCCCAAATTTACTGTAGAGACTCACAAAAAAGGATAATCATGGAACAAAATGTGTCGGCCTTCATGCCTCCAACATGAGCAAATAATTATCCAGTTAAATCAGCAGCATCAATTTTATTATTTAAGTGTGCCTGCACTCTGCAGGACTGGGGTGAGTGAATGAAAACGGTGATGATTTAAATTCCATCTGTGACCACCAACATGCTGTGGTGGCACACTGTCACTGTAACAATGAGGATCACTGAAGAAAAAAATGTAATCCATGTGTTTGCTTAACAGCTACAGACCGAAAATCAGAGCACATTGTAATTCCCTCATGCAAGGCTCTGTGAGCACTGCACTATCCAAGCAGTATATACAGTAATTTCCCCCAACACTGTACATGGAAAAAAACAACCAAGGAAAGAGCACACACTGTTCCCTGCCTTTACATTTTTATTCTACGACTAGGGCATTTTACAAAGCTTTAATAACTCCATATGCACTTAATGTATGAATAAATGATGTCACATTATTTTACTCATGGCAGTAAAACCATTAGAGACTTCAACATATCTTTTTTTTCTTTTCCAGAATGTATGTTTTTTTTCCCACTCTGACAGCATTCAAAGTGAAATTCAGCAGCCCACTGTGCTGATTGCCTGTTTTCAGTTCCCTCAGCACCAGTGCGGAGCTCTGTCACAATAAAACAATTAAACAGTTAAAGTATACAGAAAAGGTAAGATCACAACTGTTACACAGCGTTGTCACAAAAGCACACCGTGATGTTTTTTTTTCTTTCTTTTTTTTTTTCGTTCACAAGCAGCACATTCCACTTGGAAGCCTTTGGATGTTACCAGAGTAAAGGATAGCGTTAGCTGCTCTTTAGCTCTTTTCATCTCATGACTCAGCTTCTGCTGGTAATCTGCAAAACCTGTTATCACAATATCCAGTAGGTTCTCGCTCCAATACTAACAAGTCAGCTAGAAATGATGAAAAATTCTGGGATGCAGATGCAGAGGAAGCTAATGTTATTGCAAGTTAGCTACAGATGAAATTTGACAGCAACAGGGATGATCTCCTTTCTCCGTCTTTGTCTTCCTTGTCTGAAGTCAAGAGCCCATTATTAAAAAAAGAAGAAAAAAGACAAAGAATTTGTGCAGAGAAGAAGCTTGTACTATGTCCGGGTTTGGTGGTAAACATTACTGTAGCTTGAGTGTCAGACACTAAAATAATGGAAATTATCCTCTATTTTCATTCATGAGAGTAGAGATTATGTTGCAGACAGTCTAAAATACAGCTTTATTAAGAAGTTGAACATTACTTCGATTTTAGTTTAGTTTCTTCCATGTACTTTATGCTGTATCACTGATACAGTTTCTAATAGAGGTACTGCATGACAATAACAACAGCTTCAGCACTTGGATAAAGATAACAATCCTGTGTAAAGGATCACCTTCTGAACTAAAGGCAGAGAGTCAGAGTCCAGGTGAACAGTTTGGATTAGGTGTTTAGGAAGGCCAGTGGTATGTATAGTAACAAAGGTGCAGACTATGCATTACTTGGAGGTATTTTTTTCAGAACAAAAGCCAAAATCATCTGCGAGGGCAAGTGAAGAATGGATATGTTATCCTCTCTCTTTTTGCTGTAACAATATCAAGTCCTAAAGCAGAACTCTTCTGCTGCAGTAGGCAACATTAGCTTCAAAGGGTAATGATAATTTGCAGGGGTGTTTGATGCTGCAGCCACAGTTTGCTCTTAGCCAGCTAATTGGGCTGAATCCATTCTGGATGTGGCATTAGTGTCAACTGTCGAGTTGCAAGGGATGTTTAGGACAGTTTGAATTCTTGGCTGACTGGTGCGCATCTCAAACAGTAACATATGCTATACCTGCAAATACAGATAACTTTCAAGATAGAGAATCACCTACTACCTGAACAGTGAAGTGGATGTAATGAGAGCACTCTCTAAGTGACTCTGGATTTTTTTAGTCATTGCTGCATGGGCATTTTTCCCCCGTATCAGAATAAAAGCAAACAGGATGAATGATAATGTAGCATTTTTTCAGTCTTTAATGATGCAAATGTGGGACACTGTCCTTTGGGAAACCAATGAAAGTGATGAAGGATTTCAATTTGCCTATGATTCTCTGTTCTCCAGCCAATTAGGCCGGCCTCCTGTAGTTTCTGAGTAGTGCCCAGCAGAGTCCGACGTAGCCTGCAATCTGCCTGGATGCGTGCATTACATAAACATTGCTGATGGGGTAGACGCAGGGGGTATAACGGACAAAATTGTCCAGGTTTCTTTTCCCTCTGTGTATTTTTTCCCTTTTTTTGAGATGATGAAACCCAACATGGCGTTGATGAGGTCTTTTAGCTCACAGCAAGACATCAAACTGTATCATATTTCACTTTTGGGGTGTCCTACTGGCTTTAATGGCAAATTAACACGCTATGTGAATTTGTGATATTCTCCCTCAGTCATATAAAGTCAAAGTCCTAATTTTCAGTACCAAGGACATAACCTATTCAGTTCATATAACGAGTCCTCTTTTATTATTTTCTTTTTGTCAAACATCTTATAACTTTGCCAGTCGCTTATTTTGTCAAGACTGAATGAAGGCTATTGAAGTATTTACGATACAAAGCAAATCAGCTTTTCTACTCACACCTTGATATTGTGAAAGAGGTGGGAACAGTTGAACAATAGCCTACTGCACTCACAGGTTTATGGGCACAATTAATCATGTTTGATTTCCTTTCGTACCGACACATTACTGTGTCTCTGGGATCATATGCAGACCAGACAAAAAGACTTTTCACCAAGCAAAACATTATCACACAGCTGCTGCTACCAGGTTTCTTATAGGGATAATGTTTGAGTGACCTAATTTAGTTAGTAGTAGTAGTTAGTATTGTAGCTGAACCTTTTTGGAATTTTGTACAATGCCACGAGTGCAAGTCCTGCATCAACCTACAGTATGAGAAGCCTGAAGCATCAGCACTGTAACAAGAATATGCCTTGCTAATGTTACTGTAGAATGCAAGTTGTCACTACCCTGTTCACCATTTTAGTTTCGCTTTGTGTTTTTTTTATTTTGCTTATTAGCACAAAACACAAATTACAACTATAGCTGATGTTAATGGCTTTCAATTTTGGAGGTTTGTAACTAAATAATGGATTATTTGAACATGCAACCTGATCATTACTTACAAAGTAAGGATTTTTGATTTAGAAACAATTAGCCTACAAGTAATCACTGGGGGAATGAGAACATGAGCATCACATTTCATTAGATTTATGAAACGCTTATTGAGATATGTCAGAAACAAACGAGTTTTCATGTGATGTGTTGTAACTAAGCTGACTTCACACCAGTCCAACCTGTAGGAGGAGGTTGTCAGGATTCTGGGAGGGGTTGGTGCACATTTTGTTGAAGTGGCAAGAGAAAACACTTTTGCCAGAACCCTAACCCAGCATGTTCAATCAGACGTGTAAGTTTTTACCAGAGGAGGTCAGGGTGACATTGACTTTCAGCTCGTCAAATGACTTTATTGCTATTGGATTTGTTGTTTATTTCAAAGGGATATAACTGTACAGTAGGTCTCATATCCCAGATTTGAACTTTCTCATCATCTCCTCTCCTTTTTTGAGAGCACCACTAGACACTTTGGCAAATATTTCTCTCACACCTGTCGTTTGTGTTGTTATATCACTCACATAGGCTGTTATTTCAATCAGACTTGGCTAAGGAGATTTTCTCTAAGAAATATTTCATGTCCTCTTACATGTTGCTAATTCCCACAGAAAAAAAACAACCTTCCAATTAGTGAAGTGTATTCACTGCTCACCATGTCACAACACAGTCTTAAGAGTGGTGACAGCAAGAACTTAGCAACTGGCTTGTCACTGTTTTTATTTATTTATTTCCTATCTGCGTCATAGCTGAATTCACACAACCCCACTAAAGACATGTGGTTTGAGGCATAAGTAAAATGACTGTACAGCCCCATACCTTATTCACTACACAGCATACTCTATAATTAAAATCACCATGTCCCCACAGTGCTCTCAAGTCAAAGAGAAACAAGAAGTAGAAATAAAAAGGAAACATCACAAACAGAAAGTCCCCTTCTATGGGTTTTGCCATTGAATGGACAACACAAAAATGAAGTCATCTGGTAAGACGAGCCTTCAGGGGATATAGTTCCTCAGAGAGTAGAGTGCTTATTCATCAGTTCTTTAAAAAGGACCTGTGAAAAGAACAGAAACACATTGTTTGTGTTGTGGTAGCAACATGAACGTTAAGAATTTATGGCCTCCAAAATGGATTTCCTCTGTCATGTGTCTTGACATTATCAGGAAGCTGCACAGGATGCTGCTTGTTCCCAATAGCTCATTGTGGGAGAGGGGAGAAATCAGATTTGCTCTTGTTTCCAGACCTCTGAAGCCTTACATGACCGGTTGTATTGGCTATAATGCTGCGTTCCAGGCAGGCTTTTGAAACCGTAAATTACGGCTTCAAGTCACGACTTACGACTTTGTAGCGTTCCAGGCAACCCGTAATTCGTGTTTTTCCGACCTGTTGCCTGTGAAAGTGCACTGTAACGGCCACTCGTAACTTCCGACTCGTGAACTTGTACCAGATCGAACTGGTACGACTTCACAGGTCGGAAAAACACGAGTTACGGGTTGCCTGAACGCACCATGAGTTAGCGGCCCCCGCCCTCGTCATGGATCTATTGGTCCTCGTCCCTACGTCACCACATTCACACGCATCCCTTGGCTGCACACACAGCCCTTCATGCCGTTCTCTCTCCTCATTGGATAACACTTGTATCCCACAAGGAAAGTTTTCTCCTCGGTTTACAGCAGAGCAGAGTGACTGAGAGGCCCGTGTTTCAGCCCAAACACACACTGTAAGTGATTGCTGCTTTAACATAGGCAAGGCAAGGATGTAATTGCATAATAACTTGTATAATTGTGGTTAAAAGGTAAAAACATTGTTTGCACATCATCTTTCATAAGAAATTATACTAAAATAGGTTACATGCACCAGGTGCTTCACAATGCATACAGTTAAGTAATACCAATTCAAAAGAAATGTCACTGCACAATTGAATTGTGAGTTTGAGGTTAAAGTGAAGGGATAACATTTTTCACTTTCTTCAAAAATCTTTAGCAAGATGAGTTTCTTGAGCTGTACGTCTTCCAAAGCTTGAGGGTTTAACAAACACAGGCCAGTACCAGTTTTCTTAGGGTCGGGGCTTCCAATAAAACAGCAGTTGTGATCATAACAATAGCATTGCATTTGATTTACCATGATATCACCTATTGGGAAAAGTTGGCCACTTAAAACTTAGCCAGCTTTGTATGAAAGGAGAACTGAATTTTAAATGATCTGATGTCTCTGTCTTTCTTTTTTTGTTTCTTTTCAGCCAGTAAAGTCTATCACAATAATTGAGTCAACCTGAAAGCCAGACATAGATGGGTTTATCAGTATTTTTTTTATTATTATTTCAATTTTTAAAGGGTTTTTCTTTGGCTATGTTTCTAAGGATAAGAAATAATGTCTTCATCACTTTGTTGATGTGGGACCTGAAACTTCTGAATCTAAGATAACAACAGACCCAGAGAGTAAATTTCCCCAGATTATTACAGTAATCAGCATTTCTCTTCTTGTTTTAAGGCCAGCTAGGAGTTCAGTTTTGTCCTCATTTAACTTCATTAAATTAAAATCATTGCTTGTCCATGCACCTATATACTTTAGAAGACACATAACAATTACAGCATCATTTGGTTCACTAGCAATATATAATGTATAGTAGTCTGTCATCTTCATATCTATAGAAACACAATCATGCTTTCTGACAAAGTCGGCAAGTGTTAGCATATAATGAGAATATTAAATGACTAAGGCGACTCTTTTGTACCTAAGTACAGATCTCATGTTTTGTTAGACATAATCTCCAAGATGAGCCGAAAACATTCCCCCTGTAGACCAGCCAACTGGCCATTCAGTGATGGATAATGATATTATAATCAGTTGTATCAAAGCAAAGATTAAAACCTTTTTTTTAGTCCCAGGTCTCTGATTATTTTTAATAAGTTGAGTTTTTTCAGTGCTGTGATTTGTTCTAAAGTCTGACTTTGTTCCACAGAAATATCTTTTTTTGTGAGAAATGACCTTATTTGCACTGAAACTATATCTTTTAAAGTATAATGAATAAAAAGTTGGATTTCAACCTCTAACCGGCCAGTGCAGTACCATCAAGGTTGGAATTCATGATGAATCTTCAGGACATGAATTTAAACATTGTCGAACACCCACTTAAAACGCATTATTATTTAAAGTGGATGCCAAGGTATTGCTGAATGTGGTTTAAAGAGTAGTCACTTAACTGGTTAGCTGACATCAAGTACCACACAGATATGGGCATAAACAGATCTCTCAAATACTGAAACATTATTGGTGTTTAACCATGAAGTGATTGTCTAAAGTGTTACTATGCTGATGAGTGGCTTCATTTACATGATGAGAGAGATCAAGGCTGTTTTCCTAGACAAATAACCAAGTCCAGTTGCTTTTCATTTAAATTTCTTTGGGGGCAAGGCTGTTCAGTCCATTCACTAAATGCCATAGCTCTTGAGTTTGGAGTCTGTTCAGCATATCTACTGTAGTCTTATCAAGTGAGATCAGCTCGGAGAATAGAGGTGAATATCTTGGTGGTCATATAACATAATGATAAACATTGATAATGCTGTTTTGAGTTCAAGAGCAAGATATTCAAATGATGTGAATTCATCCAGCTCAATGCCATTACACACAAACTACGAAGAGAAAATGGCTTCAGTATCTGCTCCTTTTCTATTTTGTCTGCGTGAATGATGAAAAAAAGTATACTTTCGGGGACAAGCCTTTATCTATCACTGTTGTGACATCAGTAGTCTGAACTGTAAACATACGGTGCATATATTAGATCATTAGGCAAAAACAGATTTATTAGCCAAGGATCTGACATAAAAAGTTAATTTCAGCTCTGGGGACTCTGACAGGAAACAAGACTGGTTGTGGCTGAAAACTCATAGATATAAGATTAGTGAGGCAGGTACCAGATGGTATGTGATTGCTACGATGTGTTTGATCATGCCAACGGCTGTTTAATATCACTCCGATGTTTAAGGAAGCGGCATGGGGTCTGCCTCGTCTCTGGCAGGCACCTGAGGGACGATGTCTGCGGTTATTGCTGTTTAATAGTTCATCAGTTTGATTGAGCTTCAGGTTGGCAGTTTTAACTAACTCCTTGATTGGTGATGGTCATGGAAGCACGAAGGTGGTGAAGGGGGAAGTCGCTGAGACAGACACATCCTCTGAATGCCTCAGGGATGTGGAGCAGAGGGTCAGATTAAATGAGAGAGATACTGTCTGTCTGTCTGTGTGCAGTGTCCTTCACGCTTATCACCAGAGCGAGGCAACCCAACAGCACGACCCAGGTTGGCACCAAGCAGTCTGGATCCACTGCTCATCTGGTTTAAAGTGTTCTCTAAATATTTTTGAAATTGTCAATAACCTTTACCCGAAAGGGGAGTCACACCAATGTCAGCCATGTATGCAGTCTGCCAGGAGCCTGCGAAAAGATTCAATTCCTTTCCCAAAAGCTGAAATGAAGCCGGAGATGAATACATGTTGTGATTGACAGTTTCTACAGTAACGGGGAAAAGTATTTTTTTTCAGGATCTCAGAGCCAGCTTGTTGTTCTCTTATTTGATTTCTTGTTGGATTTTCCTCTGCGGTGGATGTCAGTGGGGTTGGTGTGCAGTTTAGGGTTGGATACTCTTGATATTCAGTATATTTGTATACATAAAATACGTCTGCATAGTCAATGGATGGCCCACACTCTCTCATTTGATGTACGATATAAATCCTTTTTTCAAGCTGCATTAGCTTTTACATGACTTTGTATGCCAGGCTGGGCAAACAACCAGTTCTGTTGCTGGGCTCTGTAATTGCCCCATGTCTCAAAAGAAAGTTTTGGCTGTTTGTCTCTCCAGTTCCATTATATATTTTGTTGTTAATATAACTAATAATAGATCTCTTTATAAGTATATTTAGAAATCTACATAGAAATGTGCAAAGTGTGTAGCCAGCAGAGAACTGAGGAGGACACATCTGTACTTCAGCATGGAAGTGATTAATAATTACAACAAATAGCCTATGTTTTTATTCTTAACACAAAAGTATGTTTAGGCATCACAGGAGGCTGTCTCACTGTGCCAAGACCAACTAAACAGGAAGTGGGCTGAAAGATTGGAGTTTTAATGTTCTTTTTGAAGTAATTTTATTTTCATTTTTGTAGCTCCTCATTTTCTCAGTAAAAGTAAAATTCCACTCTCCCATAAGAATTTGTCTCCACTAACAAGCTGCCAACAAGTCAAAGCTTGGTTGTCGAGCTTGCTGTGTGAATGTCACTGTGGCTCTGTTGTTACTGCTGAAGTAAGCTCGCATAATTTACTTTGTGTCTTTTGTGTAGAACTTTACAGATTAGGTCAAATAGAAATACAGCTAATAGGATGAGATAGCTTTGTCCATTTTGGACTCTCCAGCTTCCATCTAAGGTCAGGAGAGTTGCACAGTTAAGAAGCATTTTGATTAAACTTGATTTCATTTAGGGGATTGATATCACAAATACACTTACAAGCTGTGAGGTAATGTGTGTTTTTATCTATTGCTGTGGTCCTGGCAGCCCATACATAGATACTGTATACCACTGTATAATTTGCATAGTGTGTCATTACAAAGAAATGGAAAACAACAAACGTAATGCGTGTCTGTCCTCTCTCAACAGTCCAAAAGCTACATGTGCAGCAGCCAGGGGAATGTACTGTGTTTCACCGTAGATTTTGGATTGGGCTTCACCTGCTCAGAAGGCACTTCAAAGGTAAAGTATTACTGAGTTCACAATTGTCGTTGACACCCTGCTGCTCTTGCCTTGCTCTTGAGACAGCGGTTTGACATTTTTATTTCCTGTATTAATACACCACATACTCACAGTAGGCTTCCATTGAATTTGAAAATAAATTTCAAATACCTCAGAAATATCTGTTCCCCTCGTGAAAATATAAAGATAGCCTTTTAGATGTCATTAGGTTTGCACAATAGACTCTCCAGATAGTTGGCTATTGTTGTGATAGGTACATTGTGAGGTTATTTTGGGAGCATTGCTAAGTGTTGAGTCAAGCCTGCAGTGAGTTAATCTATGTTCACTGAACGGTAAGGCACTCGGTTCCAAAGTACTAATGTTCTTTTGTTAAAAATTATACGTTTTCTCAAAGCACTATTGCACATGAAAATGCCAGCACTTGATCATGCAGGTCTCTTTGTAGTAAGACATGGTATTTAAATGTTGTGCTCATTACTGAAATCCCTATGCTGCTGTGTTTTTTAATCCCCTCCCCTGTAGACCATACTGTGGCGATATAAGTTCTCTCAACTTAAAGGCTCCTCTGATGATGGGAAAACCAGGGTAAAACTCCTTTTCAAGAACTCTGAAAGCAAGCAAATAGAAATGAAGGTAATGAAATCATTTTATTTTCATTAAAATGAAAGATTGACAGTGAATGTTGGTGAATGTTGAATTTCAGTGGGCTTATTTTGCTCTTAGTATTACTCACTATGAACTAGCAGGTAGATTTATTAAACAGCTCGAGGCGAACCCTTCCTAACAAGTGTCTTGTGAATTTCAACAACCCACTAAAATTCAATGTTTCAAGAGATCACAAGTTTAAAAATGTGTTATATTTAATGTGAACATCTTACAACGACTGACTTGTCCTTCTATCCTTGACTTTTTCCCCCCAAAGGAGCTGGAGTTTGCTAATCTGACAGCCGTTCTCCACTGCATACATTCTTTTATTGCTGCTAAAGTGGCCTCCATGGACCCTCTCTTTGTGTGCAGTCAAAGCTTCCCTGGAAATTACATGAACAGTTAAGAAGACACATCCTCATCATCATGTGCACCTGAAGCGAATCCGCCGTATTTTATGCACAGAGCCAATTGATATGTATATCTTGTTCTTGCTATTTTTGTATTACTGAAAAAGAAACATTTGTAAAAGATAACATGGGGTACGTGAGGTAGGAACTCATGGTGGAACGAGGGTGATGTTTAAATTTTAACAAAGTGGGAAGAATAACAGATTCACAGTTCTTCCATTTCTTTCTGTTTTTTCCTTTCATTACATTATGAGCAATGATCCTGAGAGCAGGTTACATGTCTAATCTGTCACTTTGAAAGGTAGCGCCCGTGCAACCATATGGTGCGTAACTGCCATGCATCTGACAATATGACACAGATAGCTAATTATAGAAACTGCCACTGTCTTAAGCAGAAAACTGATGAGGAATTTAGAGCTAATGAGGAGGTATTTTAACTGCCTACATGAATCTGATACTGGCGTACTATCATGGAAAGAATTCACATTTGCCACAAACTCTATTTAAGTTCACAGTTGAGCACTGCAGTTATTAAAAGGTAACCTTTCCCTGTTGCCATTTCATCTGGTTTAGTTTGTTTTCTTTTGTCATGTCTATGAGGAGTAACACTAACATCTTACAATATGATGCAGTCCAGTAAGCCTCCAAAACAACTACTGAACTGAATCAACACACCTCTGATATGGCTCCAGCTACAATGAAACACATAGCTTCACACAGGCAGGATTCACTGTAGGGATACTTCATTGGCCTGGGTTAAATTGTATGATGTTTGTGCTGTTGTGCGGATCTTTTGTATCTAATAAAGCCAAAATGCCTGAGTTCTAAGTCTGTCTGGCTAATGAGGACATTTCACTGAACTTAAGTGTCAAAATATTCACACTTTTATCAGTTCCCACTCTAATTACAATGAAAAGATTTGTCTTGAGTTTTGTTATGTAATGGTTTCATTGTTAATATACATATTTGCTGTGTTTTCAATAAAATCCTCATAAAGCACAACTGCCTATTACACAAGACATGTCACAGCTCCCTGTGGGTTTGTAGCCTACGTCCACTTTGGCGGGATGGCAGTGGATGTAGCTTTAGTATCTGCTAGCCCGAGCACTAAACTGCTTATCTCCTGCTTAGCTTTATCTGGGTAGCCTGTTAGGCTATCCATCCATTTGCTGTGCTGCTTATCCTTTGAGGGTCACAGGGTGGGTGGGTTGGAGCCAATCCCTACTGACGTGGGGTGAAGAAGACAAATTATAAGATGACTCTCTTTTCTAAAAGGGTGATGTTTCTAAGAGATTGTCTGATTTTGCTGGATGAGGCTGTCCCACTCATCTTGTGTAATTTGGTATTAATAAGCACATCTGCAGCATTGCTCTCTTACAGCTAATTGCTTCTGTCATCCACATCAAGAGATTCAGTACATAATGTTAAAGTAAACAAGTTTATTCTAAGGGAGACATGAGTAAAATAACTTTCTGGAGTCTGGATGTCACCATCAGGTTGCCAGGCAACCAGCAGAATCTACCCTTAACCCAAAGCCCCCAGGAACACAACTGGGCTGTGAAAAGATTGAATTATTTTATCCCAATTTATTTGTGCAGGGAGTCAAGACGTTGGTTCAACAGTTTTCGACTAGAGGACAACTACTCCACATAAGAAGGCTGATGCATAGGCTACAACAGTATGTGTTGCTAGTGCACCATGAAGGACATGATCCCTAACTGTCTTCCCGCTGCAGAGTTATGGCAGGCTGTGTTTCGGGGGTGCACAGCCAAGCTGGAGCCATTGCTGCAGGGGGTTGAACCCTCGTTTTTCTGGTGTGATTTTTATCCTCAATGCATGAAAATTTCAGTATATTTGCATATTGGGCAGAAATGGCCACCAGCAATGTCCAGCAGTAAAAAAAATCAACAACAAGAAAACACTGGATGAACTGTCAGCAAGAGATTGTATAAAATACTCCATTTAACATTGTTATATTGGTAATACTTTAAAGAGTTGAAGAACAATTACAGTCAGTGCAGTTTTGTTGTTTTGTGTTACACATAAATGATAAGGACAACCTCAAGGATATTTTATTGTCATCAGAGTACATGTTCTACATGAAAAGGATTGAATGAACTTGGATTATATAATGTGATTATGAAAATTGAGAAAGCACACACTAAGACACTTTTTAAAAAATGAGATAAGGATTAAAGTACACTGTATAAAATGTGAACACTGGGAGGATAGGAATAATATTCAGGGAATGTGAGAAGAAGCAATTCTTTAGTGAAATTGTGTACATTTTCAGCCTCAAAGTGCAGTATGTCTTAATCACAGCAATGGCCCTAATCTGGAGTGAAATAAATCATAACAATGAAAAATCAGCCCAAAAGTCACATATTTATGACAGAGAGCTGGATCAGTTTTCAATGAACCTGACTAGTTACTTTACTCACCTCCTCCCTAGATTGTTTAGTTGTGTTAATGGTACTGAAATGAAAAGTACATGGTGATTAATCTGTTCCATACCTGGAACGCTATTCAAATTTCCTAACAATGGCTGCCAGTTTGCATTAGAGTTACAGTACCTTCCCTATCTGGTGACTCTGGGCTTGGCCAGCCATGGGAACTTTCACTCCTTTTGTTTGTTAATGAATTGAGATGACTAAAGAATTCATTGTACCTTTGCCAAGGAAGTTTTGACTTGCGTCTGTTTGTTGGTTTGTTTCTCAGCAAGGTCACACAATGGCCAGGGAAGAACCCATTAGATTGTGGAAGCAAGTGATTTCTTACTTTTCCTCCACATTACAGGGGGCATCCAATATTTTGATCATTTTCTAAGGAAATAATGTAAAACCCTGGTAAAACCTTGTGCAATTTAGTGATCCAGACCCACCTAATAGGTTTCATGGTGTTGGGTGGGTTTTTTTGGCCTTGCCAGAGGAATAAACTCTATCGAATGTCATTCTACTTGGTGAATGAGGTGAAGGTGAATGAGTCACAGAGGATAGAGGATTATTTAAAGCGGTGATCTATTGACTTGACTTTCATTTTTAAATGGCAGGATTAGATTCGTCATTCTCAGTGAAGTAGGAGAAAAACTGAACCATATTCAATAACTGAGCTTTATCATATATTAAATTGATAAATTTGAATAAAAAAAACAAAAAACAATAGCCCCCCTCTTATTTACCAGACCTGTAAGAAATATTTCACTGACCATCACTAACCCTGTCTTGTCTCCTGAATGCCAGTGTTACAGTTTTGTTAGTCAACCTCATTATGAGACTTTTTTCAAAAGTCATTATTAAGCAACTTAGTGGTTAGATGAGAGAGAGAAGATACTCGCTGCTTATTTTTGGGCCATTGATTTTTAACAGATGCAGCTGGGAAGTGGTCAGAAAGAGACTGCCGCCAAATCTGACTAACTTTGAGTAACACAACAGACTGCAATGGCAGAAATTACCATAGAGTGGATTCAACACTTCCTGATAGGGAAAAACTGAGCATATAAACTTAAGAAATGTAGAATTGAATCGGTGTTGCATTATATTCTACAGCAGTAGGCTATCTAGCCTCTCTATAATAATAACAGGCTTATACTGTAGTAACTCATAGTGGCCTGCCAGAGGAGTGTAGACAGGGAGGATGAAAGATTTAGATAAACGTCTTTTTTCCTTGGATGTCACTCGCCATTGTGAAGAAACACTGGGATTCATTTGTTGAGAAGTTTGGGCTTTAAACAGTTTTGTGTTGAAGCTAAAGCAGCCACTGTGACAACAAGAGAGCACATGGAGCCATGACTGAGATGATCTTTTGCCCACTGCTGAGATCACGCACACACACACACACACGCACACACACACAGCATCATGAAGTTGCATCAGCACCATGTCAAGCATGAATTTCAAGTACACTGCTCAACTATCAATGGGCCGTGACTCTCACAGTTGACTCCACTAGTGGCAGCGGACCCTGAACACTAACTGAAGTATTTGTGATGAGGGGAAGTCTCAGGACGTCTGCCATGGCCTTTCTCACTGTCAGTAATCCCCACAGTCTGCATCGAAAACTTTGAAAATAGGCTCGGGAAGACAGAAGCACAGTGGAGCAAGGACTATGAACCCATTAAACACTGCAATGACTGCTGCTGAAACTGTGTCCTTTTATTTCACCAATTATGTCCTTGAGGTAAAGTTTGATAAAAAAAGACTCTAAAAAGTTCTATCCAGTAGGCCTAAGTGTTTTTAGGCTCCAATTTTTACAGTCAGATGTAGGCTATAGAAGTTGTAAACAGCATGCTGCTACTTTTTTTTTTCTCTCAAATTGATGGTGTAATTATTTCAGGGAAGCTACAGCAGAGAAGGATTTAATGACATCAGGTGTGACCATTCAGTAAGAAGCCTGTATACAAATTTCTATTGTGACAAAAAAAATATCTCACTTCTGCTTAATTTGTCTTCCTATTACTGCTTAATTATTATTATTATTATTAATCTTTATTTCAGACACAACAAGTGGTCCATATCGTCAACAAAGGACATGATAAAAAAGAGTTTAAGAAAGAAGAGAGGAATAAACAAAACAACAAGAAGTACAGTATACAATCACATATACAAATAATCAACTCTCCATATAGTTCATAAGCAAGCTTTTCCACCAGTGTTTTCTAAGCCTGGAGGAATACCTGTAGCAGCTCCTTTCAGGGCTTGTCAAAGACTGAATAATGCTGTTCCCCGACGCATCCAATCGGCACATAAAGCGATACATTAAGTTTCTCAGTACAGCTTCACAATTAGGTACACTCAAATTTACAAAAAGTTGGCTTGCACTGTGCCACCTGGGCACCTGAAGCAACAACCGCAGTCCATCATTGTAGGCTACTATGAGCCTCCGCATGCTGCTTTTCTTGTAGCTACACCAAAGGTGAGCTGTATACATAGGTGTACAGAAAGATCTAAACAGAGAACATTTAACATCAGATGAGCACATACTAAACCTACGTAGGAGCATATTGGCTTGTGCATATTGCTTAGAGCACTGCCTAGAAATGTCTCTGTCATCATGCCAGTCTTCTGTAAGGACATGGCCAAGATATTTTGTCTCCTGACATGTCGTGAGCGGATTAACATCAAGGTAAAACTGGGGAAACACTGATTTCTTGTCTTCTTTGCTCCTGACTATCATGACATTACTTTTCTTGTTGTTAAATTTAATATCATAATCATTTCCATAGTGTGAACATACCTTTAACAAACTTTGTAGTCCAGCACTGCATGGACTAAAGATAACCAGGTCGTCAGCATACATCAAATGATTTACAACAGTGTTTCCAACCAGACAACCTGTGTTACATGAGTTCAGCTGTTTTGACAGGTCATCCATGTATACATTAAACAAGATGGGGGACAAAATGCCACCTTGGCGAACACCATTATTTACATGAAACGGGGCCGACACAACATTACCCCATTTGACCCTCATTGTTTGGTTGGCATACCAGAATACAAGAATTCTAAGTATGCACTTTGGGATACCCCTGGCAGACAGTTTCAAAAATAATTTTTCATGATTTATTCTGTCAAATGCCTTGGACGCGTCTATGAAGCATAAAAATACAGTGGAGTTTTGGATTTTATAATGAGCTACAATTTCTTTAAGAGCATATATACACATATCTGTGCTATGTTTTCTTTTAAAACCAAATTGATTATCCATGGTTAAAATGTACGTTTCTATCCTTGTTAATAAGATCCTTTCTAGCACTTTGGATAAAATACTAGCAAGAGCTATAGGTCTATAGTTATCCATGCAGTTTATTTTCCCAACCTTGTCCTTAATGACAGGCACTAACAGGACAGAGGTGAGAGAATCTGGGAGAACCCCATGGATCAAGAAGCCTGTGAAGCACATGGCCAGGAGAGGGCAGAGCTTTAGGCTGGCATTTTTTAAGTGTTCAGCTGTTATGAGATCTATACCACAAGCCTTGTTGCTTTCCAACATCCCAATGACTTGATATACATCGTCTGATCTAATAACCATATTCTCAGAGGAGTCAACATTTTCTATTTTCAATATATTACTTTTAACACAATTAAATAAGTTACAATAATGTTCACGCCAGATCTCAGCTATCTTGGCTGGTTCACAAGCACCCTCTATGTTAGATGGTAGGGAGGTTTTACAGTTGTTCATGACTCTGACCTCTTTCCAGAAATCACAAGGATTATTAGCCTTCAACTTCCTGGCAAGTGAATCCGCTCTCATTTTGTTCTCACGTCTTTTAATAAAACGTAGTGCATATTTATATTTTGCATTAGTATGTTTTTTATGCTCGAACAATGTCCCTTGTCTAGGCCGACCAGCATGTGACCAGAGTTTAAAAGCTTCTCTCGCTGCAGCATGCTGTTCAGCTACAAAGTCATTCCATCCAGGTTTGATGTTACAAGCCTTATTTTTATTTTTACTTAAGGGCTTACTGGAATCATCAAGAGCAGCTACAATATTCTCATACATTCCACAAAGATTGATGCCATGATTTGAATTTCTACAGTTCATGTTAGAACACAGAAGAGCATCAAAAGGCAACTCAATATTACTTAACAGGTTTTCAGTTTCAATTAGATAACGATTTAAATCCTCCTCGGTCAGATTTGACCAATCCAGCCTGCCACTATTGGTGTCAGCAGCTTTATCAGCAAGCAATGGTATGTTATCAACATTCAAGGAAATGACAATAGGTATATGATCACTAGTAGCCATTCCATAGCAAATATCCATATTATCTATGGCTGCATGAGCATCTGCTGTACACAAACAGTGGTCGAGCCACGAGGTTGTATGCCACGCTTCACTGACATAGGTAAAACTGTTGTCAGGCAGGAAGATTTTACTGGACAATATGAGATTGCCATCACAACAAAATTGCAGCAGGTGTTTAGCAAATATAGATTTCTGATCAGACAAATCAGCGTTAAAATCTCCAACAACAAAGACAGAAGATGAACCATTGTCTTCAACCATGTGCAACTTACGTTGCACATGGATTACCATATTTAAAGGTTGAGTCTGGACATGCCTTTCAATCAGTTGACACGCTCACACACCACATGACAAATCTCGAGCTGAGAAGCGATAAAACTCACTGCACATCCATGAATGGATGACGCAAAGGCAGATTGCTCCGTTTAGTACAGCTGGTTTGGATCAGCGAGCCAATCAGAAAATAGTATTTCTCGTCACTGGGTAAAGTCTGGGTTTCCACATTGGAAACACAAACACACACACACACACACACCACCACCGCTCAGTCCAAGCTAAGTTCAATCAAAACTTGAGAACCCTGCTAACTTCTGCTACCGGTGGCGGCTAGCAACCCGCTGCTAGCACCCGGCTCCCAGCTCACCACAACGGCACACAGAGGCATGAGGCTGTTGAGCCAGAGAGCAGGGGCCCAGTTTGAATGTTTTGTTTACAAACTGCAATGAACAAACCTCCAGACTCACACGAGACATCAGTCTATTTAAGATAAACAATGTACTGCGTCAGTACTATCTCATGTTTTCTTTGGGATTGTTAGATAGTGTTTCAGGACTGACGAAACATTCAAGTCGTTGAGGAAGAATGAAAAGTACTTCTTCAAATCAGTCAACCAAGGACAAGAGAAACACTGGAGCTCCGAGCTACTCTAGTCAGGGGGTTGGTTTATTTAACCTTAGCAATTGACTGCCCGCTTTATCTGAATATAAGGAGAGGTTCAACAGGGCACACAGCACGAGGATAACTCTTTGGCTCTCCTACAAACTGCCCACCAAAATGGCTTGTTTTTTTAATTTCATTCTCCTGGCCATTTCAATCTGCATTTTCCCAGTTTCAACAAGTGAAGAAATCAGACATTTCAACTGTGAGTAAATCTTTTATATATATATATGACTGCAGAAATCTACTTTTGCCTAAACTGTGTGGCACTAGCTGGTCAATTGAGAGAAACTGATTGAGATGCAGTGTAAGTGTATTCATACTAATAACAAATGACTATTATTCATAAGTTAAGTTACAACGCCTACCCATTTCTAAGATGAATATACAACTGGAAGTGGATAAGGGAGAGAAATCCATGGAAATGTCAGCATGATCATGAATATTTCTCCTGTGTTGTTTTTCTTTTGCATTGGAATTCAAATTTCTCTTCAAACCAAGTCAGCACATTTAAAACCAAAGCTGACACTGACATAAAGGTGAAAATGCTGCACATGCCTGGAGTAACCTTGACTGTTGGTTTAGTGTATTGATGTAAAGATCCCTCAAATAGTCTACATTAAAGGATAACTTTCGTTTTTTACAACCTGGACCTTATTTCTAGCATCAAATACGATCATTTAATCACCCTGACAAGTTTGGTGTCATTTGGAGTCGTTTTGACGAAATTAGCCCCAATCGAGCGGTGCGTATATCCGTATAATGCGAGAACACGGGGCAGCCAATGCAGCCTCTAAATAACACATTATCCGCCGCAAAACTAGTTCATTTCGCCAATATTTTGTGATGATACACTAGTGTCATTCCCCTCCGAGCCCGTGGTGGCATGTTATCAACATCCGGCTCCTCCAGGCTGACCTACTAACCTCTGATCTGGATGATGTCATCTCCGACCGGTGCCCGGCTCGTTCTGATAATAATCATTCCGCTTCGGCATTTGGGTCCTTTTTAGCTCAACTAGCCAAAGCTGTAGTGAGGATCCAGGCTGAGGAGAGGAAGCCTGTGGAAGCTGACCGAAGCTGAACTTTAGTGATGGCCAAATGAAGCTTTTGTGAAGCATTGAACCACTTGAGCCAATTGCTTCGGAAATGGGTTCATTTCTCGAAGCTTCATTTAGAGCGACCTCTCCTGGCGACGTGTGAGAGTTGCAGTCTAAACTAGACATGATTATCACACACGCACTCGCTCCTGTGTTTATAGCAACTTTTTTTTGAAAAATGTTTTGATGCAAATGCACACACACACACACACACACACACACACACACACACACACACAGTATATCATGTTGTATTTACTAATAAAGATGGATGAATTTGTGTTTTGTGTTACTGAGGAGAGTTCAGGGGAAATACGGCATGGTTGGGTGTGCTTGTGTAACTATGGCAGGGGGGCAGGAGGTGATTGGGAACACTCATAGATTTTTATTCAAGTACATTATTTTTTGAAGAGTTTTTGGACTGAGGCGGTTCCTTTTTTTGCTTACAATTTCTCCACATTTGGAAAAAACCCGCTCACAGGGGACAGATGATGCAGGGGAACACAGAAATTGTTTGGCCATTTTAAACAGCTGTGGATAAACATTCTGGTGGTTGAGCCAGTACGCCATTGGATCTTCTGATCTCTCCAGTGGTGGATCGTTGAGGTACCGCTGCACCTCCACCGTGGCATCGGCTGTGGCGTTCCTGGCCCTCCTTGCAACAGATGTATCTCGGTCCAACATCTCCCATAGGTTGACATCTGAAAAACAAACATTATTACTGAATGATTTCAACTGCAATCATTTTTAGTTGTACTTATTTTGTTCTGCCTTACCTGTTGATGGATTGGCAGCAGTTGCTGCTGATGTGGAGGGCTGTTCTTCCATTTGTCTGTCAGGTGGTGTTGTGTTTCTTACAAGCTGTGCACATTGCGCTGTCAGGCGTTTTTCAGCTGCCTGTGCCAGCACCTGGTTGTAAAACCCGATCTTTTTGAAACGCGGGTCCAGGAGTGTGGAAAGCGTGAGAGCTGTTTGGCTTTCTGTGGTATCAAATTTAGTTTGCATTAATGAGACTAGGTTCTGTCCAAGTTGTTTCGCCGTGTTGTGTTCTATTCTTCCCAGTGAGTCGTGCAAGTAGAGCATGAGCATTTTCGTCATGGGGATGACTTTGGACCCCGACACTCTCTTCTCCTCTGACAGTTCTGTTGTGGCCTGGTAGAATGGAGCCAGCAATTTCAGACACGCGGCAAGTGTGTCGTAGTCGTCTGAAGACAGAGGTCGCACATCAGTTCTTAGAGTTGTGAGAGCTGCCCCCACTGACTGTCTCTCCTCAAAAAGACGTTGCAGCATGAGAAACGTGCTGTTCCAACGGGTGTCAACTTCCTGAACCAGTTTTTTCACTGGTTTCTGCATCTGCAGCTGAACCTCTCTCAGTTTTTCTCTTGCAGTAGTGCTTGTTTTAAACAAGCTCACAACCTTTCGTGCCCTGGTGCGTAGGTCTTCCATACCAGCAGTTGCGTCAAGCGCTTTCTTCACAACTAGGTTCAATGAATGTGCAAAACAAAGCGCATGTCTCAGGTTTAAATTTCTGACAGAGGCAACCATATTGGCTCCAGCATCCGTCACAATTGAGGTCACTTTCTTCTCAATGCCCCATTCTTCCATGAGAGACCTCGTTGCTTCAGTGATGTTTGCAGCTGTATGAGCTTCTGGGAAAGGCAGCACTCCCAGAAGCACGGTGGTCAGCTTCACAGCATCATCCACATAGTGGCAGGTAACGGCCAGAAATGCATCCATGTTAATGGAGGTCCACATATCAGCCGTCAGACTCACAGCCTCAACCCTCTGCACGGCAGCCTTGGCTTTGGTCTTTTCTTCCTCATATTTCTGGGTGACCATGTTCTTCAGAGCCTGCCTTGAAGGGAGTTTGTAAGTGGGATCGAGCAAACCCACAAACTCCTTGAACCCACTGTCATCAACAATGGAGAAAGGCTGCGAGTCTTTCACCACCATGTTCAGCAGAGCCTGATCTAGCTCCCGCTTTCGGTCCACTAAAATAAATGAATTGAGACATAAAGAAATAAAAAGAAAATTAATAATGGAAAAAACAGCGTTTATAACATATTGCATTTTAACTAAACAATTTCTGTTTTGTATAAGCCTACCTTGCTGGGCATTCCCCTGGTTTGCAGCTGCTCCATGTTTGGCAGTGAAATGCCTAATCATGGAGGAAGTATTCCCATGATACTTCAACTCAGCGTCACACACCAAGCACCGGACCTGCAAATAGGTGCATTTGTACATAAAAATGCAATGTCAACACTGATCATACATTTACTGCAATGCTTAAAATATAATTGCGACAGACCTTACTAAAGGCTAGTAACTTACTGTACTGGTACAGATATAGACTGTAACTTTACCTTTATTACGTACCTTATCATGAGCGATCAGTTCGAAGTGTTGCCACATATCAGAGCGACCTCTCTTCCTCACAGGCTCCATAATGACTCACTACAACAACGACGCAATACCAACAAATCCACAGCAAAAACACAACTCCTACTACAACCCACAAATGCTACAATGTTTACGGCCGTTATAAAGTGTTTATGGCGCTCAAATTCAAAACTGACTCATCCGGTCACCGGTTTGTCAGTGAAGCAGCTGATTGGACCACTCGAAGCAGTCAGCTGATTCATTCAGGGAGCGAAGCGGATCGAACGGGAGCGAAGCAGTTACTGCTTCGGACGTCATATGTCACGTGATTTTTTCTGTTCCGAAGCAAGCTTTGAAACAGTGGTTCGATGTTACTGGTTTGAAGCACGTCTCGAAGCTTCAGTGTCGGACTGCCATCACTACTGAACTTCATCCAGCTGCTCATTTTGTTCTGACGAGTCAGAAACATGCAGAAACGGACCATAGCATTAGCGATAGCAAGTTAGCCGCGCCGCGCCGCCGTCGGAGATGACATCATCCAGATCAGCGGTTAGTAGGTCAGCCTGGAGGAGCCGGATGTTGATAACATGCCACCACGGGCTCGGAGGGGAATGACACTAGTGTATCATCACAAAATATTGGCGAAATGAACAAATTTTGCGGCGGATAATGTGTTATTTAGAGGCTGCCTTGGGTGCCCCGTGTTCTCGCATTATACGGATATACGCGCCGCTCGATTGGGGCTAATTTCGTCAAAACGACTCCAAATGACACCAAACTTGTCAGGGTGATTAAATGATCGTATTTGATGCTAGAAATAAGGTCCAGGTTGTAAAAAACGAAAGTTATCCTTTAAAGTAGGTAAGAATAACAGATAAAATGTTACATTTAGTGGTAACACTGTTTCATAAATAGTCTGTGGTACCAGAAAGCATGTGTTAAAGGATAACTTTAGTTTTTTACAATCTGGACCTTATTTCTAGCATAAAATATGATAATTTAGGCTACTCACACAACTTTGGTGGCATTTGGAGTCGTTTTGACGAAATTAGCCCCAGTGGAGCAGCACGTATCCGTATAATGCGAGAACACGGGGCACGCAATGCAGCCTCTAAACATCACATTATCCGCCGCAAAACTGATTCATTTCACCAATATTTTGTGATGATACACTAGTGCTACTCCCCTCCGAGCCCGTGGTGGCATGTTATCAACATCCGGCGCCTGTTGACCTCTGATCTGGAAGATGTCATCTCCGGCCGCGGTGAGGCGCGGCCAACTTGCTACAGTCTATGCTTGCTACCGATAATGTTATGGTCCGTTTCCGCGTGTTTCTGACTTGTCAGAACAAAATGAGCAGCTGGATGAAGTTCAGCGGCCACCGGCTTGCTCTCCGCAGCCTGGGCCCTCTAAAGCTCTGGCTAGTTGAGCTAAAAAGTGACCCAAATACCGAAAATGAACAAGTTTTGCGGTGGTTAATGTGTCATTTAGAGGCTGCATTGCGTGCCCCTTGTTCTCGCATTATATGGATACACGCTGCTCCACTGGGGGTAATTTTGTCAACACAACTCCAAATGACACCAAAGTTGTCTGGGTGAGTAAAATGATCGTATTTTATGCTAGAAATAAGGTCCAGATTGTAAAAAACTAAAGGTATCCTTTAAATAAAAATACTAATATCACAGTGTTGTCAATGTGCCTGTAGAAATGACTGCTTGTAGTAACATCATTCAAAATGCTGCCAAATTAAAGGCAGAATGTCCCAAGCTGAGAATTTGATCTCTTATGATGAGAATAAAGTAAAAATAATGTTTGTCCTGTCTTTTTGATTGTTATAATAGGCCAGAAAATTTACAGTAAAGTGATGTGACAGATTTAAGTGAAGAAATGTTGAGAACAGTTTAATGTAACGTCCTCATATCTAATTTGAAAAGGCCCTGTCTAAATTTATGGGAAAAAAATAGAATCAAATTTAAATACTCCAATCACAAAGGCTTGAATATGTCTTCAAAAGTGTGGCAGTGTGATACAAACTACCTTCTGCCACTTACAGTTTATAATTTGGTACACACTTAAATTTAAAATACCACTATAACACATTTTATGCTGTGCTGTGTGTGCTGTGTTTTTACTATGTATGTGTGTGTTTCTATGTTTTACTGTCTAATGTGTACCAGCTACATCTGTCAGAGAACTGCTTATGTCATCATATCAGGAGAGTCTTCAAAACTTGGTTGGGGGCTTACAGCACTCAAGACAACGGTAAAAACAATACAGTATTCTTTTTTAAAATAATTTTAATGACAACAACCCTGCCAAAAAAAATTAAAGAAAGAACCTGCCAATTTCTGTGCACAGACGGAGCGCAACCTCACCCTCCACACGTATGTTTGCATTCCTTCGGCAAACTGAGCCTGAGACCCTGGAGATTGCTCAAGCTGCAGAGGTTTTTCAAACAACTCTGCAAGTCCTGAAGAGCAGAGCAAGACAGAGATACAAAAGGGATGTCTCGGCACCAGGTAGAATTGCTTTCTTTAACTCCATAGTATCCCACTGTGTAATACCTTTTTAGTTTTAGTTTGTTAGACAAAGTAGCTTCAACACAACTGAAAATTTTAATCGTTTACAAAACACTGGGTATTTTAAATGGATATATGGGCTATAACTAAAGTTCTCATAAAGGATTTTAAAAGTTGTATACAGTATGCTTGTAAACCATGGAAATATTTAATTCAATTTAATTTTCTTTGTGTTCACTCTTGTGTCACTGTCAGAGTTCCTGACATGGGAGGATTTGGAGCGTATTGCAGAGCTGTCTCTGTGTCCTCCTGTAACACATCCAGCCATGTGCCAAGACAACTCAAAGTATCGCTCCATATCTGGCCTCTGCAACAACAGGTAGCCGACTGACCTCTTACTTTTTGGAGAGTAGTCAATAGAGAGTAGTCTTATGGTCTGTCCTTTTTCCTGTCGTTGGATCAAAAGTAAAACACAGTTTTGGTCAAATGATAAGTGAGTGAGATAAAAAGCAAGAACCACCACACACTGATGCTGCTCTGAAATTAAAAATGCAAACACTCTCCCTTTGTACATTACAAAACTGAAGTTGCAAAACTTCTGCCAAACTGAAAATAAAATATATATTTTTCATATTCACTTTCAAGTGCATATTTTTCTGTGCAGTATAAGGATATCTTCTAAGCAGTAGGACAGATTCTAACTCAGAAATTAAAATAAAACTTGGATTTCTGGATAAAACTTAAAAATATGCCCTTATTTTCTGTTTGTTGGCAAAGACTAAATTAAATAGAAATCTATTATAATGAATTATTTCATTTTAAATTGGCAGCTGAAATATCATTGTTCTTTTACTGACACATGTGCTGCTCTTAACTATCTCTCTGTCTCAGTCTCAGTAAAAATGTAAATTATTGTCCTTCAGTGTTCACTCTTAGCAACAGTGACTAAAAGGTCCCGACTTGAAGAACAAGATCAGGCTAAACCAAACCACAAAGTATTTGTAATTGATCCAAATCAGCCCAATTTTTTTTCATTATGACAATTGCTGATTTCACAGATTTAAGTCTATTCACAGGTGTTGTTAGTACTGCACATATAAAATCACACTTCTGGAGCGCGCTCCTTGTCTCTAATTAAAGGGATAGTTCACCCAAAATTCCAATTTCACTCATTATCTAGGCTACTCACCCTCATGTCGACTAAGAGTTGTGAGAATTTTCAGAGGCCTCCGTGCCTTCTCTGAGTTACAGGGGGGTCCACGCAGCAGTATTTGTCCATATAATGGTTGTGAATGGATACCAACTTTCTTCATCCAAAAAGACACACCAAAAAACATCCAAATACCTCCATACTGCTCGTCTGTAATGTCCCTTTTGGAAATTTGTCTTTGACGTATACATAAAAGAAACATAAGTTAAGAAAAACAGTTTAACATAACATAAAACAAACAACAGATAGATACAGAATAGCTCAGACAAATACAGAGTAAGACCTTAAAAGAACATTGAAATATTTCATAGTGAGTTGTTGATGATGGATGAGATGAATGATTTTTTCACTAAGTTTGTCCTTGCTAATGGGACCCTGTAGCGACGGCCTGAGGGAAGGAATTGAATCACTCACCATTGTGTCAGTGTACTGTTTGGCAAGTCCTTATAAGAGGCTGCTATTGGAGTTTGGTTGAAGTGTAGTTTTTGTTTATTTGGTGGGAAACAAATCCTGTTGCTTCCAGTGATCGCATATACTGTTTTGCATTACAGCGTTTCTGGATACGCTTCATGATTCTTTTTTTGTCAGGCAAAATCCTCTCTGGGGAGCAGCCAACACTCCCTTGGTCAGATGGCTTCCAGCTGAATACGAAGACGGAGAGAGGGAACCCAAGGGTTGGAACCAAGGACGGCTCCATAATGGATTCCAACTTCCCCCGGTAATCTACAAAATGCTGGTCCGACAGACACAAAGGTCTTGCTGGAGAAATTAGAAATGAAGTGAGCTCACCCTGCAAACCCAAGTTAATGTGGCATTCCATTTATTTTTCTAACCTGTTTTACTGCAGATAAAGTCCACGGCAATTTAGGAAGAGCAGAAGTGTGTGTGTGAGATGACATAGATTACAGCTGTATTTGAATGTTATGGCCTGTGCTTTAAAAATATTCTGTTCCAGTGGTTTGAAAGGAGCTGGTTTCCAGTCATGTGGATAAACATTATTCCTCCCAAACAGCAAATGAAACTGTTACGCTGATATTTGCATTGAATTTCAGTTTTAATTTATGCACTCATTACACAGTGAGAGTGTGGTCTTTTAGTGGAAGAGCTCATGAAATATGCATCAGTTGTATCCAGCCTGCAGTTTACCTCCACATATAAGAGCTGTAATTTAGTAGTCTTTTAGATATCTAATAATCTTTGATCCTAACATTTCCATTTCTTATAAAAATGGGTTGAGTGAATCATATCTTTGACGGTTAATGTATTGGATTAACTCATTTTTTAATCAGTTGTCCAAGTCCTATTTGTTAGATAAATTAGGATATGAAAAAATAACATAAATTAATGATTTAAAGAACGAGGTAGTTCACACAAACAAGGAAACTCTCATCCATCTTAACGCCTGACTGGAACACCAAAGGCCGTTCCCAGAATATGTGTTCATTTCTGTTAATGATGAAAACACTGACTGATAAATTGCAACTCAGTGCAGAGATGGTTGTGGGGAAAATGCAATTGTAAACATAGTAGTCACTGTCTCCCGAAATAACAAATCCTACTGTGTTGACAGCCACGGGAAGTCAGCAAGAAGATAATGAAGAGCTCTTCTAAAACTGAAGATGACGTGTATTCTCAACTGCTGGTGGAGTGGGGGCAGTACATCGACCATGACATAACCTTCACCCCTCAAAGCAGTGCTGTGTCTTTGAATTTCCCAGACTGTTCAAGCACATGTGATAAAGTGCATCCGTGCTTTCCTATCGAGGTGATGTAAAAACACAACAGACTTTCTAAACTTTGCTGATGTTTAATGCTAAAGCTTGTCTTCATTGCTCTCTTGTCAGCCTCCTGTGTTTGAAAGAAAATGTACCACATTTTGGGAAGTTTTCTTAATTATCTTATTATTATAAAGATGAAGCCAGTAACTGTTTACCTAAGATTGATTGACATAACGACTGATTTGCTAGACTTACTACCTCCCAATCTGCTGCTCTCAACCAAAGGATAGTTTTGCACATACCCTTTCGTTTAAACCAATAATTCCCTATATACAGTACTTTAATTTTTATAGGTGAATTTAGAAGAGTTACATGTAGTTAACATTGGACAGAGGCAGGTAGGCAAGTTCCCCTGTTTATAATCTGTATATTAAACTAAGATAGGGGAGGCACGAGTGAACAATCTTCTCATAACCATTTGAGAGTGTATTTCCAAAAATCCCAACTATTCTTTTAAAATGTCACGGCCACAACCATATAAATCAAAATGGTTCAAAATATTATTAAAGCACGCTAATGAAAATGGTTTTGTCTTCACTGCAGACATTTGATAAGCTGTCCTCTGCACAAGGCTGCCTGCCATTTCATCGCTCCACATCAGTATGTTTCATGGATTTTGAGTCAAATATTGACCAAGCTCTGCAGCGACAACAGATGAATGCTATCACATCGTTTATTGATGCCTCCCTTGTGTACGGCCACACTCCGAAGATGGCGAGCTCCCTCCGTGATCTCAGTGGCCTTAATGGGAAACTTGCCGTCAACAAACAGTTCAAGGACCCAAAAGGAAGACCCTACCTTCCCTTTGTAGCCACTCTGCCGTCAGACTGCCACCAGGACCCTCAAGGGGAGAGAGTTGAGTGCTTCAGTGCTGGAGACACTCGGGTCAATGAGGGAATGCCCCTGACCAGTTTGCATACGTTGTGGCTTAGGGAACACAATCGAATTGCAGAAGAATTGGGACGCATGAATCATCACTGGAGCCCGGAAACCGTGTACCAGGAAACCCGCAACATTATTGCAGCTCTACACCAGGTATGTGAGTCATATACTGTAGTAACTATAAAAACTGACTGAAAGCTATTGGACTGGGCTGACTTTCCACAAAAAATACATTTCCTAGAGTCTAAGTGGACAGAAAAAAAAAATCACATCTAATTTGTATTTTTGCTGAGCATTAGATGAGAGGACTAATACAACTCCAGAAGATAGTCAGATTATTTTAGCATAAACACCTGAAACAAGGCTAAACACACAAACAAAAGTTTGAAAAATGAAAAACTTCTACCAGCAACTTTAAATATTACAAATTAAATAGAACTAAAGCTACATTTCTTCTTGATGACATTTATCTGCTTATTAACTTTAAATATTGACATTACCATTTTTGTCTTTAATATTACTTTAATTATTGAGTGACTATTAAAATGATTGCTAATTAATTTTCTGTCAGCCAACAGTTTGTTTCAGCTTTATTTAACTGTTCATTGAACAGTGCTAGAAATGTTTGTAGTGTTTGCTAATTTAAAACAACCAGTTCTGTTTTCTGCCGTGCACAGATGCAACCACTTCTTGTTCCTTTGCCCTGTGCCAAGATCCTGATATCTTATGTAGCTGGGGCAAAGTGGTAACACCTGTACCATCAAACATTCATCTGTCTTTGTTGAAACCCTATGAGGTCTTGAATTAAGTCCAAAGCTTGGCATTTATTCACTAATTCTTTATGCAAAGCAGCTTCTGTGCTGTTAGTAGGTTGCTCTGGTTTTGGGTGGGTGCCCTAAATGTCTTAAACTGTGACCTTGCAGTCACCCGCACATTATAAGGCACAAAGCACTTTTCCAACCATCTTTTTGTTGTTGTATTCTTCGGGATGGCATACAAATAAGTAGCACAAGAGTCTTCAAAGGTGTCTTCAGATTAGTTCCTTATGTATTTATAACATTGCGTTGCATGTCCAGTATGTCAATAGCTACTTAAGTCCTTGCGATAACTGTCTAAACTTCCTCCAATATGTGAATTTTAGAAAGGCATAAGAGATCCAGGCACTCGCGTTGGTTTGGAAAAATTAAAAAGCCTGTATTTTAATGGGCAAGAAAGATTTATATTTGGATTATTCACCTGTGTTTGACGCTGCCTCATCTGTTTGTGAATTTGACAGGAGTAGCAGGAGTAGTAGTAAGTTGCACTTATGGGAAACAAACACTGATGAAGTTGCTGTTTATAGTGAGTGAGGCATGGCTGTTTCTTTTAGTTACATTTATATCATGTCTAAAATGTAACCCAAGCAAGACAAGATGAAGGTAAATAGCGAAAGAAAACTTTTTCAGCATTGGAAGCTTTGTTGTGATTTAATTGATTCAGAACTTGTCCGACCCTGACAGCTGCTGTTTATAAGTCTGACTGTAAGAATCAACCAGCTGTGGAATCCGCTGCTTTGCTGTCATTGCAAAAGTCTCAGCAGGATCTTTTACAAATCACCTCCGTGGTGATGGTGCAGTTCCCAAAACTAGAGTCAGAGTTGGCTTCCAACACAAGTCTGAGTTCAAAGCAACGACAGACATCTCACAGTAACAGCTTTCGTGGCATTAAGGAGGCATTATGATGTCTTTCACATCACTGTTTTGGTTCTCCAGACGACACATGTAATGTTTCATTAATGTTGATGTTTACTTGTTTAACTTGTTTTTAGAGCAAAAGTTCAACTACCCTACAATGTATACCATGCAGCGCAGTTAGCCTTATTACTCTTAAGGGGTTTAAAAAACAAATACTGGAATTTTGAACAAGCGCAACTCTGAGGGGATTTTACACAATATAATGTTTGCTGGATGTATAAACAGGAAATGCCATGCTTACAGTTTCATTTTACCAGTTTAAAATTGCCAGTCAGATTTTAAAAAGAAGTAGCCAAAAATTAAAGATTCAACTAAAATGTACTCTAGTTTTGGACAAGCTGAACGACATTTGTAGCTACTATAGATCCATGACTGTTTTAAACAGAGAACTGTTAAATTGGCTTTGCTGAGCACGAGGCTTGGGTAAAATTATGTTTGCTCGTAACATAAGACTCTATGACAGGGTGGAAAAAGTGACAATTGATAATCCTTCATCATAAACAGTATGTACAAAGACAACAATCATAGGCCTACCTTTTATCAGTTTGACACATGGATTCCTCTCTGTTTTTCTGTTGCCTGTATGTTTCTCTTTGTGCACACAATAGGGCTTTGTTATACCTGTTACCTTTATTGTTGTCTTAGGAGGGATAACAGACAGGTTGTGCAGCATGACTGATAGGACTTATTATTGATAGCAAGCTATTCCCTGTTATTCATTATTTATTTATCTATTACCTGCGGGCAGAGAACATGATTAACAGTGATGCTGGGTGCTTGCATTCTTCATAGAATATAATGAACAGAATATGTTTTAATGAAAATTATTCGTTGCTTCTGCTGTGGGAGACCAGTGACAGTGGTGCTTGGCTGTCAAGGTGTGCAGAGCTTTTTGAGTAAATGGAAAATATTCAGTAATCTTTCAGATTATTGGGGGGGCGGACATTTTATTATTGCAATGGATTAACAGCTGCTATTTTCAGGTGACTCGGGGGCATTACCAGAGGATGGAGATTTACAATATTAAAAAGAGATGGGTCTAAGGTGGAGGGGTTCTTTAAAAAAGCATAAAAGGCAGGTTCTGTAGGGGATTTACATACTGTAGCTATAACCATGACCGACCTGGAAAATCCTTGTATTGCAGGTGCAGTGAAAAACGAGGGGCTATCTGGTCTGACCAGGCTGCAAACTGGTAGACTGTAACCTTATGTTTTTTCTTTCTTTTTTTCATGGAGAAAAAAAAATCTCAAAGCTAAGATGAAGAATAAAGAAAACTCTCTGTCTGTGTTTCTCAACACAAGGATGTAGAATTTAACAATAAGTTTGCACTTTATTTCCCTGCCACCAGTAGATGATTACTACAGACAATTAATGGAAGCATAACACTTTGGTAGAATCACTGAGCTACAAGCATAATTTCATTTGTATGAGATCCTTTGATCCTTTGCCAGGTACTGTAGTTTGCCATCAAGCTGTGATCAAGTATCCCAGTGAGTCATGACAGTGAGACAGCCTGCACCTTACCACTGCTCGGAAACTAGTTCACTAAAATGCCTGCTGTGACAAATGTCTATAGTCAGGATTCAATTAATCCACAATATTGTTATAATCACCTGTAGCTTTACGTGATTACAACAATCTCCACTTCATTACAAAACACAAATTCTAAACATTGTTGTGGGCAACTGAGTTTTAAAGATCGGTTAGATTTAAAGAGCCACTGCAGGAGTATGGTGAGAGAGGAGAGACAGGAGACAGTTCAGTCATTCCAACTGATGTCATACATTGCTATGGCTCACTGTATTCCATAACACAAACAAACTATCGGATGTTTGACATTAATATAATCGTGATACTGTACAGTATATTGTTTTCAGTACTTGCGTTGAGATGTCTGCCTATAATGTGAAACTGAAAGTTATTCAATCCCACTGGGAAAAAAAGGTTTAAATTCTGCATCTCATTGTTGGAGTTTTTGGCCCATATGGTTGAATCCATCCAGCTCTGACCAAGTCCCCTCCATTTAAATCCTTAGGCAGCTGTTCCCATTAAACAAGCTCACACAGGACGAATGTAATATAGGATTCTGTTTTCATACTGCATTATTCTTGACAAGACTGGAAAAGCACTACTTCAATGCATTGAATTATGTCCCATGGCAGTAATTACTAACCAAAAAAACTCTAAGTCCAGACCAGTGGTGGTGTGCAATTAGCCAGGAAATGAAACATTACAGTGGTTTAGACTAGTGCTACGAGGTGGATGCCAGGAATGTGTTTCTGCGCATGCCACATCTTGGTCAATGGACTTCACATGTGGGTTACAAAATAAGTTTGTAGATAGCTCAGTTGTTTTCTTTGATAACAATGGATGTTAATATAAGATCATGTAATCAGTGGAGTGAGTCTGGCCCTCTGTCATCTGGTTCATTTGAGCTCAGTTGAATAAGTTTGGTGCTATTATGATATTGGCCCTCTTGTATGTAGTTTGGAGGAGGAGGTTGCATTTATACCTAAGTAATTGCTCAGCAACTTTCAAACTCCATACCCCTCATTTTAATCCGATCCAGATAACCATGATGACATGGCAATTTTTGGAGTCAATGTACCCAGTTATTTTCCACCACTGTTTGGGTGACTGCTGCTTTTGACATGCCAGTTACTGCCCCTGATATGGAACCAGAGCTACAGTATGAGAAGCACTGCTGCCTTATAACTTGAGTCAGTTTAGAAGTGTTCCCGTTACTCCTGACATAGTCTGCATCAGTTTTACTTTTGTGCAGATTTCCACTTGCAGATCAAATACATAATAAGCACATGGTAGAACACTATGCTTTAATTTTCTTCGCAGGTACTGTTTTAAGTAGTTTTTTTGATGTTGTTGTGTGACTGATCTGTGCAAGGCAGCGCTCAGATCATCCAATCTGCAGTCTGAGACTCGCAGTATTCGGTGAGCCATCTCAGCTAATCATTTTTGCCTTAACAAGTTCATCTTAAACTGACTGCCTGTACACCAGATTAGAGGCAGCTCTATCTCATATCTTCAAAGTTATCTTCAGAGCAACAGAAGGTGAATTTTGGCAGCTTTAGGACCTTGTAAATGAAACCAAATGTGCATCTGTACGTATTTGAATCTGTGCCTGTGCATGTGCATTTGTGTGTTAAGATTCAGGTGAAGATTCAGGAAACCTTTATAAATAATGATGAGGACAGATGAAATTCTGTGCAGTGACCTGTAAGAGAACAAATGTGTATTTTTAAGACCAACTTGCATGCACACATAGTCACAAGATACTGTACTGTATGTTACCATTATCTGTAAAATGAAATACAGTATCCAAGCTATATAAGCATGATGAGATGCACATTGTCCTTAGACATTTTTTAATGTGAGAGTATCTTTTGTGATTCTTTGTGATCTCCTCCTCCTCTCTCTCTTTTATTTGACTCCCAGGTCATAAACATGAGGGATTATGTTCCAAAGATTATTGGCGCTGAGTCTTTTGAACATTACATTGGACCCTATGGAGGATATGATCCAAATACGAACCCCTCTGCCTCCAATGTGTTTGCCACTGCTGCGTTCAGGTTCGGCCACGCTACCATCTCTCCTATCCTCAGGAGACTGAATGAGAGCTTCCAGGAAACTGAGCACCTACCCCACTTGAGACTACATGACACTTTCTTCAGTCCTTGGAGAATAGTCAAAGAAGGTCAGTACATTCTTATGAAGCTGCCTGTTGGAGTTAATAACACATCTCACAAGCGCACTAATCGCACCATTAAAATGCAGAATGTGGAAGGATTTAAAAAAAAAAAAAAAAAACACCTTTATGTAGGTCAGCTCCAGTGCTGAATGTCTATCTTTGTGTAACAAATAATGTAACCCATACAATCCTATAGCCTCACTTCTACTTATAGACTATGAAAACCTGTAGTTGTATATCAGACGGCCATGACCTGGTGTTCAGCAGTCACTCATAATACAACGTGCAAGAATCCATTTCACACGTAGGATCCTTTCCAGCTAATTATCAGTGCATTATTTATTTATCCATTATAGAGTGAAGGTTTAAATCAATACATGGAGCGGTGGATAACGTTATATAACATATACGACGTTATGCCGTGTGTATCTGTCATAAACAAAAGATTGCTGGTTACGGAGCGCGTTTGTGTTGCAGTGCCAGGTGAAAGGCATGAGCCTCCTCTCTCACTCGTAACAAGTCACTAGTCATTAACTATCACAATTACTCCAGAGCAGGATTTTGTAACATGGAAACTGGTTCAGAGGCCGGTCACGGTGAGTCTGCTGCAATGTGTTGTGGAGACCTGAAATTTCTGGTGTCCAGCAGTTAAATGTTTAATAGAAAAACACGAGGATCACATAAAATTTTTAACAAGGTAAAACTAACCCCATCCCTCGATTCTTGAAGTTATTATTCAAAGTATTGTATTTTTACGTCTTAATATCTGGAGGGTCTTCACAGGTTATAGATATAATTTCAAATGCTTGTCACTGGGTTAGTTAAAGAATATGCAGTATTTATTATTCTTCTGGCTTAGATCTACTGTGGAAACTAAGCTGCCTTTGAAACTCAGTTGTAATGCTAAATGGTGTAGTGGTAGATCAACTGCATACATTAGATGTGTTGAAATAAATATGAGCCACTTTCTCACAATTTCATCTTCCCTCATCCTCCGTGTCTTTGGGCTCAATGTTAAACTGCCTTAAGAGGGACAAAAGCAAAAATGTCAATTTAAAAAAATAATTAATTCAAGTGCAAGTCCATAACCCCAGTGGAATAGAGCTTAACCATTAGGCCACTGACAAACATCAAACGTTGACATGGTGAGTTTGTATGTAAACAGCTGCTTACCGTATTTACACATCCTGCGCGGTGTTCACTAGCTAGTCCTTCATCCATGCTCCCTACTTTTCTGTCATTTCAAATTGTTCTCATTTGAACATTAAACATGTCAGTATAGCTTCTTTAAAACAGTAATGTACATGATTATCTCCATATCTCTGTCAGGAGAACTACACAGACAAAAGTGAACCAAATTGCACTGAAATAGGTGGAGGGATTGAACATGGGATACATTAAATTCTTGTGGATTTAAATATTATTCCCTACAAATTTGTTGTTGTGTTGTCTGGTGCATGTTGTTTAACTCCGTCCTTGGTAGAGGTCTGTGTGTCCTTGTTATTTGATAAAACCATTATATGACTATTTTCTTTTACCAGTTGAAATTGGTGCAGCTAAAAAAAAAAGGAATATCAGTACCTCACTAATTCCAATCCCAGAGTCTTCTCACTGACAAAAGCTTGTGACCACAGGTGAAGGAGAAAAAAAGTCCTGTCTTCTCATCTTCAAAGCTCAGCTCTGACCTCACCACTTCACAGTCGCCCTGCATCACTACAGTCACTTCTGCTAATCCACAGTCAATCACAAATTAGGGGTTGCCAAATATCTAAACACAGATGGATCAATTCACAGTTTTCTTTGAGAGAGTCGTCGACCTTTAAGCTTTTCTTCATCCTGTCTGTGTAAGCTGCATTTCACTTCCGTTCAAATTCGAGTTTGAATTCACAGTCTGATTAAGTTCATGGAAATGCTACTTACACAAAGATTAGAATATGATGAAAATACCCCATGACATAGCACAATGTTGTTACACTGAGCCTCTTTGTGTATGCAGTGCAATCACAGTTTCAATAACTCAGGTCACATATCCTTGAGATTATGAACAGGGTGCATTACATATACACAAAAAGATCTTACATTCCATTTCAATTTGCAATTTCTGAATAAAATATTAATTTTCAATATTGTGTTGTGTGGTGGAAATTTTAGCCGTTTGCTGTTGGTGAATAATGAAATAGAGACTTGGCCGGCCGTCATGGATTTATTCCAAGCATGGAAGGTCAGTTCATACCAGAGTGGATGATGGATAAGAAAAGACAAAGACAGTGGGGAAACCAAAAGACTTATATCAGAGGAAAAGCCCACCCCTTTGGGTGTGACACCTTTTGGGGTCTGCCCCCCTACTCAGGATGTCTCCACAGGTATCAGCAGTGACATCCTGGAGTGTGATTAAAAGGTCTAGTCGGCACAATTACAATACAAAAGGGTTTTGAGTACATCATGAGAAAGGTGAGAGGTTGGTGTCTCCGAAACTTAGAATGCAAATACACAATTGAGTAGTAAACAAAAGGAGATCTGATATCTTGGGGGGAAGCAGGATGCGGAACATTCAAATCTGCCACTACACTTCCCCCTTTTGATTATTCATTAATCATACAAGAAAAAGTCACAACTTAAATGTCATTACAGTTGTTAGAAAAGGAAAAAGTTGAAAAAAGTAAGAAAGCATAGTCAGGAAATCCAGGTATCAGTTACAAATAAACAACAAAATTCAAACAAACAATGATGTCAATTCTAAACATTCTTCTGTATTAAGAGTGTTTTACTAGAAGGTTATCTAAAATGTGGTTCTTGAATGTAAAGATTTAAAATGCGGATGTGAGAGCAGACTAACAAAACAAGTGATTATTAAAACAAGCAGTACAATTTCAAAATTCTAGTTTACTGACATTTGACCTGTCAACTTTCCAAATGAATTTATGGTGTGTGAATCATGTAATCAATTGTAATGTTGTCACATATGTTATTTCATGTCAAGTTACATTGTACTGGAACAAACTTGTAATATTCAGTCCCATTGATGATAGTGAAGTCTCTTGATCAGTCGGTTGTGTGCAACACGATTCTGTAAAATCTTGAGCCTTATTGCAGGCATTGCTCGCAGGGACATGCCTTCTGTAGAGTTCACAAGATTCACAATTGTCTATGTGGCTTTGTAGCTTGATGTCTGAGGACATCAACAAATCTCATCCAGGTGTTCTTCAGAAAGATGCGGAGAAATGATGAAGGGAGTGGAAAAGGGCAAGGAGAGTTGTTGCTGTTTCCTCCTCGAACAAATGTCTTTAAGGTAGAAACATGGAACAGTGTGGCAAGGGTAAGAGTCCTTCTACCCATATGACAGTGGAGTTGTGGTGATTGGGCTATGGTGAAGTCCATTGAAACAAATTCCAATCAACAGTGTTGTTGACATGGCAATAAAGTATTGAAACTTGAAACTTGAAACTTGGTGTGTGCAGTAGAGTTTTGATGTAATCCTCTTGAGTGGATTCCTTGGGTAATCTGTTCTTCTGTGGTGTGTGGTAAAAGAAATTTGTTGTCTTCTTATCGGCTGTTAGTTCTTACTGCTCCTTAGCTGTTGGTAGGTCAAGTTATTACGTTGGTAGAGTTCATCATCTTTTCAGATGTGCTGTATGACTGTCATCTTCTTCTGGGCTGTCAAGCCGGAGTTGCTCCTTTTTGTGTTCTGGTTCACAGCTGGTTCCTTTTTGTCTCAGGCTTCTTGCAGTGATTTGCATGCATCGACGCTGCTCTTTCAGGGGTCTTCACAGCTGGAGATCATGGAGGAGTGTGGACGCTGGTTGTTGGTTGTGGAAAAACTGGTTTTCACTTGCTGTATCTGTTGTAAAAAACAAACAAGCAAGCAAACAAACAACAACAAAAGACAAACAAACAAACAAAACAAAAACAAAACAAACAACAAAACAAAAGAAACCAAAACATATGTAATATCCCCCCTTTTGACACATGAGTTTCACTCATGTGTCACATTACCAAAGTGAGAGTGAAATCAAATAGATCCATCTATAAAAAGAATCAAATCAGTGTTAGTGAATTATGTGTCTTGTAAAGGTCCAGTCTTGGAGAGTCAACCTGTTGGAGGACAGCAATGCAGTTCTGTTATTTTCTATCATCAGTGACCCAAAAGGGCATTTCCTTGGACTAGTAATCAGGGTGTAAAATCAAATAGACTTTCAACTGTCAAATCTCTCCTCCTCTTTTCACAAGCACGTCCTTTGTGCTTCCGTGCAGGCTGCCACACATTGGGAATCACTGGACTCACCTCTAGTGCTACATGGATCCTGCCAAGAAGAAATTATATATTTGTCACATCAACTATTTGAATGAAAGGGCTGATAGAGTCAGATCCTATGTTGGAGCAGTCTGTAAGGCAAGTTTTAGTTCAATGAAAGATTGCACAGCTTCAGGGGTCCATGTGATCTTATTTTGGGGTTGCAGACTTTTTCTATGGATGAGGGAGGCGAGTGGAGCCTCAAGAATGGCATAGTTTGAAATGAATTGTCTGCAATAAGAGCACATACCAAGAAATGACATCATTTGTTTCTTTGTGACGGGTCTTGGAATATTTTGAATTGCCTCTACTCTTTTTGGTGAAAGAGTTTTGCCATCGGAGGTGATGACATGACCCAAGAAGATCACTTTTTCCTGGACAAATTGAAGTTTGGATAAGCTGGCTTTGTGACCAGTCATGGCCAAGTGTTTCAAGAGTTTGACTGTGTTGGCTTCACACAGGTCTTTGGTTGGACTGCAGATCATGAGGTCGTCTACGTACTGAAGCAAAGCAGTACCTGGAGACAAAACAAGAGGTTCAAGACTTTGTTTGAGAGCATCATTATAAATTGTTGGACTTTTGCAATACCCTTGACACAAGCGGGTGAATGTGTAGCCACGTCCATTGAAATTGAAAGCAGACCAGAATCGGCTTTCTGGATGGACTGGAACGCTGAAGAAAGCATTAGAAAGATCCACTGAAAAGAATTTTGCATTAGGTGGAACTTGAGACAAGATAGTGTAAGGGTTTGGCACATTTGGAGCTCTAGGTTGGACTGCGGCATTTACTGCTTGCAGATCCTGAACAAAACGCCATTCTGTAGGTTGATTTTTATCTCTAATTTTTTTCACAGGAAACAAAAGTGTGTGTACTGGAGAGTCATCACAAGGAACAATTACTCCTGCTGTTTTAAGAGACTCACAATCCGGTTTTATGTCATCGATAGTTTCTTGTTTGAGTGGATATTGAATGTGGAAGGTCTAAAGTCAGATTCTGGAGTTATGACAACAGGTTCACAGTTTTTGATGAGGCCATCATCATGTTTCTTGACAACCCACAGTGTCTTAGGGATTTTGTAGGGCTGTAATAGTTTTAACTTGTTTCAGACAAAAACAGACAAACAAACAAACAAATAAACGAACAGACAAACATTCAATCTAACAAACAAACATTCAGTCAAACAAACAATCAAATAGGCAAACAAACAAACCTAAAAAGTTTTAGGTACCAGCTGGATTTTCTTTAAGTGTGCACAAGAATAGCCTAGATCGATCATATATCTTCTTGTCAATTGGCTGTGTGCTTACATGTTTCTCTTAAATGGGTCTCAATCTTCCCTCTAATTGCAAGTGTAAATGTGTGAATTGGTGTGAGAGAAAGTGATAAAGCACATCTGTGTTGTGTTTGGTAGTGTGTTCGCATTATCAACTCTCTCTCAACCAACTTTTCTCTGCTTATCAGGTCTTGGTGACACAAGAGATTCAATTGAAGTTATCTGGTGTCATAAAATCTGTATTAGCTCTTAAGATTGTTTTTCTGGTTTCTATAACCAACTTGGAAAAGGTTGTTGCAATTTCCATTGATATACATACTGCAGGGTACTGCAGTAGGGGTGTGAAAACATCTGGTGCCAAATCAGGCAAAAGACTGGTTGAGACCAGACAAAAGGCCTAATTTGCACATTTAAGTGTTTGCCCATCAGGCAGTTTTCAGAGGCAAATGTCTGTGTGAAGTTTGAATTTAGTTCAGTATCTGTAACTGTTTTGACCTGATAAGCACATATACAAAAGTCAAAAGTTTTGTTCAGTTCTATCATAACAAGTGTCAGTGTTCAAACACAATTTGTAGCGATGTGTACACTGTGTGTGTGTGTGTGTGTGTGTGTGTTTGCGTGTGAATGTGGTGCATTACCTTTCTCAGATTTCACAGGTTGGTTAACTTGTCAGCAAGGATTCATTCCTCTCCGACCACACCCAATCATCCTCAGTCTTTTGTATGATCAAGTTCTTTTGAGTTTCAAACTCAGGTGTCCATGTTGGCCAATGATGAAAACAGACAATCTTCTTGAGTTTCTGTGTCAGCCACATCTCTTCCTTCTGTGTCCATGACTGGGTTGTCCATGTTCCTGGACTGTGTTGATGTCGAAGTAGAAATCCATACACAGAAAATCGTTGTTCACCTTCTGGTCCTGACACTTCAACTGTCGGCATGTTGAAGGCTTGGGATGGCGTAGTTTGTGTGTAGTTGGAGAAGATGATGCAGGCACGTCAGAAAGGGCTGTTCCTCAGCTTGGTTGTTGTTGTGGCGTGGCGGATTCTGTTTCTCCAAGTATCACAGAGTTCTATGGTGGTTGAAGGCTGAATTGATGGGCGGGTCGTTTGAGGTCTGGATCCAGGCTTCAAAGCTATCAACTGTGAAACAAAGAAAAAGGAAATCTACGAGCTCGGTGCTCTAGTGTTAAGTGTGAGTTGCATTTTTCTTTCTTTTTCAAAGATTTTCTCTTTTTTTTTTTTTTTTTTTTTTTTTTTTTTTTTGTAAAGAAGCAATTTTTGTGTTGCTTTCTCCATCTGTAAACATTCTTTTAACCTCTCATGATTTACAGACTTTTACCTCATTTCACCTTTGTTACCATTAGTTTCCTTTAAGGAATTCCCCTATTGGGAATCCAAAATCAATTGTCCAGACAATTGAAAATAGTTTAGAATTTTATCCCCCATATTTCTTTCTCATTATATCCACAATTGCACCCTCTGGAGGTCCCGCCTCAACAGAGCCTTAACTCCCATTCCAGCTGTGGAGGTCGTGCACGACAATTTTCAATACAGACGTCTCTGTAAGGACCACTTAGTTACTTATACCAATATAATAAAATATTAATATAACCCGCACAAGTGATAAAAGCGAAACCCAAAGTATTTAAACTTTGATCCCTGAGTCATAGACTCATACACAATTGTGGATAAAACGAAAAGTAGAAATATTATGTCAAATTAACCCAAATATTTCTAAGAAAAAATTAGAATGTCAATATTTCAATGCTCACCAGATAAATTTCCGACTTAGTTCGTAGAATTCCAGCAGCAACGATCTGGGATGGCACAGCGGTAGCCCTCCCACTCAGTAGAATTTTGAGGTTTGGAGGCTGGAAAACTTTTTTTTTCTTCCAGGATGGCCTGTCGCTGCCCGCTCTCCATCCCAGACGATTACAGAGGAATCCCACTTCTGACACCAAATTGTGGTGGAAATTTTAGCCGTTTGCTGTTGGTGAATAATGAAATAGAGACTTGGCCGGCCGTCATGAAAATGTGGATTTATTCCAAGCATGGAAGGTCAGTTCATACCAGAGTGGATGATGGATAAGAAAAGACAAAGACAGTGGGGAAACCAAAAGACTTATATCAGAGGAAAAGCCCACCCCTTTGGGTGTGACACCTTTTGGGGTCTGCCCCCCTACTCAGGATGTCTCCACAGGTATCAGCAGTGACATCCTGGAGTGTGATTAAAAGGTCTAGTCGGCACAATTACAATACAAAAGGGTTTTGAGTACATCATGAGAAAGGTGAGAGGTTGGTGTCTCCGAAACTTAGAATGCAAATACACAATTGAGTAGTAAACAAAAGGAGATCTGATATCTTGGGGGGAAGCAGGATGCGGAACATTCAAATCTGCCACTACAGTTGTTGTTAGAGTTTTTATTGGCTTTTCTTTACATGAGAATTGAAAACAGATGCACTAGATTGACTAGATACACAACACACAAAATGAAGACCACACACAGAGGCAGCTTTGTCTAAATGTCACTTCCGTCAGTACAGTGCCAGTCTAAGACTGAGACACTGACTGACCCTCAAACAACAAACCAGAAAAAGGAAAGAAAAAATAAATAAATTCTATGGCTAAGGTTATTTCTGCAGTAAAGTGGTTTTAATACACAGCACAAGTTGTTCAGCTACGCATCATTATGATAAACAGCACAATCATCCCCAATAGTCCATTCATCCAGTGAAACTGTTTGCACGCCAGAGAGCCCAGTGGAAGCAGCTTATACACAAACCTGTATTCTGAACAGCTTAATACAGGGCTCTAGCCAACAAAAACTGTTTTCATTCTGCACCATATCTATTGTTCTTGTCTTCTTGGTCACACTTTTGGTTAGAGACAGACATGACTGTTAATGTTTCCTGTTATGTGCACTACTCTTGCATTCCACAGAAAAAAGAAAAGCACTCAAATTGACTAATGTTGTTTGTCTAGGTGGAATTGAACCAGTCCTGAGAGGTATCATTGGCCGTGCAGCAGCAGCTGTTAGTCCAAACACGCTGATGCCAGAGGAGATAACAGAGAGGTTGGTCGTCCTTAATATAGAGCAGCACATGGACCTGGCTTCACTAAACCTGCAGAGAGGGCGTGATCACGCTCTTCCAGGTAAGTCCTGAGCTAAGAGTCAGTGTGGAGTGGTTTTGTGGTATTCACTGCCAAACCAGAGTGTCAAGCAGCAATCAGTGTTTATTCCATGCTACCATTCAACAAGTAGTGGATTTTTCCACATGCTTGCTGAAAGCAACCACTCCAATGTGTTATGTCCCATGTAATATGAAAATATAGCTAGCAACCAATTAGCCATATTTATCTCCACTGGTTTCTCCTATCAATGTCTGTTCCCAGTTATTGGCAAGGACAACTTTATGTGTGTTAAATGTTGAGTAAAACCTTGTGTGGCTTCTGAGAAAACTAGGGATGTCATATGAGGCTATCACAACTGGGATTGAGGTACAGTAGAATCTTTTATAATAGAAGAAAAAGTTCAAAGCTACTTTGGCTGTTGTTGGCATAACACACCTGGAGCATTAGCAGTATGTCATAAGGCATCACTGGTAGTAGGTGTTATTTTTGGACAGTGAGCCCTTTGTGTCACAAATCACCACAGTAGTGCAAGCTTTGTGTTACATTATAGACATGTAAGTGGTCAGTCCAATCTAAATGTATGCTGAACAAATACGAATGACTGTGTTAATTTCATGTTGTGCTTAAACAACATTTTAAGGATACAATGACTGGAGAGCATTCTGTGGGCTGAAGCGCATTGTGACCTTGGATGACCTCAAGGAGGTTGTGGGAAACTACAGGATTGCTGAGAAGATACTAAAAGTCTACAAACATCCTGACAATATTGATGTATGGCTTGGAGGACTTGTTGAAAATTTGTTACCAGGCTCAAGGACTGGTCCCCTTTTTGCTTGTCTGATCGGAAAGCAGATGAAAGCACTTCGCGATGGAGATAGGTACAATCATATTTGCACAATTTGAAAAATGAAAAGAAACATAGGCTTTAGCTAAACATTTATTGAAAAACTTTAAATGTTGAACTCAACCATTTTTGCTTTTCAGGTTTTGGTGGGAAGATGATTGTATGTTCACCGACCAACAAAGGGCTGAGCTTTTGAAAAGTTCTCTGTCTCGGGTCATCTGTGACAACACCGACATAAAGGAAGTCCCTTATGACTCTTTCAGATTTGGGAAATACCCCTCTGATTATGTCTCTTGCAATAATATACCTCAGATGAATCTGGATGCTTGGAGAGAAGAGAGGAGTGAAGGTAGGCCTTTTTTTGGGGGGTGGGTGGGTGATGGGGGTCATACACATTCCTTTTGATTATCATTCTGATGCACATTAACATGGAAAACTTTTATCACTTAATTTCAGCCTTAAAGCGGTGTGGCTCTCCAGCAAAGATAAAGAATGGGGATTTCATATTGTCCTCTAAAGGTGACAAACTGGTTGCTCTGTATTCCTGTTACCATGGTTTCATATTAAATGGCCCTGCTGCAATGGTTTGTGAGGGAAATCGGTGGAGTGATCGGCCCCCACAGTGTACAGGTATGTGAATGTGAATTGTATTTTTACATGTGCTTGTTTAACATCTATTTATAGTGATGTACTCCTAGTGTATGTGGAGCTTTTAAAAATAAAAGGGAGGTTCCACTGTCAGCTGGTTCACAGCCTATCCTCTTCCATGAACTGTGACATGTGTTGGTTATTTTCTGCAAAATATGTCTCAGCACCACAGACATCCCTGGACAGCCTACCGCTGTGCTGTCATATGATTGGTGCTTTACTGCTATCTGCTGGTGCCAATGGTGCAAAGGATATTATCCAATAGGAAATACATTGGGAAAAACACTGTTTGCACAGATATCAAATCACATTGTTTTAATTCATCAACGGCACACGGTTGGATACACCTTTAACGATGTGCTTTAGTTTCCATGTAAACAGGTTTTTAATGAGTTTAATCCACTTGGCAAACAGCTATTTTTACAGAGCAACTTTACCTTCACAGACCTGGATGTGAGGTGACAGTTGTAGTGAAAAAATCTGGCTTTGATTAGTGACTTATGACATATTTTAAAAGATGGTCTCTTTTTACTATGACATTTATATTATTCTTTGGCTACTGACTCTGATTGATTCTAAGCAGTTTTTTACTAAAGTTTCTCACTCCTTGCCATAATTCTTGAAAAACACATCCACATTTTTGTGAAACTTTTCCCACAGATTAAATTTTACATCATACAGTATTTCACATGAAAATACAGTAAGAAATGTTTTGACTGATCACAGATCCTGGCTTGCATAGGCTGTACATCTGGTATTTTCTTCTATCACTGAGGGGAGGGTTGACATTGTAAGATGTTCAAATTATTAGTCACATCTCCTTTCAGTTTTATCTGTGAGTGTTTTAGTCTATTTTTGGATGCTGCAGATCACGTGTGGCTTTCCTTATAATATGTGATCAATGTAAGTCAAGGAGGTCATGATCACATTGCAAATGTAGCCTGATTTGAATGGCTCTAATTATGAATAATCAAATGAGCTCCTCTCCTCACCTTTAAATGCACCACGGGCGAGGTGCACTGCAATTTTGTCATTTTATATTTTGAGAGATAGCGACGCCAGACGGCCAAACATTTTCAAGGAGGAAACTGATGATCCAGGAGGTCCAAGCTAACAATGGCCGAATATATGGTAACACAAACAGACCTCCACGGGCTGATGAAGCAAAAGTAGTCAGGGAGGAGATTACTAGATTTACCCTGATACACTGAGAACTGTTGCCCAGTGTGAAAAAACAAACAAACAAACAAAAAACACCCTTAGATGCCCACATTTAACCCATGTAACAAAGATGAGTAGTACCATCACATAAACAAATGCCATGCATAACAGGGATGAAATCAGAAGAAGCTGCCTGTGCATCAAGGACACATTGTCGAGCTGTGTGGCCAGCCCTTGAGCGTCTCTCTTTTTCTCTTTTCTTTTGAATTTTCTGAGATGAGAGATGCTGAATATGTACTCACTATCTGATGCCGAGGCTGTTTGTGGTTGGCTGAGAGAGAACTCTTTCCATTAATTGCATTAAATAGTGGTTATTGTGATTGTTTATTACATTGAAATGTGCCTGACATTCTGGAAACATGCCTGTTAGGTTTTGGTGACATGTGCACACTGTGCGCCAGTCAGACAAACGACCACTGCACGGGCTGCGCTTTGCCTTGCGCTGAGAATAGACCAGGTTGGAGCTGGCATGAAACTGTCACTGCGCTAAGCTGAATCTGACAACACATTCTCCTGCTGCGCCACCACACCCATCTCGGCGCACCTTCGTCTGCTAAAATACGAATATCAGTCAATATTTAATATTTGAATTGGGGTGGAACCTTTTGAACTAAGTTTATATACAGTATATCCTTTTTGTATAGATTTAATAAATTAGATATAACTTGTTGATGGAAGTGTTCTACAAGTGCCGATAGGTGGATTTTGTTAACTTTATGCAAAGTTAAGAAGCTGTTGGCCAAAACCATTGTAATTGCAAGAAAGTTTACAGAGTGGTATCAAGCTTCTCAGACAGTTCTTGGCAGGGAAACAAATAAGCATTTCTCAAAATGTTGAACTATTGCTTCATTTGAAGTGGGTCCAGCAAAGTAAAAAAAATGTTAAATTTTATTGCAACATATTTGATAGTATACCCTTTTAGACTCTAACCCCACTTTGTAATTTTCCTTGTCATTGTCATGTTTGAATAGGCCCTCCTCCCAGTTTTCTGTGGTGGTGATGATGTTAATTTGACTAAGTACAACAAAGCAGAATTAATTTTGGAAAGTGGCACTGCTGTCACCGAATCTCCTCAGAAGCAGTGTTACAGTAAAGTACAGTAAACATTTTTATACACAGGACAGGATCAAAATATCATCAGATATGTGAGTGTTTCCTAATGAAACTGACAGTATGAAATCATCTTTCTATGCAGTTTATCTCCCTGTATAATCTGTGTGTCATTACAATGTTTAATGTTAAGAAGCACAGACTGAGTATGAGCAATGTCATGTATTCTTCTCCCCTTCAACAGCACACATCAGTCTTTCTGGTTACACCAAAGTATGCAGTATGTGTGCTACTGGTTTCATTACTATTATGTGAGATTTAAATACCAACGCTTGTCTTTCTCCCACAGGAAATGGTGATCGTTAAATTGTTGCAGTGGATCCAGGGATATTTTGCTGTTTGTATAATCACACATGGAAACATGTCCTTTCTTGCTCTGTTTACTACATGGAAAAAATTGTAATCTAAACCTGATGAAATTTCTCTGCGGGGAATTCTGCTGAGGCTCAGATTTGATTGTAAGCTGCAGCTCTCTTGGTCATGTTTGTAACTGTCCTGTAACTTGTTCCAGTAAACTGTGGTAGACTTTATTCAGTAAAGAAATCTGTGATTCAAAGCATTTGGTTGTCATGCTATCTTTATACACATTTCCTACAATTTGAAAATGTTTCAAAATGCATTTATTCCTTTACTGCTGCAAACCCTTACCACATTATACATGGAAATCACTGTCAGGATTAAAGAATATTTGTTCAATTAAAATAATGTTATAATAGTTTGAGACAGTTTTATTATTATAAGTATCATGCAATAAGCCTGTGAATATTCTCATTTGTCCAGGTCATAATATCTCAAAAGGAGTTTAAAAAACCGGACGTTTCCAAGAGGCTTCAACTTCATGTACACATCTGACCAGGCTGGGACTGGTGGTTACTGGTTCTTGTTCAGTCCCAGGGACATGGACTGATTGGCACTCCTTTCAACTACTCTGCAAAAAGAACCTGTCATTCATGAGCTGTGGCTTTTTTTTCATGCACTTATGTCAAACCTTTCCACTTAATGAAGAAAAGGTGAAAACTAGGGCTGTCAAACGATTAATTTTTCTAATCGCGATTAATCGCATTTTCCCCGTAGTTAACGCGCGATTAATCTCTATTAAAAATACACACTAATATATAATATCTGACCAGGACTGGTCCAGCGCAGCAGGGACAACTCCATGACACTACTGTGAGTGCTTTAGGATGGCTGAGAATGTGAGAAGTGGCGTGTTACTGAAGTTTGATTGAATGAGAAGCAAGGTGCCAGGTTTTGGCCACACATCAGCTGATCAGGACAGGCAATGGCGAGCTACGCTAAGTTAGCTTCACAGACGGCGAGCTAAGATAAGTTCAGGCTGCAGCCCCTGCACTGGGCTCCAGACACACACAGCTCCAGCTCCAGAGTCACAGCAAGCACACACACATGCACACACACACCCTAAGTAGTTCAATCAAACCCATAGTTTGAAACAACGCTAAAAACAAACACAGCTCACAACTAAGCATACAAAGTTCGGTAGCTTAATGCTAACGTATATGTAAAATCTCATAGACAGGCTAACAGTAATTAGCATTCGCTATCGCCATTCCCTCGTCCTCACGGGTAGACAACGAGCTAAGTAACGTATCCGCACACTTTCAGAGGTTTACCGCTGCCTGGTTAAACTCTTTTAATGAGATTAATGTTGGTCTCATTGATTAAATTTAACAACTGTGGTGGCAGTGGCATTAGTTTGTTTGCATGAAAAGCGAGCAGGACCGAGCAGGACTGGCTCTGGGCTCCGCTCCTTAGCGCCACCTGCTGGACTGGAGGAGCCACAGTCCAGCCTTCCGGTCCAGCAGACAGATGACAAAATGGGCCGCGATTAACAACGATTAAAAAAACATAACGCGTTATTGTTTTTAATTAATCGCATCGCGATTAACGCGTTAATTATGACAGCCCTAGTGAAAACTGAAACAAATAAAGGATACATACACAAAGTCAGTTATAATGTTCTTTTACAGACCCTTATACATGATAATGATGGTAACTTATTATAACAACTGTACATGTTACATAAAATACTACCATTACCACAAATCAAATTCCTTCAACATTAATATTACAAAATAGATATTCTGACTATAAACAAATCTACTTATTGCCAACGCCACGTGAAGATACTGGATGTAGAGGAATTGCTTTCTTTTTACAATGCAAACTGAAAAAAAAAACTGAATCCTAAGTCTCGTACATATTTATCAGTTCCTACTCCATAATATCTTATAAAACAATGCACATTTCTGATGTTACACCACAGTATCATAGGAAAACGGAAAGTCCACACACCAACAACAGCTCCAGAGCAATAATTTATTATCACCAAAACAAGGGAGTAAGGTTCAGTTCAGGTGAGAAAGCAAGCTCTAATTATACCCACATGACGGGTCAACTGATGGATCATGTGACAAAATGTTCAGGTAGGTGTACAATATTCAAAAGGATACATCAAAATACAAAAAGGAAAGGAGAAAAATGTTTGCACAAGCATGTAGATAACACAGTCACATGACATAACATCAGGCATTAAAAAAAAAACATACATTAAAAAAAAACATACAGATATGTAATGGAGGAAAACATCATCTAAAGACATTCAGAGTGTGCCATTAACTTTTGGAAATACATGTGTCCCCAACAAGGGTTACAGGAATACACTAGAATATGTTTTATGATTTTAGATATAGAGTACCAAAACCAAGACGTTCCTATTGTACAGGATGTGATGCTAGCAATGTGATTGTGGTAATGTGGGGTATATTTCTATTCATGAAAAAGGACATTTTCAGTACATTATCAAAATTACTCCACAGGCATCCCCATCCAATGTCTCAGACAATGGAGTCCAAGCGCTGGTTTCAGTATCACGCGTGGCATCACTTGACGACATCTCCAAGTGGAACATCACAAAAGTTGATACCCTGGGAGCACTAATGAAAGATGAGGATGGTCAGCAAAGGTACAATATGAATTCTCAAAACTACCCAGTTTTATGTCTTATTATAACAGAGCCTCATCCTCGTATACATTATGTTCATGCAAGATATTTTCTTTAACATTGTCTAGAGCAATGCAACCATTTAGGTACTTCTGGGAACACCCTGCTCCAACCTGTGCTCATTAGACCAGCACACTGATGAGTATCAGCACAGACAGTATCAGGTGCGTTGTGGACATGTAGCTAAAGGATGCTGCTATATGTGATAACTTTGACTTATTGCTATGTTTCTTCTCTCTTGTCAGAAATGCCAAGCCTTTGGATTTGGCGTCATGTTCATCCGAGCAGAAGAGAATCCTGAATCCTGAACACTGCCTTTAGCTCTTTGCGTGCCAGTCCCTCCACCTTTTACAATTTGATCAAGACCTATACAGTAGGTGAGAATGGATGTTGCCCCTTGCTGTTTCTTTGTCTCTCAAAGAACTCCCCTCTAATTTCCTATTTTCCTTTTGCTCCACCAGGTGGAGCACCTGTCCCAGATGTGAAAGCACTGTCAACTCAGGATATCAACATGGATGTAGACACTTTCAGGAGCCTGGACCCCAACGTGATTGCTGTAAGAATCCTTGTTAAACAGTTGATTACTAAATGTTTTGTTTTATTGTAAATGCAGTATTCTGCAGCTGAGGTTATGCCATGCATGAAACTGCATTCTTCTGAATCTCTGATATTATCATTTTTGCTCATTATCTAGTAAAAATGTAAGTCCAATTCTCATGACGGTTTCATTTGAAATGCACAGGACTTGACTGTGACTGATGTTCGAGGCCTCATGGGTAGCCACCTGCAAGATCTTGAAAAACGACCCTGTGATTCAGAGTTGGGTGAACAGGCAAGTGCACTCGGACCTGGATACGCTGGGACTGAACTTAACCACCACTAACACAAGTCCTACTCCAACGTCATCATCCAATGTTGGGACAACCACACAGGGTAAATATCCGAACCTTGAATGTCAAGTGAATGTAGCCTTAGCCAAATCTTCCATTACTGAGCAATTCATCAAGTAAGAAAATTTAATTAACAATAGAAGGCCAAAGGGGAAATAAAAAGAAGGGCTGCAGCTTTCAACATTAGATCTTGCTTTGTGTTTCACTAAAGAAACAGGTAAAAACATTGTTTAATATGAGAAATTTGGTTGATGTAACTGACACTAGTCTGGAATTACAGTATATTTGGGATCTTGTGCTACACGTCATTATTTCTGTTTGGATGTTTTGAATGATTTGGTCTGAATACAGTAAGCTGATCTTATAACTAGGGTAGGCGAAAATAAGTGTTAGCTTCAGCCTATGCCTTTTCGGTTTGGTTATTTTTTAAGTTAAACTAATATTTTCTAGTAAACTGTGTAATTTAAATGACCTGACCGAAATAAAACATTTTTCATTCATTTCATTTCATTCATGTGCCCTATAAAATAAACACTTGGCACCATGAACAACGAGAACACTTTCATAAATCCATTTTAAATAAAAAACATATTGATGATCTGCAGTCACACATACTGAACCAGCACACAGAACATTATTTAACTGCGAGGGGTGGTGGTGGGGTCTCCTCAGGTTGCATTGTTGTTTTCAGCCACAAGAGGGCACAAATGTACATTGGAGTTAATACAAGTATTCAGTCATAATTATACAGCTTGACCTAACAGCAGCATAGATTGTAAGAATCTCTGCTTGATAGTGCACAATGTAAACAGATCTACCTTCATTCACAGGGAATGCAAGCGGCTCAAATCCAACTCAGGCCACTACTGCAACAACAACAAATGGTGAGCAACTACAAATTATCAGTTTTTTTTTTAAACTCTATACTATGATAATGTGCTAGTGCTTATGGTTAGGTCATGTGCAGCAATACAAAATACAACTTAATCTGATTCCACCTACAAAAATACAACAGTCTTGCTCCTGTGATGTCATTCCAACCTAATAATCACATGCTTTTGGCTTCTTTAGCTTCAACCAACTGTGCGGGCACAGAGTTTGCAAAACACCCAACATTAGCATTCTAATCAAAAATCAGTAATTATCTACTGTTTTTTTCTTAATTGCTATTGCTTAATTGATGCATAATTTATCACAATGTAAAACTTGGTTACAGAACTATGCAACACTATAATTTTATTGTGGAAATTTTATTGTGGACCCCCTCGAAAACGAGATGCTGCATCTCAAGGGGCTATCCCAATAAACTTAAACTTAAACTTATAATCAAAATTGAATCAATGATTTAAGTGGTGATCGGGATTTTCTTCTACATCCTTAGATTTTGCAATGAATAACTACTAGCTGTTTAGATATCTCAAAATTACTAAATTATCTATTATATAATTTACATTAATAAATGCATAGTAATAAATATCTCAGGTGTGTGTCTCTGTCTCTTAGAGCAGATTCTGAAAAAAATTAACATATATCCTGATTTGTATGCACTTCAACCATTAAATAACAAAACTTCAAAGTGTAAAAAGAGTTCAAGTATATTTATATTTTAATCTTTACTTGTATCAAGACAATAGACCACTTGGCTAAAGCCATTGTATTTGTACTATATTTATATAAACCTATTTCATGAATATGCCATGCCACTTTTCAGGATATCTGAAAGGTAGACATTTATTGTTATTATCATTACTATTAAGGAGTCACAAAAAAGATGTTACACAGTAACAGTTTGGATTGTCTTTATTTTGTGAATAATGTACCATGAGTAAGAAAAGAGAAACCTGAAACACCTAACACACTCACATATAAAATATATGACCTGGCTGATAAACCTACATGATAAACATAGCACAGCCACACTGGTGTCATTTTAAGGCTGCAGAGTGATGCTTTAAGGAAAATGCTAATGCTACAGTAGCATGCTTATATTTGGTAACAATCACCATGGTCACCATCTTAGTTTAGCACCTACAGTAAGAATACTCCAAATAAGCACTTGACAAGTAAATCTGAGAAGGGATAATCAAAGTGATTGTCATTCATCCTGACTGATTCTGACACAGCATGGATGTATATATATATATTCCATTTCAACCAGTTCAATAGTTGCCAAAATCATCACTAGGAGAAGGATTGCCAAAAGTCAGCAGCTTTTATCCTCATGTGCCAAAGTCTATGGTAAAAGAAAAGCTTATTCCCACTTCACAGTAAAACAGAAAATACAGTAACCCACTTTAAATGTCCACTAGCCTATGTCTGCTACACTGAGTATGTCTGTCCCTCTTGTCTTCTACGCTTTGCAGTAGAATGAAGTAAATGCCCCATAGCTTGGAACCATGCAGTTCCTAATGTTTTGTATTTATTGGTGCAGTTCCAAAGGAGCCCTGCAGGTGATCCTCCCTGTCTGGTTAAGTGTACATTGAAAGGTACAACCACTGTAAAACAAAGAGGGAATAGATTATCCATGTGTTTCAGCCAACATGTACAGTAGATCTGCCTCAAATCATGATTGTTTCATCACAGAATGTATGGGAACTGCATCTGAAACAATGTCTGTGAATACAGTATTTGCAAATAACAGTTGTTCAGGTTAAGAAGGTTTTCAGCTGTCATCTGCCTGCATATTTCAAGAAATCATCACAGCACTGAAAAGCTTTTATTACCTCCTTTTCACGAAGAGCCATGGTCATCCCATCGGACAACTGGCTGAAGATTTCTATTGAGAAAGACACAAATTCTTATTACTCCAGGGACAGATATTGTTATGCACTGGACACAAATTGCAGCATGGCAAATGTTCAATAGTCTCAAAAACATTTATAGTTACAGTTTTGGAAATGTGTTATTCTACAGGTAATTGTATTTTTAAGATATCCTTTAAAATGTCAGAGACTGCACTGCTATACTCATAGCAGTCCAAGGAGGAGCATATCTCACAAAAAAGAGCAACCAAATAGACACCTCAGAATGAGGTATTGTTTATACAGCCGATGTGCAGATTTACTCACGGAGCATGCAGTCAAAGCGCAGGACTAAACTGATGAAATTTTCCAATGAGATGTTTCCAGAGGACCCCCCGTAGCGCAGCGCCATCAGATTCAGCATGTCATCACTGATCTTCTTTCCTGTGAAACAGGCAAACAGGACAAGACCTTATTTTAGCAACTGACTATTATTTTCATCACTACTTCACATGCAGATAATTATTTTGTTTCGGTTATTGTTTAAACTAGTGCCAGTCCAGACACACCTGGTACAGTATGTACTTTTGTGATGTTTGCGTGTGAATTTGTCAAGTACAAAGGAAGATGTTAATGACATAATTAAGATGCAGATGACGGATGATGAGCAGGTTGTAGGTCCAGTCCTCCAATGAAAGGTCTGGAGCATAGCCAATAAACTTTTGCCAAGAAACAAAGCTGACATTTACATGTATTAATAACAGACAGAAGATATTGCAGCATCCCTTGTCAAACCTGTCCAGTTATTTACGGATACCCTATTGTGTTTCCCATGAGAAAAGCCTGTTCATGTTTGATTGCTTTTTTGTGGTTTGTGTGGTTGCTGGCCACCAGCCACAGCTTTTTCTTAAATGTTAAATGTGTCCCTACATGTAACCACTTCTTGAGGTATGAGTTCTTGATTAATATACAACATAACATTCAATGGCCAATGAGTTTTTTAGCCCTTACAGAAAATGAGGTCTACATTTCAGGTTCAACCAAAAAGAGATTTCCCCTCAGTCGAGGAAAGTCCCACATGAATACATGATACAGTTGCATGACTGTTCCAAATCGCACAAGTCCATTATTTTTAAATTATCTTAGACTCTTTTTTTGACATTTTATTATGTAGTATGATTTTGAACTCACACCTTATACTTAATTACCATTGGTGTGCCATTTACCTGGTTTCATAGCTTTGCTTAATCTTTGGTATCTAACTTCTGTATTTTCTATTCATTTGCACCTTTGATTAGATTAGATTGAAATAAAGGGGATAACTCCCAAGATACAAATGTCCAGGGAGCTAGTTGATAGTCTACCTCTAGTCATGACTGCGTTCCTGAGCTCGCTCAGTGATAGTGTTCCAGTTTTTGAAACATCAGTGCGGTAGAAGATGTCCTGGGTAAAGAAAGTTACAGTATGTGAAAATCAAAGCTCAACACAGCAACAATGCACAAATCATGAAAATAACTGTGATCTTACTCAAGTTGTAACTCTGTAACATTGTAATCAGAAAGCAACAAATAGTAATATGTTTTATTATAAAATAATGAATCTTCACTTGTATGTATGTATCCATTTACCAGGTAAGAACTGACTTTCCTCCACATACGCAGAAATTCATCACCATTTAGTTTCCCAGTGACGGATGTCTGCAATCGGTCATTAAGTTATTAAATCTCCTCTTGTGTTTTCATGTCTATAAAATCTAATCATACCAGCAAAAGGGCAAGCAGGTTTAAGCATGGGGACAAGTGGCATGCCAAGACAAGAAAGGAAAGCAGTGCCAAAAAAACAGCTACACCCTCACCAACAAATGTTGATGTTGTTGCTGACTTTCATTTTGCAAACAGGACATGATCATGCACATATAAAATAATTTAAATGATACATGCAACTGCTCAGCCTAACTTTCAGAGGTGGTAGCTTTTCTGGTCCTGATGGCACATCAGTAGTACTGTATGATACTTATTGCTTTAGGTTATTTACTAAATTAACCACAAGCTAATTTGCAGGTAAGACAGAGAAAATAGACAACACCCCAAAATTATCTTTAAGAGCAGTTAATAAAAAAATTCAAAAAAGTGGATACATCCATCAGAGCAATCATGCTGCGACAGGCATCAATGCTGAATCCTCCAGACTTCAAGTCTCCTAAAGAAAAATGAAAAGATAGAACACTCAATTTAGCCAAATCAAGAAACGTAGCAATGTCACATGGCTTTATACTGTATGCCGACTCAAGAGTTTTACAGTCCAAACCTTTCAGGATCACATCATTCAGAATCTTCTGGAGCTGCTCAGCATCCACCTCCTCAAACTGGAAATGAAAGGAAATATCAGACTTGCATTTCCATTGACTAATAACATTATCATCTTTCATGGCTAACTTTGTATATTGGGGGATTAATAACATGTTATACTTTATACTGTAGATGTTTGTAAGACAACATTGTGGATGTCTCTTAGCTTTCAGTAACCTCTTGGAGTCTAGGTTATGTTAGTGAACTGTGATGGGTGTAACTGAAACTGCACTGTGGAAAGTGTTACAGATACTTTAGATGAATTTTAGTCAGGAAATACTATCTTGCTTTAAGACAATACCTTGTCAGCATGTTGACGGAACAATTCCAGTGTTTTTTCATCTTCTCCCTCCGTAGAAGTTGGTGAGAGTGGCTGAAAAGTGTCACACAGTATCAGGGTAAACGATACAGTAACCAACATACTGTAGAACAAAATAGCAAGACAAAAAGCTATTCAGTTTACAATACATTGTGATCACATACCAGTTCATCATGCTGATGATGTTCACCATGTTCATGGTGATGGCCACCAGAATTCTCACTGAGAGAAAAAACAAGAGGCATCAACGCATTACTTGAGGCAGTTTGGGGCGTAACCCATGTTAGAACGGTGACTCAGTTGCTCTGGCGTCTAGAGCACCAATTACCTGGAGGGATAATTGGTCAAGTGCACAGATTGGCTCAGGACATGCAAATCTTTGTTTGTCACATTAGGTAGGCAGGTGCAGCAATGTGAAACAAAAGAAATACAATAAAAGGTGTCTTATGCACTAGATTGACCTGCTAAATTAGGCCATGGTTAAACTTACATGAAACAATCACATTGTTCAGTTACGAATGAAATGTTATGTGAACAACAAATTGTCTCAACTGCTTGCTCTGCACAGCAAATATTGTAAAAAATGGACGTTTGGGTATACAGTAGAAGCTTTAGAGTGGTTTAAGGGCATAATGATGCCAACAAAGGTAATGCTAAGCAATGCAGGACTTGGAAACTTCAATCAACTCATTACACAGTGCAGTCCTTTTCAGGTAAATGCCTGTCATACAGTACAAGTGATGTGTCAGTGATATCTAGTAGAATAAGTGCAACCTTCATTAACACGTTTCAGAAAGCCAATTAGAGTTGTTTGTAACTTACTGGACATGCGTCTCTGCCTTGGACAGGATGGTCACGATGAAGGAGGCTGTCTCATTAGGTTTGAAGGTGGATGGCACAATCAGGTATTCACCAGGCTTCAGCATAAGTAACAGCATCACCTCACGTGCATTGAGGTAACTTTGAGTTTGGGCCACAGGTTGGTTTCTGACGAAGAAATCTTCTGAGAACTTCCCTTTCTCACCTTTGTACTGAGATTGCAGAGATACATAAATGTTTTATGTCTAGCAGCTTATCTCGATCCCTATGTAGATAAACAGTTTAAACTTAAAATGTTCCTTACCTCATCGGTCACCTTGGAGGAAATCAGAGGAAAAAGAGTTCATGTTGAAGACAGAAGAAAATTAGTTCAAGTGAAATCATAACATGATGTATAAATTAAATACCACAAATAAGCAGGTGTACAGTATAATACAAATATAATCAAAAAGCATAGTTGGAAAGTGCTTCTTGTAGTTAACTTCAGCACTAATACATGCTGACACAGAATGTATGGGCATACAGAATGGTTAAATCTTCTCTAAAATTTGATTTAACAGCTACTTCCCATGTTTTTGCAGGACATACATGCATGTATTTATAAGACACCCCAATGTGGCACAGCAACAAAAAAGTTGAAGTAAAAAGGGCAGTACCTCAAATATTGAGAATCCAATGTAGAGATTTTGGACCAGACGTCTGTTCCTCTTGTCAGGCTTTTGCATGAGAGACACCAACATATTGTCTCCCCCCTGTGTCTGAGAACATTCACTGAGTAATGCATCAACTGTGACACGATACTGTGGATTGGTCCAGAAGGTCCCTGGAGAACAGACGAGGGAGTGAAGAGTAGACCAAGTCAGATAATTCATTTAAGAAAGTGGGAAAAAAGTATATTATAGTAAAAAAAGACAAACTGAAAAACAGAACAGACTAAACAAACAAGCATCACCTTGATGCTCCCGATGACAAGTTGGATAAACAGTTAACATTAGTATCATGATATTTTCAGATCAGAGAAATCAGAAATCTTTTCTTTCTCTGAAATGTTGCCTGGTGTGTGGCACTGGAATAATCATAGATTTTGAAAAAAAAAAAGATTATCATTAAATCAAGTTAAATATTGCAATATTAACTGATTAAACTAAGATTTCTGAAAGATGCCAGGTATTTCTATTCAGTCTTTTTGGTGTCTCACATAGCACATATTTGGCATGTGCTGTAACATCTACAATTTCAAATTTTTGCTCAGATAGTATACAACCAGACATCATGAAATGTTGAGACGATTTCGTGTAAATTCACAAATTCAAGAAATTTTAATATAAACTTTCTTTTTAATTAGTTTAGGTTTTTATCAAGTACAGGAAGTACCTCGGTTGTTCATGCATCCACCAGCAGTGATTCCTGCAACCCATCTGCCTTCATAGTAGGAAGTCTTCCAATGGCAAGAGGAACTTCCATCAAGGAAGTCAGGACACAGGGTGCAGATGTCAAGGTCTGAGTAGAACTTGCAGAAATCTTCCAGTGTCATCCTGTCAAAATACAACTTTAATTTAGATATGCATTGTGCTATCATGGATGTGATGAACAATTGAAACCATTAATCTGAATTTCCATGACAGAGGAACATTAATTCTACACTCACAATACACACTGTTTAAGCATACTATACTATTTTGACATTTTAAAAAATTAACTATGATTCCTTAATGCTTACCAAAACTCCCCGTCATCACCCACGTCAAGGCATCGATTACGTTCTTCAGGACTCACAGTTTGCCAATATGGTGACCTTCAGAGACATTAACATTGAAAAAGACGAAAAATAAGAAGCCAGGGGATACTTAAGTACTTACCGTACCTTCCCTTGATTAACACAAAATACTTTGTATTACAAGACCTTATGCCATGAATGATGAAAGCAATGTCAGTTAGCTTGGCATATTCTAAGCAAAGTTTTAATGGTCAACCCCATTGTATTTTCAGTTTTGCTGGACAACTAACTGCCCTAACCCAAATAACAGAGCTACTGAGTGGCCAACTGATCACACTGTAGTTGTACTACTATATCGTGACCATGGTACGGCATGAAGCTGAATAAAGTGTTGAAATCGAAAATTCTGGTTTTGAAATGTTTTGTTGATGTCATGTAATGATGCCTGTAACACTTAACACTGCAGATGTTATCACTGAGATTTATCCCTGTCAATGTTTTTCAACTTGTGCATCTAGTTTATATCAGCACTAAGGCAATGACATGGCTACACAGACAAAGTAGAATTGTACATTTGCAATGCACTATTTTGTCATATTAAAATAGCTTTTTCCTACTGTACTGTACATGAAACATCTGAGTCTTCGTAAATCTTACTCATCACTCCAGTCTCCATTCCACTCTCTTTGACCCCAGGGGTTCCACAAACGCACCAGGTTTACAGGTTGCCCACGACTCATCACCTGATCATTAATCAATCAAGAGAGACAAATATTTATTAAGAAAATATAAAAAAAATATTTACACAAATCACTGAATTCTGTATGTTTCTTTGAAGAAAATTATTTCACCTGTCTCACACCCGTGACAGTATAGGCATGTCCTTGGACAATTCCATTGGGTAGTACAGTGTTTTCAGATGTCGCCTACAAGATAGAGATATGTATTCTGTAATTGCAAGGAGTCTCTGTCGTGTGTAACACATAATACAAATGTCAAGATTAGACATACAACATTTTAAAGAAGGATATAGTGGCAAATAAGTTGGTCTGTTTTCATGTTGTCCACATTCAAATACAAGCCAATGCAGAGTATTTCAGGGGCTAAGGGCCCAAGTGATTTCTGGATGAAAGAGATGTATTGTCAACCAATTAGCACTATTTCATAAAGTATTGCATACATCTTGAGTGAAGCTACTTTTTGGTGTGCTATACTTGCTGCATGATATCTGCTGGTAATCAAAATCAAATCATGGCAGGCTATTATGTTGTAGCCATCTTGCCTGTAATTTATTCCACAATTGAATTCCTATTCCAAAAATGGGCAGAGGGAGGATGTTTGTGACATGTAAGACTTGTGGGTTATAAGAATATTTCAGTCTAAAAAAAGTCTTTAAAGTTTATGGATACAGCTAATTCTCAACTCTCATTGGTTATTTTTACTTGTTTTACTTTCTGCATTTTTACCAGTAAACCAAGCTGATGACATGAACACACAAGGCATTTCATAAAACCAGTATTTTATAATATAACTGAACTGGTGCATCCACTGCATTAATAGTTCTCACATCAGTAACAATCCACCCTTTCATTATTTAAAGGTCAAGACTGTCGTAGATGTCATAGCCTCCGGCGCCTTTTCAAGGGAGTAGCTCTTTATCTTATGTAAGGAACATGTTCTATCACGAAATCCCCCTGTGTGAAAGACTCACAATGCCAAGATTCTTTGAGATTAATGTCAACCTCCATCAGTCTCAGTGATCATAATCTTTGCATTCTAGTAAATTACAATAAAACTACTTGGTTTGAGTACAGGTTTTACTTCCATTATATCTTTGTATTTATATAAGAGTTAATAGATTGCAATATAAATTCCAAAATACTCTAGATATTGAGCCATGGCAGGCACTGCTGCCATTTACGTTGATGTTCAGTTCAATTGCCTGGAATCATCTGGTCTTTCTTTGCATATGCATGAACGTGGGAGTTTTAACTTTCCTGTTAGTACAAGTGAAAATGCTGGCAGCTAGAAGTCAACGTCCATTTTAGATCTAACAAAACAGACTTTGTAGTTGTAAGGCAGCACTGAACATTTAACATGAATATTCTTTTGAAAGTAAAAGCAAAAAGAAGCTTGTGGTTTTGTGCGGTATAATCATTCTTACCCCTGGATGTGTACCACAACCCATCAGGGACTGGGATTGGCCAGCTCTGTTCATCAGCTCCCACAGTTTTGGATGAGGATCCGACAGTTTAACATTCATGTGAACACCACCAGTGAAGTCCACCAAAGCCTCTGAAGGAGTTCCAGCATTCATGTCTACATAGGAACCACACACCCTGTAATAGGGACAATTGTTGTGAAATCACTTTCACACATTCTGAAAATAAGATAATGTATCGATTTTGTGACTGATAGGCTACAGTATATATATACTGTATATGCATGTGTGTATATATAGTTGGACATACTTGGCGTAGGCTTTCTCCAGCAAAGCAGGCCAGAATTCATTTGGGTCTTTGGAGTGGACAAAGATTAGATTGCCATTGATTGTTGGTAGCTTGTCATCAATGATGACTTCCACCCACCTTCCAAACCTCCAAAACTAAACAGAGAGGGGAGAATATAAAGAGGCTTACAGAAAAATAACTTTCCATAACCCACATTTGGACAATTACTGCTGGTAGTGCGAAGTTTACCCTGAAACGAAACATCCCACAGTAGTCATTATCAAAATCTTGGTCTTGAGGAACAACTCGTTCAAATATGAAATCCTGGAAAGTCAGTGCTCCAATGGATGCAAGAAACCAGCAGTCCCCTGAGTAGATAATGATCACTGAATTATTGAAACAGTATGCCATGCAGACGTGACAGTAAAAAATGTAAACATGTTTGCACTTAAAGATTGCTATCACAGTCAAGGGAACATTGTCTCAAGATAACAGATGAAGGAAGATTGCTGAAAAAATTGATAGCAGAGCAATTTCCCTACCAACAATTCCTTGACCAAAGTCAAATCTGGAGACCCCATCAACAACAAAACGTGGATTGGGAACAAGTTCCTGGAACAGAGAAATTGTTGACACAAAACATGTTAAAGCAATTGTCAGAAAACAACACAGTGATAGACTAAAATTGTTTTGGTTTCTCTTTGAAAACAGATTTTGTTAGCATGGTAACTCTGTCACTTTGTGATTAGTCAAGTAGTAATACACTACACACCCGCTAATAAACCCAGCAGTTAAACTGTCATTGCAGCATATTTGATTGAGACTATAACAATTTTAATGTTATATGGGATCCGTTCTTTTAAACCACTAAACACTCACGTGTGGTCTCCGCCAGATGATTCTCTCCATGTCTGAGGGGGGCAGTATTCCTCGGCCAATGGTTTTCCTGTCAGGGGGGAACATACCGTCGACAAACCTTACACGACGGCTTTGAAGGTAGCTTTTCAGCTGCTGGTAGTCTTGTTTTAGGAACCTCTCGGGTTTTTCGTAGGTTCCAAGGCCATCTTTCTGGTGACGTGCATTGACGATGTTCATACACACACCCGGGGGAGGCATTGCTGCAGTGGTTGAGCTATGTTCAGAAAAAAAAGTAAACAACTGATTACAAGGTATTAGTTTTAACACATATTTTCACATAGGCCTATAAGCAAGCTTAATGTTTGATCCTTTATTACCCACAAATCAAATGCATAATTTCAACAATGTTCCTAATAATTTGCAACTTTTAGATTAGAGTTGAAGATTGTTACTGCAGTGTCTGAACTTTCTCAATTCAATGACAGAGATAAATGTCTGGTGCAGAGGAATTGCTTGTAGGACAAGTTCATCTCCACTTTCTACATGTCCAGACAGGAAAGTAATATCAAACATTTCCAGCAGGTTGGGCTACAACTGCTCCCAAGTTTCAGACCACCCTCTGGTCTGACAATGCATACTTAACATGGAGGAGCAGAATTAAGTTACTGAGAAACACAGATCTTGAACAAGTCCCAACAGATTATTATCCCCGCAGCTTTGACCTCCTTTAAAACCAGGTGAATGGTTGCATGGATCGCATAGCCTACTGCTAATACAACACAGTAATACCGGTTTTGATTAATCTTTCTGCATTGAAAAATCTTTCCTTTCATCCTCTAATGTAATGCATAAGAAAATGCATGGAAAATGGATTTTGACAATTTATTGTTTTGTACGTTGTTTCTTGTTATTCTTTATGATGCAGTGACAGACTGTCTCACTTTGGCTGCAGATGAGAGCTAAACATCAAGACTTCATTTTGCAGTCATATTATACATTCAATATGATAACGGTGCAATCTAGCTGCTGTGTATTTATTCAGTTTTGCAGGTTTACAGTTAAATACAATCATGCAAGGCTTTAACGTTCACACACAAAGTCAATTTCTTTTTCTTTTTTTCCCATGGCACATATCAAATTAACACAATGCAATAATAAGTAATAGAATTCAACCCAATTTCAGTGAACAGCAATTTGCAGTGTCTCAATAATTGAATTGTAACATCAATTCCCAATGAAAGACTCTAGATTCTACAAGTTGTCTAAGTGTAAGTGAAAGTGTAAGTTAACTTGTTGAATAGCACACTACTGACATATGATGACCTTAATCTTACCTTGCTGACAAGAGAGCTTGTTGAATCCGGAAGGTCTAGCAGGACTGAATGAAAAAGCTTCATGTGTTATATAGCTGCTGCAGACGCCTGAGGCCACTGCTGTCGACGTGGGATGTTAAGTTATGAAACTCTAGCTGCACTAGAGCTTTACCTGGTGCAGCTGCCCTAAACCTGCAGGCAGGCTGAGACTGCATACACACACACACAAAGAGAAACAGAGCGTAGGAGATGAATAGAACACACCCATAAGCTTCAATGAAGATATGGATATTCATAAAAACATGCTTTGCTGGTTGGAAGTGGCACATGAACAGTACTGGCTGCTTGCAAGGTTAGGTGTAACGCAATTGTTTGTGCACATCATAACATGTACTTCTCCGTCATTGGGGAAGTTCAATTATTTCATGCGACAAACATGTGAATTGCCAATGACTTTAAAGTTCATATGCAAATTTACATAATGAAGATTCATTCAGTTTTTGTGTTTTTCACAAGTCTGTGTGGTGGGTGGAATCTATCCCAGCATGCATCAGCTAGGAGGTAATTTCACAATCAGGACCCTTTGAAAGCTGCATGGTTATTACAAGTCTAATACACACTGACAGACAGACTGATACAGTACACACAGTCACACCTAAAACCAAAGCTGCAGTTCCGGTTATGTGTTTGAAGGAAAAACACAGGGAGAAAATGTACACAACACAAGTCATCTGGTTCTTAAACTCAAGCAGGGAGATTATCTTACTCCAGTGCAATGCACGTGTTAATTTTATCAGTCTCCAGCAGATCAGCAGGTCGGTACAGTTACAGTAACAGCCTGACTCTAACATCCTGAGGTTGTTGAGTGTCACTGCATGTACGTCAGTAAGATTTCTTGATTAGATTTAGGACTCTGTTCAGCCACATGAGGGCAGATGTGCAGCACAAATTTATGTTCAAAACATCTGTGGTACAGCAACAAGCCTTGATGCATTGTTTGTCTAAACCTGGCTGATGTACGTATATTCAACCTCTGTTTACAGTACATAAAAGAGAAACCCAGAGTTGGCATAGGTACGTTTTATCACTTTGTTTTCTGGGAATAATTGACACATGAAGAAACCAGAAGCAAGTCGGTTTTTGTTTGTTTTTGGGACAAAAGACCACCTACTTAGCCCCCCCGATGGTTGAGAAAAACATTTACACATTTTTTCTTTTATTATTATTTTCATTCAAAACATGAGGAGTCGTGCCATGCAATAAGGTCTGAATTATGTTTGTACTGTACGTACTCATTTTGACAAGATTGATCACATCATGATTCTGCTAATAATACAAAAAAGTTGCACATTAAGCCCTGGTTATTTTTTCACACTGTCAGTTGAGTTATGACATAATACCCATATATTAAAGTTCATGGTAAAATGGCTCATTGTTGATTATGGAGCTCCACAAATGGGAAGAAAACCATTTTTTCTTCTTTTTTCTCTCAAATCCACCGTGTGCAAATTGTATGCCCTTGTACCTGCCAGGTTAGGTGTATAATGAAATGTACAGCCACTGGAAACAAAATAAAAGAAAGACATTATTAACCAAGAAAACATTAAAAGGGATAGTTCACCCCAAATTCAAATTTCACTCATTATCTACTGACCCTCATGTCAACTAAGAGCTGTGAGAAATTTCAGAGTCCTCCGTTCCTTCTCTGAGTTACGGGGGGGTCCCCGGGGGAGAAATTGTAACGAAAAAAATTAAATAAGTTTATATATTAAGCTTGTTTGTAGCGGAAGCTCCCAGTGTCTCAGTTCAGTGCTCTTCCTGTGTCAGTGCGAATCTCATGTGATTTGCACTGACACGGCGGAACAATTTCTCATGTTGGACTGTTGGGACATTACAGACGAGCAGTATGGAGGTATTTGGATGTTTTTTGGTGTGTCTTTTTGGACAAAGAAAGTTGGTACCCATTCACAACCATTATCAACCAATACTGCTGCACGGACCCCCCATAACTCAGAGAAGGCACAGAGGACTTTGAAAATTCTCACAGCTTTTAGTCGACAGTAGATAAAGAGTGAAATTTGAATTTTGGATGAACTATGCCTTTAATGCTGAGGTTGTCAAAATTGTAACTAGGAATACTGACAGTGTTTTATTACCTCTGACTGTTGGAGATTCATTGATTTCCCATCAGACAGCTGTTTGAAGATTTCTGGTGAGCAACACACACATTGTAAAATAACCTATATCACCCAATAATGTACTGTAGTAGGAAACCTTTGATCTTTTCGGTACAAGATTATAAATTGTATTTCAATAACTTATACTTGTACTTACTTACGTACAGTAGTAGACAGTTACTAAGATGACCTAAGTATTGTGAACCAGTCTTGCATGACTTGACTTACTGAACATGCAGTCCATGCGAAGGATGAGACTGATGAAACTCTCCAGTGTCATGTGTCCAGAGGAGGCCCCGTAGCGCAGAGCCATCAGATTCAGCATGTCATCGCTGACATTGACTCCTGAAAAATACACATTGTAGGGGTAAACGTTCAGATGTAGTTTGTTTTTGTGTTAAAAGAATTCAAAGATGGCTTACCTGAGACCATAAATGCATTCCTGAGTTCACTCAGTGATAGTGTCCCAGTCCGTGAAACATCTGTTTTGAAGAAAATGTCCTGGCCACAGAAAACACAAATAATGACCAGTTGGAGCATGCTGTTGCATGTAAATATCATTTAACTCTAAATATTTGTATGGCTTGTTTAAGAAGGACTTAGATCTATTTACCCTGTATGCGACAACCTTCCTCCACAGACGGAGAAACTCCTCACTGTTGAGTTTGCCAGTGATTGATGTCTTTTTAACTCAACATTAAGGCAACAAAGCTACACACATCATATTCTGGCCTTTTCAATCAAGTAGTGTGAGGTATAAAAAAAAACACATTTGGCATTGTTTTCACACACACAGGCTCTATGTTTAAATATAACTATTGCATAAGATTATATTCAAAATAATTAAAGTCCAGTGTTTCAAATGAATTTTGTTCATGCACAGGATACATCCATCAGAGCAACCATGCTCCGAGCGGCATCGATGCTGAAACCTCCAGATTTCAGGTCTCCTAAATTATACAGAAAACATGTCATTAGTAAGTCAAGAAATAACTCTTCATTCTGATGGTGGATGTTTTACTATCCAAACCTTTCAAGATATTTTCATTCAAAAGCTGTTGCAGCTGATCCGCGTCCACCTCATCGTACTAGCAATGACAGGAAAACAGTATAAAAAATATATATATATGTTTGTTTTTCTATTTCAAGTCTTCAATGCAAACTATACAACACATGAACATCATATATTGGACCTGACCCATTTTCCACATTTTCACAATATGAAATACTGCTTTGTACAGCTTTAAACTGACGATTTCAAGTCATGAATATACCCAGAGTACATGTAGAGAATAAAACATGTTAGTGAGAACTTACCTTGTCTGAGTACTGGCTGAAAACAATCCTTTTATTGTCATCTTCCTCTGTATTTGAGACCAGCTTGAACTGGGAACAGAGCAAACATAACAATAACATTTAGAGTAAGATATTTTTGCACTATAGGAAATGAAAATGGCAAAACATGGTGTAGAACATATAACACTATTTGAAACAGGTGCAAAAATGATGAGAAAAAAATGTGATGTCAGATCTTGCTCACCTTTTTAACTGGTTCCTGATTATAGTGTCCAGAGTTCTCACTTTGGGGGAAAATCCAAAGACATTGCACATGATTATTGTATTTTATTTTTTCCTGATATAAATAGCAGCGATCAGTTTTATATACCATGCAGATTATTTTGTTGCACCACTGTAAAATGTGTTACTGATGCATGTTATTGACACAGTACAGACAACAAACAGTGACAAAACAAAGTGTGTACTTACTATCCATGGGTCTCTGCTTTGGAGTGGATGGTCAAGAAGAAGGAGGCTGTCTCGTTGGCGTTGAACGTGGATGGCACAATCAGGTATTCAGCAGGTTTTAGGTGCAGAAACTCCACCACATCACGGGCATTCACGTAGGTTTTTGTTTGGGCCACTGGTGAGCGGGTGTTGAAGAAAGAGGCTGGGAACTTCCCCTTCTCTGTCTTGTACTGCAATCATAAATAAAATGTAAGTATCAATCAATCAAACAGTGTGGATGACAAATCTGTATTGTGAACAGTGAGACAGAATTGTTTCTTACTTGTTCTGTCACCTTAAAGGAAATCAGCAGGCGGTGAGTTCATGTTGGGGAGAGAAGGCAAGTATTAAAGTTAATATAGAGAATGTGAAGTTACGTCACGCCGTTGGACGTTGGGCGCCATCTTTGGAGGATCGCGGATGTAAACACTTGCTCGCCTCCCCTGAAAAAAGTTCCTAAAGTCGCTTAAAAGTAATCATGGTGGGACAGTACTGCTGCATAAAAAAAAATTTCTTTTCTTTTTTTGTCCGTCTTCCTCATCTCTTTTTCTTTCTCTTTTACTTCTTGCTCATTTTCCCCACTCTGTTTACGTTTGCGTTCCTCCAAAGATGGCGCCGGCGTCCCACAACGCCAAAGCAGCGTGACGTCAGCTTCACATTCTCTTGTCAAATTTCCAATAAAGATAATGATATCATGCATTCACATCTACACAGCAGAAACATGTCAGTCTTTACATAACCTTAAGAGATTTTACTGTTTGTGTTATTGTAACTGAAAAACTTCTAAAGAATTTGGTGTACTTTGCAAACCAGGACCGATGCAGATATCTTACGAGTTCATCGAGGCGGTACAGTATATTTGTAATTAAATAAAATCCAACTAATTTTAACAACAGTAGCACGGTTTTTTTTTTTTCTCTAAAGAGGCAGAGACCTTGAGACTGGCCAGGTGGCCATCTGTCTGGACCACTTATCTAATACAATGCTTGTAATCCACACACTATGACAGACTCAATAGAGCTATACTTACTTCAAACACACAGAATCCAATGTGGTGATTCTGAACCAGGTGTCGCTTTCTCTTGTCAGGCTTTTGTATTAGAGACACCAAGATGTTTTTCTCTCCATCACTCTCTGAATGTTGACATTTAATCTTGATGCGATACTGTGGATTAGTCCAGAAACTTTCTGGTAGACAAAGAGAGAAACCAAGTTTGTGAGGAAAAAAAAGAAAAAAACATGAACCTCAGTCGCATCAACTCAAAACTGATCTAAAAATCTCCATTACCAAATCTACAATTGTGATTTGTTCATTTCATTCAGGAACACTCTCGTCATGATTAAAACCATTTATAGCCACAAATGGAATACAGTTTGGCTTGGCGCTGAAGCTCCACTCTGGGAGCTCCCTGGATGGACAAGCGCATGCTATGTCGCTCCAGGGAGACAATTTAAACCCCCCAGAGTGGAAGAAAGCACTGAGACACTGAAAAGGTGGAGGCTGGGGTGGAGGAGGCAAGCTTTTCCAGCGCAGCAATGCGCAGCGATCAGAGCCGTGTCGAGGGGGAAATCAGTGTGACAGCCTACATTTAAATAGACCGCCTATGGTAGGAGCATGAATGTGATTGGACAGAGACTAATGGGCTGGCTGTCAGCTGACTACAGCTGGGGCTGGCGACTTCCGTGCCCTGAATGAATTTACGCAGGCTTCATTTCATTCAGGAACACTCGTCATGATTAAAACCATTTATAGCCACAAATGGAATACAGTTTGGCTTGGCGCTGAAGCTCCACTCTGGGAGCTCCCTGGATGGACAAGCGCATGCTATGTCGCTCCAGGGAGACAATTTAAACCCCCCAAAAACAATGGAGCCCAACGCCAGCCTATAAGCCCATGCGGAGCATCAGCCACTGCTATGTGTAGCGGCAGCTTGCCACAGACCTCAGAAATTATGTTTTAAACGGGTGCAGCATGCAACCCAGAGGAGGTCATACTACCTTATGTGCCTACATATGTGTCACAGAGGCTCTCTGCAGACCTTAAATTATATGTTTTCATTGGGCGCAAGCAACATCCCGCGAAAGGTCATCCTACCTGAGTGTGCCTAAATATGTGTTGCAGAGGCTCTCTGCAGACCTTGAATTATGTTTTAATTGGGCGCAAGCATGCATCCTGCAAAAAGGTCATTCTATCTGGGTGTGCCTATATATGTGTGGCAGCCGCTGGCTGCTGACCTCTGACCCTCTCACCTCTGAATTGCTAAATGAGAGCAGCATGCTACTCAGAAGAGGTCATACTACCTTAGTGAGCCTGTGAGATGCAGCGCCTGCTGCAGAAGCAGACCTCTGAATGCGCAACAAACGAGGTCATGACTTTACCCAGCCATCTCCTCAGAACAGCGTTATTTTATAAGCAGCATGTTAGAGTTTGCAGACTCTAATAAATTTGCTCATTGCTCATAAGAAAATAGACAAAGAACCCCCCAAACCCACGAGCGAAAGCTGCAACTGTGATAATTCAATGCCAAATATGATTCTGCATTATTGCTATGGAGGTTGAAACCCAGCGCGAATAAGAATAAAGCAAACCGTTCCTTGTGTGATGCTCCGACCGCGTGGCAGCATGGCTGGCAACAGAACCTCCACAGCCCGGAACCGGACCGGCCGCCGTCAATCAATGGAACAGCTGAGACGCCGCCGCACCTGCCAGGTGTGCCCCGCTGGAGAGAAGCAGCCCCGCCGTCGTCGCAGATGGCGTCCTCCGTTCGAGAGCTTCGCAGCGGCCCCATGACACGTCAGCCGCCGCCGGTCCGCATCGACACAAGCAGCAGCAGGGCGAGCACGAACACGAGCAGTAATCCTTCCCTCACGCAGAACCCCGTCTCGCAAAACCGGCGGCGGAAGCAGCAGCAAGAGCCGTGTACACTAACCATGACACTTAAAGCTATAGTGCGTAACTTCAACGTGTCTAATGTGTCCAAGCTTTTCCAGCGCAGCAATGCGCAGCGATCAGAGCCGTGTCGAGGGGGAAATCAGTGTGACAGCCTACATTTAAATAGACCGCCTATGGTAGGAGCATGAATGTGATTGGACAGAGACTAATGGGCTGGCTGTCAGCTGACTACAGCTGGGGCTGGCGACTTCCGTGCCCTGAATGAATTTACGCAGGCTTCATTTAGTGTCTATTATAAAACATGTCAAGATGAATAGATTGAGGTTGAGTATTACATGACATTGTGACTTGTGTGAGTTGTTTTTATTGCCAATTTTAACTGTCTGGCTTGTATGAAGTGTACCACTAGTTCATGCAAGATAAGATGATGTGTAAAACCATGTTACAGTGACGCCCTGTCTTATCACATCACTGTACATCCTCTTTGCCCTATGGGGTTTATATTTAACAGACTAACAGCCAACTAAAATCCTGTCCAAAAGGACCAAGATGCACCTGTAATTATGTGTTTGTTGCTTATAATCACCTATACCTGCGTTTGTCATATAATGACAACCACCTTTCTAACATCAAAAGGTAATTAAAGAATTGTTAATCAGCACACTTTTTCACATGCCACGTTGTTATGGTATAACTTGTTGAAATCAGTTCCTCCGAGAACAGCAAAGCAATAACTAGGAAACTCAGAGATTGATCAACCATCATTGGTAAGATGTTCTATTCAATTATAAAGCTTCTCATTTATCGTTTTAGGTTTTCATAAAGTACAAGCATCCTGGGAGTACCTCGGTTGTTCATGCATCCTCCAGCTGTGGTTCCTGCAACCCATCTGCCCTCATAAGTAGAGGTGTTCCATACAGCAGAGTTTTGATCAAGGAAGTCTGGAGTCATGCAGCAAATATCAACGTCTTTGTAGAATTTACAGAAGTCTTGCACAGTCATCCTGTTAAAACAAAGATTAGATGGGACAAATTGTTATTATTTTCTATTATGTGATGCAAAAACCTGAAACATTATACCTGACAAAGACAATAAAAGGTTAGGTTCGTGCTGGACTTATCAGCAGCTTATGATAACATTTGTAATGACCTTGCATCAGATGACAGACAGCTGTACCTGTAGTTTTCCATCAGACAACCCTACAATCTCTGTCTTGTCAATTACACATGGATGATGACATGAAACCCCATGTGAAGACTGAACTGTAAATTAATTGTATCATAACTATCATAAAAATGAGCTCTAGATAACTAGAGAAGGTTCTGATGGTTAGAGAAGATTTCTACGTTGTGACTTGGTGTGCTTACCAAAACTCTCCATCATCATCCACTGCCAGACACATCTCACGATCCTGAGGGCTCACTGTTTGCCACAGAGGAGACCTTGAAGACAATTAATAGTTTAAGCAAGAGAAGAGACAATATTTTATCAGTCATTTTCAATTTTAATGTCCCTGAGGTTTGAAAGTCCTTCCCGCTTACAATATCTCTAATGCTTTTTTCTCACTATTTTCTTTTTTCACGTTTATTTATATGTGGTTCGAGAGTGAGCGAACAAGCACACCCGAGATGATCGTGGCTGTCAATCAAGACGAGAGATTCTCGTGATGAGGAAAATTCTCCCTTCTCCAAGGTGGGGAATGACTGAAAAAGTTACTGACTTCACTCAACCAGTTCAGATAAAACCAAGGGACGACATTCTTGGAGAAGACAAAATATAAATAATAACTTTTAATGAGTGAATTAAATGTTTTGTGTTTATGTTTTTAAATAATTTAAAACCTAGAAAATATTATCAATATTTCTGCAATGGCAAATCTATATATCTTACTTATCACTCCAGTCCCCTTTCCATTCTCCATGGCGCCATGGGTTCCACAGACGCACCAGGTTCACAACTTGTCCACGGGACATCAGCTGTCCAATCATCATGTAAATGTAAATATTGTCAAATGTGGCAGCAGCAACTATTATAATCAATATCAGAGAAGTTGTATTAGATTCAAATTCCAAATGTATTGTTTGAAGTGTAATTCCTCACCTGTTTGACACCTGTGATAGTGTAAGCATGGCCTTGAACCAGTCCATTTGGTAAAACAGTGTTTTCAGAGGTCTCCTACAGGCCAAAAATAGCTAACATCACTGAGCATTGACAAATATAGAAAAGGATTACAGCCACTTTTTTTTAACCATTACCACTTTAATCTCTGATTTATAAAGGCTGCAAGGGCTTCAGTATTGGGTTTGTGTGGTTCATATTACATACCCCCTGAGCTGTACCACATCCCATCAGTGAGCTACATCTGCAAGCTCTGAATAGCAGCTCCCATAGGTTTGAAGGAGGGTTTTGCAATTGTATGCTCATGTGGACACCACCAGTGAAATCCAGCATAGCCTCTGCTGGAGTACCAAGATTCATGTCGGCATAGGAACCACACACCCTGACACAAGCAGAAGAGATATTGAGTTGCATTATAATCCACAAATAAGGCAAAACTGTTTGGAGTCTGAGAAACAATGCTATTGTGGCAGGGTGAAGAGGGACCCGGGCGGGCTTCGAACCCCAGACTCCCGGGTCGGAGTCATGCGCGCTAACCAGTCGGCCAAAGGGACATCCCCTTGGCCAAGTAGCCAGGGCCCATGATCAACTGGAGGCATAGTGACAGGACCACCACTGTCACATCTCTCCCCCTCTTTTCACAAGCACGTCCTCGTCCAGGCTGCCACACATTAGGAATCCATGGACCCACCACTCGTGCTAATGGATCCTGCCAACAACGCCAGAATGTGGCAGGGTGAAGAGGGGAACCCCAGACTCCCGGGTCGGAGTCATGCGCGCTAACCAGTCGGCCAAAGGGACATCCCCTTGGCCAAGTAGCCAGGGCCCATGATCAACTGGAGGCATAGTGACAGGACCACCACTGTCACACTATATTCCTGTCATACTTGGCATAAGCCTTCTCCAGCAAAGCAGGCCAGAACTCATTGGAGTATTTTGAGTGGACAAAGATTAGTCTGTCATTGATCGTTGGTAGCTTGTCATCAATGACGACGTCCACCCATCTTCCAAACCTCCAGAACTGTCAAGAAGAAATGTCAAAAAGTAAGAGATATTACCTATAAAGAACAACCAACAACCAACAAAGGGTGATGGGAAAACATAATACATGAGGAAACAAGACACAGGTGGGAAACAATAGACTAGAAGAGGGAGAGAACTGTGTCTCTGAGTGTAAAAAGTCAGATAATAACTTGTGTGGTGTGTGTGTGTATGTGTGCGCGCATTTACCCTGAAGTGAAACAGCCCACAGTAGTTTTCATCAAATGTTTGTTCAAGAGGTACAACCTGCCTGAGGATTTCATGCCGGATGGTCAGAGCTCCGATAGATGCAAGAAACCAGCAGTTTCCTGAATAAAATCGTGTATACAGTATATGTATAGACGGACATTTAACAGGAAAGCATTATGAATGCAGATATTTTCCTACCGAGTATTCCTTGACCAAAGTCAAATCTGGAGACCCCATCACGTACAAATGATGCATCAGAAGCAATTTTCTAAAAAAATTAAATAGATAGGTTGAAGTCACCTCTAGGTCAAGAACACGTCTACGTATTGTATATAGCACAAACATCCTGGGTCAAAATGCTTACTGAAATACAAAGCAATAAAATACTAACGTACATTTCAATAATACAATTTACAACAAAGACAGAGATAAATATCTCACACTCACATTTGGTCTCAGCCACACAACTTGTGACAATGTTTGTGGGGTCAGCAACCCTTCACCTATGGATCTTCTGTCAGGTGGGAACGTGTCATCAGTGTACCTTACTCTTTGTGTGAGACAGTACTGTTTAAGCTGCTGGTAGTCTTGGTTTAAGAATTTCTCAGGATTGGCAACACTCCCATAACCATCTTGCTTGTTACGAGCCCCCAAGATGTTCAGGCACACACCGGGAGGAGGCATTGTCACGGTGATGTTTGGACTGTCAGAAAAAGAATAACTACCTTGATATTCACGAAAATTTTGCATGTAAGTTCTGAAAGGGACACCAACTGACTCAGTGTATTAAAATCCTTGAGTTGTTGTGTTTGCATCGCCTAACTGTACTGTGACTGTGTTTAACTTGTGCTACCTGTGTTAACTATTATAGTTATGATAATAAGTCAGAGTCCACAAAATGTTTTTAAATATACATAGTAAGTACACCTGTATACTTGCCTATGAATCAAGAAAAGGCATACTGTATGCAGGTGTGTAAGGCCCTTTGTTGTTTGTAACCATCTTCTTTAGTCAGCCATAAATAACATAATAATTAACTATTTATGGCTTAATTCAATCAATTCCTAATAGTAAATTAAGAAATTTCATAAAAGGGTTTCATGAGGTGCTGACTAAAAGAGGGTTTTGTTTTCAGCAAGTATTCATAAAATCTAAGATCAAATTACTCATTACCAGTGGCGGACTGGGACAAAAATATATTGAACAAAAAAAATAAATAAATAATATATATATTATATAGGCTATACACAGTATATAGTGTGGGAGTATGAGGAGAAAAAACATGCAGGTTTTCTGTAACATTATAAGACGGCGCCACCGTCCCTCTCCCTCTCATATCCCTCCCCAGGATGAATGAACGGGGAAAAGACAAACAAACAAAAACAATCACTAGTCGTAGCGGCAGCTTTACATCGAGCACAACCACAACAGCAACAACTTCCTCCTACAAATGCACGATGGTCGGTGTGACGTGCAGAGCGCAGCAGGACGACTCCTCAGTCCATGAGTTTCATGTCTCAGACTGGATCATGTCAATCCGCCCCTGCTCAATACTCATTATTTTTACACTCCTCCCTGACACTTTGTGGAAGTATTTATTTTGCTCACCATAATACTTCGGTTTTTCTTTGGTCTTTTCATCTCTTTTAGACACAATTTTAACATCAAAAGTAAATATCAATCAAAAGTTGTTAAATGTTGTGGTCCAATATAAAATATTTCAATGGCACATTCTTCCCATGGTAGAAAAAATTTAAATTGTCAAAAGTTTTCATATCGCTCTTCAGTATGACAAAAGGACAGTTTTTTTTATAAGTCACACACATGTAAACTACAATCTGCCAAATTGTTTCAAATAGTTTTTGAAAATCTTACCTCAATAGCCTGAAAGAGAAGAGGGAAGAGAGTGAAGAGGTTAGGTGGATCAGCAAGTGACAGCAGAGAAGCTCAGACGCTTACATAATGTGTAAACGCCCTGGCTACCTTATTGTTTTAGTGCTTTGCATAGAAACATGAAAGTTGTCAGTTACCTTGGAACAAACCCCGCCAGCTCCTGTCGTGTTATCTTGTTACCTGAAGTACACTTGGCCTGGTTTATTTGTGTATTTACTATGTCCATAGTTATCTTTACTGCACAAGAGAGGTTGTCAATGATTAGTCAAGCTGTAAAACAAAGCTATTATACTGAGGGCACTAGAGGCTTTTGTTAAATTTCCCTTGTATCTGGCCATTAGCTCCTGCACATTTGTTTATATAAGGTGTGATTCTGTGACCAAGGTCAAGTCCATGTCTTTACCCTCTGCCCCACGCACCTCCCTCACAAATTGCATTTCTTAAAAACATGATCAACTATTGTCTAATATAGTTATGGTAGTACCAAACAGTTAATTGTCAAAACAGTTAATTCAGTTTTCAAAATCACACATTATACACACAAGTTTTCAAAAGAATAAAAGAATACTGTGACATAATACAACAAATCTACCAACAGGCTACTGTCTTCCATCAGAAACATTTAGTAAATCATAGCACAATGGAAAAAAAAACACTAACGGCACATGGAATTAAAGAAACAAAATTAATTTACATTTGTCTGGTCTACCCTTTTATAATATTGTAATGATCATAAATTGGCTTTTGCAAATTTCTCCATGCATTTCTCTTTTCTCTGTAGTTTCATTTTTTTACTCTGTTTTTTGAAAATACAATTGCATGATTTGACCAAAATCTGAGTAAACAACAAACCGTGATGCATTATTTGCCTAAACTGGCTGATGTATTATACTGTATGTATGAAGACTCCATCTTTGTTTACTGTACAGCAACTGAAAGTGAAAACCAGGGTTACATGTTAGCTTGCAAAATCTCTTAGAGCAGGATCTCATTTAACATTATCTGATTTAATTGCTTTACAATACAAATCAAACATGGCTGTTAACTTAAAGGGCAAGTTTTATGATTTCTAATCTAGACTCCCAGTCACACTAACCAATAAAAAGTGCTTTCTCTTGTTTAAGAGCTTAAAGCTGTACAGAAAAGAAAACTGAATTTGAGCCCACTTGGGTCTTAACATTAGTGTAATAACTCATCTATCAGACGATGTAGCCCAAACTTTGTGCAAAATTCGTTTTGAGTAAATTTGTGATGAAAGTGGGCTATTTCTTCCCGCATTGGATAATGCAGGTGCGCAAATTATGTGTTACCTACTCACAATTCATCAGTTACTGATACTGGATCTGTCATCTGTCAATCAAACCTCTGAGACACACAGAAACACCCACACACTGTGCTCGGTCTCGCTCCAAACATTGAATATCCTACCCACTTGATAAAAACCAGTCAAGTTCATTTTCCTTACTTGGGTAAACTCGTGCGGCAATTCGTGGAAACTCTGCGCGACAAACAGGACAAATGGCCATTTCTAAACACCTTTAAGCTGAAGAAAAAAGATAGATAACATTGATAGTCAACTTTCAAGATCTATAATTTCATAACCAGGTGCAGGCGCAGTGCAGGTGAGGCACAGTACAACTTCGGCCTTCAGCCTTTTGGCATGAAATTGTTCCTGTGCCAAGCTGAATCTGTCAACACCTCCCCCTGCGGCACCGCCTCACCCATCTCGGCACATTTACCAAATTGCTAAATTCACTGCACACGGCGTTAGGACTATATTACCACTGCACAGGCTGCACCATGCTGCGCCACCTTGAGCTGTGCCACAAAATTAGAGCCCGAACTCTTAATGCATTATTGACATTTGGTGAGAAAGTGGATGCCATGCTAAAGGAGACCATTCACACAATTTTTCCTTAATTTTTTTTAATTTAAAAAATGAAAAAGAGTTTTGCACGGTGGTGCAGTGGTTAGCACTGTCGCCTCACAGCAAGAGGGTTCTGGGTTCGAACCCAGGGGGCATGGAGTTTGCATGTTCTTGTGCATGCGTGGGTTCTCTCCGGGTACTCCGGCTTCCTTTTGCAGGTTAGGTTTTGGTGACTCTAAATTGCCCATAGGTGTGAATGAGAGTGTGAATGGTTGTCTGTCTATATATGTTAGCCCTGCGATAGACTGGCGATTGTCCAGGGTGTACAGTCAGCTGAGATAGGCTCCAGCTCACCCGTGACCCGTAAGGATAAAACGGTATAGATAATGGATGGATGGAAAAAGAGTCATGCCTTGCATTAAGATATGATTGTAAATTTTCATTTTGACAAGCACAGATTGATTACATCATGATCCTGTACATATAGGTAGTTATCTGCGTAATATATCAAAAAGAAGTTTAATTTTTAGTTGAGGTACATAAAGTTATAGGGAAAAAAAACCTTTACACCACAGTTCACATTATTGTCACTGAGAAGAAAAGTTTTTTCTTTCGTGTTTTTTTTTTTTTTTTTCAAAATATCAACTGGTGTAATTCCAGTTGTACAGTATGTATGTGTATGTCCTTGTCGCTCTCAGGTTAGGTGTACAATGAAATGTACAGCCACTGGGAACAAAAAAGAAAGAGAGAGATTATTAACCAACAAAAGAGTTAGCTGTGATCATGAGCTGAGATTGTCAAAAGTTGTAACCAGGAATAAGAGTGTTTTATTACCTCTGACTGTTGGAGATTCAACGATTTCCCATCAGATAGCTGGTTGAAGATTTCTGTTGAACAACAAACAAATTGTAGAATAGCCTATATCACCCAATACTGTAGTAGGAAAGCCCTTGATCTTTCCACTATGAGATTACTGTATTACTCTAACTGTGTTTTAACTAATAATTTAACTATTACTATTTAACTAATTTAACTAGAGTAGTAGACAGTTACTATTCTGGGTTATTGTGACTTACTGAGCATGCAGTCCACACGAAGGATGAGACTGATGAAACTCTCCAGTGTCATGTGCCCAGAGGAGGCCCCGTAGCGCAGAGCCATCAGATTCAGCATGTCATCGCTGACATTGATTCCTGAAAAATACACATTGTAGGGTAAACATTCAGGTGTAGTTTGTTTTTGTTTTATTTTTCCTCTTCATCAGGGGAATAAAATTATTCAAAGATGGTTTACCTGAGACCACAAATGCATTCCTGAGTTCACTCAGTGATAGTGTCCCAGTCCGTGAAACATCTGTTTTGAAGAAAATGTCCTGGCAACAGAAAATACAGTATGAGGAAAATGTTAACTGCATGCTGATGCATGTAAATATCATTAAAGCACAATCGTTTATGGCTTGTTTAACAAGGACTTAGATCTATTTACCTTGTATGCGACAACCTTCCTCCACAGACGGAGAAACTCCTCACTGTTGAGTTTGCCAGTGATTGATGTCTTTTTAACTCAACATTAAGGCAACAAAGCTACACACGGGTCATTCTGGCCTTTTCAATCAAGTAGTGTGAGATGTTTATCAAAATATTAAACTAAAATTTTAATCATTAAACTGCAGTGTGTTATGTAATCATCTCTGGCAATTCCAATATCCATATAGATAACTCCACTGCGTCCACTACAGCCTCTTTCAATGAGTTACTATAGTCATTTGATTTAACACAGCATGTTACAGAACCAACTCATCAACACGGCCACAAAATTGACCTCATCATCTCCTTAGAATAAGTTCTTTCACTGATGGTGCGCCCATTCAGACAATTACTGCATTTTCTACTGTGTACACCTAACTGCTTCATGTCCCTTCCACTAGACATCTCATGAAACGTCGCTTCTGCAAATCAGTCTTTCCAAACTTCCCTACCACCTTGTTATTGTTATCAGCTCACAATCCTGGCTGATTGCTCAGGTCACAAAGTAGAGATCTCCTCCATGTGCCCAGAACCTTTTCCAAATTAGACTTGGCCTTCAACATCTATGCACCTAAAGAGTTGAATAGTTTATTATAATGAACCCAGAAATGCTCCAACGTTGTGCTCCTTCAAAGCTAAACTTCAGACTTTTCTGTTTAGCTGTGCATTTTCTTAAATGTCTTTGTGAGTGTGAATTTCTGTGTGTCTAAGTCTCTCTTGCTGTTTACTTTTTAATGTGTTGTCTTATATTTATGTAAAGCACTCAGATCTGCTTCTGCATGATATGATGCTACATGAATACATTTGAATTTGAATAGGATTTTTGGTGGTAGAGGATACATCCATCAGCGCAACCATGCTGCGAGAGGCATCAATGCTGAAGCCTCCAGATTTCAGGTCTCCTAAATTAAACAGAAATAAATCATCAGCAAAAGTATATTACACAGCACAAGCCAACAGCCAACAAAATCAAAGAAACAAAAAAGGAGAAGAATACAAGAACAAAATAAAAAAAATGCTCTGTAATTTGTTTTTTGAGTAAAGTTGTTTTTTTTTTACTGTCCAAACCTTTCAGGATTTTTTCATTTAGAAGGCTCTGGAGCTTGTCAGCGTCCACCTCATCATACTGGCAATGACAAACAAACAGTATAAACGTCATGATTGATGGAAACATTTTAATAAAAGTTTTCAAGTCAAGAATAAACTCAGTAATGTAGCTACTGTAAATCAAACATGTTGTGAGTGAGAACAAACCTGGTCTGAGTACTGGCGGAAAAGACTCCTTTTATTGTCATCTTCCTCCGTATTTGAGACCGACTTCATCTGAAATAACAGATAAAAGCAAACATAAAACATTTCACCATTTTACTCTATAAGGGAATGGAAATTGCAAAACATATATCTTATGAGATATAAAGTAATTAAAAACATGTAACACAATTCAAAATAAGTGCAAAAAAATTTGAAAAAACAATGACTTTATTACACATCTTGCTCACCCTTTGAACTGGTTCCTGATGAGAGTGTCCAGAGTTCTCACTGTGAGGAAAGATTCAAAGACATTGCACATGGGATTATTGTATTTAATTTTTCTTGATATAAAAAGCAGTGATGAGTGACATATGCCATGCAGATTATTTAACATAATCTACTATTGACAAGTAACATTGAGAAAACAAAGTGTGTACTTACTAGCCATGGGTCTCTGCTTTGGAGTGGATGGTCAAAAGGAAGGAGGCTGTCTCGTTGGCGTTGAACGTGGATGGCACAATCAGGTATTCAGCAGGTTTTAGGTGCAGAAACTCCACCACATCACGGGCATTCACGTAGGTTTTTGTTTGGGCCACTGGTGAGCGGGTGTTGAAGAAAGAGGCTGGGAACTTCCCCTTCTGTGTCTTGTACTGCAAACAATTGCAAATATCCATTCGTTACGAGTTATATCATTTACAATAAACAGTGTGGATGACAAATCTGTATTGAGAGCAGTGAGACAGAATTGTTTCTTACTTGTTCTGTCACCTTGAGGGAAATCAGCACATAGTGAGTTCATATTGGAAAGAGAAGGCAAATAATTAGTTAGCTGTCAAATTTGCAGTAAAGACTTTGCTATAATCTGACACATTTACATATTTTTATGTCCATTAATTTGCACTGTCCCATTCAAATAAAGTAAATATCATGCATACACACCTACACAGCAGAAACCTCTAGCCAGTTTTACTCATACCTTAAAAGACTTTGGGTGCCAAATCACACATCAATGTCAACTTCTGTGTTACCCTGACCTATAATTTCTATAGAATGTGGCCTCGTACAAGGCCTCAGGCATAGTTTGCAAGTTGCAACGAGGGACAAATTCTGGCATTTTTCAAATTCCTTCAGGGGGTATAATTATACTTTGCATATGGTGAAGTAAAGTGGATTGTATCTACACATGTTATCACATCATATGGATCTGGAACAGATCTACTCAGCCCGGCCGAGGAACCGAGCCAGAAAAATTAGGTCTGACAAGACACACCCATGACAATGTCTCTTTGACAGCTTCCCCTCCGGCAGACTCAGGATTATGAGGGCAGGAACTGATCACCTGAGAAACAGCTTCAAAGCCCTGGTGGAAGCCTGAGGTGGACTGTGGCACCACACCGACACACTGCACTTTGTTTGTTTTTTTTGGTTCGTTTTTTTATTAGTATTTAATTGCTCAGGCTTTTAGGATGAGGAGTATTATTATTTTAAATGCTGCTGTGCTGTGGGTATCTGGGAATGCCCTCAAATGGAAATTTCATTGTATGATATACAATGACAATATCTTAATGTTATCTCAAGGCACCTTACCGATAGAGAGGTATGCCATTTCTTCATAGCAGTGTTGACAGAGATTCAGCAGATCCCAACAAGAGCAAGTACGTACATGGCAACAGTGACAAGAAAAAATGTGCAGATGCAGAGACCTTGAGCAGAACCAAACTCATTGTAGGTGCCCATCTGCTACGACCACTTATCTAATACAATGCTTGTAATCCTCACACTATGACAGAATCAATAAGGAGCAATGCTTACTTCAAACACAGAGAATCCAATGTGGAGACTCTGAACAAGGCGGCGGTTTCTCTTGTCAGGCTTTTGCATTAGAGATACCAACATGTTTTTTTCACCATCACTCTCTGAATGCTGACATTCAATCTTGATGCGATACTGTGGATTAGTCCAGTAACTGTCTGGTAGACAAAGAAAGAAACAAAGTTTATGTGTGACAAAATCAGACATTTTTGTTGTGAGACCAATGCAGCATGAACTTCAGTCTCATCAAGTCAAAACCAGACTAAAAATACCCAATACCAAATCTACTATTGTGATTTGTTCATTTAGTGTGTATTATTTAAGATGCCAAGTTGAACAGGTTGAAGTTGAGTATGACATGACACCTTCTTATTTATTATTTTAGGTTTTCATAAAGTACAAGCATCCTGGGGGTACCTCGGTTGTTCATGCATCCTCCAGCTGTGGTTCCTGCAACCCATCTGCCCTCATAAGTAGAGGTGTTCCATTTAGCAGAGTTTTGATCAAGGAAGTCTGGAGTTACGCAGCAGATATCAAGATCTTCGTAGTACTTACAGAAGTCTTGCACAGTCATCCTGTTAAAACAAAAACAGATGACACACAATTTGCTATTTTCTATTCTGTGTGTCAAAAACATTTGAAACCCTATACCTGACAAAGACAGTTTCATACTGTAAATTCAGGTTTAATTTGGGTATCACAGGCAATTAGAAAATATTTTCTAGTTGCAGTGAGTTTCCAGATCTCTGATCCACTTAGAGTCAAGCAGTCTCCTCTTGTTTATGGACTACTATTCTGCAGATCAGTCTTATATCCTGCTGGACTTATCGGAGCATGACTTATGATACCATCTTTCCTTATCTTTCAGGTTCACTAATGTACTACTGAACGGTCATGACAACAACAACAGGCATGTCCCTGGGATGAGTATTTGGAACCAGTATCTCAGTATCCCACCTTCTTGGTTTTAATTTTCTATACTGCATGTCTTCTTATATTACTGCAATGCAGATGACAGACGGCTGTACCTGTAGTTTTCCACCAGACAGTCCTAGTCTCTGTCTTGCCTTTTATACATGGATGATAACATAACAAGTTAATTTAAACCAAACTTACGACTGAACTGTAAATTAATTGTATCATAAATATCATAGAAGGCTCTGATGGTTAGAGAAGATTTCTATGTTGTGACTTGGTGTGCTTACCAAAACTCTCCATCATCATCCACTGCCAGACACATCTCACGATCCTGAGGGCTCACTGTTTGCCACAGAGGTGACCTTGAAGACAATTAATAGTTTAAGCAAGAGAAGAGACAATATTTCATCAGGTTTTAAAGTCCATCTCCTCCCCTCTCAACTTTCTTCTTCACATGTACATCAGTTCAGGGCCTTGCTGGCGGCGTGTTCTGTTATTGAAAGGTCATTGTTAAGCTGCCTTTAAGGCAAGACTTAATCACTTAACTCTCACTGGAGAAACCCGTTTAGAAGAACTAGAGGAAGATTCTCAGCAAATAGATTATATTAACAAAAAGTAAAATTCATACACATACATTTTACTTTTTGTGTGCAACAATAAATATATTTTAAGATATTTTTTACTACTAGAACATATCAATAATTTTGCAAAAGCAAATCTATAGACCTATAGTATTTCTTACTTATCACTCCAGTCCCCTTTCCATTCTCCTTGGCCCCATGGGTTCCACAGACGCACCAGGTTCACAACTTGTCCACGGGACATCAGCTGTCCAATCATCACAGAAGAGGTACATGGTTATGTAAAATAAATGTAAAAGTGCAACTCTCATGGTCAATATCAGAAAAGTGATATTAGCTTTACTTCCATTTCCAAAAGTAATGTTTGATGTTAATTCTTCACCTGTTTGACACCTGTGATAGTGTAAGCATGGCCCTGGACCAGTCCATTTGGTAAAACTGTGTTTTCAGCGGTCTCCTACAAGCCAAAAATAGTTATCATCACTGAGAACTGACAGATATGTATAGAGGATTACAACCACTTCTTTTTTGCAATTGCTAAAAGAAAATGTATCCATCCACCAAAATGTCTTTCCATCTGTAAGCCATTAATTTAAATCAACCATATTTTTCTAATTGTTCGTGCAGAAAACAATAATTTCTCCACAGCCTATCGCTTTAATTAAGAAAAATAGTCTAGCCTTAAATTTCACTCTGTCTCTCCAATAAACGTTTCATTATCATTGTGCATATTAATAGGCTGTATACGCTTCAGTATTGGGTTTGTGTGGTTTCATATTACATACCCCTTGAGCTGTACCACATCCCATCAGTGAGCTACATCTGCCAGCTCTGAAAAGCAGCTCCCATAGGTTTGAAGGAGGGCTTTGCAATTGTATGCTCATGTGGACACCACCAGTGAAATCCAACATAGCCTCTGCTGGAGTACCAGCAGTCATGTCGGCATAGGAACCACACACCCTGACACAAGAAGAAGAGATATTGAGTTGCAGTTGTTATAATCCATATTAGTTTCCTTTTTTCTTTTCCAAGAAAATAATCTTTTTCTCATACATTTTTGTTTGCATTTTCTTCCGCCTTCCTCAGAACTGATAAGGCACGTCACCATCTGATATCACGGTGACAGTTCTGAGGAAGGCGGAAGAAGACGCCGAAACGGTCAACAAAAAAGTATGAGAAAATTTCTTGTCTTGGAAAAGAAAAAAGGAAACTAATTATTTCATACGGACATAATGAACTTTCATAATAAAATTATCCTTCGGGATTAATAAAGTAAATCTATGTAATTATTTCAAGTCTGAGAAACAATGTTATTTTCCTGTCATACTTGGCATAAGCCTTCTCCAGCAAAGCAGGCCAGAACTCATTTGGGTCTTTTGAGTGGACAAAGATTAGTCTGTCATTGATTGTTGGTAGTTTGTCATCAATGACGACGTCCACCCATCTTCCAAACCTCCAGAACTGAAATGACAAAAAGTAAGAGATGATGAATAAACAGTATGTAAGAAATATGAGACTCATCCATTGTACTCCACAAGACTGGTTCAAACAATAATTACTAGGTTGGATTGCTGACTTGCAGGTTTGAGGTGAAGAGGCCCACTGTGGTATTTTTTGTAAAAAAAAGTCATAGACATCCAGTTACTATTTCAAAGTGGCTTCGTGTATGTGACTAACCATTGTGTGTGTAGACATCAGCCGACACTTGACAGCCGACACTGTTCTCTCCGTGTAAATATGACTAAAAGATAATAACATGTGTCTGTGTGTGTGTGTGTGTGTGTGTGCATTTACCCTGAAGTGAAAGAGGCCACAGTAGTTTTCATCAAATGTTTGTTCAAGAGGAACAACCTGCCCAAGGACTTGATTCTGGAAGGTCAGAGCTCCGATAGATGCAAGAAACCAGCAGTTTCCTGAATAAAATAGAATATATTGACATATCAGAAAGTCATTTAACAGTAAAACATTTTGAATACAGACATTTTCCTACCAAGTATTCCTTGACCAAAGTCAAATCTGGAGACCCCATCAAGTACGAAGGATGCATTAGGAGCAATTCTCTAAAAAACAATTAAAAAAAATAGATAGATATGTTTATTATAAAACATGTGACATTACATTACATTAACCTCTTGTGTTATGAGGGATATTCCACTCACATTTGGTCTCTGCCACACCACTCGTGACTCGTCACTTGGGGCCAGCAACCCTTCACCTATGGATCTTCTGTCAGGTGGGAACATGTCATCAATGTACCTTACCCCTTGTATGAGACAGTACTGTTTAAGCTGCTGGTAGTCTTGGTTTAAGAATTTCTCAGGATTGGCAACACTCCCATAACCATCCTGCTTGTTACGAGCCCCCAAGATGTTCAGGCACACACCGGGAGGAGGCATTGTCACGGTGATGTTTGGACTCTGTTAAGGAAAATAACTTAGATATTACTACTGACATAGGTATTCATGAGGGATTTGCATGCAAGTTTTAAAATAGACACTAAGTTTGTTGTTGTTATGCAAGTATGAAATTATTATTATGTTACAGTATATGTAGGCTATGCATAATGACAATAAAGAATTCTTGAATCTTTAAGTATCACAGTAAACTGTAGAATGTGTCAGAGAGTCACGTTAAAAACTCTTAAAGGAAAATCTTTTTTAAAAATGACTTAGTGAACATGTGTTTAGTTTCACAAAACAAAACAAGAAATGGAACTGCAACTTGTCTCTAAAGTGTCCAAAAGAGCCACATTGTTAAGATGTATGTTTGCAAATTTAATGGCTTATTGTAATTTGCAGGGCTGATGAAAAGAGGGAGAAGTGGTGTAAAATCAATCAAATGTTTCAAATCCCAAAACTGCATAATTCTTTAATGATATTCCCAATAGCTCTTTAGTCAACCAGCAATAACAAAGTTACTTCTGTAGTTGTTTAATTCTTTGAATTTAGGACCATTTTAACAAGTCACAAAGAGGTTTCTAAGTAAGAGCATGTTGTTAAACCATTAAGAACCTAAATCTGAAGTATTACAGTACCTTTAAAATTTGTATTTGTTTTGTTCACTACAATAATCTGTTTCCATCTATCTGCTAAGACTTGTACATGTATACAATTTTTTTTTTTTTTTAGCCAATGGCTAATGTCACACCGTAGTCCTCCTGGCAGGTGTTAAAAACCAATTAAAATAAACATGTAGACATAACAAGATTCATGCATAAACATACAAGAAAACAACAACAAAAGAACTACAGAGAGAAATAATTGACACTAAGCGACTATAAAGAAAAAAAAAAAAAAAGAAGAAAGGAAAAAAAGAAAGATGCAAACAAACAAATATTTATGGATGGGTGGATACATGGATGAAAATTACTGTGGTCTGAAAAGAATACTGGAATTATAGAATATTTTTGAAATATTATTAGTAATAACAACAAACAAAAGAAAAGGTTTTGTGCATTTACATGCTTAAAAGTATTCATTTCACTGTTCACTGTGACAAAATGATACATCTTTTAAAGATTGTCGCTGGTATAGGGACAACACACACGTGTAAAATGCAATCTACTGAAAATAGTTTTCGAATAACTTACCTCACTGGCTTGAAAGAGAAAATCTGCGGTGCAGTGAAGAGGTAAGTGGATCGGCAAGTCATAGTGGAGAACCTGAGGTGCTTATATAACACCTGTAAATGCCTCCGGGTACTTTAGGATTCTCATGTTTTGCATAAAGACTGAAGATGGAGCAAACCCCGCCTGTGCGCACCTGCAGTGTAATGTTGCAGCTGTTTCACTTTCAAGGAACCTGATAGATGCCCCTTTGTGTGAACTGAACCATACCTGACTTGGCTTGTTGGTTTGTTTATTACATGTACAGTTATTTTAATAGCACCAGAGTGGTGGTCAATGATCAATCAAGCTGTAACATGAAGCTGTCACATCAAGGGCGTGAGATAAGACAAGAGGCTCTTGTTAAAATGGACTGCACTGCATCTGGCCAGTGGCTCATGCACATTTGTTTACAAAAGCTGAACTGTGACCAAGGTCAAGTCCATGTCCTTACATTGATTTTGTCACCAAAGGATCGGGGGAAACTGGCCATTCATGTCATTCTTGAATGTCTTTATTTCCACTAAGAAAATATACAAGAAAATGATGTGATCTCCCGCAAAGTGCTTGACAGAAAAATCACAATCAGTCCTAACAAACACATGCACGCATACATACTCACACACACAGAAAAAAAACAAAAACAATAACGCTCAAAGATAGAAAATGGATTGTGTACATTATGTTAAAAAAACGAACAAAAAAACAGATGGCACTTGTTGAAGTATTACAAGATTGCACCTGAGGTAGAAAGCTGAAATAGTTAAAGTCTGGTCCGTATTGCTGTGGGGGAAAAGCTGTGTTTAGTGGATTTTGCATGATCTGTAACATGTGAATGTGGTATGGAAAAGTCAGACAATCACCTCAGCATTAACATTTTCACCAGTGATTAAGGCCCAGACACCAAAATGTTTTGATTTAAAAGAAAAAAAAGACTGACTTCAACCTGAAAAAAACAAAACAAAACATAAGCCACTGACAATGTTTATTCCCATCAAGCACAGAGATTAGAAGTAGTAAAGCAGCTACGGTGCCAAGTTCCATTTCTCAAGAAAGGTTGTTATTTTTGAATTAGGTGATGATAAGGGATGTTTAGAACCTGCATGGCTTAACGTTAAACAGACCTTGACAACACTGCACCACACTGGAAGGCTTCAACTTGACAAAAAAAAACAAACTCCCCGAAACATGAGCCATTGACAATGGTTATTCCCATCAATCCCAGAGACTACAATTATCAGGAAAAGCAGCTACAGTGCCAGATTCAAGTTCTCAAGAAAGGTTGTTATTGAATTAGTTATTTGAATTAGGTGATAAAAAGGGGTGTGCAAGTTTTAACACAAATAGCCAAAATTGAAGGAACGTTAACCTATTGCAAAATTACAATAACATGCCATAGGCAAAATCTTGAGATTCGTTGTGTTATATGATAAAAGTTATATAGCTGCAGATATTGTCAATGAAAATGAAGAAATGGCATTGGAAATGCTTCAACGTGACTGGCACAAGGTCCACTCCCTAAAAGGATTAGTTCACTAGGCATAGATAACCTGTGTCTAATGAACTAACCCTGGAAGGAAATTGCACTTACCCAGGTTGCAAGATTACAGCTACCTACTGTAATACACATGAAGGAAATCAAATTGTACTTGTTGCATGCAGTGTTCTAAAAACGTATGAACTTACCATAATGCCCCAGGTTTGGGGCCATATTTTCATTTTGATTTTGCCTACATGATGCATTATAACCTGAAGATGTAGTAGAAACTCAATTATTTCTAATTTATAAAGGTCCTATTATATTTTTTCCCAGTATGAGGAAGGGGTATTTCCACCTAACACTTTGTTGCAGCTTTAGACTGCCATACACCCCGGAATAACTTTTTTAAAGTTATCTTTACTTTGTACTTATATTATTTCCCTGCTTACAGAGGGAAGAGGAACCACTTTGTTTATTTATGCATTATCTCAAGTAGGGAACCCTACCCTAGTGTATATTTTGTACATTTGTGAGCATACTGTACAGTGTGGCAAGTCCTTTTCTTCTTTTTGATGTTCGCCTCCTTCAACTCAGCACCTGGTTGCACTCTGGATGTGCGTGAGCCTTCTTTGTTCATCTAAAAACTTATGTAAACAGTTCTCACAGGAACAACTTTCGAAATAGTCCCTGGAAATATAAAAGTGATTTGCTGTCATGGACATAATGTTTCTCAACATGACTCTTCTTCTTGGGAACTGGAGGATCAATTGATATTCATACCTTACCTCACTTCTTCCACTTGTGACAATGCTTGAAACAACAGACACAATGCAGTGATTGGCTGCTGAAGGGGGGAGTGATAAGAAAATCAAGGTTTTTATTCACATTTCTCTTGGTGTTTTTGCAAGACCTGAATTACTACTATGTAAGCAGCGCCTATGTAAAATTATCCTTGCCCCAGTTCACTTGTACTCTTGTCATTTTCTGTAAATCCAGTGGTGACTGACACCTCAAATAGAGATCATGAATAAAGGTTTGACATTTAAAGGGTAAACCTGCTCATTCCTGCACAGGTTTTAAAATGCAGTGGAGGGGATGGAGAAGTGTGCATACATGCTTCGGGGGCAAAACCTCTACAGGCAAATCATGGAGCTTATGTCCGTCATGAGTGACATCTCGTATAGCATATGGCTTATAATGACTCGACTGTATAGGAGTGCCTAGGAGTGTCTTTTTAAGCAGTATGAAGTAGGAAAAGAAAGCTATGTGAGCATTCAAGCTACTGCAAGGTAAATAGTCAGTCCCAATCAAAGGACTGACTGTATAACAGTCTGGAAGTGCAATCCTCCAAGTCTTCCAGCAAAAACTTGACATAAACTTCTAGTCTGACTGAGAAACAGGAGGCCTAAGTGTGGTGATACTGGCACCCATTTGCAAGCAAATATTAGGCATGTCATACTGATTGTTGGTACAATCATGTTCTTAGGTCACAACATTTTTTTTTTTGAGGGGGAGGGGCAAGCTTGTCAGTTTCACAAGTAAACTCAGTAGTAAAGTATAGGCCTATCTATATATTTTTTTTTCTGGATGAAAGGTATGAGATAAGACATCCAACAACAGCACTATAAAACTAAATGCTTCAAGGCCACCAAAATATCTGGCTTTCCAGATGCCTCAAGCATTTGTAAAAGCCAGAGATTTTGGGCAAGGATTTTAGGCTCTAACAGATTCAATCTCCAAGGCTTAATGGATCTTGACAATATTGCACAACACTGGAAAGCTTCACCTACACCAGATTATCCAAATTGCCAGAAAAGTGACTGAAACTCTGATTCTTCTTCAGTATAGGAGCAGGAAAGGAAACTGCTCGGTAAGCAGTTACCAGTACCTGTGCCTGTGCCTGTGCCTGTGTCTGTGCTTTTGTGTGCATGTGTACATGGAGACACAGGAGAGAGAGCTCAAAGGCAGGTTGAGCGTGCTACCACTGCTTTTTTCCAGTGACTGAAGTCAGGATATGTTCAACCTTTAAACAAACGCAGGAAATGTTGTCCACATAATGCACTTCATAGCAACACATTCAGGCTACTTACACACATGCTTTAAAGAGTGCGTGCCGTACCGTGCAGTGGCCGTGTAGTGGAAAGGCGCCATTTCCCTGCCCAACATTACTCAGTCGTGTCATGCCGGTGGTATCTTTTCATCTCATTCTTCTTTATGTGAATGGTACCCATGGTGTCCACACATGACAGGGGGATGCTAAAAGATTCAGGAGAACGATAAAATTATTATTTGGAAGTAATAAGAATAATCCTTTAACACAGGGGCGTAACCATTTTTGATAGGGGTGGCCCTAGAGGGGCACTGACTTGTACTGGGGTGGCATGAAGCGTGAGCACGTATACACACACAAACACATGCCCACACAGGTTTCGGCCATGCTCATTTTGTCTGCAAAACCCATATCTACTTAAATTACTAACGCTGCAAGTATATGTATTAGAGATGCGCGGATTGCGGACACAAACGCGGAGTCCGCGGATAAACCGCGGGTCGGGCGGGTGACATGACGAAAAAATATATTTTAATTAGATTCGGGCGGGTGGCGGTTGAACCAATTAGGAAAGATATATACATAGTTAAATATTGTTACCTACATACGAAAAACGAGCAGCACTCTTTGAAACAGTCACATTTTCATCAGACACTGCAGTTATTGCCCACTGGGGTCTGTGCACGAGAGATGGCAACACCTTATTCATTTTGTGAGGAAATCAGTCATTTTTGGTCATTTTATGGATGAAAACATGTGCAAAAACAATTTCAAAACTACGTGCAGCCTATTCACTTTATTTTCGGCGGTGTCCCGTTTGATGTGCACGGCTGCAGCAGCCTGCACATGTCGCCACGCTGTGTGTTGTTGTGCTGTGTGCATCACCTGGCCAGCTGAGACACATGACTGTCGGTGCGGCGCACTGGCTGTTTGTGTTGTCTGTCAAAGCATGGATGAATGAAACGTATGGACTTTATATCGACCGCGGACGTCAGGAATAGATTTTCAGCTTTTGGCTCGTTCCGTTCATCTCCGCGTAGCGCTCTTTTCCCGTTATTGGTGGAGAGAGAGAGAAAAGCGTGCGCTGAATGACAGCAGCGCGCGGTAGAAATGAAACTCATACGGCCGACCCACCTCATCCATAGGCTATATGATAGATATTGGCCTATAACAGCGGGCGGATGGCGGGCGGGTGTGGTTTTGAAAAAACTTTGGTTCGGGTGGATGGCGGGTGGATGATGACTTTTGTGATGCGGTTGCGGATTAAATAATTGCCTATCCGCGCATCTCTAATATGTATAAAACGCCTCTGACTGGGCATATAGCCCATTATATTTTGGGGTGGCCAATCAGATTTCAGAGGTGGCCTGTGCCACCCAAGGCCACTCCCTGAATACGCCACTGCTTTAACATCTTCTGACCTTGAAATTGCAGATAAGATACAGTAGATTGACTGTTTGAACAGTTTCTTGCAAGAAATTTAAGTAACATTGGTATATCAGTAATGGTGGTCTAATTCACTCCTATTGTTTAGCTTAGTGTTGTCGTAGAATCACAACGTGTACTTGATGTGAGGATAGCACCAGCATAAACAAGCAGGCACAGGCACAGGAGATATCAAACAATCGTACAACATGACTGAATTCTCTTGTGTGTGTGACAGTCAAAAGCCCTTTGAACATGTTTGTGCTGAAGCTGAAACAAGTTTTGGTTCAACTATTATGCATTCATTTCATTCCAGAAGGCAATTTGGGGATTTTGCCACACACCTTTTGCCAAAAAGGGGGGCAGGGCTGGGGATTAGGGGGTTTGGGTGTAGCTCTACACAAAGTTCCTGATAACCTCACAAACACTACACTATGCAGAGTTTGAAACAGTGCCATCTGAAGGCCTATGGTAGCCACACTTTTTAGTTGAGTATTTTTCTTTGTTTTTATCTTAAATATTGACACTGTCTTTTCTTTTTAAACATCACATTATCAACAGTTGTTAATTAATTTGAGTGTACATACAGTATGTTAACAGGCTGTTGATTAACATTTCTTTTGTTTGAGCTTAAACTCACATGATATCTTTTGCATGCAGCTCTCTCATTTGTTAAGTGAGTCATGTTGAGTTAATTGTTGTTTGTTTCAGTTGACGTCAATTCAAGTTAATAGGACCCACCTTTAGAGTTGTTTTTATATTTTTGTATTTGTACCAATACTGTATACCTTTTCATATTGTTTTTTGTTTGTTTGTTTGTTTGTTTGCTTGTTTTTTTTTTTTTACATTTACAGTGTTCTCGAGTCTTTCCTGTTTGGTTCGGGACAGACTAGATGTGGCTGCCGAGGGCCAGTCGCCACAAGTCTTATTCCCTTTCTTGTTTTGTTTATTTTATCTTTATTTATTTTATCTTTCTTTATCCCTGATATTTAATTGTCTATATTTGCATGACTATATGTTATATATTATATCCTTTTAATGTTGTGTGGCGTGTGGAATAAGAATTTGTTTTCTGCTTTTCTGCTTTTTGTGTGGCAATCAGCCCAGCCACTGTACATTATTACATCAGTTAGACACATACTGTGTATAAATATCAAGCTGCTGAGATTTTCTGTAGTCGGCTATTTTACTGCGTGTTAGGTTAGTGGGTGGAGGTGTGTCTTACCCTTCTTCCTGTGATTGTAACAGAGGCACTTCCTGTGTTTAAACAAATACAGGAAATGTTTAGATTTGCATGATTGTCCTTGGCACTCATTGCCATCCTAAACAGTTCATCCAATAATCTTACACGAGCATGTCCAAATCCACTATGTAATATCAACAATCATTGGTAAACAGTTTTTCTCCTGCTCACAGCGACTCTTGGGTTTGGCCGCCCATCCTCACAAAGAGAGGTCTCAAAAGTACAGAGAGCACAGAAATTGAATGGGAAAAACTGGCACAAAAGTGATGTACAGACAATGTCACGTATTCAGTCATGAGATCACGAAACGTGTTGTTTGGATGACGAAACAGTTATGTGGGTTTGTCGTTTTGATGTAGGCCTACAGTATGTGACTTATTTCTCTTTCTCATTTCCCATTATTTTTACAACTCTTGATAAAATGCTCACACAGTTAACAGCCCATTGCACAGGCAAATTATTTGGTCATACATTTATTTAACACAATTTAATTAAACAATGAAACAATTTGATTCTGTTCTACAGGTCTCCATTTAAACACAAACCAGTAAGTCACTTTGTAACTACCCAGGAAAAGAAATAAAACAATTACAACATGATGACTGATGAGATGCTACCGTGTGTCTCATAAATTTGCAATAAGGAAGCATCGAAAAGAGATGAGCAAAGATAAAGATCAGATAATACAATACTAAAAAAGCTGAGCTATATTTGAGTAAGCAAAACAGTTGTGAAAGGATGGGTATTAAAAGGAAAGGAAAAACAATAAAGATATGATGATCAAATGAGTATTATGATTATTAGAATAGATTTAGATTAGATTATTAGGTTAGATTATTATTTGTTTTGTTTTGGTCTGGTTTGGGTTTATCCCTTTATTCATTTGTTTGGATCCCAATTGATGCAGCAGCTACTTATAGGAACAAAATACCGTTATGACAAATGTCAACAACAAAAGAGAAAACAACCTTACAAATCAATTGTGGGAGCACATACAATACAACCTGCATTGGCTCTACAGTATGTTGGCTTGAGAGAGAGACTGTTGCAGCTCATGTGAGGCTGAAACTGAGATCTGAATCTGATCATTGTTCTTGTTTAATGAAGTTTGCAACTTAAATTACGTTCCTCTCTCTGAACTTTGTAACCAATGACCCAGAGTCCTGACTGAGCAGTAGAAGTGCAGGGTGACTCGTGCCAAAGGTCATAGGCTTGTTCCATGTCAATTTGTAAATGTCAAAGTCTCTCCAGGGCTCTGACCCCCACAAGTTTATGTATTGTGAGGCACCACAATTAAAGGAGTCAGCTTCAATGCCTAAACCCCACTGGGGCCGGAGACATCTGGAAAACCAGTCAAAACACAGCAGACCCTGCTATTGTTATTTTTTCTAAAACGGAACTGGTCTGCAGGGCAGAAAGAAAGACGCTGTGGCTGCTGCTAAACACAATTTCCGTCTTTAGTTTGTGGCCCAAACAGGAAACAGGAGCACAACTGCTAGTTTCAGTCTTACACCACTTGTTCTTTGGCTACGAATGGACAACCACAGATTCCTATTTCATCCCAAAATTTGGAGGGATCCTCTAGATATCAGCTAATTTGATGATCTCCAAAGCAATTATGTTGTGGATTTTCCTACTCCAGATCATCAGCGGCATTGAGGGTTTATCTGAAGCTGAACATGGGACTCTGTGCACTTCTAACGCCTGCCTAACCCTGCACATGGACAAGGTTAACTTCGCGAAGGCCAGTAGCAACTGTGTCGACAATGGAGGTCATCTGACGACTATCATAGACAGAGAAGAGGAGGATGCACTGCTCTCGCTTCTCTCTCAGACCCATGGACGACATCAGGAGAGGGCTCTTTCATTTTGGATCGGGCTAAAACTCAACAGTGGAAATTGTTCTTTGGCCGACAGCACTCTGCGGGGCTTTAAGTGGGTATCTGGGGAAGAGGATTCCCACTACTCCAATTGGGGTAAAGAACCTGATCCTACCTGTACAAAGGACAGATGTGTAAGAGCTCATTACACACCAGGTCAGAATCAACTGAAATGGACTGCTGTAGGCTGTAAACAATCTGCTCTTTATGTATGCAAGTTTAATTTCCGGGGAATGTGCAAACCTTTAGTTCTTCAAGGCCCTGGAGAAATTAAGTACATGGTACCCTTCTCTGAAAAGCCACAAAGCAATAAAATGAAATCATATCCATTTGGAACATATGCTGATATTTCATGTAGTGACCAACAGTTTCACTTTGCTGTGTGTAAGTCGATAGACGGTATCTATCAGTGGACAGAATCTGGTCCATTTTGCAAAACAGGAAAGCAAAACTGCTCAATCAACAAAGGCGGATGCGAGCATTTGTGCCATCAGGATGGAGATGAGGTGAAATGTGCTTGCAGAGAAGGGTATGACCTGCGTGAGGATGGATTCTCATGCAGGATAAAGGATCTGTGTGATGTTGACACCTGTGAGCATCAGTGTGTAATGGGGGAGTCAGGATTTTCCTGTAGATGTCGGCATGGGTTCAACCTGGACACAAACCAGCGAAACTGCTTAGACATCGATGAGTGCCAGGAACAAGTCTGCGAGGATCATTTTTGCATTAATACACCTGGCAGTTACACGTGCAAGTGTAAAGATGGCTATGAACTGATCCATGGTGAGTGCAGAGATGTGAATGAGTGCAAACAATCAAGCTGTGAGCAGAACTGCTTAAACAACAATGGATCCTACTCCTGTTACTGCAATGAGGGATTTACTTTATCCAAGGATGGTCAGTCATGTACAGACATAAATGAATGCATCAGTAATCCCTGTCAGTTCAGCTGCATCGACACCCCAGGAGGCTTCACGTGCACATGCCAGCAGGGCTTTCATCTGGAGACCGATGGAGCGAATTGTGCTCCAGACGTGACAGAGGCAGCAGCTGTTTTGCCAGACGACCAAGCTGAGGAGGAAACGCAAGAGAGCTTCACAGAGTCTTTAACCAGAACAGTAGAGCTCCAGCACCAGTCCCCTCACACCGAACCACCGCCTCCAGACCTGGTGAACGTCACGCACGGCGATCACGGGACCAATGCATCCTCGACGACAAGTTTCGCCAAGACAGCCAATTCTAGGGTGATAATCTGCGTCCTTGGTTCTGTCATCCCTCTGCTGCTGCTGGTCACAGTGACTTTGGCTATTGCAATGTATAGATGCAGTCGCTCCAAAAAAGAAGCCAAGAAAAACGCCACCACAGACGGCTACTGTTGGGTGTCTTCTGGTCTGGATCCACGTTTAGAGAAACTGTACGAGTCCATCTTGACTGATGATCTATGACCTGACAGTTAAGGAGAGGACTACTGTACATGGACCGATGTGATAATTTATCTAAGTTATGCTTTTAATTTCAACATTTGTAGGTTAGTCTGTGTGTTGTTTTCAAATCATTACATATCAAAATGAAAAGATGAAGAAAAAACCTTCATATTTTATCAGATGCTGATTATGTTTAATGTCGCTCACAAGTAAAAAGTACTTGTGTAGAAATATTTGGTTGTCAATTGAAAGGCGTTGTTTCTGTGAATACTGTAGATTGTTTATTGAAATGGGTGGTGTCTGTTATTTTAGTGGCATGGTTAAAGTTGACAGGAAGTTGAAACGGGATATCCTCTGAAAAGTTGTTAAGATCAAACTTCAATAATTCTATGGGCCATGTTTTCTGTTATTTTACCTATAGACATGTGTGAGTAATGTATATTAACCCTGTGATTGCCTCCTTGTGTATGAGCACATTGTATTATTATCTTTTAACATAAAGCAGTGATAGAAGAATAATTCAAAAATAAAGAAAACTGTAACTTTTAAAATACCATGAGTGTGGACAAAAAATGCACTTATAGGGGTTGTTAGGAAGAACCCTCCCCCACACTAACATGCTGTTATATAACCACTGATGCATTTGACATGTTGGTACTTAAATGCTACTGTATAGCTGGATGAGGCAAAGCCAATTTAAACTGCTTCATATACTGCTGAGAAGTTTAATAATGATGCATCATAAATCTTTAAATTTTGTCTGCATTTACAAATTAGTGACAGCTGCTAACCAGATAAGTAAAATGTACTGATATCTGCATCTGAAATGTAGTTAAGACTAAGGAACCTCAGATTTGTTAAATACAGCACTTAAGTAAATGTTTCCATCACTGCTAATGGGGTGTATTTGTACACACATGTTTTACTTCTTAAAGGAGCTTGCACATCTGATAATGCTGTTGTAAATATGCCATAATGAATGTATACTTTCATGTCACCTGAAAACAAAATAAATTACATGTTCTGAAACATGAATGCACTTTTATTCACGTATATATGCCGCCCTCACTATACTCGTGGAAAAAAACAGCAGTCTTAACTCGATCTCGCTTCCTTCCTGTCCTTTTCCTGAGGGGTGCTACATCCGGAGTAGGAAGCCGCAGTCTGAAATATCCTTAGCTGTAGCCAGACACCATTCTAAGTTGATCTACTGACAACATGGCCTGCTTGACACTAACAGTAGCAATGACTATTTTTATGTCGGTTATTTTTTTGTTGCTCGTGAAGACAGGATTAGGCATGAAGCAGATCAGTATCTGCAATGCCATTTGTTCCGGGAGTGACTGCATAACTGTTAACCAAGAGAGCGTGGATTTCAAAACAGCCGAGGAAGCGTGCACTGCTGGGAATGGAGAACTAATGACATTGAAGCCTCTGATGGATGAGAGGAGCTTTGGGGATTTGAGTCATGTACTGTTTGGGCACTACTGGATAGGACTGCGTTTGCCAGCTGGCTCATGTAGCAACCTCTCAGCTCCACTAAGAGGCTACGAGTGGACCTCTGGTGACACTCACCAGAGCTTCATTCCGTCATCCAACATCTGGAAGGACAATGTTCAAGTCTGCTCTTCACACTGTGTGTCACTTTCTAATGACCAAAAATTGACAGAGAGGCCGTGCTCAGACAAAACTGATGGATATCTGTGCAGAACAAAGCACAAAGATGCATGCCGGGCACAAGAACTGTCAGATTCAAATGTCATCCAAGACCCCAGAGGCTGTTCGACAGGGCCTTGTAGTCAAAAATGCAAAGATGTTAGAGGAGGTTATATATGCCTGTGCTTCGATGGATATATCCAGGACCCTAAAGATCACACGCAGTGCAACATTCACTGCGAAAATCAGACCTGCCCCCTGGTTTGTGATAGCCCTGGCACATGCTCTTGTCCTATTGGTTATATAGATAATGCAGGTGTTTGTGAGGATTATGATGAATGTGAGATGAAGGAATGTCAACAAAAATGTAAAAACACTTTGGGGAGTTTTGTGTGTTCCTGTGAGAAAGGATTTATCCTAAAAGATCAAGTGAACTGTATCCTAGCAAACAACAATTTGGATTTTGTCATCACAACACCGAATGCTGAAGGTTCTGGCAAACCTAATAATAGTACCCTGAAGGTTTCTTCTCCCTCGGGAGGGGGTTTTGTCTGGATGTGGATTTTTGGTGCTGCGGCTGTGGTAGTATTTATATTTGTAGTGAGGTTGTATGTTGTCAAGTGTCACAAGCGCAGACAGCAAAACTCTCATCAACAGTCGACTGCTACTGCTCCTGTGGCCAATATTGAGTGTTAACGCTGACACTTTTATATTTTAGGAGACTTGCATATTCTATACCATTTTAAGTCTTTGTATTGTACAGTGTTTGAATATTTCTGAATGTAGATAATGAATACTGGAGGAAATGTAAATAGTATTATTGTTATAATTTTTTTATAAATTTGAAATGTGGGATTTTGTGACAAGCTATTATGCATTGAAGAAGCAATAAGGGGAAACCCCAATTCAAAGTCAATCCTTAATTTAAATGGGATAACAGTAGGGGCATAAACAGATATGGGAAACTTTTAGTGTCATATCTGTAATCTATTGCATTTATGACTAAGCAAAATGTACATCTACATTGTAACAATAGTAGTATGTAAATCCATCAAGTGAAGAGCCCATAATATTTTGTATACAATTCCTGAATAAATGTACCATGTTCTTGTCAACACAGACCTTTTTTAAAAAAAAAAAAAGTGTCCATATAGACTGGGCTTAGACATAGGCCTACTTGAGTGAAATAATTTTCAATATTGTAAACCAGAGTATGATTTCACATGTCATTTCGGCATCATTTATGTGATGTCATGCAGTTAAAATTGTCTCATTCATACCAGTGCGGCAGCCTTGCCATGATTTTCATGCTAAGGTCGCCACCTATTGTTCTGTTCATTAAACTGCAATTCTATGAATTCCCTGATTCATTATTGGTTATGCAACATTAAAAGATAAAATTAAATGCATGCAAATGTAATCTGATAACAATACTGTAGTGCATTGTCACATGGTCTTATGCCATAGTGATGTAAATGGTAACAGCTGAAACTGTGATCCTGATAGTGAGCATTCAGGTTGAGAATCCAAAGTAGGGATAGTACAGAAAATTAAAAGCACAATTATTTAGACTTGGGAAATAAAATATATAGACTATAAATTTAGAAAAATGGTTTCAGTCTTTCTGTTTACACTCAGACTCCCACGAAATTTTACTCATGGCAGTGCAGAAGTTAAATGAAAATTATACGATGTGAGAGAAGTATCTCCAACAGACACAAGCAAAGGGCATAGAAGGTGTAACATTACAACAACAGCCCTGGTTCATCACTTTTTAGTGTTTCCCTGAAACACCTCCTTTGTCTTGCATCTGCAAATGAGTTCTTTAGTTGCAGTGCACTGACCTCACATGGCCCAATGCAATTTACTCAACTGAAACTGCACAGTTAAATTTAAAACTGGTTTAAAAATGTGATTCCCTCTTGTCCAAAAATATATATAAAAAAAATCTCATTACAGTCAAAGTGCTGTCCATTATTCTTACATTACCTTCACTGGGAGGAAAAGCCTGGAAATATGTTTGCACATGCTGCAGTATCACACAAAGAGTTTAAACAGACTGTATAAACAAAAAGGCTACTATGACCACTTTAAATGGCTGCTTCAATCATTGCTTTGGGCTGGATCCAGTGTTAAGAACAGCATAAAGGTGAATTGTTTGCATGAGTAAACTAAACTCAATTCCAAAACAATATAAGCTTTGGCCAAACTGTACAGAACACTAAACAAAAATATGCAAAACTTTTGTTTTTGCTCCAGTTTTTCATGAGCTGAACTGAAAGATCTATGTTTTCTATGGTCTATTTCTCCAGTCAGTATCTGGTGTGACCACCATTTGCCTCACGCAGTGCAACACATAGAGTTGATCAGGTTGTTGATTGTGGCCTGTGGAGCTTTGGTCCACTCCTCTTCACTGTGCGAATTTGGTTGATATTGGCATGAACTGGAACACCATGTTGTATCAACAATCAACAACCTGATCAAGGAGAAGTGCTTAACACAGATTTAGACAGATTTGTGAACAATATTTGAGAGAAATAGGCCTTTTGTGTATCGAAAAGTTTTGGTGATCGACTTTTTGAAGGATGTGTGAGAAACAATTGAGAAATATATTTTTAGCCATTAGTCCCTTTGAGTTACAGCAGAGCACAGTCCAGTCCACAGCTGAACATGACCGATAGATGAGCAAAAAAAAAAAAAAAAAAAAGTATTCTAGAAAGTAGTTGTTATTTAGTCCCAGTTGATTCTTTTTCAGTTAGTTTATGCAACTTGTGTGAAAATAAAGATTAGGCCTAAACAATGGTTCGTAGTGGCAGGTGGTTCCAAGCTGTGCCAAAAATTGACATTTTGGAAAGCTCACCTGAATATTTTGTAGTAAAATTTCAATAATTTTGAAATTCTGAAATTTACACATCTCAGCAATTTCTAATTTTTTTTCCCTTTACTGTGACACCATAAGTAGTAGGCCTATAGGCCTAGACCTTGTGGTTGCAGAGATTTTATTATGGATACATTTTTTGCAAAAAGGCCTAGAAAACAGGCTTGGTTTGAATGGTTCAGAGGGCCACTGTGGTGAAGCAGCTTTCCTGTAATTCTTTACGTGTGTAAAATGTATTTTTCGTGGGAACTGTAAATCACTATGCGCAATACATTTACTGTAATTGAAGGACAATGCTGTGTTGCCTATTTATTCAATATACAACAATTTAGTGCACTCAATTAAGTGCTATGTTTTTCGATGGTAAAATACTGATTTATCTGAAAAAAAACCTTCAAAAAATATATTTAATGTAATGCTCGCTGATGTTAGTATTTTGTAATTCAGTGTGCTAAGAGTGACAGTGTTTGTTTCCAGAGTGAGACTTTTTGCCAGTGTTGTGGATGAATTATCTTATTCTGAACTGTTTAGCATGATGGAAAATGCAGACTGTGTTAAGAGTTTTGAAAAAGTTAAGTAAAATTGGAAAGATATTCACAGATTCACAGACTTCCGGGATCAATAACTCTGAGATGAAACGTTGTTCAAACGCAAATGATATCTCTTTCACATCATAATAGCACAGACTACTACCTACAAGAATCAAAACCCGATTTTTATTACGAAAACGAGCCGTTCTCCGAGCTGGACGGAAAACATTGATCTCTATGCGCAGCCGGTAGCCGGGCGAGTGCGCAGGGACCGTCTGCAAATTGCAATACAAGAGCAAGACGCTCCGAAAAAAAATCAATAGCTCCACTGTTATACAGTACAGAGTCTCCAAAATCACCACACACACCAAGGGACCCCTCGTGGTCATACTACAACAGCTGTTTTGGAAAAATTTGCATTTTTATAATTTTTGTGATTTTTTATTGGAATTAATCATTAAAAACCTCCAATATTGATCAATAGCTCCACTGTTATACAGTACAGAGACTCCAAAATCACCACACACACCAAGGGACTCCTCGTGGTCATACTACAACAGCTGTTTTGGAAAAATTTGCATTTTTATAATTTTTGTGATTTTTTATTGGAATTAATCATTAAAAACTTCCAATATTGATCAATAGCTCCACTGTTATACAGTACAGAGACTCCAAAATCACCGCACACACTAAGGGACTCCCCATGGTCATACTACAACAGCTGTTTTGGGAAAATGTGCATTTTTATAATTTTGCTGATTTTTTATTGGAATTAATCATTAATATCTTGCAATATTGATCAATAGCTCCACTGTTATATAGTACAGAGACTCCAAAATCACCACACACACCAAGGGACTCCTCGTGGTCATACTACAACAGCTGTTTTGGGAAAATGTGCCTTTTAATAATTTTGGTGATTTTTTATTGGAATTAATCATTAAAAACCTCCAATATTGATCAATAGCTCCACTGTTATACAGTCCTGAGACTCCAAAATCACCACAGACACTAAGGGACTCCTCGTGGTCATACTACAACAGCTTTTTTGGAAAAATGTGCCTTTTAATAATTTTGGTGATTTTCTATTGGAATGAATCATTAAAAACTTGTAACATTCTGCCGACTTCTGCTTTAAGGTATCAATATTAAAACTGGCGAAATCAACGTTAAAAAAGGCCACTTTTTTTTCGCTGCCGACCTGTGGTCGCTGGCCAAACGCACCATGTCTCACTTGTCATTTTCTGAAACTTGGCAGCCCTGAAAGTGCCCTCCAGGAGCCACATCTACAGTAGGTGCCAAAACATGGGCTAAAGTTCCCCCAGGGAAGCCAAAACGCGTGCTGAAGTGCTCTTTTCAGTGAGGAGGCGCTATTATGTGCCCTTTTTTTCCTTTTCGCCCCTGCCCTTCAAAAATCTGTGCACGCCACTGGCTAATGTAGTATGACCAAGGGGAGTCCCTTGGTGTGTGTAGTGATTTTGGAGTCTCTGTACTGTATAACAGTGGAGCTATTGACCAATATTGGAGGTTTTTAATGATTAGAAAATCGCCAAAATTATTAAAAGGCGCATTTTTCCAAAACAGCTGTTGTAGTATGACCATGGGGAGTCCCTTAGTGTGTGTGGTGATTTTGGAGTCTCTGTACTGTATAACAGTGGAGCTATTGACCAATATTGGAGGTTTTTAATGATTAGAAAATCACCAAAAATATTAAAAGGCACATTTTTCAAAAAAACCTGTTGTAGTATGACCATGAGGAGTCCCTTAGTGTGTGTGGTGATTTTGGAGTCTCTGTACTGTATAACAGTGGAGCCATTGATCAGTATTGGAGGTTTTAAATGATTAATTCCAATGAAAAATTACCAAAATTATAAAAATGCACATTTTTCCAAAACAGCTGTTGTAGTATGACCATGGGGAGTCCCTTAGTGTGTGCGGTGATTTTGGAGTCTCTGTACTGTATAACAGTGGAGCTATTGATCAATATTGGAGGTTTTTAATGATTAATTCCAATAAAAAATCACAAAAACTATAAAAATGCACATTTCTCCAAAACAGCTGTTGTAGTATGACCATGGGGAGTCCCTTGGTGTGTGTGGTGATTTTGGAGTCTCTGTACTGTATAACAGTGGAGCTATTGATCAATATTGCAAGATATTAATGATTAATTCCATTAAAAAATTACCAAAATTATAAAAATGCACATTTTCCCAAAACAGCTGTTGTAGTACCATGGGGAGTCCCTTAGTGTGTGTGGTGATTTTGGAGTCTCTGTACTGTATAACAGTGGAGCTATTGATCAATATTGCAAGATATTAATGATTAATTCCATTAAAAAATTACCAAAATTATAAAAATGCACATTTTCCCAAAACAGCTGTTGTAGTATGACCATGGGGAGTCCCTTAGTGTGTGCGGTGATTTTGGAGTCTCTGTACTGTATAACAGTGGAGCTATTGATTGCAATTTTTCGCCCGGTGTTACAAATCAACTGGTTTTCACGTTAACTGGCGACCTTTGTTTACAAATGGTGGGCCGCTGCCAGATGCTCCGATCACGGAGAGAAAATGCTATTGACCTCAAATGCCTGAATGAATGAATCTGCTGATCTCTCGCTCCACCTCATTAATCCTAGCATGATGCTTCATTTACAAGTGTGGGACCCGAAATGCTGGATTACATTCTCAAATAAAAAATAAAAAATAAAAAATCGACACGGGATTCGAACCGAGTCGGCCATTGGAAAATGTCTGCCTTCACTTAACCACTTTTCCCAAAACAACTTACCACAAGATCATACGACGACTGTTGAGACGTGTATAGCCACAGCTGTCAACACAATAATACCACGGGCCAAATTAACTTGTGACCACTGTTATTTCAGTGACGCCGCTGTGGCAAGCTTGATTTAGACCAAGTCTTTTTTTTTTTTAATGTTTACATAATATGTTGTCCAGTATTTCCAATCCCACAATTGTAATGCAAGGGAGGGCAATTTTTATTTGTACAGCCCGTTTTTCACAAACAGTTTGTCTCAAAGGGCTTCACATGGCATCAACAGCATGAAAGATGTGATTTGGTGCTTGTGCACATAACAGTGGTCAAGTTAATTTGCAAGTGGTGGCTGTTTTTAATTTTGTATTTTAACAATCAATCTATGACTTTGTGACACCTACGGATTGTGTCTTGTATAGTGTAATGGTCAACCACTCTGACATGAAGATTTTGCTGATGCTGATGTACTTGGTTCAAGTCCCATGATGTGTTGTTTTTTTTTTTTTAATGTATTTATGTATGTCATGTAGGCTATCTGGGGAAGCTGGACGTTAATTCCCCTATTTGAGTGAGTGCTCGTCTCGAATAAACATGCTTGAAGAATATCTCTGCCTCCGTCAACTTATTCTCAGAGTTACAGCCACATCATTTTTATCTCAACAGTAGGCTATGATCTTGTGACAAGTTCCTCGACCATCTTCACCAGACTTGGTCTACTCATCGTAAAATGTTTTTCAATGCCCTGTCGCTACAGCGGCGTCACTGAAATAACAGTGGTCACAAGTTAATTTGGCCCGTGGTATTATTGTGTTGACAGCTGTGGCTATACACGTCTCAACAGTCGTCGTATGATCTTGTGGTAAGCATGTCACCCGTAAGCGTGTAGTGTAGTGGTTAAGTACGAAGGCAGACATTTTCCAGCTGGTGGCCGACTCGGTTCGAATCCCGTGTCGAGAGTTTTTATTTTTTATTTTTTATTTGAGAATGTAGGCATAATATTGTGTCCAGCATTTCGGGTCCCACACTTGTAATGCACAACATGAAGCATCATGCTAGGATTAATGAGGTGGAGCGAGAGATCAGCAGATTCATTCATTCAGGCATTCGCGAGGTCGCCTACATTTTCTCTCCGTGATCGGAGCATCTGGCAGCGGCCCACCATTTGTAAACAAAGGTCGCCAGTTAACGTGAAAACCAGTTGATTTGTAACACCGGCTACCGGCTGCGCATAGAGATCAATGTTTTCCGTCCAGCTCGGAGAACGGCTCGTTTTCGTTAAAAATCGGGTTTTGATTCTTGTAGGTAGTAGTCTGTGCTATTATGATGTGAAAGAGACATCATTTTTGTCTGAACAACGTTTCGTCTCAGAGTTATTGATCCCGGAAGTCCGAATCTGTGAACATCTGTCCAACTTTACTTAACTTTTTGAAAAGGTAGCTTGGACCTTATTACTAGCATAAAATACAATCATTTTACTCACCAAGACAACTTTGGTGGCATTAGGAGTCGTTTTGAGAAAATTAGCTCCAGTGGAGCGGCGTGTAGCCTACATCCGTAGCTATAATGCAAGAACACGGGGTACGCAATGCAGCCTCTAAATAACACATATCCGCCGCAAAACTATTTCGCCACTGTTTTGTTGATACACTAGTGTCATTCCCCTCCGAGCCCGTGGTGGCATGTGATCAACATGTTGACTACTAACCTCTGATCTGGATGATCTCCGAGCGCTGTCCGGCTCATTCCGATAATAATCATTCCGCTTGGATCACTTTTTAGCTCAATTAGCCGTACCTTGAGTAAGTCCAGGCTGCGGAGAGGAAGCCCGTGGAAGCTGAACTTCATCCAGCTGCTCATTTTGTTCTGACAAGTCAGAAACGCGCAGAAACCTATAGCAGAAACGGACCATAGCATTAGCGGTAGCTAGTTAGCCGCGCCGCACCGCGGCCGGAGATGACGTCATCCAGATAGTCAACCTACAGGAGCAGGTGGATAACCATGCCACCACGGGCTCGGAGGGGAATAGCACTAGTGTAGAGTTTTGCGCGCTGCTTCACTGGGGCTAATCTGGGCAAATTTCGTCAAAACGACTCCAAATGCCACCAAAGTTGTCTGGGTGAGTAAATGATCGTATTTATGCTAGAAATAAGGTCCAGGTTGTAAAAAAAAACAAATATACTGTAGGCTATTATCTTTTAACATGCCAACATCAGTTATCACATTTGCAGGACTCATAGGCCTGCCCTACAGTACAGTAAACTTCAGTCTGGTTCTACATAATGCATGCTGTGAAGTTGGACAATTTCATAAATCATCTTTTTTTCTTTTTTTTCTCATTAACTGTTCCATGCTATGACTATAACATTTTTGTTTGAGTGCAAATGAATGAATTGAGCATTAAGGCATAAAAGAAAAGTTCGTTTTTAGTGTGTGTGTGTGTGTGTGTGTGTGTGTGTGTGTGTGTGCGTGTGCGTGTGCGTGTGCGTGTGCGTGTGCGTGTGCGTGTGCGTGTGCGTGTGTGTGTGTGTGTACGCCCAAGACAAATATAACTGAAAACATAAAGGAGTGCACAGCGTTGATTAAACTGGGTGGTACAAACCTAACCTGGCTGGCACCGGCTCTGGCTGCCACAACCTCACCTGTGCCAGTAAATACATGAACTTCAGCCAATCACAATGGTAGGAGTTCACTGTCAGGGAGGGAACAGAAAAACTAGAGAAAAAAGCAAAGGGGAAAAGAAGACTGCTTTCATTCAATTTAATTTCAAAATTGTACATATTCAAGGATTTTTTTTTTAATGTTTGTGTTCATCATAGTTTCAGTTATTCTTGTTGCCCACCTATAGGCCATACATTAAGACATTTTTCAATAATCATTTTCACTATATTATGTGTTTTACAGTCAATACATTTGGTTAAAAACAGTGTAAATACAATATTATTACTATTTTCCAAAATCATCCTGTTAATCGTTTGCTAGATTCCCTCAGCAACTTGCATAATGAAATGATAAATGATGAAATGTTTGACCCGCATCGCGTCATCTGTCTTTTTTTTTTTATCCCCTGATTCTTGCCTCACAGGTAAAAGCCTGTCTGTTTACATACTCTGGCTAGTGTGACCTGTAAGTTTAACTTCAAACATGAAAATGAATCTCAAACAAACCTTCATCTATCAACTCCCTGCCCAAATAATGAGAATGACAGTCTCACTTTTACTCTTCACAGTCCAGCGGAGGAAAACGAGAATATTAAGCCTGGAAGAAAATTATTTGGGTAAAATTAGGACGGGTCATGACGTAAAGACGCATTCGGGGCCTCCCCGTCGGTTAATCCAATCAGAAAGTAGGCGTCAGTCCACGGCACGGTGTCATTGGGTTAAAGTTTCTACCACTACCTCGCTCATATAAATAATAACAAGCGATATTTGGGGTTAGCATGCGTGGACGGTACCTGCTGGACAAGTAAACGGGCCGTTAGCTGAGCACATCACCGGTTTACTGTTAAAGCTGAGAGGAAACAGTGCGGCAGGCACAAGCAGCGACAGCAGCAGTATGTCGGTCGACAGCGTGTTTAGGACCCGCTCTCTCGGGGTGGCCGCCGAGGGTCTTCCTGATCAATATGCCGACGGCAAAGCAGCGAAAGTCTGGCAGCTGTACATCGGAGACACGCAGAGTAGGACGCAGGAGTACAAAAGCTGGGTGGTGTCTTTGCTGAGAGAGCATGGGGTCCGGAGAGTGCTGGATGTAGCCTGCGGAACAGGGTAATGTCAGGCCAACTCAGCAGTTTACATTGACACGTTTGTCGGGGGCTTTGGCCAAACTCCATTTAAAGTTGCCATCAATTTAATATACATCCTTAAAACCAGCAAACATAACACACCTGCATGGAGCTTTATTGCTCTTTGTAAATCAGTAGCACCCAGTCTTTCATTCGGCATTGGTTCCATATACACTGACATTGTTCAAATGAAGCCACTTAATGTAGCCTATAGGCTATGTGATTGATTAGGTGTGTATGTAGTTTGTAGTATGTAATTTTAAAAATTGGATTGACCGCATGTAGTAACACGTACACGTACACAGTCACCCCGTAGGCGTACATTTTCCCGTATAGGGAGTGACTGATGATACATTTGTTGATGTTACCTTTCAGGTTTGTGAAAGGGTGTGACGACCCTGAATGCACGAGATCACAATATGGCTCATTTTGAAATAAGATGATAAAACCAAATGTTAGAATATAAGATGCTTTAAGACCTGGATAACTTTTGTCATTTTACTAAGTCAGTAGAATATGTGATATCAGCATTTTTTTGTGTGTGAATAGAACAGTTTTCAGAGAGGTAGGTAGGCTATAGATGAACTGGAGGTACTGACTCTCAGATTTGACTGGAATTTCAACCCGTTGACCTTGCTAACCCCTGAACAAAATCCGGATTAAGCCAGAGAATAATGAAAGAAAGTGCAGAGTTGCATAAGCCACAGTACCAGTTCCTGCCTCTGGCAGAAGTCTATGGCTTGGATTTAATGTTATAGCTAAGAAAGCTCATGTGCTTGTAACAAAAGCTTCAAGGTGCCAGAGTTATGGGGCTTTTGAGGCTTTTCATGCTATTGTTTGCAGAGCTGAAGGCCAGCTTGTGCAGAATACCAGATGCAGAGTTCAGTGGTTGATGAACTGGCACTGGGTTGCTGCAGTGAGTTTTGACTGGTTCCCCTGTAGTCTGTTTGCTCCCACTGATAGTGTATCTGGGATCTGGGACACCAACAAGGCCACTGACTGACCTCAGACCAGAAGACATCACACTTTAACCTGTGAGCCAAGACCCTAGTTAACCTCAACTGGTCTTATCTGGGAGAAACTGTGCAGGAAATGTACCTCTATCACTCACTATTATCGTTTACACTGAAAAAGTGTCCAAATAGTGCTAATAATCACTTTTTACAACCTCCTTTATTCTGGGTCAGCAACACAGTTTGGCTATATGCAAACATTGCAAAGCTTCTTATCTCACACAGCAGAGGTGGACTGATGTGTTGAACCAGTGTGGAGAAAATTAGCACACTGACTTTGACCCCATTCCATAGTAGTAGTGTGTCTCAGCAGCCCGGCCATCTGGAGCGATGTAAACACGATCATCGTGGAATGGGGTTACAAATGGCCCCTGCTATTTTTGGCTGTCAAAGTGTCCGTATGGACTCTCCAGTTGTTCTGTCATCAGAGTTAGAGGCAATTTAGCAGTTTGGGATTTGCAGTTTCAGCTATGCATAATCACTATGACTTGCTGACTTGTGGCATTAGTCTGACTCACCGACGAATTAACTTTAGATTTATGTTGTACAGTTGCAAGTGAAACTTCCGGCTTAACCTAAAACATGAGGTTAAAGTTGAGCTAAAATTACACCCTGTATTAGTTACTATTAAGCCGCTTTCCCACTAAAATTAGCGGGTTGAGACAGGTTTTTTAAACGCCGGTCAACCCGCTAACAATCGGCATTTGGCTCCTTTCCCATTGACCAAAATGAGCCGGGTCTGACCTCTCTGACAACCCCTCCTAAGGTTACCACCAAATGACGCTCACTCCTGTGTTGTCTTTGCTGGTTTTTAACCGGGACTTAATTTAATCCTGTTGTTTGAATTTGTCTTTTTTTTGGATACTGTTTAACATTAACTTACTAGATACTGTTCTACTACTAGTCATAACCAATACCTGTAAACATTAAGGGAATATCCTGTCTGGGGTGTTGTGGTATGAAGAAGACATTCTCACATTTGTTTTTGTGGTTGTCGTCTATTCTTTTTTTCTTGGTAGACGCGGTTTCGTTGCCGTCAGCTGTTCAGATATTGTCTCTAGCTAATGAACAAACAGTGTTTGCTAACATAAATCACCTGTAGTATTTGAACAAAGTCTTACTCAGGCTCAGTTGAGCCGGTTTGACATGGGAGGGCTGTTTTGACTTGTTTTTATGTTTTCAGAAACATTTTTTTTGTCTTCACATAGACGTCACTCCTCTTCTTCTTCTTTTTTGGCTTTTTCATGCCTTTATTAGATAGTGCAGTTGAGAGAGACAGGAAATGGGGAGGCAGAGAGAGGGGGAATGACATGCAGGAAAAGGTCGCCCGATGTGGGATTCAAACCAGGGTCGAACTGCAGCGAGGACGTTAGCCGGGGTTTGGGTTGCACCATTTGGTGCCCCGGACATCTCTTCTAAAAATCTTTTTTGGAAAGTCTGTTTCTTCACAGAAAAGAATATTTGGCATCAGTAGGCAAAAATCACCAATGATAAATATATCACACTTTGCTACGGTACAAAATAATGTCTGTGCTGTTTGTGAGATTGGATTTATTTTTTATAAAACTGAACTTTTTTTTATTGTTATCTTATTTTGCAGTGTTGACTCCATCATGTTGGTGGAGGAGGGCTTTAATATGGTGAGCGTGGATGCCAGCGACAAAATGCTCAAATACGCGTTGAAGTCAAGATGGGAGAGAAGAAAAGAACAAGCTTTTGATCAGTGGGGTACGGCAGTTTTTGCTTTGTTAAGATTGAATTGTCACAATTGAATGTGCAAAACAGTAAAAGTCACAAACTGTTGTCTTTAATTTGACATTTTGAGCTAGAAATGTTACATTTGGTGCATACCCAGAAAGAATTCATGCAGCGCTCCTCAGGCAACATCCTTATGTTTTGTTTGTTTTTTCACCTTTTTTTTGGCTTTCATTTCTCTCTCATCTGCAGTTATTGAAGAGGCCAACTGGCTGACGTTATCAGAAGATATTCAGAAACCAGGGGATGGCTTTGATGCTGTTATCTGCCTTGGTAACTCATTCGCCCATTTACCAGACTTTAAAGGTACGTAGTTACTTTAAAAGAAAAAAAACCTTCTGTCATCTTGTATTTGAACTGGGTTGGTATAAGACAAATTCATCCTTAGGTTTATGTTATGGTTTATGATTTGTATTGTGTTGACACAAAGACGCGCCTGTCACACCTGTGGCCATACCTCATAAAACTGACATATGCTGGATTAGCCCTCTCAGTGCAGCAGGGTGAAATGTTAAACAACAGGAAAGCCGGAAAAACCAGGTCTCACGTGGTTTAAACTTTCCTCTTCATGTTCTCCTCACTTGACTTCAAGTATCGAAGATGTCTGATATTCGTTCCACACCTTTTCAAACTAAACACAATTTGTCCTTGAACCTATGATGATGGTATTTCTGTACCTGACTCCAATCACCCTCATTATCCAAGATGTAATTTGGACATATGAGACTGCTTTTAATTTAATTTGTAATTGATCACTGATCATGTTCTAACGCTCTCAGGGGACCAGAGTGACCAAAAGTTGGCCCTTCAGAACATTGCCAGTATGGTCAGACCAGGTGGGATCCTCATCATCGACCACCGTAACTACGACTACATTCTGGAAACTGGGCGGGCGCCACAAGGCAAAAACATCTACTACAAGGTACAACAACATCAGCATCTATTCATGTTCTATCAGCAATAAGATGAGATCTGGGTTTAATTGTTAGCTATTACCCACTCAACCTGCAACCAGGTGTCTGACACATCATCTGCAGTCGAGGTCATTATCAGTTTAATGTGAACTGACTCTTCATGATTAGAGTAATAACTTCTGTCGTTGCTTTGTGTGTTTTGCTCTCTGGATGTTGACAGGAACTGTCAGCTACCCACTTAGCATGACGCTATCATCAACATGCTTCCAATCACTGATTCCACTCTAGCGTTAAAGTGCAGGGATTCAGTCCCTGGTAGCAGCGCCCCTGGCCCTCCACAGAAGCTGTTTGTGATTTTTCCATCCACAATGGCTGTTATGTAAAGAAGTGAAGTATTGTGTGTGGCTGGAAAAGAAAAAAAAATCAAATAGTCTTCCTCGCCATATATTAAATTAAAAATTTTTAGTGCGTGAATGCCAAGAATCCTATGGTGCAGTGTTGCCAAAAATGTGTTTTCTCTTTGTTATTTAGTCGTCCTTATTTTCCCTCCTCTGTCTTTAAGTATTTACTCGCTTTACTATTAAACAGACTACAGTATATGGACCGACATGAATCAGTTTTGGAATGATTCCTGGAGAAAAGTGAAAACACTTGCATGCTCGTGAAAAACAATTCCAAGGCATCAAAGATGCAGAAGGGCACACAAAATCTCTATTTTTAATCTAAACTTTCTGCACACTAGCCTCTCTATTTCTTTGTGTAGAGCCCTTCGACAGACCGTATTGTTTATGAATGGTTTACATACACTATCCCTAGCAGCAGCTGAGTTTAAGACCTAAATCTCTAGTCAGAGCTGCCGGATATTGTGAGATTTTCATTGAAACTGGCTCGAGTGAAACATAAGGAAACGTGCATGAAATTGCCGAGTTTTAAAGCCATTTTTTCAAGTTGGGGAAAAAAACAGATCATGTCAGGGTCACTGAGGAAGAAAGGCTGTCTGGGATCATATGAAGATATATGTTGCCAAAACTGATATGTACCATCTACTTTGTTGGAAGTATTACATTTATGTGGCGGGACTTCATAAGCAGTCAGTCCTGCAGTTGGCTACCCAGCCTCTTGGCAAAAATTCATATATATGAAAAAGACAAAGACACAACAGCAGGTGCCAAACGGCAATGATCCATATTTGACTTTTTCCTCATTACAACTATTCTTTAATCCCACCAAAGTATGAGCTATCCAGCTGGAAGACCTAGATATAAGCACTCAGTCAACAGTTGTGTGCTAGAGAAAAATCCACTTCTGATACCCCCATAATCCCAGAGTCTGCTCTTATGGTCCAACTCTCTATGCCATGACAATAAGAGCATCTTCCTGGTGTTGTTGAGTCACTTCTAATCAGGTTTCAGTTTTGCTCACATGTGGACAAGGCGGACAAGACAGTGAAGAGGTGCTGGGAGTACTGTATGGTGTGTCATTGTGTATTCGTGACACAACGCTGTATAAACGTGTTGTGTTGGGTTTTGTTTTGTTGCAGAGTGATCTAACTCAGGACATCTCCACCTCTGTGCTGTGGGTCAACAATAAGCCTCACATGATCACTCTGGACTACACTATCACCGTGCCCCAGGCCGCCCTCCAGAATCTTCCTGAAGTCAGGTAGGTCAGGTCTCAGAGGGCTGAACATGGACTGCAACACTAATGTGCATGCATCTGTGCAGTGCAGTTATTGCCTTTTTATCACAATTTTTTGATAATCTGTGAGTTTTTTTGTTGTTGTTTCTGCCAGTTATCAAATAAACAAAGTGTTACGATGGTGATATATTCTTGTAGGTCACCCCAGAAGTAAGCATCAGCTCTGGTTCCCTTGATAAAAAGCCAGTATTTTAAATATCACACACACCATGTTATTCCCAACTTGTCACTTGTCTTTGTCTACAAAAGCCTTAATAGTTTACAAAATCACTAGCGGGGTGCCGTGTGGTGCAGTGGGTTGAGCAGGCGCCCCACATGGAGAGGCTATAGTCGCTGCAGTCAGCCCCAGTTTGAAACAAAACACAACAAACAAAAACAAGAACTTTTATTTGAGGAGGAAGGAACTGCAGATGCTAAGATGTTAACTAATTTCCAGCTTTTAGGACTCTATTAATCATTTCAACACGGTTAATTGAAATAGAAATGGTATGTCAATTTGGAATCGCTCAAGCGATTCCAAAAAAACAAGAAGATAATTTGACACTCACATTTGTTTGCTAAGTATGAAGCTACGGCCAAAATTGAAAAAACAGTCTTCAGACAAACCAGCTGCTGGCTGCAGCTTCACATTGAACAGACAGAAATGAGAGTGGTATTGATCTTCACATCTAATTCTCAGCAAAATAGGGTTTTTTTTTGTGGCTAACCAGTCCTTTCACATGCAAAACTGAAATAATAATTCATGTCGAGTAGTAAATATTTTCAGTTTCCAGCTTTGTGTCTCTATTGTTGTCTGTATTGAAAATAACATGTGAAGGAATGTGAGAGCACACATTTCACACAGCCTCTCACGTTGGCAAACACACATCCACGATTTAGAGGAGGTCGAGTCCCCAGACTAAATTACAGAGTCCTCACAGCTGAAACACATCAGGTCAAGAGGATGTTGTATGTGTGCAACCTCTGGCTTTACAAACACACTGGAGATGGACTGATGAGCACTTTTAGAATTGCAGAACCACATGCAGCACAAATGATGAACACTGACCTAGAAGACTCAAATAAGACATTGTGTGATTTTTTTTTTTTCAACTTTCTAAGCTCCATCTCAGATCAGGAGCAAGATTCATGACACCATAGCAGCTGACTTGTCACTGCCACCAGTCATGTCAAAGTGGAATCACATTATGTTTGATAATGAAACAGGATTTCCACAGACAGCATTCTTTTTAATGTTGTATTTTGCACATCAAATAAATGACTTCAACCCATCATAAACATGCATATCAAGAGGATGATACAGGCAGATTTGATAATGATAGCCTCTGTGCAACCCTTTGCATAATGTGGCAACCTTTTCATAACGTCTGTCTCCCAGTGCGAGTTGTTGTTTTGCTGTGAAGACCCTGTAATGTTGTTCTAGACTCTCGTACAGTCAAGGTCGACGGACTCTACTCCCAGACATATCAGACACAGTAAGAAGTACATGGATTGGCTGTCAGCAGGAATAATAGTGTGTTTGTGTGCTCCATTTGTCCTTCTTAGTAAATTCCGCCTGTCCTACTACCCTCACTGCCTGGAGAGCTTCAAAAGTTTGCTGAAGGAGGCCTTCAATGGAAAAATGGAGCACAGCGTCTACGGAGATTTCAAGACGTACATCCCCGGCCAGAGCCAAGCTCCCTGCTACTTCATCCATGTCTGCAAGAAGAAAGCCTAACAGCCCCACCAACCAACAGACCCACTTCACATGCGCACAGCCAGGAAAATAATGAAGCTTCCTGTCCTCTTCAAGTCCCATCATGCTCTAACAGTCCTCCAGATTTGGGCAAAATCATATTTGAATATGTTTGAAAAAGATTTCATCGTAGAATTTTTAGGAATAAAACATGAAGTAACAGATTTTTAGTCGTAGAAGATTTAACCTCTTCAGTGATGAGAACAGAGAGATTAATGTCATTAACATGTCCCTGACTGACTGTGACTACATCATTACTGTATAAATAATGAGACTGGCTTTTACTGAAAGCTTATTGTTAGTGATTTTTTTTTATGGCCAGGAAAGTTGTATATTATACAATTTGGCTTTAGAGCTGCTACAAGTTTTCAATTTCTGTAACAAAATGTCAAATCAACTCTTTGCTTCACCAGGAACAACTGGTCGATTTTAATCTCTATATGTTCTCATAGCATAAATGATTAGCATGATTAGTGACAGTCCAAAATAGGTCAACTACATTTCTGGAAAATATATTCAAAATCTTTTGGACCACAGTTTTGTCCATATCTGGTAACTTACCTACAGGTACATGCCGTGTGCTGCTTTTGTGTTTCCCGCCTTTCTGAACTTTGATATCAACATGGTGCTGTACATTAGTAATATTCCTCATGATGGAGTACCTGCTGTTAATGCCAGTAATGTACTAAGATATATTCTTAGATCGCTGTATTTTCTAAGTTTACCACAAGGGTCTTAAAAACACAGATGAAGTATTTGTGTTTTGTGAGTAAAGTCGTCAGTTTTCATGTATTTTCAAACTGGAAAGCAAAAGAATAGCTGATTTCATTCTTTCCTACTGCCTTTGTGTAAGTTCAAGCAAACCTTTGACAGGCGCAGTGTGACAACAGTTTGAATATTTTAAGTGAATAGCCTTACTTTTGTAAGAGTCCCCACTTTATTCAGTTTATTTGCACAATGGATGATCACTGGCGTCTGATTAATTAGACCAGGATACAGCTAGTGCAGCCGGTGAATCACATAACTGTTATTTTAAACTGCCTTCCCTGAATGGGAGGCACGTACCCGTCAGTCAGTTAGATAAAGACGGCTCCACCCTCAAGTGTCCTTGAGCTCCTCACTAAATCTCTACCAGCTCCAGATCTAATTGACCTCTGAACTCTGTGAAGCTGGGGGAACAAAACAAGAGAGTTTCCACTGAAGCCTGCTCTGACATGGTTGTGGTTTTTCAAAACTGAATAGAAATTGCATTTACTGTTACAATTAGGCTACATTACACCCATCTCTGTCTAAGTGTACTTTGAGCCAAAACAGCCTTTACATGTTCTGGTAATTTGCCCCAGGGGATTTATGACGGGCCCGGGGTGAGTTACAAGTTTGGTGATTTATCCAAAGGTACAAACTAAGATTTAATTTATGGATAAAACAGGGTTTAGCAAACTGGTTAAAAATGCAAAAAGCTGCACCACAGTACAAACAAGGTATTTCCTTAACCCTTGAAAATGTGTTATCAACCAAAGAATTTCAAATGATTTTGTTTTTGTTTGTTTCAAAAGAAGGAAAGATTGAATGTAATCTAGTTGTGCTTCAAAGATGTATTGTGTAGTGTCTAAAATCATTGAGTTTACCAATGTAATGAGGAGAATGATGATGGAAGAAATTTTGGGCGATACCAAATTTAAAACACTTCTTTGTTTTGTTTTTTCTTTCTTTTTTTTAATTAAGAGAGAGCTCCACCACAGAGAAATCAAATATTGTCCCTGCCCCTGCTGTTTGCCAAAACAAGGCAGCATGGTGCATTCAGATGTGTCAGTGCCTCTTGTAAAAACCAAGTGTACGGCCTGCGGTAGCAGTAATGATTGAGTTAATATGAACAGTAGTTTCAGGATATGATGAGAATGGCTGAATTTCCGATGGGTTAGGATGTTAGAGTAGAGATAAAACTTTCTCAGAACAGTCTTATGTTGACAATTCGTGTAAAGGATTTTATAAAGTTTACTGCGTTACGTGATTGTTGGAATTCTTTTGCATGATATTAAAAAATTGAATTAAGTTGTGTTTTGATGTCCTGTCATTTGTATGTGGTGTTTGATCAGTAGTGATTGTAGTAGCTTTGGTTTGGGATTAAGTATTACTCAACTCTTGGGTAACATAATAGTAGTAGTGTTTATATTTACTCAGTATTTTAAACTTTAGTACACACTACACACTTGTATCACGGTTGTTTCTCCTGCATTGTGTGCATAATGCAGGTCTAACACAAGAGGGCGATGTTACACTATGTATGGTAAGTTCTCTGATGCCAGATGAAGTGGTGGCAAAGTCCATTAGTAAACTGCTGCTTTCTTTCTTTCCGCATGGTGAATTTTATCACTGTAACCAGTGTAATTCTTCAACTTAAAAAAACAAAACATTTAAATCCGAGAGAATGTCTCATTTGACTTTAATGACACTGGTCTGGTCTCAATAAAGTTTATGGTGATTGCTATCTTGCTTTGAAAATTCAAGGCCCTTCCTTTGCTTTTTTACTTCTCTGTGGAAATTTACAACCTGTAAAAGAAGAAGTAAAAGCTCTGGCTCTGTTTGTAGTCATTGCAACAATATGTTAAAGAGCAAAGACTTTAAGAAAGTTACAAAGATCCCTTGAAGCACACAGGTGTGTTACTGTCCGACACTTTGTCTGTGAGTGACATTTCCTGCATCGTCTATCAGGCTTCTGAACATGAACTCGCTCACCATCATCCACCCGCCCCCCCCCGGAGTGGAGTGTCTGTAGCTCATCTCGTCTTGTGTCTCCGAGGTATACTATCAGACTGTGGTAGACGGCCGTGCAAAGGAATTGATACACAAACCAGATGTGCGAGCCATTTGCCAGATGTGGCTGCTCTGCTTTGCTTTGCTCTACTTAGGGGAGTCAAAGTGGTCAACCATGACTGGCTTTACTGGGAAGGATCACTTTCACAGCACGTCATTGGCCAAATCAAACAAAAACAGAAGGAGCTGAGAGAGACACATTGGATGGAAAGAAGGGGATGAGTAATTATGATGAATAATGATTATACTCAAGTGCCTTAAAAAGGAGTGAAGGATAAAAGGAGTGGAGTTAACTTATTCATACACTATGTTCTTCTTGAACATTTATTTAGTAGAAAATAATCTTTCCCATGATTTTCTTGGCTCTTGTACCATTACTAGGAGGGTTTCTAAATCATACTTTTTGACCCTATATTTGACAATGAGTTGATGAACTCCAGCCGTCAATACCTTTCCATTAAATGACATGTTCTCAGCAGTTTTTGTCACTTCTCTTCATATGCTCAGTCATTCCTGGGCAATAAGAATAAGAAATCTGTACAGAGTGGAGAAACAGCAGTTTGTTTAGAGTTAATCTTCTGTAACCAGACTTGCATCATGTAAAGCTCACAGATGTCTGGAGACATTTGGGCATATTTTTGGTGAGAGGAGCACAATGGCCTGTTGTAACAGCTCAAAACCAACCATGAAATGAAATTATGGACAACTTGTTTGTGCCTAACAAGACATTAGCAATGTGTGCTATTTCTAGTGGCAACTATTCGTGAGCTTAGAATTATAGGGTTCTATCTCCGTTTTGGGTAGTTCCGAGATATTGAGCATCAAAGTTCCAACTCGTCTTGTGTTTTGGTTGACAGAACCTTTTTATTTTATGAATAACTAGTTAAAAAATGTTGAAAATTTAAAAATAACACCACACAGGCACTAACAGGCCACTAATGGATGATATTATGCAAAAAACTCAATTTTGAAAAAAACGGAGATAGAACCTTATAATTCTAAGCTCACGTATTGTCAAACTAGCCAATCAAACTTCATTCATACTTTTTGGGGAAGCTCTTTATTCCGATTTACAAGTTTCATTTGCCAAGGCAGTTTTGCTTTGACTATCAGTCATAGCGATAAGCCACCAAACATAACTCATTAAATATGACTAACATTTTCATATTGATCCCATCAGGAACATCATGTTAACATAGTCTACAGTTTGTAGTAGGTAGGTAAGTGTTGTAGTAACTGCAATGAAAAAAGGAGGGGTTTTTGGAAGCCCATTGGGATTTATGTCAATGATCTCCATGTAGCCTACTATTCTTTTTGTTTGATTTGGCATTTTCAGTAAAATGTATATTTATTTTTCATTGAGTAAGATGAGAAGAAGATACCATTATTGTGCCCTTAGTCTAACTATCTGCAGCCAGTGCCATAGCTTAGCAGAGGGATAGGCAGCCTATAGCTAGATGCTATAACCAAGGTAAAAACATAACCACCTCTAAAACTCACTAATATCTTGTTTATTTAATCCATGCAAACGCCAAAGAGTAAAAAAAAAAAAAAAGAACATGCTGTGGTTTTATAGAGGTTATGTGCCAGACTATTTCCGCACTAGTTTCCTGGAGTCTCAGCAGGTTGCCAGGCAACCTCATGCTACCCAGCCAAGAAAATAGTTTGGCACATAACCTCCCTGTAAAAACCACAACATGTTGTTCATGTGTTATTTTGTACAGCTTCACCTTTAGTGTGCAGACATGAAAGTATTGATAATGTCACTTTCAGCCAGAATGAATGCATTTCCCAAAATGTCACTTGTGGTAATTCCTCAGCAACATTTCTCTGTAACAAACAACAACAACAACAACAAGAAATGCACAAAAATTAGTAACTTAAGTGAAAAAAATCCAGGAGCAGACCGGAGAGAAAAATGGAGGTGGGTCTTTGACAACGTTCTTAAAATAGAAAAGGACGATGGAAAAAGGATAGAAGGTGAGAAACAAGACGTAATAAAACTTTAACATCTTTGCCAACTAAATCCTCCAAGAAAAACTTCAACAGAAAAGTGAGGAGGAGAAACGAGGCATGTAAAGAGGTGAGACTGAAAGTGGTAAAGAAAAAAAAAATGATGCAGGAGAAATCCAGAGGTGCTGAAAGAGAAAAATCTGAGGAGGGAGGGAAAAGTCAGACGGTATCTAAACTGGCTTCAGCTGCTTCCACCGTGAGCTGCCAGATGATGATTTTCCAGATGTAAGGAGGTAGAAGGAGAAGAAAAGGGAGGGGGTGTGGAGAGGGAATAAAAACTGATTTTTCACTTCTCTTTTTATTTGCCTTTCTGTGAGTTTCCAAGCGGAGTGTCTTGACTTGAACTACTACAGCAAGGTTGAGGGTCTTGAGTGCTTTGATGGCCCCTATTAGCCTCACAGTCCGCACAGGGACGATGCTGCAACAACAAAAAAAAGAAAAATCTGTCAAGCTTGATGTCTTCCAATAAACTCACTGAACTGCTTTCTTTCTCCACCACCTCTCCCCTCTTTTCACTTCTTCCTCCCACATCACTGATCGTTTTCTTTCCAGGACGCATGAGAAATGATGTTTTTTATGTGTGTGTGTGTGTGTGTGTGTGTGTGTGGAGACGCAGAAGAGCAAGACTAAGGAGTCCCAGCTGTCTCTTTCCCAGCTGCCACTGCTTGATTCCTGTAGAGAAAAGTGGACACGGCTAAAGAGTATAGTTTGTGTGTGTCTGTTTTATTGTATCTTCACCTCTTTAAGGGGTTTTGTTTGCGTACGTATGTGTGTCCTTTCTGCGATGCGTCATGTGTGCTTAATGTCTGTGTGTTTGTGTCACGGCTCTTTCTTGAAAGCTCTCCCTGGGACGGGCCAAGTCGAGGGTCTGTAAGCATTTATAGAGTCGTTATAATAAAAGAGTGGGTCACACCAAAAACTCAACAGCAGCTCTGGGATTTTCCAGCCCTCCACTCAGCCTGTGCCAAGATACTGTTTGGACAGAGAAAGCTGGAGATATTGAATGCCTTGTCTAGTGTTACGCAGGGGAATAGCCTAATCCAGACTGGGCCCATTCTTTCCCACATGAATGGTGTGTGTGTGTGCGTCTGTGTCCATGTTTGTGTGTGTGATGAGAGGGGCCAGTAAGAGAATCAAGAAACAGACAACATCCTCTCGCTGTGGAGAGAGAGCCTGAAGAACAATAAAGCCTGGTGAGTGAAGGAAGCACTCTGGCTAGAGGCCCGCGACTGGACAACGCTTAGCTTGTTTTTGGGTCCTAAACAAATAAATGACAAAGTTCCTCTCGGTTTCACAAGCTCACACACGCACACACAAACAGACCAACACATAAGGAAATCAATATGGTTTATTTATGACAGAAGGATTGCATGAGGACAAAACAAATGCAAGCTGTAATCAATCTGCAAGACTGGCAAGGTTTGAGAGAGCACAGAGACAGATTTGTAATTGCGGTAAAATTCTGCACTCATATTTTTCTCCCAGTGTTTAAACAGGGACATATATCAAAAGAGAAGGCCTGAATTTAATGGTTGGGACACAGTTATGTCTGTGGACAAATTACCACAATGGGAAATCGCCCAGTGTTCCGGCTCACAGGATGACTTCACTGGTGTTCACATGTTTGTTATGATGATAATAAAAAAAAATTAAAGGTTAGTTAACAGTTAAGGATAAGGTCAAACTAAATAAGAGATGATAACAGATAAGAAGCACTCAGCACAGTGTAGGCTACAGTGAGCAATGAGCACATGGCTGCTGGTTAGCAGGTAAGCATGCAAACTTCAGTTGAAGACGTCATACATTGGTGTTGCTTTGAAATAATAATCATGGTGTTTAAATATTCTGGATGAGCAAAATCAAATTACATTGAGATGTGGACTTTGAAACGGATCCACAAAAGGCCTCAGGTCTTTATGGAAGGTGGAAATTATGGCGCCTAGATTTTTCTTATCGTAGAGATGAATGCTGTTATAGATAAAATGTCAAGTGTGTCAGAAATGATCAGAGGGGAGAGACATCGGGTTAGAGGATTTATACTGAGACTGTTTACATTCTGATAGTTATCAGCATAGTTTTTCATAGTTGTATGTCTCTGTTAAATGTCATGCTTGTACTTGTTCAGAGTGTAGCACCTGCCTGAAAGCAGGAAACATGCATTCATGAATTGAATGCGATACATTTGTGTACTAAGAAGATTTTCCTCAACTTGTTCATTTACCTGATGAAACCTGTTGTGGAACTTAGGTGCAGCTTTGGTGATAAATGTTTCTGTGTGACCTAGTTTTGCTGTGAGGACAACTTCCTATCAATCTGACTTTGTGTGTATGTTTTGTGTGTGCGTGTGCCAAACCTCCCTACTGTAGCTTGTCCGGCCTGATCTCCAGTTATAGCTCAATAAACTGTCCTGTGGTCTTACTGTACATGAAGCTGCAGCAGTGTATGCTCATTAACACATCACGCACAGACAAAGTCCTTTTATGTCCACGCATTTGCGCACCTCACTTCTGTGGAAAAAACATTAACGCACACGCAGAGAGAGGTGCAGTCACGACAGCCGTGACTCTGAGGCCTCCTCACAACACCCTGCTTGGTTTGTTTTTCTTCAGTTAGACTCTAAAAAGTTTTGGTGCGTGAGGTCTCCCTCTCTCACTGTCTATCTCTCCGCCCAGCTTCCCATTCATGCCGTACACTTGGTTTTCCTCCCAGCGGTCCTCCAGGTTCATTTCAGAGCGTTGCCAGCTCACTACAGGTTAGACAGAAATAACAGTCAAGCTCTCCAAGTTAAACAGCAACCTCGTCATACCGTTTGAAAGCCCCTCTGCTTCCTCTGGGCCGCCCACCTCTCAAAGAATGTGTCTTCAGTTCTCTGAGAAATGGCACAGGCTGTGAACACACACACACACATGCACATGCACACACTCGTGCGCACATACACAAACACAAACATGTGAACGCACCCAAACAAACCAGCAGCCATGTAGAAATGAACATACGGATGTCATTTTCACACATACACAGGATGCACATGGAAGGTGTAGCTCTTGTGCGCACAAGGCACACAGACACACACACAGACACACACACAGGCTCTCGCAGCGGTGATTTCACTGTCAGTCCTGAGTACACTGCGTCTGTTGTTCAGAGGCTTTGTGGGTCCCAAAGAGTGGGGGTGGGGCCGAGGGGGACAGTGGTGGGGGTTCACGGTGGATATCCATTTCTACACACCAGTGAAACAGCATTCATTCTCCTAACTGCAGCCACATGGTGAGTTCCCCTAATGGTGTACTGTACAGCACATCCTGCCCTGTCCCGCACACTCACACAAACGCATGGACATCATCACATAAAATTTTCATAGAGACTTTTTTTTTCCTCTCCTGGCAGGTCTGCTCCTGCACTGGCTCAAGGTTTCCACAGGTTTTTAAATGTTAAGGAAGGATTTAGGTAAAACCCACACTCATCGCAATTAAATATCATAGTCTGAGTCCAGTGGTGAACTCCCCATGAAGTATCAAGTAGTACTCTTAAATATGACATAGTGATGTCCATGAGAGCAATTTTAAAGGGTTCATCAATACATTTGCTTAGTAATTTGAATGACAATACTCCTGTGAGTGTCCTCAGATTGTGTGCACTTGCTGCTTCACCTGCTTGTCATCATCAGGTTAAACTTCCTTTTGTTTTTTATTTTATATTTCATCCAGTGAGGATTGTATACATTTCACACAATTCACACCATTGATGTTGCAATACTTCAGAAAATGCCAAACTCGTAGTGGTGGTGGTGGTAGACAAAAAGTCACCGAAGTCATTGACATTTACATTCCTTAGAGGTCATATACAGACATGTGGTTCAGCCTTTCTCACATCAATTTTTAACACAGTGTGTGACTCATGAGCATCACTTTTAACGTGCCGGGCACTGCATGACAGAAGTGCTACATTCACTGACAGCAGCAGAGTCACCGGCATTTATTTGTGATGGATGGAGGGCTATCTGTGATAGGTTGCAGTGCTTTGGCTAAGTGTAAGAAAACAGTTAATGGCAAACTATTTTTTCTTTATTAAACCAGACCACAGTGCTCTAATCTTCTCTGACCTCACTAAATACTGTTAGTGCCTTAACGCAACCATAAAAAAAAGATTAAAATGCTGTGGTCAGAACTAATGTGTTAAAAAGTGGCACCAAAGGGAGCCACATAGGCATCCATAAATGACATGAGAGTGAGAACATGTTGGTGATATGGATTCGGCCTCTAGGGACCATGGATGTCCTAAATGTTATACCATTGAGGTATTTTACAGAAAAAGTGCGAACTTTGACCTTTATAGCATTAGAGGAAAAGTCAGGGATCAACAAAGTTAGTACAATTCATCATAAATGTCACTAGGTGTGGAGATGGAGATGTTTCAGTGTGGCAAAAAGCAGACTGAAAAAGATGAAAATATAAATCTAATAATAATTCATTCATTCCAAACACTTAACTCAATATTTATCAGCATAGTTTAACGATGGTTGGCTGAAGTGACTTTTATAATGTGTTGTAGCCTACACCACTCATTGCAGTATTAAAGTGAAGCTCAGCATTGTCAATGTTTTCATGTAACTGTGGTTGCTATGCACGTCGTGCTACCAGGGAAAAGTTTTGTAGTTGGATTCTTGATGCTGTTTCAACTACCATCTTCCATAAATTTAACGTTGTGGTTAAAACTTCATCTTCTTTTGTCATAAAATTGGCCAATTTGTGTTTGTTTGAACTGTGGAAAGTTATTCTGTTTGACTTTCCTCCCCCTGGACGAGAAGTCCTCCTTTTATTGGAAATTAAAAGCACAATTTCTGTTCCCAGAAAGGCCAGACACATAGTTTTGATTGCACTACATTTGTATTGAATTTGCAGGGGATGTTGTCAACAAAGCCCTCTCTTTGCCGTACAACAGTTTGCTGATGCGTTTTGTAAAGCCACTGGAAAATCACATTAGGGCTGTTTTTAATCTCTCTCCTCTTTTCTTTAGTTAACATTGATTTTAAATGCTTTTTTCAGTATTACATTAATACGTAGGAGGTATTTTTCTCTGTGACTCACACTCAGACACTGGTTGTGAGTGGGAGTGATAACAGAGATAACCCTAAATGACATGTACTAGGTTTCCTGCCCTTTAGTTCAAATAAATGCAAAGGGGGGTTAGGATTGAATAAGATTTAACAAAAAATGAAAATAAAAACTGGAGGAAGCTAGTGCAAAAATGAGTTTAGCCATCACTATTCCCATCAGCTCTACTCAGTCACACAATAGTTTTGTTATGACAAAAGGAAAAGCCCACCCAACCGGAACTGAACTGTATACAGTTAAAGCGTTCAAGAGGGGAATTGGAGCATCTTATTCAGGTTTTCTCTATTTTCACCTTAACATTTGTGGATGAGGTTCGACAGTGTACTTTTGATCTGCTCTGATGCTCCTTGTTTGTCTGGACTTGGAGTGGTTACACTGAGAACCATAATTCTTAGCTGAACCACAAAAACACAGGAGACAAAGAGACCAGCTAATAAGAATGTAGCTTTTCTGCCAATTAGAGTCTGAAGTTTCAGGTTATTTGAGGCTGAGAGGAGCAGGAGAAATGACTCAGAGCGTGATCTGAACCATAACATGATGAATGCAGGCAGACTAGGAGATCAGACCCGGTCTATATTCTGCATTTACCTGGATACAGTCATGAGTGTAATTGTGTAAAATTCTGTAATCATGTGTGAAAAACCTGTTTATGGACATTTTAGTCCATAGTCAAAGTGAAAAACAAATAGAGGTGGAAGATGAGTAATTGTTAGTTTCATTGTTTAAATAGCTTTGGTTTGGTTATTCCTGCCACCATGACTACTGGTGTTCATATACTGTAGCCAACAAGCATACATGCTAAAAATGGAAATCTCAGACAAAACAACAACAATGCACAAGGAGCATCAAGACTAATTGCTACTAATTATTAATTTATTATTAAAAGAAATATGTATTATGTAGCCTAAAGGTTATGGTAATCCAGTTCGCACCACATGTTAAATTCCATCAGAAACATTGTACTGTGAGCTTGACATTGTCTCTAAACAGGAGATATGCATTCATGTTGAGTACACATCATGAAAAAAAACCCCAAGAAAAACATGATCTGTGTAGGCCTATTGATTAAACTGGCAGTGTCTCACCATTTTAAAAAAATGGTATGCAGGGTAATTCTTGAAGGTTACAAATGTCAGTGTGTCTGTAAATGTTTTTTTTTTTGTGTAAAGTTTGTTTGTTTTTCCTTTTCTTTTTTCTCTGTTATTTAATAGTTTCTTTTCTACCCTTCAATTACTGTTAACTTTGTTGGTTATTGGTCTCTTTCTGGTTTAGTTTTGCTTGTATGTTTGTTTCTTTTTGTTTCTTATATTGTAAGGTCGCTTAATTTGCTATAGGATAGGCAGAAATACAAGCATTAATTTGCTTGTTGATAATAGGAGTTAGGCAGAAATAACACAAGCATTATGTTTCTAACTGCATGTAATAACATGCCATTTTCAGCCACAGTATGTATTTACCTTGTTGATAATGTTTGTAGTGTTGATAGTTATTGTATTATGTGGTGACTGAATAAAGAATTCCATCATCATCATTTCTAGATTTTGTGTCAAGTTAATCTACAAAGCTGCTGGATCTGGGTTATTGATGACATTGACAGTATTAATATGAGAGTGCTACTGATTGGATGATATTGATGTTCTCACTTGTTTCATTTATTGAGTTGAATTTAATATAATTATTATTTGTGCTTCTATCATTGCTGCTCTTTTCATTTTTCACCTTGTGCTACAACCTTTAATATCACAATTATTATTACCGTTACAACAACCCATGTCATGTGAACACAATACACAGCTTTCTGCATCTCTCAACTCAACCGGTCGAGACAGACAGCCGCCTGCTCTGAGTCTGGATCTGTTGGAGGTCATTTCCTGTTAAAAAGCAGTTTTTCCTCCCCACTGTTGCCAAATGCTTCCTCATAGAGGGAACTGTTGACTTTCTCTTTACAGCTCTGAGGTCTCGACCTCAATCTGTTAAGTGCACTGAGATAATGTATTATGTGTTATGCTTTGGTGCCATATTAATGAAATTTAATTGACCTGAGTGGAATTTATCTCTTGTAAAGAAAGCGAATAAGCAACCTGGAGTGTCAGACTATGATTCTCTGTGCGAAAGGCTGTCAGAAATAAAGTGCTACCTCAAGCTGCAGGCTGAATAATGAAATGTTCTCAACTCTGCTTGAATAGGTTGGCTAAATAAATCAATAAATAATCTGAAATCAAGGCCATCTTTGTGTTCCCCCCTCCAGCTCACCATCTTCATCATGTGCTTTTGCTTTTGATCTGCTACCATAGAGATTCCTCAGCAAATACTTGTATCTGCTAATTAGATAGCCAATCAAATATGTGATCAGTTCTAGGATTTACCTGAAATATTCACCACAGAAGAAAAAAAAACACAAGTTAAGACAGAAAAGCCCATCCTTCTCCATATGAACTCTGTAGATGTCTTGCTAAATCTCTGTGCATATTTAGTTTTTGAATGATTCAACTCTGACCTCTGGTCAGTTTGTGTATCTATCTTGCACAAGTGTTGTTTAACATACAGTTACAGTTGTATGTTGTCATAACACCCTGCTGAAATTCTTGTGTCTGCAGCGTCTTTCAGCTTGGTTGCACTTCTCAAACGCGCTTCAAGACACAATTGTTGCATTTCGAGTCAAACCGAGCTATGGGTCACACGCAGCAAGCAGAGAGACCAGGAGAGTGAGTGGCATTAATCAGCTACAGATGACCTGGCTTGCCTCACATGATAAATGCAGCCAAGAAGGGAGAAAAAGAAGAAAAAAAGAGGGGCTGACATTTGAAAAGTCAGAAGTGAGGAGTGGAAATAGGTTGGTACAGGCAGAGCCAGACTTAAAGGGTTAGATCAAAGCTACGAACCACACATTGAGGGTTTCAGGTCTTCATCTATCACCCGTTTTTCATACATTTGTCACTATGTTCCCATCCTTCCTGATTCCACAAGTATTTTTCTGTCGCTTAAAAGGAGCCACAGTGCAGAGCAGGGAAAGACATGACTTGAGGAAATAGGACAGTGGGCCAGGGGTGGAGAGATGCGTAGCTTATCGGCTGATCCCATGGGTTCAATGGTCGGTGTGGAGGAAAAACAGGGATGCGGCAGGACAGATATAGAACAAGGTTAAAGAAGGATATGCTACGGATGCTCTCAGGCCACTCACACTCCTCTTATAATTTCTAACCTCATTCTTTGATAAAACAATTCTATTTTTTCTCCAGAACTGTACAAATTCAGGTGTCAAAGCCAATAAAATGCATCTCTCTCTCTCCCTCTCTCGCTTTTTTAAATCTCAAGTCACAATTCATGGGCAACTTTGTCTTGGTACCGTGGAATATTCACTGGTGGGGAAAAGGGAGTGTGCTTCACAGTCAAGGATTGAGGACATCCTACACATTGCAAATGTTTATCAAATACCAACAGCCTCTTTCTGCACGGAAAATACAAGCGCATTATGCTGGCGGGAGAGACCCAGAAACATCAACAACAGCCAGAGAACTGTGGTTGTTATGTAAGCTGAATCAAATTGATCCTATGGGGATCGACTTGTTGGGCTTGAGTTGCAGTGACATGGATGAAAATTCAGGCATAATAATGTGTAAGAGCTTGCAGGGGGCAAATCACTGCCGTCGTGCTTGTTATTTAATACGACTCTTGTGATGGCATGTATCAGATTCTCTTTGATATCTCATAGATCTCTGTATAAGAGTGTCCAGTGTTCAGTGATCTGTCGTGGGAATGCCTCAAGATCTATCTATCTATCTATCTATCTATCTATCTATCTATCTATCTATCTATCTATCTATCTATCTATCTATCTATCTATCTATCTATCTATCTATCTATCTATCTATCTATCTATCTATCTATCTATCTATCTATCTATCTATCTATCTATCTATCTATCTATCGTGTTGCTGTTGTAAATCAAACAGCAGATACAAATCTCCCACACAGAGGGATTCTGTCTCGGAGGAGAGAGACTGCAGAACAGGAGGAGGAAAAAAAAAGGAAAAAGGGGAAATTCTGACAATATGTTTGAGACGGAGGTGAGCCGGGTGGAGGAGGGGTGGGACCTCTGAGACTTTGGAGCCAATTTGAGGACCTTGTGATGCAAAACCAGTCCTCAGCAACAGACAGTTACCATGGCAACGGCGAGCTGCCAAAGTTCCTTGTTGACAAATGACAGCTCCCCTTTCCTCAACATTCGCCCAGCGATGTGTGTGTGTGTTATTTTGGCAAGTTCCCATCTTTGCCTTAGGAATGGGGGGAGATGGGCATAGGGACAAATAACATTACAGTATTTCTGCATGCAGACGTGCGTACAGTCAGTATCCAGGCACACACACACACGCACACACACATCCTTTTCTTACCATATTCTGTGGGGACCCATCTTAGACATGAAACAATACCCAGCAACCACTACTGTACAATGATTTGATTCCCAAGTACCACCTGTAGCTCTGAGGTACTGCTGTTGTAGAACTACCACTAAAAATCAGAAACTTCATAGAGACGACAAAATAGTGACTTTACTGTAACTAACACTTTAAATAGTTATGCTTATGTAATGCCTAAACAGTAATGGATAGGGATGGACAGTCAGGTGAAATTGCAAAAAAACAACAACCAAAAAACAAGAATTATTAAAAATAGATAATAATAGCCATAATTAAGTGTACAGTGTAGGTAATGAACTGACATAGAAATGTTTTTTTTTCCATAGTATTATGTAAATTGTTACAGTAAATAGTGAGACAAATTTTTTGAAAACTATGATGAAGACATTATATGCAACCACAACGAAACACAATTAATGCTGTTACTGTAAATAAACATCAGTTCAACATTATGACAGAGCTGTGGTGGAAGGGATGGCAACAAAAGCTTAGGTACCGCCAGTCCACTGTTGTACTATTATGAATAATACCCCAAGTTGTAATTGTAGATACCTGCTTTTTGGAAATGATGACTTTGTACCATGTGCTGCTTTTGCAATGATATGCCTGTTTAAAAATCAGTCAGGTAATAGTGAGGGTAATGAAATGAGAGCCAGTGATACTGAGGGATGTGAAGTGGAGGCAGAGAGAGACGGGGGCAGGCTGAGCGGCAGGATACGCACAGCCCTGCGGCAGAGGTGTCATGAAAAGATGATCTTCCATCCTCACCTCGCAACAGAGCTGTCAAGATGTTCAGACCCGTGATTTAACCTCCCCACTTCACACTGTTACATCCTCCCAACGCACACACTCTTTCTCTACATTATGTGCTACAATAGTTTAGCTGCTTTCAAGCAATCCAGAGCAATGTCACACAAAACCAGTGCAGCATTAGAAATAATCCAGTAATTAGGGCACACATATATCGAGCACTATTACTGGATCAAAAGAACATTTAACCGACACCAGTGGATGACAGTCTTGTGTATGCAATGCATATACCGCGTTCTGCTTGTCGACCAAGTATAGAAGAGTATATTGTTAAAATCTCTTCAGGTTTTGAGGGCTGCAGATAGGACGGTCTGTTTTATGCTGTAACAAAAGTGAGTATTGCAGGGACAAAAGATAAGACAGGGAGTGCAGGGAGGGGTGTGGAGGTGACTGCTCTGAGCGTAATGTCAAAAAGATTAACAAGAATCGAGCAGCAAAGTGACACCTGAAAGACATTTGGCGCGTGCAATAAGCTGCAGTGCCGCACTCCACTGAACAGCAGACGGGATGGGAGGCAAGACAATAAAGAGGAATTCACACACCTACAATAACACGCACACACACACACCTCGGCGTATTGTATTTGAGAGCTGCAAGAATAGCAAGGTTGTAATGTGAAGGAATGAAGGAGGAAGCTGTGTTGGTTTTTTTTTTCAACATTTCTTTTACTGATCTTTTACACTTGTCACAGAACATCACATAAAATTATCAGAGCAGACATGCTCTTTTGTTGTTTTTAATAACAGACAATGCAGTTTTACATGTTCTTGTTTCAGAAACAGATATTGCTTTGTCAAATTCTTTCATTTTGAAAAAAAAGAAAAAAAATTCCACCGATAATCACAGGGTTTTGAGCATTAAAATTAAACAGGCTCGTATTTGACTTGTCTTGTTGAAGATATGACACTGATGCCATCGGGGATTCAAACTGTCAGTTTTGTAAGTCAGGAAAAAAAACTATATATATAAGAAAAGGCAGGAATAACTCCACCTTGCAGACCGAGTGAGACCATCCTATTGACTTAAGTGTACATCACAAAAAAAGAAAAACACTATTGACAAACATATCTTTCCTTTTTTTTAACAACTTTGGTTGGGGTTTGTCACCAATGTGAGGACGCTTATCTTTCACAATGAACAAATAAGAAACCACTGATCATGCCGTTATGAGTAGAAATGGTTTGATATCCTATCTGTCCTTCGTTCTTTTAATGAAATACAAACTGCATCTGTACCTGTGCCATCAATTGTGGGTCTTTTGTATTTATTTTATTTTTAAATGGAATACAGTTTATATTCACCAAATTATACCCAACCAGACAGACTATGATTTCACTCTAACAAGCTCAATTCTGCTTTGTTTTAAATGGGGGAAGTCCAGGTGATACACACACACACACAGGTGTGACTCTACAAAGGCAGGGCATACTGAGATAGTTAAAGGAATAGTTCAACACTTTGAGAACTGTTTTTATTTTCTTGTGGAGAGTCAGGCGAGAAGATTTAGATTGGCTGGTTGTTTTTATATTCCTCCTCTGAGCTGAAGGTCTCCTGGCACCAGCTTTACATTTAATGCATGGACATGAAAGGAATATCCATCTATTAACTCAAGGCAATATTGGGGATATGCTTATTTCTCAAAATGCTGAAATATTCCTTTAAGAATTTTATTGATTATAATTAAAAAATTGCTGAATTAGGCTTTTTTTTAATGAGCTGCTACCTGTGCAACCAGACTGAGGGTGTGATATGAAGCAAACAGAGTCCAGTGTTGCAAATGTTTCTGTAGGACGGACGCACACGGATAGAAAATTTCTCCTATGCGCCTGATGGCTGGTCTGACTTTGACAGATGGGTCTGTTGTCAAAGTGTTTGTGAGCAAGACAGAGAGAGTGAGAGCAGGGTATGGAGGGATTGAGCTAAGTGACTCAGATCATGCAGTTCTACAATGATATAAATGTTACCAATACCCACCAACCATAAAAATAATAAACAAAATCGAAAATCAATATGTCAGCCAATGTTTTCACTGTGATGGGTTGCCATAGATACACATATGGAAAACACTCGGGTCCACACAAATTAATTTTCTGAATGCTGCTGGTCAGATCATTAGCCTCCAGCTACTGAATGAAAGTTCAACATTGATTCAATTAAGAGAGGGTTTCTTGCCTGATGATGAAAGATTTGCTTTGTTCTGATTGGAAGGATAACGGCAAAACACACATGGGTGTATTTACAGTGTCTAATTATTATGCTGACATTTAATCTTTAATTCATAGTATGAGATCTAGTTTCATGCTGTTAAGATTTAAATCATGTTTGGTAAATAAACGTTGATGGACAGACCTACCGAACCGTTACAAGTCTCATCTGCTTCAATCAAACAAATATAAGTGACGTTTAGAGCAGACTTGGCTTTTCAAGGCTTCTGAAACCGTCCTTGAAGGTTGGCTTTACGTTTGAGCGTTGTCAAGACAGGTAGTGCTAGAAAAACATGCATTTTAAACTAAAAAAACAAAGAGAGCAAGTTTCGGGTGTGGAAATTTAGTTTGACTTTAAATGGTTTTAACCTGTTATAAACATCTGAACAAATCCCTGCATTTAACTACATGCCCTGTTTTCGTCAAACGCAGTCATTTGGAATGCAAGATAGCTACTTAGTAACAAGAAGAATAACATTAACACATAATATACATGTATCTATAAAAACACTAAGGCACTTGAAATCGCGATTGAACATTTCCAATGTTTATGATTGTTGTCTCTGAAAATAATTTGAAGAACACATAATGTACCGCCGCTGCAGCACAGTCACTCGCCATTGCCTGAGACAGCATCGAAATCAACAGGCACACATTAACAATGTGTAACCAATGTTTAACAATAATAATAAAAAAAAAACAGCTTCAAATCAAGTTTTAAAATGCTACATCATATCTTGCAAACACGCGCACACATACACACGCACAGAAGCACCCGCTCGCAAATCCACATCCCTTTATTTAATAGGCTTGTTTAGGGTCCTGAATCGAGACCGTTGCACCAATATAAAGCCCCATTTGAGACTTTTAGTTTTGTGCTTTGGGGCCTGAAAATGGTCTTGGAGACAGTGCAATAGCAAGCTTCACTTCACCTCTGGGATTTTCAGATCCCACCAAATGTGACCTTAACCTTCATAATTGCTTGAGAAATGTTTCCAGTGCCGAGGGAGGCCAAGAATTTTCTATTTTTCATCTGACCATAACACGAGCAATAGAGCTGGATTGAATTTGTCTGTGTCGAGTACATTATATCAGACCATTAAAATAAAGCTGACGTGGCATTACAATAGTGTAGTTAACTCACCCCTCCATCTGAATAATCTTCAACTGATGACAGTTGTCGTCATCAATGCATTTTCATTCAAACACAATGTAAGTAATTACCCAGAGAGCACAATCATTGTCTGTGAGCCCTGCGGTGCCAGAAGCTAACCTTGTGGAGCTCTCTGTCTGACGCCCACTGACAAGGTCTCACAATCTGCTCCTCTTCCTCTTCGTCCTCCTCCTCTTCTTCTTCCTCCTGCTCTCCCTCCTCCTCCTCTTCTACCCTCCCTGTCATGCAGCTTTCCTCCTCTGTCCTTGTGTGCGCACGACCCAACAAGGTCCTAGTCCTACTTTTCTGGCTGGACTTGTCTTTAACAACATCAATAGAAGGCCCTGCTTGTCTTTCGTCATCTTCTTCCTCCTCCTCCTCTTCCCTCTCTTCTTCTTCCTCTTCATTCTCCTCCTCCTCTTCAACATCCTCATCCTCATCATCACGCTCTTCTACAGCTACTGTCAACCCTACCTTACTGTGGCTAGCTAGCTGGAAAAATGAGGAGGAGTGTGGTGTGGACGGGCAGGTAGAGAGTGCTGCATCGTACATGGAGAAAGGGAGGTGGAGGTAGTGTCCCGCAGCAGCTGCCGCCGCGTAGATGCAACAGCACGTCTGGGCACAGTCCGGGCGAAGATCCCCCTGTCCTCCACGGACCATACGGAAGCGCTTACGGAAGGGCGGTCCGGCCTGGGGCGCTAAGCAGATCCGGGTGGGTACCGCACCGTGGAGCGCCTGGTGAGCAGGATTGGTGCTGGCTGGGAGGACACAGGGGCTGGCGGCGAAAGCTGCATTTGGTGGGAAACACCAGTCAGTGCTCTGGAGCAGGATCTCAGCTCGCAGACGCCGGAGGAGGTTATTAACAAGGACGGAGCGTCGGAGGAAGGCCTCTGGGTCGTCAATGAATCTCATCTTCTCCAGGGAGAGACGCAGCACGTGGGCGCGCTCCTCCAACACTGGCGCAACCTGAAGGACAATTTTCCATTAGATCTATGTAACTTGGTCAATTATTTAAAGAAGCAGGGATGCTGATTCAATAAGATTACATTACCAAACCAATTTTAAGCAACCTCAGAGAAGTATTCATATTTTTAACTAGGATATTTATGCACATAAATGCAAATGCAAACAAGCTTTAAAAAAAAGAGAACTGTGCAGAGGCGGGAGCAAAGCTGTTATAGCTTCAACATCAGCCTACTATTCAACCATGTAGCATTTACATAAATCTTATAAGATTTGAAGTTTTGGCTGGAAAACAGTTGCTTACAACGCTTGAATTAGAGCCATTCTGAATAAACAAAATAACAGACTGTGTCCTAAATCACTCCCTACTGAGTCCTGACTATACTGAACTACATTTAATAACCATATCTTCATGCAGGACTGATGCACTTTGTTTCCCTCAAACATTTCCACAATGGAACATGAGGGTCATGTGTCACAGCATGTACATTAGTTAATGGTAACAATCCCAAAGTGCACTAATGTCATGAAAAACTACATGTTAGTGACGACACTCAATGATGATTCTTATGTGTCTGAAATCTCAAATGCACTGTGGAGTCAATTATGGCCAATGGAGAATATAGACTGAATGTAATTTTGGACACTAAGTATCAGTTTCTGTTTCTGCATTAATATTTAAAGAACTCACTGATTGTCTTGACTTAGATGTCTTCATTTTTTTCTTCATACATTTTGACCAAAGGAGTTTCAATAACCACCTCGAAATCCAGATTTAAAGTAGCAGTGAAGAGGTGGTGGATGGATGGCAGGCAGTAAAATAGTAGAGTATTGCCTCCATCACTCTGTCTGCAACGTGTTTCATGTGTGCACTTTTTTATTAAGAAGTTTATTGTGTACTGTTTATTGTAAAAATGTACTTAAGATATACTGTAAACGACTGTTTGGCAGTCAATTTTTATATGTCAATGTTTAACTGAGGACCACAGTGGAAATAAGTCTTGGACTTTTCTGTGTTATCCTCGTCAGTTTCTGTATTTCTTTCTTTCCACTGACAAATAAATCAAATCAAATCAAAAATCATTTCGCATGAATGCTGTGGAGTGGGAATACTTACAGTCTGACAGTATGTCCTGAAACTGAAGGAAGGTTCATCATCATCATCCACAAACTTCCTCTTGAAATATGCAATCCTCGACACTGAAACATGATCAGGAACTCGCCTGCACGGGGGTTCTGCAGAGAGACAGAGCACTGTCATAAATCAACTGCACTATGGGACTATTTAATGTTTCCACAACTTGGACATGAAACTAAGTATGACTGCATCTTTTCACAATTTAAACACCATGAAATACCTCTTATTCTGAGTGCAGTGGGCCAAAGGCCACAAAGTTATAGGAAGAATCCATATCACAACTGCACATCTGACTTTGCTCAAGTCCTGTTCCTTCACCGTCTATTCAACCACCACAGCCTGCGCTTGTTTTGTGGAACAGCATCTGATTAAGTCAGGCTTAAATAAATGACTGAATGAACATCTGTGTTGGCGTGTGTACCTTGTGTAAATTGCTCTTCAGAGCTGCACGGTGGGGCAGAGCTTGACAGGCAAGTCTTAGTGCAGCGCTCTGATTCCCATATGGGCTGATATGCGGAGAGCGGTGGGTCTCCTTCTGGGTCCAGGAAAGGATTCATGGACAAAACAAGGGTCATCTCTCTCTCTGATTTTGGTCTGGAAAAGAAAAACAGAATGGAAATGAGTACAAGTGGACAACAAAGGACTGAAATCAGCTGTATTCCTAATCCAAAAACAATATCCACTCACAAAAGAAGTGTAAAAGGTTATGTTTGTGCATTTTCTCGATGTGCAGTCAACTAATATACTTGTTATTGGTTAAGTCAGCACCAGTTTGTAAACTATTTTTACACATGAACAGCAAACACGTCATCTCCATAAATTTCGCAAGCGTTTTGCATATGCCTTCCTAATGATGTGGCAAATGATAACAAGTGTGTCCATGATACTGGCAAACACGCTGGTGTTGCATGGGGGAGTAACCAGCCTCTGTGCAAGCTGTGTGACGAATCTGAACTACGATAATGGCGAGCGTTGAAAATTGGCAGATGGCTGGCAACTCTGCGATACGTAACAAGTGGGGCACAGATGGAGAGATGACACCCACTCACACCATGAATTCCCTATTGATTAGGTGGTAGGAGAGTTAGCGAGATGTTTGACACCAATTTGTTCAGTGAAATGTATCCCACACGTGGAAATGTGCTGGGAAGCTGTGTCAACAGCATGGTAATCTGGAAAAGCAGAGGAAATGTGCACTCACTGTGCCAGTGGGTCCAGTGCAAAAAGGCAAACAACTAGGCAAACAAAAGGGCTTTTTTCAGTGAGTTTCTAAACGATACAAATATTTGAAGCCAGATTAGCTTATGTTTAAAATTACTGATGCAGATAAGAAACATGAGGCTGACACATCACTTGGCAGCGAGCAGGGCTAACCCCCCAACTGAGCGTCTTTCAATCTGACAGCAGAGCCCTGGTATCAAGACACAAAGGGGCCTGAGAGCCCAAAGCTGGTCTCCGAATCCTCAGCGAGAAACTGTATAGTCCTTTTGATCACAGTGAATGGCTGTCATCTGGTTAGCTGTTGTTTCCTCCCCTTCATGCAGAATGCAAAGCCAGCTGTTTGAGGAATAAGCGGCTGGACCTCCTCGTCACCACCTTTCCTCCTCGGAGCTTCTCCCGCCCCTCCTCCACCTGCCTGCGTGAGGGGATGTCATCGCCCCGCAACCCATCTTGACAGACCAAACTGAGGCGACACCATCTCAGCCCTTACCCCTGTTGGGGGAGCTGATTAAAATGTCCGCTTCAATAAGCTCCCCGCTTTGCTTGGGTGCACAGTTTTATTTCAGTGTGCTGCTTTTCTAGTGTTTGCTTTCAACAGACTAATCAGAAACACCTAAAACCAGTGAAACATCACCTCAGACTGCGCCGCTCTCACCAAACCTATCTACCAGCCGCAGGGAGTAATGCATTACATGGAACAGCTTTACATTTTGTATCTTATACGGATGTATCAGGCATGCTTTAAGATCAACAGTCAACTACAACAGCCCACTACTATTTCTGCATCACTGCAGCTGAACCACTAATCTGTCTTTTTTGTCAATTTTACGCCTCATCTTATCCTAACTCGTGAACAAGCGCCCCCCTGAGAATCTACAGTATATTGCCATGAAGGAGGTGCATGTCCCTGTGACAAACTGCCCTGGGGACAGACTAATGGCATGTCTACACACAAATGGTTTGAACTGCGTTTTTCACTCGACTCCCAGTTCATATTCCGGTCAATCACGCCGTCTACACAGTCTTGCATTTTGACATTCCAAGTGTTGTTGTTTTTTTTTGCTCCCATTTCATGTGTGTAACTGTAATTTTGAGTATCAGGCTCTGAACCAAAATGCATTGACCTACAACTCAATACTGTGCAGATGTATGAGGAGCAGATACGCCTTCCGGGTAGACATGGTTGTCAACATTTGACACATTAGGATTCATTGATACGTCTCTGCATATGCACATATATTTATACACTGGGATATGCTGCATTACATTTTCAGGAAATTAAATTCATAAACTGAATATAGACTACAGTAAATAATTCAACGAGAATGCTTATTTTTCCCTACTAAATTAAAGAGCTGTAAAAACCATATGAATACCAATTAATGCCATAAAGCAGCAGCACTCATTGGCTGACAACTCTGATGGCCTTCACAACCCACAGAAGTCAAAACAGGCCTTGGGATAACCTGTGTTATGATCTGATATTAATAAATCAAACTGAACTGCATAAACTTTGCCTACAGACAAGTGTTTGCATGTGGCTGAGGTGGCTCCTGTGTGTGTGTGTGTGTGGGGGGGGGTGGCGTGTCAGTGTACGACAGGTGAAGAGGAACAGCTGGTGACTCCACGTGTATCAGAGAACACGGTTTTCTACAGTTGCCTGAGGCCGAAACTGAGTGAGTTGTTAACAGTGACGTGGACTCAGCGGCTCCCTGAGAGTTACAGATGTGATACGTGGAGGACAAAGGAAAACAACAGACTGCAGTTCATCACCGACACGTTCTCCGTACGGCTCAAACGCACAGCTGCAGGACGTAAGATTCTCCTCTCGCTGTCCGTCGCAGCCCGCACCGCAGTCGTGCTCATAATCCTCCACGTCACATTATGGATTATTCACATCTTATGGTGTGTTGTCATTGTATTTGTGCGAGCTAGATTCCGCCGCTGAGGGCTCCCCCCACCAAGGACCACCAACTAGGGCCAATTATGTCACTGTTATTGAGTGCTAGTGCCATGGTTAATTAGCAGCTTTGGCCCTTCTCATTTCCCCCGAGCTGCTTTTTTACCCTCAGCTATTTTCCTCTCCATCACCTCCCCTTGCCGCTGCTGTTGCTACGTTTGCTTGGGCACAAAGAAACAAGCATGCCATCACTCCCCCTGCCCTCCGTAGGGACCTCCATCTCGACATCTCCCCCTCCCTCTTTCACCGTCTCTTTCATCCCCCAGTCTCAATCTCTCTCTCTTTCCTTCTGTGTGTGTGTCTCTTTCCCCCTCTGTCTCTCTCGCTGACATCCTTTCAACAGCGGTCACAGTTGACAGCTCTCTGAACCGGGGGGGTGAAAAAAAAAAAACACACACGAAAAGAAAAAAACAAAAAAACAATGAGAATAGCGACAGAGCAGCTTCCCTGCATGTACAGCAATACTTCTTGTTCTTCAAAGAAAAGGAGGAGGAGGAGGAGGGGGGGGAACTGTGTACAAGTGTGTGTGTGTGTGTCTGTGAAAAAGGAAGGGAGAAACGGGTTGAGAAATAAAAACAAGGAACGAGGAGAGAAAAACCTCCTGGGGGGATATCATCCCTCTCTTTCTCTATTTCTGTCTGCAACTCGCAGGAATGTGAGAGTGACTGAGTGCAAGTGCGAGCTGTGTGTGTGTGATTGTGTTTAACAGAGTGTGTATTTTGAGGAGGGGGGGGGGGGCTGTGAGTGTGTACAGGCGTGTGTATGTGAGGCACTGCTTCACCTCTGTTCAGTCACAGCTCCGCTGGCATCTTCCCTCTCTCGCAGCTTCCCTGCCTCTGTCTGACTCTCTATCTCGCCTTCTTTTTCATTACACCCTTTGATGATGAGAAGTTAATTGCGGTGCCAGGGCACGAGACAAACCGTGGGAGGGGAGCCGAGTGATGGAGAATAAGAGGAGGAGAATGGGGGAGAGGTGGAGGAGCAGATAGAGGGAGGACGGAGGGAGGGATGGATAGATGGAATGAGTCAGGGAAGGAAAGATAAGTGCCTTAGGAGCCTTGTCATGAGTGGAGACAGATCGCCCGCAGGGATGATTTCTGCTGCTGTGATTGACTCACTCCCTCCAGCGCTGAGATAGACAGGCGCACACACTCAGACATGCACAGCTTGTAGTGTCCTCAAATATTTTGGAGAGAAAGTCAGCTAAGGCCATGACAGTCAACCGTGGCGCTCCGGGACCACACTGCTAATGTCACACTCTGCCTTTCACACACACACACACACACACACAGTGGGTGTTGTTGTATCTTCCGCACACTAAGCTATTTTTGACATCCACGTTCTAATATTACATCCAGAGTCTTTGGCAGCTTTGAGGATTTTAATTAGGGATTTGGATTAATTTTGGGGTATTGTTAAAGTAATATTATTTGCATTGCATTCATTATTGCACACCTTTCACTTCACATTAGCCAAAAAGAGCATCACCTGTGATCATACACCTGTATCACTCCACCAAGAGCTTCAGCCACCATTGTGTTTATACTGTAAGACAAGAAGCTAGTTGCTTGGGAGGTAGCTAGCTTGTTTGAGAAAAGTGAGACAAGATAAGAATTACCATTGCTTTTGATGACAGCTGTGTTGAGTAAGGTAATGAACTTTTATGCTTAACTTGCACTTTATTTTGAACTGGTAGCATTGGCTATGTAGCAGTGGCTCCCTAAAGGATGCCAACGCCAGTGTTCCACTTTTAAAATTACAACTACATTTTTATCACTGAATAGTTAACAGTTCAAAAAGTGTTTTTATCTTATCAATAAAAAAAGAAAAACAGAAGAATCATCTTGCTACCCTTGATTATTTCGGGACTAACTAGCTTCACACCGTAGTGCAGGAACAAATCAAATTCATGCATCATCAACTTGTGGGGATGTGAACTTTTTGGCGGGTACTTTTAGTTTCAGCCTCAGTCTGTTGGCATGATAGGCCTATTGATAGATGGCCACAAAGCCAGCATTTATGTCAGATATCTATTTCAAAAGAAATATCAATTGCTTTCTGACTCTACAGCGCTCCCCCTACAGTTTCCGAGTGCATATTTTCACTACTGTAACAACTCAGAGCTAACCCTCCTCCCTCTCCCCCAGCCATGTGCAATTGTTTTTAACGAAGCCGGCGAGAAGGCAATCCATGCAGTGATGTCAACCGAGGTGGGTATAATGTTAACAAGAGATTACGGATTACCGGCCGTGTTTGTGTCGTAGTGCTGTAAAGTCCATGTCTCTCACGAGATGAGATCTGGGACACCAGGTCGGAGGTGCTGATCTTGCAAGGTTGGTTTTTGGCCAAGAGATCGTAGATGGAAGGTAGAGGGCCTCCATTCCCCCCCTAACAAGTCATTTAACCATCACAATTACTCCAAAGCTGTTTAATCAAGGTACAAATCTTGCATAGTTCCTCTTTAAATGAAAGAAACCTCTTTGGTGTGTCATTACTAAACCTAGCACTGTTTTCAGGTTGTTGGGGTATGACTAAGCAAATCCATTTTTGTTTTTCTGCACAGACATTCCTCTGCTGCATGCCTCAGATATGAGGACTGTACTATCGCCAGCAGCTCTTATTTTCACATTTCTTTTGCAACTCCCGCACAATATCAACAGGAGGTGGTTTTTATGATGAAAGTGTTGCTGACTTTGGTCGCAGGCATTTATGTTAGTACAGTCAGTAAACTATGACCCTCCAGGGTTTCAAGCTTATCTGTTTGTTATCTTCATCCTGTCAGCTGTGGCTTTCTAAGAGTGTTTCAAAGTTTCACTTACTTGTTCCAACCTGAACTAAAAAAAAAAAAAAAAACAGTCAAAGAAAAAAAACCTAAGCCAAACATGAGGGCAGATTTCATTTGTACAATGATTCTCGAGAATGAAACATGCGTCTAATAAACCTTGTGCTCTCAAAGTAATTTTCTCTGTGGCCTCAAAAATGCTAATCAATCCAGCATGTGTTTGACAGTGTGTGCTGTACTACTCTGTGTTTACTCCCTGTTCTTTTGGCCAGGTTTTTAGTAAGTGTTTCCGAGCCTTAGGGGAACAGATAGCAGTGAGAAGAGTTCATGTCTGTGGTTTTCACATCAAAATAGATCCCAGACGACCTGCGAGGGTCTTCACAGCACACACAGGCATGCACTGTACTGTATCACATCTCAACAACTGCACAGAATCGGAAAGATAAATTGTAGAACAGGGAATTCTGGGAGCAGGAATGTGTTGGTGAGATTTTGTTCTGCCATATTCTATTACTATAAATGAACACGCCCATTGCATCACGAAACAAATAAAGCCTAACAACAGAGACTACACATTTATTATTATGATTATAGAACTACAGAAAAATTGATGGTGTTATCATCTATTACTACTACATAAATTGCTATGGCCAAAGACTGTGATAATGTGTTTCTAGGCAAAACTGACTATTCTTGCAGTAAAAATTTAATTTGATCAAATTAGTCATCTGGATGAAAGTGGAACATCATTATCAAATGACTGAACTGCAGTTTATAAATGATATTGGGACAATTCGTTGGTTTTGTCTTTAATTTCTAGTGATGAGCACTGTGACAGTTCAGAGCCTCCAGCTTAACATTGTACTACTATTATGAGTAAAGGACGTGCTTATACACTTGTAAACTGCTAAATAGGAAAAAGTCCATCATGTAATTGTAGAAAAACAGTTAATAATATTTCATGTCTATCCATGTGAATTATCTAGGATTATCTGTGATTAACTGTCAAGTCCTGATAATACGAACACCATATTTTCTAGCAAACCAAAAGAAAAGGAAAACCTAACTACGACTTGATGACAATCTGAGGACATTTAAATGGTTTTAATGCTTAACCATAGTGCCGGACCATGTGTGATGCCTTTTAGATCATTTTGCTGGTGAGACAGTTCACAGGAAATGAACAATTTGAGGGAACAAACTGGCAGGAAAGTCGAATGAAATGTCTTCCACATGCATAAAGCACTGGGAACTGTGTTGACAGTAACCTTGTGCATATAGTGAGAAAAAGCCTTTTATAAGTCAGTCTTGACAATGTCAGCTCTTGTCAGTGTCAGCTCTTGTGTATGTCAGTATTTATTCCTGTATAGACTCAGACAGGTGTGTGCATGTGTGTGTGTGTGTTTGTAAGAGAGAGAGAGTGTGTGTTTACAGTGACAGTTTGTGTGGTGGACCAAATCTAAGTGATACATCTCCACAGTGAGAAGATAAGTGGGCGTAGCCCTGAAAGAGCTGCCTGTGGTTGCATTGACAGGAGCTTCAACAGCAAGCTTCCTCATAGCTCTGTGATCTCACGGCAGGAACTTTGAATCTCACAGGAAGGGGGAAAACTTGAGTACAGGCACTGCCGTCCCTGCTCCCCTGCATTTCTTTTTTAGTTTGATGCCTGCTGCCTCCGCTCACACTCACAGAAACTGAATGCTGATGTGTTCTGACAGGGGCAGAGCCACAGAAATCTGTCACATGTGGAGTACCTGTTGTGTTGTATCTTTATAGTGTTGCCTGGTCACCTGCAACACTTTGATGTTTAGCCTTTTAAATCCTCTCACTTGAGACTGAATTCCTCCAGGAACAACGATACCAAACGCAAGTGCTACGGCAAATGCTGCAGTGAAATGGAAAACCCCTTTGCAGCTGGTGAAGATGGCTTAAGGCCTCATCAATTAAACTGGGGGTTTCTGCAATAAAAAGAAATATGGACGTGAATATGTGCAGACATAAACATAATGACTAAGAAATGCAGTCCAAGTCATTAAATTGGTGAAAACAAAATAGGCTACAACATGTGCAATGGAAACAGGCTGAGTGAATAAATCATAAAGAACATGAAGCATGACTGTAACGTCACTCAAGCTCTAACTGACGACATGAAAAATGAAATATTTGACGTGTGAGCCAATGAGGAAAATGTAACGGTCCACAGACTGATATATGAAACAGACATGAATGTTGTCCATCCCGTTTTCTACATTGTTCTGCCACAGTTTAATGACACGACAAATTAACACAACAGCTCTTATTATTTGCATGACATTATTGGTTAAAGTTTTATGGAAGTCTTGTTAAAATTTTGGCTACGTTTTGAATAGAAACTTTGCTTTGAATGTCAAGTGCAAATTGTAACTCTCCTTCCTCTTTTAGTATAATACTTTATCACGATATTGTGTTTGTTATGACTGCTATGTGTGAGAAAATGGTTATATTATTGCAAATACTTGAGTTCTGGACACCTAGTGTACCCAAAAAAAGTTTAAGGTAAACACCGGGCAGAAAGTGGGCTAATGAGTAATAGACTGTAGGAGAGAAATTCCTCTGGTGTCGATCGTCATACTGTAACTGAGAACTCTACGCCAAGCTACAACCCACTTCTTCTCAGTATGGAGAAGACTCATTCCATCAATATGCCTGTTGGCGTGGGGGCGGAGAGTGTGCGAGCGCTGGCATCAGAGGGTGAAGCACACAGCAAGACAGAACAGATAGGGAATAGATAATAGGTTTCATGACATCAAGTTCTCCTTCAGAGCAGCAACAACAAGGCACTGTACGCCATGAATCAAAACTGAGACGCTCAAATAGCAAGCAATTAGCCCCCTACTAGCAGAGTGGACCACAGTCACACAGAAACACTGAGAATAACCACGCTGAGCAAATTAGACATAAAATCTGAAGAGGTTTTGCAGAAGCATGCTCAAATTATAAATCAATGCCATGATAAGACTGAATCTATGCTTTTGGGTCTTTTATAAAAACTCGGGTGCATTGAAATCTCAAAGGTCCTTGTCCTAATATACTTATGTGTGACATTAGATCCTCTCTGAGGAGTTTGGTTACGATTTAAGATGCTTAAAAACTGTCTTGGTTATGTGCCTTTTGTATGCCTTAAGTGAGACATGTGAGGCCTTATTTAGATTACTGTTAAACAGCCTTGCTTAAAATGTTTCTACGGTGCTTCACTAAGTGCAACGCCTCCTTGTGCATACATAAACGTTACCTACAGTTACGTTGGCAAACATCAGTGCAAACTTTTGCACAGGATGTCCATGTACACTTGCAAAATGGAGAACCACGCAGGGTGATGTCTTGTCCCTCCCTTCTTAAAATCGCATTACGATTTTAATTTGTTCCAATACAGATATTGTAAGCCATGTACAGTAACAATGCGGCTGTGGCATAATTCATGGCATTGATAATGAAGCCAGATGGCACTGAGATCAGCACATATCTCTGCGCCTAATTAATATCATATTGAAATGGAAGACAACAGGCCCATTGTCATGATGTATAGAGTTTTCTATGGACTTTCAAGGCCAGTTTAGCGGATTTACATTCACACTGGACAATTACACATGATTTACATACAAAAGTGATTATGTATTGTATTTCAACAACTTATGAATCTGACGAACCAGATGGTTTGTTACACAGAACCATCTGGAGTGGCGTTGTTGAAAACTGAGAGAGGGGAGGAACTTGCAAAAAATACTTAACAGGTGACTGGATAAATCATCCGTCTTTCATTGTCTATGACAGGCTAACTCCAACCAATCAGATTCTGATCCATCCCATTTTTCTTCCCAGTGGAACACATTAATAAATCAAACTCTTGCTGAAGCCACTCAGCAGATGAACTTACAACAACAGAAGTGTGGAAATACTCTCCACTTCTGGTATAAGTGACGGTATAGCACCATCTCTGTAGGAGATGTCACTGCCAGTAGTAGGTGGGCGTTTGACCACAAGTGACTACCTTGGTGTTTGGCAAGATGGCTTCTCACTTATGGGAAATCCAGCTTATTCACAAACTAAATGACTTCCCAGTAAAATGTGTGTAAACAAGACATTATTATGAATCTAATTAATGGTTTTATAGAATCTGTTTATTCTAAGGAGAGCCTGGACAATACTGGACATAAATAACAGCCAGCAAAGTAGCTGCACAATCTGCCATTCCTCTCTAGATCTGTCTGATGATATTTTCTGTTTTTTTTCCTTTCTTTTTCTTCTTCTTTTTTTTGGTTGCATCCTAGATTGTGTTTGTGCCAGCTTGCAGCCTGTCAAGAGGCATCAGTGCAGTGTGCAAATGGTGGAGGGCCGTCTTGGCCGTGGTGGCGTGACTAAGCTGGGTTCAGAGCCCTTAGGGTTTCACCCGGCGCTCTTCTTGCTGAGTGGTGACACATGTGTTGTGACAAGGCGGCTGTACGGAGCTGCATTATGGTTTATCTGGGGATGGCTTGTTGTGGCTGTGAGGGTTAACAGGCCAGGGCTCTTTGGGTATGTCAGTGCCATTCTCCTGGAGGTGGATGCACCGCATTAAAGACAGACAAGGGCATCGGCATGCGCTTATTTTAAAAACAAACAAAAAAACATTCTTTGTCACGTTACAATATCCCCAAGTAATCCCTTTCACACTGCTGAACAGGCAATGTTAAATGGATTTCCGAGCTATGTATGAGAGTGTGAAACTGAAGGACGTTTTCAAAGCTAATGAAAAGGGTATGAAATCCATCAAAGCCAGAAATACTTTACCACAATTACACTTTTACTTTCTATAATGCAAGGCATTTTGTACCATTTCTGTACATGTTGCATTAAAGTACCTAAAATAAATTAATCTTGCAGATAAAGTAGTGAGGAAACATGTTTGTGAAGTAAGTAAAGGATTTTTAGTTGTAGGATCCCAGACTGTAAATGTAAGTCATAAGGTCTCAGCTATAAATAAAGGTCACGTCACACCTTCCTCTATTTTTACAGTTGGGTAGAGACAAATGTGTGTTTTCCTCTCCTCTCAAGTTGTCCACCTTAGTTGTGTGTCTTTCTGGAGCACAAAGGCGTATTCATGACAGGGAAGCAGTGCTTGAGGGGAAGAAAGAAGTCTGGGGCTACACCCTGCAGTCCTCTCTCTCCCCCTCTCTCACACACACACACACAAGGAGGAACACACACACTAAAGCAGCTCAACTTGTCTTGGCTGAAACCTTTTACACAAAACAGAGCAGCAAAAGAGAGAGAGAGACAAAGGGAATGAGATGTGAATCCGGCCAACTATCAGCACCACTGAGTGCACTGGAATATATACACTATCCACTGCACCTGCTTTATTCTGCCTTTTCTGGCAGATTACAAACCATTACAGGTTGGTGTATGAGCAACCCTACTTCAAGCGATGTTAATTTTATGCTTGGCACTGCATTCGCTGAAAGGCAGCAGCCTTTAAAAAATGTATTGAATCTCCTTCAGCGTACACTACATGTCTGCTAAGAGCCATGTTTTGAAATGCTGTTCCAGATGTGAGAGCGCGCACCCCGCTGAGAGAGATGAATGTCTAGGGGGCTGTGGGCTACCTACAGGTTCACATCCTTAATGAGCAGAAGAGTCTGCTGAGAGCAAGATATGATTGATAGCGCCGCGACAGAACTGAAAGAGGGGAATCGCAGCAAGGGCTTTTGATAAAGACGATGGGGTGGAGGGCTTTGGCAGGCGGCAAAGAGAGGGAGTCTGGCATCGGACTTGCCCGTGCTAGATGCCAGGAACCTGTCCACCGTGCTGCAAAGCCGGAGTGCTTCCTCTTGTTACAACCCCTCTTCTCTGGTCTGTGAGTTTAATCTGGGCTGGATGCTCTCCCCTGTTGCGTGCCTCCCTATATTCCACATAACACACTTTTCCCTCCAAGGGAAACAAATAGCAAAGGTGGAATTCCTGGCAAGTGACTCCGGATGTTGTTGGCAGCGAGTGGAGGTGAAGCGCATCCAACCCTATTACCAGCCCACTGCGCTAGAAGCCTTTCTTTCACCAAAACGGCAGATAAAGAAGGTTAGAGACAGAAGGAGAGACGGGAGTTTATTTATGACACTTATTCATGAGACACGCGGTCTTAGAATTTCTCCCTAATCCTTTCTTGGCTAACAAAGTGTTAATAGTCCACTCCGAGTGGAGTCGAAGCTTGTGACACTAAGTCTAGGAAAGCACAGAAATGACATCAAGGAGAGAATTACAACAGAAGCTCAGAATTCAGCTAAACTGCCTAAGCCCCGTCCTTTCAGGAGGCAGCAGTAATACAGGCAACCGCCACTTCAGGATTTGCAGCCAAGTGCTGTCCCCACAAAATAATGAAGTGAGGCTGGATGGACGCCAGGAGGGTGGCTGGTTATGTCAGCCTGCATAATGTGTTAGATCAGGGTCTCTGTCATGTCATACTTATGAGCTATTGACTGCCCCGATTCATATTAATCCTGCAGTATCACATCCAGTCGACCTAATAAAGGTTTATCCCATAAGTTACTGAGTTCAGTTGACATTCCCTACATTAACCACGAATGTCTTGACTAATACAAATTGACTAAATCAGCAGAATTACCTCCTACATTTATGGTTTTAATTCACTATATTCCTACAGTCATCAAGTTTTAGTTGTCATTGCTCATTTGACTTGACTGAAATGAAGCAGAGCTGCTCTGGAAAAGTGGTGTCTACACCATTTATTAAAAAAAAAGAAAAAGACTCAAGAATAACTCATTGTTTTCCTTCTTAGTGTGACCTAACTGCACAGCACATCAAGTATGGGCGGCGACAGGAGATGTGCACTTGCCAAAATTTAGTTTGAATCCAGATGGGATGCTGTGTGGTGTAGTTAACTGTAGCATTACTGAAACAAAGACACACACACACATTGGACCTTGTGTGTTAAAGAAACACTACAGGTAACTTCAAAGCAGAAAATTAGCCTAAATATATTTCTCAATGCAGTGAAGATCTTCTGACATTTTATGTTTTTTGTTGTTTTTTTGACATATTTAGCTGAAGGAATGTGGGCTTACCTGTCTTGGTTTGTTTTGCCGTCGTCCTCGGCTCCACACTTGCTTTGTGATATCGACTGAAATCCAAGGTGCGCTGATGAAAAATGAAAAACTCCTACTGAATAAATACTACTGTGTCCTCCGCTGGCTCCGTGTTGTTCTAATTTTAGCCTACTAGCAGACACGCGAACCACACAGGCGGTTTAAACGCTACTTACGTAATTACTGGTTAATTGGCTACTTGTCTAAATACTAATCATTAAGCGCGCGCGTTTCTCCCACTAGACCCGCGCGAAGCATCCCCACGCGCTTTCCTCACTGGCAAAGATACACAGCTGCTTCTTTTTTTGTTGTTTTTTGTTTCCTTTCCTCGGTGCAGAGATTGAAGGTGAGCTGGCTGTTTCGGTGGTGTGGTTGACTAGTCCATTCACGGTGGTTTCCGTGTTGAAGGTCCGGACGGAGCAGCTCACGTCGTAACGGCTGGGTTGACAGTTAATATGAATGTGTGGCGGAGAAAACAACACCAGCGTCGCAGCTTCATTCCCTCCAGTCAACTACTGCTGAGGAGTTCACGTGCTGCTCGGAATTTACCCCTTTCTCTTGGTCAACAAGTTGAAAGTGAATCAATATAGCTACAGTAACAGCGTCGTTGTTACTGCTGCTTTTGACTCTGTTTTGCCTGGACACTATCACTAACTATTGTTTTCATTCATTTTTAATGATTTTTATTTGTTGTTGTTTTTGGACAAACAACCATACCATCTTTAGGTTGCTTTCTTTGTCCAACTGACACAGCCTAAATTAACCTAATAAAAATTGAAGATAAATGTATCACTTAATCACCCCCAATAACCCTGTGTTTCTGATGAATTTGTAAAAAGATTGGTCATTTGCCTTTAAAACAATTCTAACCAGCAGTCTGAAATACCACACAATACGACACCGTAATGTGATGCCAAGAACCATGAAAAATTGATTATAAAAATAAACACAGATTTCTGTAAAAATCAATGACTACTCACTTATTAGTATCATTGCTTATTGAGTCAACTTAATGTTTAATCTGCTACTTATTATTACGAAACCATCAGCAAAGCCACACATCACCAGTTTCACCAAATGTCTTCCTCGTCTGTGTTTTCATTTACTGTGGTGTTCATTTTCCTTTAACAGTCCCCTGAATGTCAAATTAAAACCACATTGTTCAGGCTTGTGTACTGAATTCGTAAACATCATATTTCCGACAGCACTTGAAGGCATTCCAACACTTTTTTTTAGATGGGTTGTGTGTTGGATATCTGCTCTGCAGGGACGTGACCGACAAAGAGAGGGGAGGGAGCAAGCCCCTCTCATCTGTTATGCATTTCCCCTTTGATTCAGCAGCAGCCACTGAATCTTATTTTCCAGCATTTCTCCCCCTAAGCGCTTTGTTCTGTGTTCAGCTGTGGAATGTGCTGGGGAACACACTTAATTGTAAAAACCTTATATCTCTGATCTTGTTTTCTCCTTCTTTACCTTTTTTTCCAGCAGCTAAAGCTAGAAATGAAAGATTAAGGTTGGCACTACAATCACACAAAGCAGGGGTGGCAGTTCACTCAGACCTACATCACGACAAAGTCCTTGCAGAGTGCAGCGAAAACTGATTGCTTGAATTTGACCTGTCTGAGTGATAACTGTACCTATCCAAACTGAAAATCCTCCTCCTTAATGTTTCTCACTTTCAAGATTCACATCAACAAAATAACATGTCTTTTCTATTTCTGTATGTTCTTGCAGGTACACCACTATTGTCATGCCTCTTTTGTACTACTTAAGTAGCTACTTCACACTGAAGGGCAGTTTTCAGTGAAATGAGCCAACACTACAAGTCAACCAGTCCCCATAAAAAGCTGTAGGTGATCATATTTCAGAGAAGAGCATTGCAGCACCATGTGAATTCATGAACAATCAAAAATTAAAATTTTACAATAATTACTGAGGTTCAAATTTTGCTTATTGACCACGCTGCCACATAAATAAAGAAAATGCAATACTTGCTCCACCTGTTGGCTGTTTTGTGGCAACACTGGGTGAGTGAAATGTGACACTATAGACTTTAGTAACTAAGCTTTAATATGTGCATCTAAGTTAAACTTAGTGAAAACCAAAACCCATAATGTATGAAAACACACAACACTGTGTTATAAGCAACCTCCCTACACCTCCACACACAGTACAAATGAAATGTTTGTTCATAACAGCACCAGTGTGACTGCTGTAGGGCAAATGTCAGTCATGTTAACACACACACAAATATATGATGATGAAATGTAGTTGCTGAAAAAAAAAGCTCCAACAGATGCTTCTTTTCTTTGTTGTTCTTTTTTAAACAACAATTTCATCACATATAAACTGTCTCTATCATAAATCAATTTATAAGACATTTTACAACTCAAACTCAGCCTGAAGTACAGAAGAAAAGTACATTTACAAATACATTGACACAAGGGAGCTGAGTGAAAACAGTAAGGCACCGATGCCGTCTGTGGCATAGGTAGTTTCCAAAAACAACCCAAAAAAATTAAATAAAAACAATCAAAACCAGCATTAAAAACCAGAATAGTCTTCAAAATGTGTCAAAAACATGAATGCAATAAACTACTGCAAAGCATAAATATGTTGTTTTAAAAAACCTTGTAAGTGAAGCACATCTTGTGAAAGATTACCAAAACACTAAAAGAGGAGGTGTCACTAAATTTAACACATTTTGGTGTCTGGATTTCTTCAGTCCAATTTAATCAATTCCTTTTTTACATTAAGTTTTAGACACAATTTCGAGCCACTTGTTCACTGTTTTTGATATTGGACTTGAAATTATCGTATGACAAAACCTTAATCCAAAGTGAAAATACATAAAGTTCAAGATTATATATTCAGTGTTATTTAAATAAATGCAAATATAAGAATAGATGCTTAAATGCTTAAAAATGTTTTCATCTTTTTTACCTTTTCTCTGCCTCCACATTTGGTAGCAAGACTTGGTCTAATTAATTAACACGCAACCACACTCATAATGTGTCTATTTAATGTTTTTTGTAGGTTTATCAAATTACTACAGTCAAATAAAATTTGAGAGGTTGGGAAGTAAGACCAAACATGATGAGATGATGTAACAGTGGCTTTACAGGCTTAGCTGGTTACTCTGCATGCAAATACTATAGTGTATCTCTGTGTACGACTGATCTCACTGCCAGTCTTTCACATGGTGTGTTTCACTGTTGTGCTGTAAAGGCTGTGCTTTTCTTTTTTTGTTGTTTTTTGTTTCACACTGTTAGAAAGCATCAAAGCTGAAAAGTCTTGACAGATTGGCTTGACAAGAGCTCTGCTGGTCTTCATCGCATCCCCTTTCTGGATTCAGGAAATGGAGATGTAAAGAGGACCAGAGCTATAAGATGTGACTATTTTACTTCATCCTCTAAAGTGTAAACTAAAATAAAGAGTGTCCACAATAGTATTGCTCACAGAGTGGCTTAATATTTGATTCACTAATTTCTTCCCCAGTATTGTTACAAAAATAGATAAGAAAACATTTACTGTATAGAAAGTATATGGCAGACAATCAAGAAGTGAGTTTTGTTCTAAATATAATTAAAGTCAAAAAGTGTCACACCCAACAAGTAAATGCAACGACTACCTATATCACAGCCCCCCCACGCCCCCCTTTACTGTACCTCTCCATTCAACACACACGCACGCACACACGCACGCACACTTCCACTTGGTAAACAATGCACAAAGCTAGCTTTCACCACAACCACAGGCACAGTAAAGAGTATACGTATGTATGTGTTTTCTGTTGTCTGTAAGTTAAGCGAAGTGAGAAAGTGGCCGAGGCTAAAAATACATCCCATATTCCTGTAGACGTACCGCAAGTTTGTTGATGCACACCGAGGCTCCTTTGAAAACAGTTCTCTAAGACTGAATTCCCTTCAGTGAGGTTGAGTGGTGCTGTACTGTTTGTGTGTTTGTGTGTGTGCTTTCTGTAGTTACTGACACAGGTCTGTGTCCTCTAAGGGTTTCTGTGTCTGTTTTTGAACTGGGTCCACTTAAAGAAATGTATGAACTGACTTAAGGATAAGGCAAGGGATTCTCAGTGTGTGTGTGTGTGTGTGTGTCAGCACGGACATAGCACCAGAGCAGGTAAAAGAGAGTAACAGGTACCTGGTTGCTCCGCTGCTGTGATGTATTACCAAGTTATTTATATTCAAGATATACCCATAAGAAGGTGTCTGAAGTTTCTTTGAAAAAATTCTTTGACATTCAATATAACTTTTGAATGGTGGATGGAAACTCAAGATCATAAAACCACCACAGTAACTACTACATTTTTTCTATATGTAACGCGTCTGGATCTGTCAGTGCTTCCAAAAATATCTGACAATGTGAAATGCTCATTTCTTCTCAGAAATCACTGCCGCACTTCATCTCAACATCAGCCGTGACAGCGTCGCTGTCAGTGATGTCAGGTTATTTGTCATGAATGTTACTCGCTTGACGAAAAAATGTCTAAAATTATTTAGTCGTGGTTTTGTTGACTTAAGGTGAAGCTCAGGCTGTGCTGAGATGTTTTACCTTGGCAGTGTCGACTGAGGGATTCATCAAAGTGTGGTAATTTCAACTCAACTCCTCAAATCTATTCCCCAACACTTCTCTCACAGACCATCATCAACTTGTCTTTAAAAAAAAAAAAACCTTCAATCCCCCTCTGTCCCCCAGAGTCCTGCACATGTTTGAATGCAGCAGATGGCAAATCAAGCTTTGGCAAAATAATAATCAGCAACATTTACATCATGGTGATTTAACCTTAATTGTATCCACATTCAATACATAAAACCTGGTTCTCTTATGTCTTTCTGAGACGGAGGAAATGGTGTGTTTCATGATTTTTGTCCCAAAATAATGATTGGATTTTGATTAATACATGGCAACCAAAGTTACCACCATGACGCCACACCTTTGGCTTAAACAACTAACATCTGTTGAAATTTAAACTCAAACGCTGAGTAGAAACATTCAAGTGATGCCATGGGTAATTGTTTTCTGGCTCTGGTGCTGCCCCCCCTTGACTTCAGTAACAAGATAGCTGCTACAGTTAGCCAGCTAGCTGGAGACTCTCTGACTTCTCCTGTTCCAATTAAAGTACTTAAAGCTGCTAAAAACATGCTTTCAAAGTAGCTCTGTAATATATCAAATATTTAACAGTTAGTAACAGTGAAAGAGGGTTCATTTAAATCTTATCTTTTAAACATGACTGGATTTCTCCAAAGAGAATGTGGCTTGGACGGAGCTGACGAGAAATACGATGCTACGCAGACGATTCACTTTTATCCACAGCAAACACCCTCTGTTCCTGCGTTGTTAGACCAGGAAGAGGAGGATGATGGTTAAGAGAATAAGGAGACCTCAACCACATTCTTTGTTTCCGCAGTTTCAAAATCAAACATACAACGCCCACGATCATATTTCTCTGTTAGCCACGAACGAGCGAATATTCAAGTGCAGGAGTAGCTACAGTGTTGTTCCCTCTGACCACATTTGATTGGATAAATGCATATTACCTGTTCTTGAGTGCCAGGTGAGTCGTTAAAAACATTTCCTGCTTTTCAGGTAGAGCAAAGACAGGATTTTAGAAATAAAAATTATTCTGATGGGAGTTTTTCTTTGGTCAACCATTAAATTAATCGCATAATCTGTTCTACATTCGCAGAAAAAAACCAAAAATGTTTGCTTTCAGGGCTCAATCCAGAGAAGATAAATGCTAATCCAGACAATAGTTGTTTGAGCTACAGGTGTGGGCATATACCACAGAATAAAAACAATGAATTACTCATTAACGTTACCCAGAGCCTGCTTCTTGGAACAGGCTCCAGCTAAACAGACAAAAAAAGAGTGCCATCTGCAGAAGCCTAAGGGACATTACAAGGCAATCCTTGAAATAAATGACATCACATTACCAGCCACACTAACCATCAATGGCTGTCAATGTGACTTCATACACAGCGCCATAGAAATGCTTACGCTGAACAACTCCGAGTGCTGACACATGGTTGTGTCACATTCCTCTATCCCAGCTGAACTTATCCATTTCTCGCTCATCTGGGACAACGGCTGCTCTGTGCAGTTACCCCGGCCTACGCTCTTTCTCGACTTACACTTCTGTTGCTGTTAAGACTCCAGCAAACTGTGCCAGCGGCAAACCTGCTGTCCTTTAGACTCTTTCATCTGAGTCCAGTGTGTGAGCTCGTCCTCTCCAGAGCTGTTGAGGCCGAGTGAAATCCAGCCAATCATCTCCTTACGCTTCATGCTGCGCTTGTTGTAGACGGAGAGGATGAGCGTGACATCCGATAGCTGGAAAAGGGCTACCTGGAAGACAAACGTCTCTTTGTAGGTAGGGTTGGGCTGACCTCGACAGATGGATGTCTTACACTTGGACATCTCGTGGCCCATGGAGTTCAGTAAGGTCAGCTTAACATATGTATCTAGACAGGAGACCGGTGGAGCAGACAGTTAGAAAAGAAAATGATGACTACCTCTTACCATATTGTTTTTTTTAAAAATGCACAGTTTACAATGCTAAAACATTTATGGCTCATTTGTGCAAAATCCTTATGTCTCTCCAGTTCATTCTCTTTGAATAAAAGCATGACATCCTGTTGCAGCTGTGTTTCCTCTGCAGCAGAGTGTGACACATATTCCCCCAAAAAGCATTTGTTCTTGTTATTGCATCTCGTGTAGAAGATCCTGACCATATCGTATGTGGTTTTCTCCTGATCAAACACAAAGCGCAGCTGTGACTGCTCCTGATAAGAGAGCAAGAACTCAAAGGGTTCAAGGAGCGTTACTTCAGTCTTGTTGCTATGCAACTACTGTACGTCTAACCTGAAATTGGGGATAATGTTCAAGATAAAAATTGACTTGGGAAAAGTTAGTAATACATCTGCTTGTGCTTAAAGGATGAAAAGTCTTTTCTGGAACAAATGATGGAACTAAAATTAATTTTCCTCATCAGGAAAGCCCCCAGGAGCTGCTATTATTTTCTCTGACTTTAACATAATGTCAGTGTCATGGCATGACATGTGCACTGACTTTGAAAAGCCTCGGGCAGCGTCCCAGAACATGCACTGTCCAAAACATGAGTCACATATTTTTGAGGAGATGCATGCCTGCTGCAAACAAATGTTCAGAAAGATATACAGAGGTATACCTGACTGGTGTGCAATTCAAAATGCCCTGATTAAATTGGACACTAAAGGAAGATTACTGTAGCTTTATATCCTTATGATGCAGCATCATCACTGGATATGTTTAGGAGTAGGAGTTCTGTTATTGATCATTTTGGATCTCTGTGGCATTTCCCAGTTTTTGTTAAACTGCTGGTTCTCTTTCCTATTGTAAATCAGTGCACATTTCCAAAAAAGATAATTTCCAATAACTATCATTCATTTAACCCCAAAAAGGAAAAAATAAAATAAAAAGAGAAACATGATCACTTTTGCTATTATCAAGTGATTCAGCATTCATCGTTTCCTTATTCACTCCTCATTTCCATGCAGAAATCATGACATAAACTGAAGCCACAAATCCAGCTGAAAGTAAATGAGGCAAGACTGGCAATCACAATGGGTCTTTGAGAGTGTTTCGCCCCTCGTCTACAACCATACTCAGTAATAATGCTGTGTATTATGTTCCTGTCTAAGAGGGAGTATAAGGAATGAATTGCACAGGCTTTCATGCTGTCGAGTGCCAGCTGCCTTCCAACGCCTAGCTCACCGCCCTGAATCACACATTCAGTTGCTCTCTTTGACATAAAAGCACAGTGAAAAAAATAGCCTTGATTTCTTTTTTGACTGCTGCTGAATGGGCTGTGTGGAGCTGTGGATGTCTTAAGTGGTCAGTAGCGGTGATGCATGGCTCTTTGGTATTGTTGCTGAATGAGAGGGGCTGCGACTGATGATTAACTTGACTCGTCGGCTCAGTACTGTTTTGAAATGACAGAAAAGGAGCTTTGAAATTGCTCCGCATCTTTCACCACGCTCCTTCCACTTTGTGAGAAGCACAAAGTCAATCAAGGCCTCCATGAGGATTTTGCACAAAGATTTTTTACCAGATGTGACTATTTCCTACACGTAATTTGAAGACTATACAGTACGTGGATATGCTATTCAGGAAAGCACAAACAATGTCAAAATCTGGCTGCGACAAGTCATTAGTTACAGACATTCATAAATACAAGAAACATAGCAATTGATGGGAGAACAGCACTAGTGTGTCTTTCAGATGAACATTTATGCCACTCCATCCCAAAAGTCCTGTTTTTGTTTCATGTGCTGTATGCAGAGCTTAAAAATGTAAAATAAAAAACAGAAAACAAAAAATTACACCCAAGGCATGCCAAAGTGTACTGTATTAATTAAGCCAGCACAACATTTCCTTCTAGCTGGCCATCAGCCACCAAGCAAACTGGATTGAGTTAGCATGAAAAGTGTTATTTCTGAATGCAAGACTTCCAGGCATCACAGGCACGAACACAAGTGAGACATGAGACAGCGGAGGACGGCTGCATGCATAACAAGAGACACACATTCAAAACAGTAGGGAACAAAGGTTACAACAAGCAAGAATCTTCATGGGTGAGTGTTGCCGGTTTAGAGAGTAAACATGAAATAGTAATAGTTAAATATGAAAAAATGTTATAATTGCTGGGATGCCCTAAATGTGCAATTTTGATTTTGCTGTAGATTTGACGGGTTCTCAAATATGAGGCACAAGGTGTTGGCACCTCTAGAGCTACTAACAACAATTAACATGGTTTTTTAGTGTTTCTGTTATTTATATAGAAAATTGGAGTCAAATCCCCACTTTTATGGAGGCTATGCAGTGTACTACTTTTTAGCCAACTGCAGTAATATCCTGGCACCCTTAGCATAGAGCTAGGTTTTATGCTAAGCTCAGGTAGCTGACCACTAGCTCTCGCTTCTCATTTAGCATAAAGACAGCTAGGTAGTATGCTGCAGCTTGCGGCTCGGCTGCGCCCTTCTAAAAATAGCTCACAACGAACATACTGCTATGACTATGGGGATTATGGGCCAACTAGCCAAAATGTTGATGTATCCCTTTAAGTTAAATAATTAAGGTTTAGAAAAGAAAGGGTGGTATTAACATCACACTTTCATCACAAAACTATGTATTAAATGTGTAAAACAAAAAGTAAACTGTTTTCCATTAAATGTACATTACAGAGAATGCTGAGCAGCAATTATCTGCACCCATGAAGACAGTACGAAAATGTCCAGGATTCAAACATGGAGAGTACCTCACTTTTTGGTAGGGACAGAGACTCACCTCTGATAATATAAACCTGTCCACCTATCAAGTGTTTTAGACAACAGAACAGCCCATCTGACAACAAGGGTTGGACAGCAGTAAGAAAAAACAAGTGACCAAGATGTCAAAAAGGCAGTAGGTGGAGAGAATTTCAGGTGCAGACATAACAGAAGATGCAAGGAAAGAGAAACAGGGTCAGAAGGCCAAGAACATCGCACAAAGTTCAACAAGAGGCACTTTTTGTTTGAACTTGCTGCTCGGGTCCCTGGGAACTACAGTAACTGAGGAGGCTGATCAGGAGAGGAGGGAGACCAGGGAGCAAGTCAGAGGAAAAACAAACAGGTAGAACAGCTGGGATAGATCGAACTCTCTCTTATTTGGAGAAGTTATAAGCTGTGCATAGTCAAAGCTCAAGTGGATTTGAACACAAAGGAACACATTGTATATCAGTATAACAGCATTTATAATGTTACATTATGATTCAACATCTACGTTGTACTGTTGCTGCCAAAAACTCAAGTCTCTCTGCACAGACTCAACTTGTTCTTTTCCACTCTAGTGTCTGAGACTATCTTTCCACAACTGCTCGAATAAGATGTTTCAGGGTACTTACTGGGTGGCTTGTTGGCAGCTAGGTTCTTGAAATGGATGCCTTTGATGACCTCAACGGAGAGACGTCCTGTTGTGGCATTGTACACCAGGCCCACAAGGATCTCTGGGGTGGACGCCTGACTTACTGACTGGAATGATGAGGCGGTTTCACTGCATGTCATATCTGAGAGGCTGACCTGGGATTCACCGCCCTGCAGGTGTTCACAGACATTCAGAAAATTATTCACTGGTATGGTTAACACAAATCATAGAGAGTATAACTCTGGTGCAGTATCATGAATTCATCATGTGAAATGAATGTTTTTCTCATAACACTCCTCATTAGTAATGTCTGGCAATTGATCACTCACTAAGCCTCACCCCCCCTTAGTTAATCTTGCCACAGCTGTCAGTCTACAGCAGTGTTGGAAGATTTCCATTCATCATTTTTTAGTCATTTTTGAAACAATGGCTGCTTCTATCAAACCCTCATTTCAAGCCAAATACTCATATGTCAGTTTTTATCTCTGTACAGTTTCAGTTGCACAGTAACAAGCAAATTATAAAGGCTGAGCCCAACCAATTTGTGTACTATGTCACCCACTTTTCCCTCCCCTCCTGTAATAACTACAGCCACTAGATGTCACCTAAATACAAAATGCAACTATGGGTCATAATAACCTGCAATCTGTAATAATTCGGTGAGTTACAGATATTCTGCTATGTGACTACAAGATAAGATAGTTACATCCACATGCTAATATTTATAGCTAGCAGTGAAGCACATAAAAACACTCTTTCATCAGTGTCTTATAATTTTGTTTGTGTTTTTGAAAGACATGATAATGGCTCTCTTTTTCAACATGGAGTCATCCATACCTTAGCAGACCTGTCACACCTTGTTATATTTCCTAAACTGGGATTGAATAATCAAGGGAGGGATATAGTGAATTGTCAACTGAAACAGAGAAGGATGGGGGGAAAAATTGTGTAATTGGAAGTCTGGGTTTCTGCATGATTAAAGACCAATGTGCTGAAAAAATACAGTTGTGAGAAACAATAAAAGGGAAGTAAACTAATAGAAGACAAATTCTTTGTAAAATAGTGGACCCTTGTGGTTTTAACAAGCTGCTGTTTTAAGATGCTTTTCCTTTCTGTAATCTATAATGCTGTAAAATTAAATACTACTGGAGCAATAGGGAAACAATAAACAGATTGTTGTTTCTCTCCCTGGTGTGAAATGGAGGCAACCACAACATTATCTTTTCCTCAGACACATTAAACCAACAAGCAAAACAAAAAGTATCTGGTTCACCAAACATGATCTGAATGCTTTAATAAGCTGCGGAATATAACCTCAAAATGTTATATGAGAGATCAATCAGCATCGAGGAGCAATTAGTGAGATAATGGGCAAGTGCTTAAAAGCCAACACCTGCTTTTATCCTATACTCACCGGGAGAACACAGCATGGGTCTAATATGACCGGCACAGACATTTTGCCCTGAAGGTTGAGCTTGGTGAGGTAGAACACCTTTTCCCCGAGCACCTTCTCCTTCTTCATCCGCCGCATGCTGTAAAGGCGGAATCGGATGGCGTAGTTGCTGATCATCTCCGACTCGACGTGGCTGAAGCGAAAGGTCTCGGTGAAGACGGGGCACGGGCCTCTCTGGATTCCCGTCTTGGCCCTTTGCTTCTTGGTCGGCAGCAGCACTAGGTGGACCTGCCAGGAGACGTTGCCGGTGCGTTTGTGGCTGGGAAGGTCCGTCACCGCCATGATGGTCAGCGTCAGCTGCTGCTCCTCCGAGTCGTAGTCAAACATCACATCCAGGGTGCCGTATTTTGCAATAGGATCAGGCTCATAACCTTTAGGGAGCTGTGCTGCTGATCCTCGGGCTGACATATCCTAAAGAAATCGGTGATACGTTAAATGTCACACCAAGAGATATTTTAGTTACGTATGGATATAAAGTCACTAGTATTTACCTCTGGGCTGAGGACGGCGGTGCTGTCACTGGGAACATCCTCCTCATAGCCCTTGTTGAGGTAACTCTCAGTCTCGGGGCCGTCACTGCCCTCACTAGGACATTTACTGAAGGACAGGTGAGGACTGCCGCTGGTGTGGGATAAATCACACTTGGCATCTCCCAGGTCGGACAGCGTGCAGGACATTCGGGGAGAGCCGTTCTCGTCCTGATAGGGCGGAGGTTGAAGCTCATCCAGTGGTGGCGTTCGTCTCATCCGCTGGATGCAGTTGACTGGTTCGGAGGAAATCAAATGAGAATTAAAAGACTACAACAATATACATTACAATTATATTCATGGCATGTGAGTTCTTATTTCAACCACCTGAAGAAAGCCAACTGTGGCTCTTGCTCTTTCTAGCCAAAGCAGGTCTGGCAATGACAGCATTGATCAGTTGGCCAGACTATGATTGAGAGCAATCCTTGAAATTTGGTGCTCAAGGTCTCCAGAAAATCCTACTGGTATTTACTCACTTTGTCAAGTATCTCACCATAGATGAATTGCTACACAATGTTACATAATGTGTATTTTTTACAAAATACACATAAAAAATGAAAAAAATAAAATCTTAGATCTATAAAATTCCATTAAATGCTAAGTAAAACCAATGGAAACTATATATTTTTAGCTTTGATTTTAAAGTATCAATTGTGGAAAATAAAAAATATGTCTGTGTAGAATTTTATTGAAAAGCCACTTTCTCAAGCCACCTCTCAAACTACACTGTATACTGATTGTGCATTGATTTCATTTCACTCTCAAGTATTCTAATTTATGTTCAGTAACAGTGCAAGATGAAAGTACAGGGATGTTGTAATTATTATACAGAATTAACAGTAGATTACAACAGTGCAAAGGCTGAACACTCATCGCTGAAGGCTTACAGTCAATAATGCATGTGTAATTCTGCCGAGTCCCATGTGATGTTTTACTGTATGTCTATTTACAGATGCTCTAAGTCAGAATGCATGTGTCAGTATATTGGGTTATTTTCAGGCATAACATGCATTGTACAGTAATGTTCATGTAATTCTTAGGCGCTGAGTTGCACAGAATCATTTTCACCACAGATTTTATTTTCACTGACAAATAGAACATCCTCTGCCCCTCCTCATGAGCTTAATTGGCTCTGTGAGACAACCTACATAAAACATCACATAAAGATGAACTGAATACTTCTTAATCTGCCACAGATCTCACGCCTCTAACCTTTCTAAACGATTCAGTTGCCCGCGAGGCAAAGAAAAAGGCTATACTGAGCGTCGCCGTGGCACCTAAACAGAGCGTTGAATAGTGTTGCCAGCTGCATTCGCAAATCTGCCTCCCTTGTCCAATTTGGATTCACAAAAATTGAGCAGCCGATGCTAATACTCCCGTAGGGACACTGGGAGAGAGTGCTTTATACTTAGTCTTATGCAAAAAAAAGGGAAAGAAAACAAAAGATAAAGAAGAAAATAACTTGGGGAAAAAAACCCTCTTCTTATGCTGTCTCCTAACTTTTAGAAAAAGCCAACGCTATGATGACGTAATCCACCGCGACGCATTGTTCAAGCTTTCTCCCAAGTTCTTGAAACTTTCGCTCTTAATAATGTCAGCGAGACACCACCTCAAAGTGGCACATATCAGTGGCAGGATAGAGGCAAAGGAGTCTTAACTAAGTGTCATGGAGGGCTTGATAAAAGGAGCAAATCCATTTTGAGCAGCTTTTTTCCTGCTGAGCCGGGGGCGGTTGATTTGATGGAAGTTGCTGTGTAAAAGCACTACTCTTTTCTCCAGCCCGCTAATTGGGATGGTTACTATTCCCCCCTCTCGTCTAACCCACCCTTCCTTCACAGAGTTTCATCCCCTCTGCACTGGCAGTTGCCTTGTTTTGCCCTCTTGTACCTCTGCAAATGGGGAAACAGTTGAGCTTTGTGAATCTTGACAGTGAAACTCAGGTATAAATATCGGAGGAGACAAATGAGGGAATACTTTATTGTTGTGCTCACGGTTGTAAGGAGGGAAAACAAAACACAGATGACCTCTTGTAATGTAAGTAAGATACACAGTAAGAGGTGAAATCAACTGAGTGCATTTACTAAGAACCTCCACATACATGTTTTTGTACTTGTGTGTACTTGCTTATACAGTAAATACATACTTTGAGAAGGGTTTTAGATATATATACTGTAGCATGCATTGCTCCAACCATACCTCAGAAATATACCCATTTCAGATGTATCATGATGCATTGTTCTGTTGCCTAGTCCTGCCTCTTGTGCTTTTATCTCCATTGTTTTTGTGTCTAATATCAAGCTGCCAATGGGACCGGTGGACTGATGGAAATTAGCCACTTGGCTACAATCCCACATATTTACACGACAGTGTTCATCTGAATCTGAATAGCATGGGTTGCCATAATAAATTCCTACACTAACACTATTTCAGAGTACAGGTAGGTCTTTGGCTATTTAATGCACAGAAAAACAGTTAGCCCATGCAAATCTATGAAAGCTTTATTCATTAAACTTATTTTTACACTTTACACTTTTATATGTCTTAAATATAATGTGTTTTTCCAACAAAATGGGAAATGATTGACATTGTATTACTGTACTGCAGCAGATGAAGACATTGTTTGCACTATTAGCTTGAGCTCACCAACACCATCATTTGCATGTGAAAAAGGAAAATGGGGAACATGTGTTGAGTCAGTGATTTGTTGAACCTAAACTAATGACACGATCTGTGTCTGACCATTGTGCTGCAGTGTAGTGAGGTGAGGACCATGTCACATTGTAAGAGTTATGAGAAATGGCCCACTACTGTTTCCTCTGAGAGCTTGTGTGACAGAAACACTTTGGCTAATCAAACACTGTCAACCTCATGGCTCTAAAAAAAAATTTTTTTAATTGTAGCTTTTTGGTATTTTGAAATTGAATTAATTATCAGTAACCACTCCAGGAAACATGTTTCACCCTAAAAGCCTGCACAGCCAAAACATCTGCTCACCAGCAACACTTCAACCCGGTAACAAGTTGTAGCCAGATTAAATCACTGATTCAGAAAATATAGTGTCGTATGACAAAGGTATGATTTAATGGATACGTGGTCTTGATTTAGGCCTGATTTAGCAACGTTAGGTATTTGTTGAACAAAAAGTAAAATTTGAAAATGTACTTAGCTTCTTTCAGCCATCTTTAGGTGTACTGTAAGGGAACTGGAAATTATAAAATGCTAACCAATTTTCAGGTTTTGGGGCAGCATGGTAGCTATCTTCAACCAATCGGGCCAAAATTCCACCCGCTTGATCAATTTGAGGTAAAAATCTGACCGAATCCATACTGCAAAGTTTATGCGACACATTCAGGTTACTTTCAAGTGCCACTGACAGTTCACTGCGTAATAGCTCTGGGTGACACGATGTGTCTCTGTACTTTTCTCATCCGCCGGTCATGACAGTGTGCTAACCTCAGAGAGAAGAAGCTGGTCCAGACAAACCTCTGATCATTTCTTTGCTACATCCTATTTTAGGAGGCTTCCTATTTTGAGAGCGGAGCCACGGGGGCACCCATCCTCTCTGATTCTGCAGCCTCTGCACAATCCTCCACATGTATAATACATATGTCCTGAGGATGAAGCTCTTCATTCTCAGACAAACAAAGCAGCAGGGGGAGCTGAGAAAAAAAATATTACAGGCGCCTCTGAACTTTTACGACAGCTTGTTTGAGATTAATGAAATGAATTCTACCCAGAGTCAATAAAAACTGCCTTCAACTATATAATGGAAACATCCCCTGTCCACATTTTCCATATTTTCTGTTTGCAGAAAGAGTGACCTTATGTCAGCACGGGCATGAGGCTGCTGCTTCATCTTTGCTAATCCACGATGGCTTGCTGAGATCCATGATGACTTGGTGGGAGAGAAAACCACAGCCATTAAAGCCTTACCACAGGGAGGAAAATAATGAACCTCTGTACTTTCAACCAGAGTGCCGCCATGGATGGACAGAGTTTTCACTTCACTTGGCGAAGATTAGATTAGTGTGTTGTGGATTAAAAACAACCTGACTGTATTAATCTGATGAAAGAAAATAAATAAAAAAAACAGGAGGTTTACAGAAACTGCAAATATAACAGAGTTTCCTTGTTTGGATGTGTTTTCTTTGTGCCCTAGATAACCTGCTTCAAACCTTGAATTTTCACTATAATCCTTCAAACCTTTGAGGGTATCTGAATCACACTAACATAGTTAAAATGTTGTCATATAAATAAACCAAGTAAATTTCAAATTATTGCTGCCAGGCACAATGACTCAAATCTGCCTCTCTTTCTCTTTCCCTCTCTCCCTCTCAAGGACTCTCACTGCTGAAAACAAGTCAGCTATGACTTTGTCCAAAAACAAAAGAAAGTCTTGAATACAGTGTGAACTCCTTTGAAATGCTTTCACTGAAAAACCTTTGCTGTCGAGCTAAAGGTCAGTTAAGATGTGTATGAAGGCAACTGAACAGAACAGAGCAGTAAATTACCTCTTTGATTATTTAACAGTGCTAGCATTTTGTTTTTAATGGAATATCAACCCTGACAAACACATTGTTCATTTTGAAGTGCCACAAGGTGGCGAAAGGTCAACAGCAGGAAAAAATTTATAGTGACCAGCTACTGTACCATAAAGCAGAGGTAGGACTTTTATTTAAAGTTTAATGTGAAGATGAATCAAGCACGACATTCACGCTAAAACTTGTCTTTAAAGGGCCATGAGACAAAAACCTCAGGACTCAAAGTCACTGCCATTTAAAATTAATTTGAAAAGTCATTCATTTTGAGGCACCTTTTAGGCTTGTTTTTGAAAGAGCCAGCTTTCTATATCACCGCTGAGCCTAAGACATAGATCGACTGATAAACTGAGCAAAATACGATGAATAATTTGCAGGCAACAGGCACGGAGATAAATGAGCAATAATCTGATTTTGTTCTGACAAATTGTCCCTGTTGGTGGACAGCAACGAATCAGTAATCTAGATTGCTTGTTCTCATCACTGTCAGAGAGCCACTTGACTGTCAGACAAGAATCATTGATTAGTTCTTATCCTTAAAGCCTCAAAATGAAGAATCAGTGCAGCTCAGGGACAGTGATTAAACAAGGCTCTTGTGTTTTTGTTTTGTCACATGTCCTTTTAGAGAAAAAAGGAAATTTCTGTGCATGTGTATGATACGAATTTAAATTTACCTGATGATATTCAAATATCTAATAATCTATGTAAATAAAACTGAACTGCTTGATATCCCCAGTTCAGATTTAAGGAAGTCCCATGTATCTGAACTTGGACTGAGGATGACAGAGACCATCTAGTGGTTATGAGGAGATGCACAACTTTTGCAGCACTTGCATAACAACAACCTTGTGCAGTGTGTTTGCTTCTTTTACTAATGGAGTCAGAAGCATGTCATGCACTATTTATCCCTCAGCTATGAGTTCAAACATTGCTTTAAATAGACGGAGCCAGACACTCAGCCTTGGAACCCACTGTCTTATATAACACAAAGCTGGTTCAGACGTGATTCACCAGTCGAGGACCCTGACAAAGATTAGATTGTTTTTGTCTTTGAAAAACAGTGGGAGATATAAACATGGCTGATTCCTTGTCTGACGATGTCAAAGACGGCGCACCATGTTTGTGGCTTTGTGTGCGTTCAAACAAATCTACATTGTTAGCATCTACCACCTCCACCTCAGCCACCACTGATTGGATGTTACATTATACAAATAATCTATCGCTCGCTCTTGCAACGTGTTGTTACAAACCACCAAACCACCACATCCATTTTTCATGGCTTTTACATTTCCTGGAACAATTTTTATTGACTTATTTAATCTGTTCTATGTTGCTTTGATCTTAACATTTACTCTTTTATATGATATATTTATACTTGAGTGTTTACATGGATTTAAAAAAATAAACAGTGATGTGATGGATGTGCCAGGTGGATTTCATTACATCTGGACATCAGTGACGCTGGGTGTTGAACTAAACCAAGTTAACTGGCTGCTGGCAGCAGGCACTGGTACTGAACTCCCTACCATCCAACTCTCAGTAACAAAGTTAATCTGTGTCTTCCCTGAAATGTAGAACTACTTCTATATACACTACAGCAAACTGACTCTCAACTTATCTTTTGAGACTCCCAGTGATCTTAATATAAATAACAAATAACCAAGTTATCAATGTGACATCAAATATGTTACTGATATGACTGCTTTAAATTGAGGCTTTAGTTGAAGCGCGTGTGGTACTTTTATAGGTTACATAAATCACAAACACACACTTTCAGTATGAACTATTCCAACAGATGAATAAGAGAACAAAATGACTAATCCAAATAGGTCACTGCCCGTGTTCTCCTGCGGTATGGTCTACGGAAATAAAAAAAGCGAGAGGGAAGAGCTTCATCCACCACAGTAAATACCTTGTGATGACGAATCTGGCAGATGGGAAACAGAGATGCGTTAAATAAGAGAGAGGAGAAAAATAAATAAATAAAAGAAAGAAAAAAGTGTGAGGCTGCGGCTGTGCAGATTATGCAGACAGTTGACTGTTTCACAACCCTCCCACGGAGAGTGTGCTGAACGGGAGCTTCGCTTTGATCACCTCTCTGGATTAACTGACAGTGCGCGTCAGTGTGTGCGCTTCGTGCGGCGCGGGTTGTGTTTGTTGGCTCGGAGGAAGCGCGGCAGAGTCTGTGCGAGCGTCTCGAACTCACTGTAGTGATAAGAGGGAAATATCTGTTCTAATCTCACTGAAACTTTTGATTGTACAGTTGAGGGGGTCCTCTACGGATGTTCTTGGAAAAAAATAAACCCACATTTCAAAGTGACTGTACGGAGCAATGACCTAAAAAACACAGATGAATACTAACAAGGGAAGTTTTTTTTTCTGCTTCGCTTCAAACCAATCTTACCGTCATCGGCAGAAGCTTCGCTGCTGTAGCCGTCATAATCGGCGGTCAGGGGGCTGTACTTCTGTCGGCTCTCCCAGCTGAACCCTCCTGCGTGTTTGACATTAGCGGCTGCCTTGGCTCCTCCTCGGAGGCCCTGGGAGCGGCTGACAGCTTCCTGATACTGACCCATCAGTTCATCCTCACTGTCCGATGATGAGCCCTGCAGGTCGGCGTCAGAGTAGGCCTTGTCTGTTTGGGGGTACAGAATGACAGCCTGGTTACTGTGGGACACGCTGCGATGCAAAATGACTTCTTTAAAAAAAAAGAGAAAGAAAAAAGAGTGGGTTGCTGATTAAAATCTAACTGACTGGCAGCGTCTAGTGGCCAAAATTGTGCATTGTTAGAATGACACTTAAATAATGAAGGTGGTATTGGACAAAACAAGGACATTTAATTGAAGAAAGACATTCATTTACTGTTCTGCTGTGCAAAATAAAAAATAAGAAAAAGATCAATCCCATGTTTACCAGCGTAGATTTTTGGCGAACCTCCTGAGCAGAAAGCTACCAAACATTCAGTCAAAGCTTTGTTAAGGTGCTACACTCAAAAAGCGTAAAAATAAAAAAAAACGTAAGATCTACACACTGAAACAGCCTTTTTCTATTTTCATTATCTAGATCTTAACCGGTGTTTTGAATGTGTTGAATTCACTGAGAAAATTACAGGATGTCATGAGTCGTTTCCATTTATGGCTCTGGGTGTCGTCACACTGTGATGTAATTCATTCTCAAAGGTGTCTGCTGTTTTATTTTTAATCCTTTTCTTATCAAGTGTTGTGCGGTGCAAATAAATATGAGTCCCTGACATGCATTAAAGAGGAGACGGATAATGATCTGATCTGAATGACAAAGTTTTCTCTGGGAGCGTCACCTTGTACAGTATGGATATTTGAACTGTTTGAATTTGTAATGGATTTACCTGCATCTACTCTGCCCAAATCTCATTTTTTGATATAAATCCCGCTGTTGTTTACTGACAAGATTTCAACAAAGACACAATATTTTACAGGGCAGCAGTTTTTATCCTCAAGCAGACAGATAATGCTGCATTGAATATAATATAACAACAAACAGATGTTTGTATGATCACAACCCAACAAAAAACACTACAAAGACATTCAAAGAGAATATCTAAAAGTTAAGTTAAGGGGGGGCGGTGCGTGGCGCAGTGGTTAAGGCAGCCGCCCCATGTATATGCAGACGCAGGCGTCCCCGGTTCGCGTCCCGCATCGGGCGGACCTTTCCTGCATGTCATTCCCCTCTCTCTGCCTCCCCCTTTCCTGTCTATCTCTACTAATCTGTCAAATAAAGGCATAAAACGCCAAAAAAATATACTTAAAAAAAAAAAGAAAAAAAAAGTTAAGTTAAGGGGCAATATCAGAATTTCACAAACGTTAAAGTTGCCAGTTACAGATACTTGAGAGTTTCTGGCAACGATCATGTTGCCATGGCGCTCTATCCATCATCAGACATATTATGCAACATAGTGCCTTGTTACGAAACACAAAAATATTTATGGAAACAGGCTATATGAAAACATACAGAAAAATCTGACAGTGACATATATTTTAGAGGGAAATATATTGGTAATGATTTCTAAATGATAATATATGAGCCATATAACTGAGCCATAATTTGCCCTGCACTACTGAACAGTGTTTCTGTTTTTCTCATATATATTTAAAAGGGGAAAAGACAAAACAGAAAGGAAAACAAAATAGAAAAAAATTTATATATAATGTATATTCTTGAATATTTTTTGTCACTGTGTGTGAAATTGATCCCTCTATTTAAATGTGCTTTTGAATATATTGAATATGATTTTGAATTGACGGAATACGGAATCTGATTTGATGTCAATGTACTGTGTGTCAGTGAAACTTAACTTCAATAGGTGTCGCCTTTACATCGACCAACCACTGACACCAGCTGTAGTGTTATGTTTCATCCAGTAGGGGGCAGCAAAGCTTTAAAATGTTTCCCTTGCAGCCTGAATAATCTCATTATTACCAACAGTGTTTGTAATGAGGAGTTTTAGTGTCAGATCATAAAGCATACAAGAATTACAGGTTAAGTATTATCAATAAAACTGACTGTAAAAATGTCACGTCTAAACACGTACAGGACAGTTTAATTAGACTCTGTTATGATTAAATACATAAACACAACAGAGATTCAGTTGTGAAAAATTAAATTAATTTTCACATGTTGCCATTGAAACAATGGAGAAGAAACAGAGAAGAGCTTGATACAGAAACTGATTACGGAGCTGTTACACTTAACTCCCTCTCTTTGTTTTTAACCAAGTGTTTACCAGGTGGCTTCTCAGGGTAGAGCCGGCTCCCTGTGGGGGCTCCCCTGGGCCACCAACCTTTTAAACTTCTGAAGCCCCGTGGACACATGACGAGTAAACAGCCGTACATCTGTCAGCAACAGTAATCCCCTCGTGGGTTGAGAAAGGCCACTGCCAGTGGAAAATGTCTCCATGCAGAGGTCAGACCTCATGCTGTAGCCGGAGGCTCGGGTTCATCACTTTACAAGAACTTTACAAGTGACTTGAATCTGAATCTGAATCTGAATCGGTGGCCAGATGAAACCTGTAGAAGCCCCCGTGATACAACCATAAATAGCTACAAGCATAAGTGTAGCTCGACTTATCACATTATATATCTCAGTGTTACTGAGTTTGCAAGATTGCAAATATGACCTCTTTTCCCTGACCCAGTAATAACACTAGACCTGAGTGTTAACAGTTAACAAAACAGTGCAGGGTTGCTGAATACTCGTAGCACCCACGGAAAGCAATCTAAAAATATATAATGCCATTTGCATGCTTCCTAAAATGTCTTTGGAAGAGAGAGAAAACAGGATTTGTGCAACATCAACATTACTGCTGTTGCCTCATAAGAGGAACTGCTATGTGTATGAACGCAGTCTTACCCTGCGCCTCTGTGTTTTTCCTGAAGTCATCAAGGCACTGAAGGTTCCCTGGGTTCTCTAGTGCCAACTTGTTGTTGAGGTACCAGAACAGGAAGGTCATGAGGATGATGAAGAGGCCGATGGCTGTCAGAAACCCCAGCACCTCTGGAGAGACTGAAACACAGACATTAAAGCTGTTGTTTAGTCATTTTTAAACATGAGACAAATGACTCGACACACTCTGCTGCTCAGATTTAAAACACATTGCTAATAAAAACCATAGTTTCCTGTTTTTACTGTTTCTCCCTGTCCTTTTTTACTATGGCTCAATTTTTGCTTTTTATTTTATAATTTCTGCCAGTGGAGAGGCTCTACTTTTTATTTCAAGTGAATTGGTGTTTTATTAACATTAAAAATAATGGATTATGTTCGGGGTTGTATAAGGTACTACTCCTAAAATAATAATGTTTTTAATGCAATACAAAGAGTCATTATCCAGGATGAGAGAGAGGACAGAAAAAGGTTGTATCGCTGTAGCGGCAAAACCTGTTGGTTGCCATAGCAACAGGTTCAGGTGCAGCATCGCTCCGAACTCCAGACACACAGGCCAGTCAGAGCTCATTAAACGCAACACTGACTGTCACACATCAGCAGATTCGGTTTATTTTGGAAATAAATATTTGACGCAAACAGAAAGGAAGCGGCTGATGGAAACTATTGAGGAGGGAGATTTTGACAGATCGGATCCAGCTCAGCTCTGTGACCTTCCGCCTCCCGTACGACCTTCAAACAGCTCCATGCAGACGCTGTGTGATCATCAGGTGCGGTCTCAGGGGAGACACCGAACCGTCAGAGCGTCATGTTTGTCTTTTGTTCTTCTCTCTGATAGCAGATCAACCTTGTTACATCAAAGTGATAGAATGAGCTTAAAGCTACTGTCGCCTCATCATTTTTCATGAATAAAATAACAGTTTAATAGAACATTTTCACTGTACAGATCTGCTCAAAAAATATTTGACATTTCACACAGGAAAAGTAAATAAATTAATTAGGGGCATAAAATTGCATTAATCACTTGCCAGCAGTGTGTCTCCAGAGTATGAGTGGGTCGCTGACAATTCACAAACAGCTGCACATTAATGAGTGGAAACACTTCATCAAAACCTAAATGTCACTATGAGGGCCATTTCTGCTTTACTTTCCCTGGATAATGAGAACAGGCTGAAGTTAGTTGCACTGCTCTGTATTCTCTACACATGAGACTTATATGTGTGAGTGGAGCATCATTGCAGACAACAGCCATGTAAAAGATTGTATCGTAATTAATTTTCACTTAAGGAAACTCCTCAAAATCTCCTATTTATCTGGTTTGGCTGAACCACAACAGTGGGCATAACATTAAACTCACAAATGTATGTGCAGGCACAGAGACACACCATTGTAATGGCTGAGGGTTTAAAGAGAGAAGTGCGCCCATGCCTGCCAGATACTACAAGGCCCATATGTGAAACGGCAGTAATGAGGCCTGTGGGTGCAACACACATGATGATTGCAGGATTGCACAAAACACAATGCGGATCATTAAACAAGCAAATCTGGTTGCACGTAGTGTAAAATAAAATGGCTAATACATTTTCTTGTTCCCCTGGTAGACACAAACTGACATGCACAACAAACACACAAAGAGGCTGAGACACAAAACGTGGATTTTTGTGTATGTGCATCAACACAAGTGACGTTTATACAGTTTTGTATGGATGAACTAGTATAGTCCAATGATAATCTCCTACTGTATATATGAATAATTTCAATATAGAATCAAGTGATAAGACGGGAATGTCCACCATGTTTCCGTTAAAACCCTAGAGTAATATAGATAAAGCGCTGGGTTTTCTATGAGCAGCGCAGGCATCTGAGACACTTCATGATATCAGACTGAGAGATACAGTAGCTGAAGGCTGACATCAGCAAGAAGACAGAGGTGATGGAAGAGACAAAACGAAAACGGGAGAGTAGCCTATAGTACAACCAATTTTCAGCACGTTTTGAATGAACTCATTGCTCACTCTTAAAATCACTGCTGAGCTCATCCAGCGTGATAAATAAGACTCGATGCCACATGAAAATCAGTAAATGTAAAGTTCATTTTGTGCAATTAAACTAAATGGCTACAGGTGGAATATAATGAGCGTACTTCAGATGACGTCTTATCTTCTGATCAATGAATTTGTAATATGTTATGTTATTTGTAATGTCCATACGAAGCCTGAAACAATTAACTGCACTGGGCAGTGAGTGTCACTGTGAACAACTTCACTGCCGGCACTTTTGCTTTTCAGTCAAATGTCGTTTGTGCACACGGGGAACAGAGAGCTTAAAACCTATGTCTGATAAAAGGTAAGAGTAGACAGGTGCACCTCCTGTGCTTGTTGTGTTTTTGCTGTGTTGGGCTTTGTGTTCAGTCCTGGTCCTGTTGGGTGGAGCTGGAGGCCATCAGGGAAGTGGAGGCAGCTGGCCACTAGATTACATAAAACCTCCTCATCTCTGCACCACATCTGCTCCTGTTGGAGTTCGCCTTTTTTTGTGTGTGTTGAACTAATTTCACACTTCTTTGGTTAGTCTAGTTCTGGGTGCATCAGACATTTTCATCTGTACTGTTTGCCATTTTTGTTATCATTTTTAAATGAATATGAATGAAATTCCTCTGTTTAGTTCCTTCCCATAATATGCTATGTATAAACATCTACAGTACTTACTTAAAACTTCAACAAATATATCCATTGTGTCATAAGAACCAGAAACAGTGCAGCTTGTTTTAACAATGAGACTGTTACATATTCACAGCCAGACTCACTCTTTCACACTTTAAGTACTAGAGAAGAGTGTTGCATAACCTATTGTTAACTATTATATCCACCTCATCTTTGCCTTGACTTCTTATCTAACAGAGATAAAAATAAATAAATAAATTGAAAAAAAGTGTTATTGTTCTGCCAGTAATTGCATGCTCTTCTGTGTTCAGTTTGCCTGTAATGAGCCTGGATTGTTGTTCAGCAGCTCACCATGTTTGGTCACATGGTGAGGTGGGAGCAGGAGGCGTTATCTCATGGGAATGCCTGTCTGCTCACACTGTATCAGCTTCACACTGTTGACTGAATTATTCACAGCACAGATGGAGCGGGATCCTGCTCTGTATAATTCCCAAACTGGCTCAAATAGGGAAAAGAAGATTGAATCACACAGACCCCATAGACATTTACCCTCTTTACTTTGAACTCCCTAACCGAAGAAGAGATTATATTGTTTTATTCTAAAGGCAAACTATGTATTCAGGCTTCGCTTCTCTATTTTAATCCCTTCGCCACATTCAAACGCTGTTTCCCTCCAGATATCAGGGCTGCTGTGTGGGTTTAGGATGGTGTGGGATGTCTATCAGCATTTCTTATTTTCCTCTTTGACTAACTGCACCGAATGAAACATGCTCCACTACTGGGCATCAGGGCACCTCAGTGGCGCACCTGTTGGAGGGCGTACCATTAGGATTCAGTCTATACCACAGTGTTTGAATGCAGCCCGTGGCTCTTTGCTGATGTCAACCCCTGTCTCTCTCTATCCTCAGCTGTCCTGTCTTTCACTGCATCTATAATAAGCCATAAAAAGCCCTAATATAATAACTTAAACACATTAGTTCCCTCACACATTATCTAATGTGTGGGGGAACGAAGGATGACTCACAGGACGATTAAACAATAAAAGACTTTGTTACACAAGGACCACAAAGAACAGGAAGTAACTTCATAATGATCAAAAAGTGAAGCTCAGTTAGTGTTTTGACTGGATCTGAGGATTAAATGGGAGCTATGCACCATGTAAAGGCAGCATGAACTCCCACACCTTCAGACTTTACATTCTTCATCTGTGATTATGGTAATTAAGAGATAGATATGGATGTAAATGTGTAAAATAAATCTATGACAATATCTGTGGTCTTTATCTGGTTTAGGTTCTTCCTGGTGGACCAGAACCTCAGAATCAGCTTCATGCTGTATAAATATACAACATCAGACATTTAATTATATTGAAATAAAGTAATCCACTGACAGAAAACTTGCCACATTTAGCATTCAAAATAAAGATAAAGTCCATTCAAGTGGCAGTGGAATTCAGGAGATATTAATTGGAAGGTTTTATTAAGTACATGAAGATGTTTACTTAATGAAGTCTCATTGAACAGCCTGACTCGCTGCACAGGGAGAGACACGGCCTTGACTCAGCTGTTTGGATTTCTGATGCTGCTAAGATGCAGGGCGCACTGGAAGAACTACATGTCCCAGAATGCCTTGGGTCACTTAGCGATCCCCTATGAGGAACGTGAGGATGTTGCTGGGGAAAAGGACATCTGGGTTGCTCAGCTGACCCTGTTGCCATAGCAACCCATGTCAGGTAAGTAGATGGGTGGACGGCTGGTGACATCACTAGATTTATAAAGTTGTTAAGACTGTGACAGGTCAAACAACAATCATGTAAATGCTGTTTAATGTAAACATCCTCTGCATTTTAGCTTGTTCCTGACATTCATTGTCTCTCGTCTCTGTTGTCTGTCTGTTGCTTTTCGTCCACATGGAGACAGTGCTGAATGTCAAAAAGCACAAAATCATCTCAAAACCACAAAGACACCCACACACTCCACACACAGCGCACAAGCACTCTCAGCAGCCCTTCCATACACACTCCCACACATGTTCAGACAATGCTCCAAAGCACAATACTTAGTCTATTACACACACAAACCTCTGAAATCAGTCTTCAGCAATCGCAAAAACATAAAAAGGACAACCCAAATTATTAAAAACACACACACTTATACAACCAGAGCTTTCAGTTGGCTCATGCACTATGAGAAGGACCCTCTGAATCCACTTGAGCGTTTTGTTTTTGGTTTAAAAGAGTCTCATTTTCACCCAGAATGCCAAGGCAGAGAGGCACTGGATACAGAGTAGCCTATGCATCATCAGAATTATTCAAAGCCACCCTAATTTGTTAAAAGCTTGTTTTTTGTTACTCTTAACAGTTGCAGGACCACCATGACCTTCTACATCTGCACTCACATCAAAAACATGTGAATGTTGCAGATTATTTCTTTAAAATGACACAAACGATGGTTCATCCTTCAAATCTTCTGATGTAATGTACTCATTGGCTTTACAGTAAATCCACAAAATAATGCAACAAGACTTAACACTATTTTCGTTGTTATTCCTTCTAATTTATCCATTAGAGCATGCAAAGTTATTACTTTGCATGCAAGGTAATTAGAAAATGGTGTCTCTAAAGAAACTTGGTAATAAATCAGGGCATAAAGTATGGAATGAAAAATATGATTTGTACGGTATTTTCAACACATTGCATTATTGTTGCTGGGAAACAAAACATCAGGCAAAGTCTAGTTTTGCAGATCTAACAAAAGTTCAATAACAACTAAAATATCGACCAGACCAGCTTTATGTGTGAACACTTGTTCATTAAGTACTGTACCCACATCAAGTAAATGATCATAGCTACTGTCCATATTGTAGTTACCAAGCGAGTTTTGGTAATTAGTAAGTGCACCTTGCCAAATGTTATGTTGTAGTGATGTAAAATGTTGTCTTCTGTATGATTCTACAGTAGCTCCAATGTCTAAAATAAGTAAATAATTTATGAACTTAATTAAGCACATAATTTTCCCTTGGGATCAAAATATCACGAAGTCTAAGTTAAATTTTTTGTTTATACTACTCTTATAGATGCTGAGAGATCCTCAGTAAAGACAGGGGAACAATGTTTATATTAAAAAAATGTAACTTTCATTAGAAGTCCCTTATACTTGTGAGAATGTGTCTGAAACAGTCCATTTACACATCTGTCAAGTTCTAGCTCTGTAAAAACAATGAACAGAAGGGAACAGCACAGCACGGCAACAGTGACGGCAGCACAACGGTGGAGCAGGAGAACGAGGACAAGGGGTCTGACCGGTGACACTGTAACGGTGATAAATGCTGATGAGGAGGAGGGTGGAGCGGTGTGTGCAGTGTGGGGGTCAAAGCCGACCTCTCAGAGCTCTGATCTGCCCTACCTTTTCTGACGCAGATCAGCTCATGTACTCCACAGTTACGCTCGCCACCTGGAAAGACAATGCAGTTTCAATGAGCCACACTGTGATGGTGGGAACAACAGACACAACAGACATCATGGAAACACATTTAAATATGTTTGTACATTGAGACACGTTTCCAAAGGAGGAGGAGTCACACAGACGGAGACACTGACAGAGACTGGATGATGACAGTCTGATGTGGGTGTGCAAGCTGGTCTGTTACTGTCTCCCTTCTTGCAGTGCAAACATTTAATACTTATTGAAATTGCCTGTAGAAGGTAATGGAGTTTAATTGCGTTGTTCTTCTCCAAGGCTCCAGCAAGGCACTAATGGACAGTAAGTAAAAAGCAGTAGGTATTTATCTGCTCTAACTGCCCACATAATGTTCCCAAGTCTTTTAACAGCAGCTGATGACATGTGTCAGCTTGATTTGTGTGATTATATGGACGCTGCGTGATAGAGGGCTGGAAACTCAAAGCCACAAATACTGATGAGCAGTTATGTTATAAAACACATAAACATACAGGTTTATGTTTTTAAGGTCCAGTATCTTATACTTTGTTTGAAGTTTTGATATCCACAAGGAGTATTCAAGTACCGGTTACAATCTCAATTTAATTTACCTGTCTTCTCTAAGGCCTCTCCCTGGAGCTCTAGCAACAACAAGCCAGTTAGCCAATCAGAAGATAGAAGGCTGTGAGCCCCTTCTTCTGATTGGCTACCGTTATTCTCAGTGATCAAATTGAATATATAGCAGATTTCCGCTAAACAGTCAAAAGAAACCATCCTCCGCAAGGTGGGTGGGACCTGGGGCCTGGCTGAGTGTTGTTGTGACATCACAATGTTACAGAAGTCCTAATGAGTCATTTTAAGGCTCAGTTTCTGAAAACAGGTCATGTGCATGTCCCTGTGGACCGAAGCTTTGATGCTTTTTTTTTTTACAGTATTAAAACAGAACCTAGACCTGTTTTGTAATAAGAAAAATCATCAATATAATATGAGAATTTGAATGTGTTCCCTGTGGATCCTGTTAACGCCTCTAACCTGAATTTTAATTTTCTTTATAAAGCATAATATATTCTTGCACTCCCGCAGAGAGAGAACCTCTTTCTCTGTAATAAAAAAGCAGACCAGCCATTAAAGGATTAGCCGTTTCCCTCTGCTTCAAGTGTTTGTACGAAGTTAAACAAACAAGCTGTTGGTTGCTGCTTCATATTTAGTGGACGTTGCATCTGAGTGGCACTGATACCCTCAAGAAGGTTTTCATATGTTAAACTACTTTTACGTCTCTGTTGGATAAATAACACACTCACTCGCCCACCGGTACTCAACCTTTCATTCATCAAAGTGTCCTCAAACTTTCATCCTTTCATCTCTGGCGCTCATTTATCTTCACATAGCTACTCCTTCATTGTGGGTTTGTAAATTGTCTTTGAAACATTATCAGATCTATCCCAAAATACAACTATTTCATACCTTTTATTACAACAAAATAAAGTGTAATGAAACAACATTTATTTTGGTCATTGACTCAGAACATTTACTGAGCACTGTATCAGTGTGCAGTCAGCTGACATTTAGAAAACCCAAGGAGGGAGAAAATTCTCGTGTCTTTGATTGTGCATCTTTGTGTTACAGTTTGTTGGTTTTGCTTATCTTTGTTAGAAGCTGTACCGGGCGGCAGAGATAAAGACTTGATGTTTCACAGCATCCTCAGACGGCATTTGAATGCAGCTCACTGAAACTCAGAAGGGTACAGGGATGCCGGTGTGTGATCTGACTCCGGAAAACGTTTTTTCAAAGCCGCCACACATCAGTGATCTTCACACATGAGCAAATTCTGAATGTGAACGTTGTGTTTTATAATCTTGGTGCAAATCTTGGCAACCTCGAAACGCTCTTGTATCACTGTTTGATTTGATGATTACATAAAAGAGCAAAATACAAGAATAGACCCATGGGTACGTTTTTGGAGGGATCTCAAAATGCTTTAAAACAGTCCTGAATATTCAGAGACTCATGAGCAGAACTGAGCAGCCTAATTACCAAATCAACTCCAGATCTTCTGGACTAAGAGGAAAATGTTATGTTTGATGAATATTTGATGATTGTCTGCTGATTTGAAGATACACCACATTGTGGTTGTGTTCAGTGAAAGACTAGAAGTGGAGGAATGAATCTCCAGCATGGGTTTGGTATTTAGAGCCTTTACTTCAAAGGGACAACGTTTGTATTTGGTTATAAAAAAGTCTCATATTAATGGATGAATCTACGTTACCCACACTTCTCCTCGTTGTCCCTTTAAGTGTGCTTCCTGCAAGAACATTCTCAAAGTAAAACCTTTGAAGTGAGACATTTAGGTCTGAATTGGGCTTTCTGTGAGTGGCTACTCTACCAGCAGAGGTAAGTGCTATGTCCTCTCAGCTGAAGAAGGAAAAAGCTTCAGCTGTGTTTATTGTAAAGGTCAGTTTGCCTAGCGTAGAGTCCGTTATACTGTAGAGCTCATTATGTCCTAAAACAGCACGACAGTGGGGTTTGAACCATGGAACTTGCCTTTCAATGCAAGAAGCAGAATATCTGCACTGACAAAACACTAGTGTCTCAATATCACGACTGTGACCTCCATGGTGGCACTAATGGAAAAGTCAGTCACAGTTAAAGTCAACGGTTATTTGAAAATCTAAAATATGTCTGACCCAACAATAGTACGCCAAATAATGCAATACTTTTTGAAGTGAAGGACGGCCAAGCAGATTTTTTTCTTCTTTGTCAATTCACCATCTGTCTCTTAACTTCCTTTCCTTTTAATTCTTCCTGTAAGTAGCCAGCTATCTGTTCTGATACTCCTGCTTGTGATTTGATAGACCTCAATAATAGTTGTTTTTTTTTTAACTGTAATGTTACTAAAAAAAAAAATGCTTTCATTATATATTTTTCAAATAAAATGTCACTGTTTTGTAAATGATTTTTTCACAGCCCAACAGTGGGCCAAAGGTTGGGAACCATTGGTCCAGAGAACAGAAATATCTGTAGATGTAAAACCAGCTGTTCTGGATATGACTTCACTATGAGGATTTCACATAGTGTGCACCAATGTGGTGGACGGACTGACTGACTGACCATGACATCCATAGTAAACAGTAAACAGTCTCAGGTAAGAATGAGTTTGGCTTTAGAAACCATCAACATCAACATTTCCCGGTGGGAGGGGGGGGGCACATCTCTACCAGCGTGTCCTCACTGAGGTCCTCTGTCACTCTGCATTTTATCAAACAGCGTGTCAGCTCTGTGGCCTGGAACCACTGTCTGGCAGCTGCAGGGGTGATAGTGTGTCCACCAGCCCACTGTGAGCTACACACTGCATACAGAGGGCCTTAACACAGAGCTCACGGTGGCTTTGCTTCATCAGACAGGCTCCCAGACCGACTGTAATTCAGGGCTATTACTCACACTTGTGAAGGCCTCTCAGTCTCTGAGCTCTGCCGCAGCCTCTGGGATCTGTCTACAGGTTGAGCTTTCAAATAGCTCTGGCTGCCTTCAACCGTGACACTTGTGAGATTTGTTCATTTCTGAACTGAAGCTGTAAAAGGCCAACAGCAATGAAACAAATGGTGTAACGGCGGTGTGAAGGTCACAGTCTTATAGGCTCGTGCCTCTTTTTGTTAAGCAAGCCAACATTGGCATTATGGAAGGAATCAGTCAGTCTAAAACAAGAAGATTTGTTTTTCTTTGTAGTCAATAATGAATGGGATATTTTTGTGCATAGACAAAAACTTTCAGTTCAGTTTGTATATATTTTAACAAGAAATCTGAAAACAATGATCATCAGATAAATCAATTCTGCCATCATTTGCCAAAAGAGCCACAGCAAGTTCTCATTTGGTTCACACAGGCTCAGAGGAAGAAGATATCAAAGGATGATGTAAACACAAACCTCAGTCAGACCTGAAGCAGCACCTGTATCTAATGGAAACGCAGCCACCGCAGGAAGTTGTGCTTCCACTACATGACAACGCCGTCGGAAAGTCTTTCTTGCCAAACCAGGAGCTGAGAGGCAAGTTGTTGCTGTCGTCCAGCAGATCGATACAGCAGCTGCGTGTGGGAGGAAGCTCCTTCACTCCTCTTTCACTCACCACATACTGCACTTGTCAAAAATAACATTTTCTTGCATGTGCTCTTGAATAACGTTCATGGCCGGAAGCTCATCTTAAACTACGCGTTCCAAAAAACTACAATCTTTTAAAAATTTCACAAATAAAAATTCCTCGAGCCAATGCTCAAATTTCCTTTCCATGTCCTGCCACTGTACTCTATTACAGAAAGAGCGTCATGGGATCGGCCATAAAATCAAATTCAAAGCAAGCATTATTTTCATTCCCTAAGGTCATGGTCTAAATAACTTAATCAAAACATATCAGACAATAAAATAATCAAATGAATGCATTAATGAGAAAATAGTTGTGAGCTGACACACTTGTCATGAACACAAGGGAAAAACTAATGTGAACACACTGCCAAATTACACTCATTAATAGATTATTGGCAGCAAGTTTCTTCAAAATATGCTTGATCTTTGCATGGACTTCCTCCAAACATCGAAGTACACAGTGTTGTCCAATAAAAAACACTAAATCACAGATCAATATCTAATGAAAAGGAGTTCATCCCCTGGAGTCATTTTCAAGTTTTCTTGTCAAAGTTGATGAGCAAGGAAAGATATATCTCTGTATCAGTACATTCATCTGCAACAAACTGATTAATTGAGCAGCAAATCTGCAGATGTGATCTGATTTTAGTTGAAGCCCTAATTGTTCATGACTTCATGAAATTGTCGCGCAATTAGTCCTCAAACAAGCCAACGTCCTGATGTCAAATAAATTGCCTGGTCTCGCTGAAAAATGAGCTGCTTCAAAGCTTCTGAAGCAAAATCGACAAGATCAGCCTGAAGAAATCTGCCTCATATTACTGCCCAACAAGACCACAAATAAATTCCTGACTCACTGTGATGAAATAATTGGACAGGCAGGGCTTCCTTATATCAAGTTGTCTTTTCAGTTCCTGACAACACTCGTAGTGTTAAAGTGCTCTTCCTGTCTACCCGCGATTCTTTTCCAGAAACACAGTGAAAATGCAGTACAGGCTCTTAAAACCATGCTGGTACATGGGAACGGACACACAAGTCTGACAGAAATCAATCTGAAGCCTAAGCTGGTGATCAATATGTGCAGTTGCAGTTCTTGTTTCCAACCCCCTGCTTCACCAGAAGGCGGGTCTCACTCCTGCAAGCTAAATCAAGGTGAAGTCTGTGCCCTCGCTGTCTCTCCGTACCCAGACGTCTGGGGCCAAGCAAGCAACATTTTTAGGGTTTGTCCCAGTTTCCTTACGGAATCTCCTCTACCTGCCCCATCTAATCAGGATGCTGAGGCCAACTACGTCTCAGGAAGGAGGGATGGACTGAGGCTGTGACACAGAAAGTTGAGCTGAGGAAATTGACCTGACAGAGATATTTGGTTGTTTGAGGTCAGTGTGAATGTGCTGTGACAGGGAAACAAACTTGTGGTGTTGACCCCATTAGGTTTCTAACTCGTGCTACATGAGCAGGGATTTGGAAGTTGGGAAATTCACCTGCGCCTATTCTTGCAGTGTTAGATAAGAAGATCAATACTAAGCAGCGATACTACCACAACCACAGCTGGTTGGTTTAGCCCGGGACAAAAACAGGACACAGGAGGAGACAGCTAGCTGCTGCTGCAGCTAATTAGCTAATAGCTTCACACAAAAACAGAAATGGAAATTGAAATGGAATTAACATATATTCAGGAGGCTCTCTCTCAACTGCACTATCAATTAAAGACAATAAAAGACCCAAAAATATACAAAAATGTTATATTCAGGAGCATATAGGACTACCTACTGTGTGTTCCCTGGGTCCTAGTGTTTTTCAAAGTAAGAGTCCTATGTTCCCCGCTGTTGCCAGTCGATGAACTCTCTCTATCTGGACTCTATCTATCTGGCCTGTCTAGCCTCTACCTGGTCTCTCTACTAAACTTAACCAACTCCTTTCTTTATTGCCTAAACCCAACCAATGGGACAATTCCAATTCTCCAATTCAAAAATAGGCAAAAATCTGCAAAGTCACAACTCCACTTCCAGGTGTACAGTATTTGACCAAAAACTGCATGTTCTCCGGGCCTTCTGAGAAAAATCGGGGAACAACCTTTGTTAGAAAAAGTGTCCTACTGTATGTTCCTCCAGCTGCTGAAAAGACTGGATCAAGTATTAGTGTTACTGACTGTAAAAATCACCTCAAAGTCATGCTAAAACAATAAGTGATCATTTCATATTAATATAAACTATTGATGATCTATAACATTGATAAATAAATGCAGGAAGTAATTATTGTGACTTGAGTGGACTTGGTGAACTGCAGCCAAAAAAAATCAGTGATCCTAATCCTCATCAGTAATATAAAGACACATAATCAGTTTGTGTTGTTCTATTTATTGGGTTAGACTTCATATCCTCTCAGCAACAGCAGTAATTGATTTACGGGACAGACTGCTTGTCAGCAGCCCTTTGCATGAAAATCACTCAGGCTCATTATTGAAACTGGCAGAGGGAGGGTTTGTGCTGCATCAGGTTGCTCATGAAACATGTTCGTGTTTTCATAAAGAAAGCCATGAGGAGAGCGACTTCAGAATAAGCTCCAGCTATAAACCAATTAGCTGGCGGAGGATACAGCATGTCAGAGATTAGCCAGCTTACCTGACTGTGCGGCTGTAAGTTCATAAAGCAGCAAACTACATCTGTAAAACACACCCGGGTTTCCTTCTGAGGAACCAGAAGTGTGTGAAGTCATGGATAACCACTGCTCCATATTACCGCAGCTATCCATAGCCCAGGGCCATGGAAGCACACTTTCAAAGTAGTGCAGTTGATTCTTTATTTTTAGAACCGACAAAGCCACATGCCCATTTTAGAGTCGAGATTTATACAAGCACATCTGTCATTTCTAAATCAAACATATTGTCACTGTGGCTTTCCACTGTGATAAACATCAACATTACAATAAATGTTGGATTAATTAACTAAAGCATGAGATGATCCGAGTTAGGACTGGCCCTCTGTCTCTTTCATTTCATCTCCCAGCCTCCCTGGCCATGTGTCAACTGAAGACTTGATCAATAAGTAAACTCCACCAAAATCCACCAAGTGACAAATCTCTTGCCTCCTCTCAACAAGACAGCAAGCCCTGAGACAGAAGAAATCTAATACACAGCGAAAACATTGTGGATGATGAGTCAGTGCTTTGGGTGTGCAATCCATCTTTGCCCATGGGTTAATAGCACAGCGTGTTTGTATTACTGTATCCAGAGTGAAGCCGCACGCTGTACGAACTACATGCTCATCAGTCTCTCCACAGATCAAACCTCGGAGGTCCTGAGCCAAAATCTGGTAATAAGATGTCCACAGAGGAACTTATAGAAAACAGATGAAGAGAAGTCAAAAAACATAGTGAAAGAAAGAGGTCGGTGTCCACAATTCAACAGGACGGCATGTCCACAAGTCATGTAATCCTGTTCTTTGCTCATTTAAGGCTCAGCAGGTAGTTTGGTGGCATACAGGTCATCTCAAAACATCTGTGTGCTGCTGGAAACAAGTGATGAGAGCATGTGAGGGTGAAAAAAGTCAACTCACAAAACCAAAACAAAGACGCTGAAAGACACTTGTAGAGGCAAATTTGGCACAAAACAAAGAGAATATGTAGATACGCAGCCACTGATCCATTGCTTATAGACCCCTACAGGTTTTAAATGACAAACTAGATACCTGCAGAGCCAGATGATGGTTATTGGTTCCCCACCACATGCTACCAGTTGATGAAGCCAGTTTCAAACATTGCTGCTGGAGTGGCCTTAATCATGAACATCATAAATAATCAAGACCTTCACTGCAAAGACTGGCAGCCACTTTGCTTGCTCTGGTTCTAAGTAATCCATGTAAGCAAGCTTGTTGGAAACGGACGTGACAGCAAACTGTTTTATTTTGAAAGCAATCCATTTGCTCTATTCCAGCTAAACTCTCTCACAGCTTGCATTAGCACAAATGGTTGGAAGACGTATCAGCCATTACCACCTCATATCCTGTTTCTTGCTCTCAAAAACAACCAGAGGCAGGGGAAGGAGAAGGGTTCATGGAAAACATGGTCTTCACATTCCGAGAAATCCATGTATTGTTTGTTTTTCTATCAGACCTAGTGGCATCTGTGATTTACCCATCAGGCTGTTTTGTTTTGTTTTTTTCCGAATTGGATTTCACCAAAGTGGTTGAAAAAGGCACAACAAAATAAATGACCTGGCACGAATTTCAACGAGACTTGGAAGGTACTGTCAACAGCGTGCAGAGCTTCCCTGTTGCTGTAATTTTAACACATAATATTTCCACAGCTCAACATCCCCCAAGACTGCCTAGTGCCTACTCTGTATCAGGAGAACAAGGCCTCATGCACCACACATATTGAGCGGGCTGATTTTCGGTCTGCAGGCCAGAAAATGGGGCACAACCAGGAAATGTGAAGTCAATCTGTCTACAGCTTGTGATAGGAGCTGACGGCTGAGCAGTGAAGCCTGAAGAGGTAATATTTATACAACATCGTGTTATTGTGTTTTTGCACCACATCTAAAAGTTTGATTAGTCTTCACCCTTATTTCTATTGCCTAGTTGATTAAGAACATGTTGGCAGAGGCTTAGTTAAGTCACTCAGTGATCTCTTCACAGACAGCCTGCTGGGTATCCAATTAACACGCTTAAGGAGCTCTGATATATTTGGTATTTAAAGCAGACGACGGTGGTAATGGCAGTTTACAGATGATTAGATGTAGCACATTCTAAGTCTCAGGAAAAATCAACTCACATGAAAACAAAAGAAAAAACAGACTGACAGAACTGAGTGTCAGTGAAGTCTCTACATACCTGCTGCTTTGCTTTGGGTCATGAAAGAAAAAGCCCCAAATTACTTTCTTTTTGTTTGAACATAATAGTTGTTACAACCCTTGCCCCTTTGTGTTTAAAACTCTTATCTCCCATCTGGAGCTGAAACAATTAACTATTTTGATAATCAAGTAACAGTTTCTGTCATTGTAAATATGAATTATATGATATGTCATTGAAATATTTTGAGCTCTTGCTTGAGAATTTGCTGTTTTTCTTTGTCACATTTGTAAATTGTACAACTGTTTGTAATGTTAGTCTGACAAATACCTACTATTTGAACTTTTCAACCTCAGCTCTACGAAGTCATGATAGTAATCTATTCACTGTTTCTTTACATTTTATTTTTTTAAGCAAATTAGAAATTATAAAGAATGTAAATCAGTTAAAGTTTGTGCAGAAGGAGTTGTGTTGTTCTTTCATGTGTGTGAACTTTAAATGAGCCACCACATAAGTCCATTACTCTAACAGCACCTTCTAAATCCACACAGCCACTAAAACATCCCAGCAGCTTAATTAACTCTTGTCACTTAAATGTCGGGCAGAACTTGTTCCTGATTTTTGTGACACCTCCTGATGTTCATCCAACCTAACCTCACAAGTACAGACAGAAACACCAGCCTCCCACTGGTGTTGACAGCCCGGCCTCTGGATGCTGCAGGTGTCTGCACATCACACAGCTGCTGTATAAATCACAGTCGAGCCAACTAGCTGCAGTGAAATATCGCTGACAGGGGGCTGCTATAATCATGGCCTTTCAGGAAATGGCACTTTGCTGACTAATGTAGCGGGAAGTTGAGGTCAGTGGGCGGGGTGGGATGGGCATCTAACTCAGGCGAGGTGTGGCTGTGTGAGGAGACGGAGGAAAGATGAACAAACTCAGCCGTAAAACGTTGTCTCTTTTTGATTATAAAAACTGAAACCTGTTTTTTTCTTCTTCTTCTTTTAGGTTGGTGGTGGTGGTTGGGGTCATTTTGTTTCAAGAAAAGTCTATCCAATGGTTAACTGTCACACCTCACTTGAGAACTGTGTCAGACTAAACAGGACACATCCATCTCTCTTCACACTCTTCAGACTACAGACATGGACATGATCTACAGGTGGGACTGGAGCTCACTTGTCCAGGTCTTCCTTCATACATTTGATGGTATGAAGGATATTATTTAATCCTGCATTGTGTGATGTGATTGGTAAAGCCCAGCCCCCCGGGTGCTTGGATGATCTATTTGCCAAGTTTACAGACAGACCAGGAGAGTTCACATCACTGTGCTGGTCTCTAGAGGTGAGCCCTCTCGTCCTCTCTTCCTCCTGGCCTACTTCCTCCTTTCTCCAAAGACGAGTGAAGACTTTAAACTTTCGCAGGATTGAGGCGTCCTACTGGCCTGTGGTGGTTACGAGACAAACTATAGTGTGCCCAGCTGGTTGACTTAAGTGCACTTTATGTTACTCTCAATCCTCCTCTCTCTTCACTCACTTCTTGTCACCTCTTTACCGCCCACTTATAAATAAATTCTAAAACCTGTCATAGGCTAATCCCACACTTAAGAAAAAATAACGTAATGTGATTGCACAACACAACAGAACAACTGTGGTACTGATGGTGATTCATTTTGGAGAATGGTCCTAAACATATAAAAATAATGTCTGAATAGGTTAACAGTGAAATAAAATTACTTTATATTCTACTGTTGATATCTTATGGTAATAATAAATCTTTGTGTTCTACAGTTTAGTTTCAATGCATTGCTCATTAAAACCAATGTTACATGTTGATATTAAAAAGACACAGATGATATGGTGGCATCTGTGTTCTTCATTTAAATCCTCTACTGCCATAATATTCCCTATAAGTGGGTGTTATTTTTCTGGCGCAGGGCTTTTCAGTCTGACTGAAAAGGGAAAATGCCACCACTCTGTATTATTAAAACAGGTCATTTATCATTAAGCTATAATGTCCTATTTCCAGTGACATTTGAGGCAACGTAGTCCACTGCTGCAAGCATTAGGCTATGTTCAAACTGATAAACTGAGCACCAAAGCTGCTTACAACCTGTTAAGTTACATAAGCAGAAAAAGGTGAGGAGTGACTGTCCACCTCCGGACACAGTGCAGCCTTGAGGAAAATAAGAAAGACGAAGATACAACTGCTGTGAAAACTTGGCACCGTAAGACACTCTGCACCCACTGACTGAAAGCGTAAAGCCCGCTCTGTCTGGGGCTTTTTGCTCTTTTTAATCTAAGTTGTAAAGTACCAACGTGTAGCGAGGCTACAGCCGACACATGGACACAACACAAGAGCACAGCAAACACACGGTCCCCAGCCTCTCTCGGTTTAAATAAATGACATTCAGTGTAAATAGCGGAGCTGTCCGTTCAGCACCACTGTTACAAACACACAGCAGACGCTGCTCTCTCTACTCTCACACAGCCAAGGAAAACCACCGCTTTAAAGAAATGGGGGGAGAAAAAACAACAACTTTCGCTTGTACCAGGCAAAAGAAAGCGCCTTCCTCCTGAAACAATGTTCACTTTCTCTCGCTAAGAATCCACTGCTGACATGTATTATTTCCAGCACAAGTTAATTACAAGCACGGGAGAGACGTTATTGGCCTACTTACCATCAATCGCCATGATGTTCTGTTTTGGCTTCAACCAATGCGGGCGGTGAAGAAGGGGGAGCGGCCCACTGCAAGGGTGAGGGAGGGGGGAGGCGCGGTGTGGTACGGTCCGTCCGTGAGAGAGACCGCGCAGAGAAAGCGGACTGTCTGGAATAAGTTCTGTAGCTTTACGCTGTTAATAAATAATTTACAACCAAGAGGAAACATGTTACATCAGGCTGAACTGAACACAGCACTTTCATCGCTCAACAAAACGTGTCACATACAAATGAACACAAACCAACAAAGTTTTAGCATTGCAAAATTCTGCTCTAATTGATCCAATTATGCTAATAATAAATGAGCAACACAAAAGCTAATAGGAGGTCAGGAAATATCAACATAATACAGTTAAAGCCTACATCTTAGCAACCCAAGAAGTTCAATTAATGCAGCAAAGCTACATTATCTGGTGTAAAAACAGTAGGGGCCTATTCATAACTACTTTTAGATTATTCACTTATTTTTTTAACCCTAAGTGAAATGAAAATAGCAAAAATATTAGAATAAAACTCAATTATGTTGTGTAAATTAGCTTAGCCCACATAATATGACCCTATTAAAGTTTTACTTTGTCAACAAAAAAATTAGGCTGAGCTTCCATAGCCAAACAGTTAATTTAGCCCACATCATTTTGCTAAAATATCACAATGTGGGCCAGATGGTTAGTATTTTGTCTTTGTAGCATATAGCCTATACTGTTCGTGGGTTTTGAAAGTGAGAAATAATCATTTTATACCAATTTAAAGCAGGTTAATCCAAAACAAAAGGTTATTGCTTCCTGTTTTCCTCCAGGTGACCAAAATGCTCATTTCTCTACGTCCCTCTTCAAATGAGTCAGTGCTGCTGGTTCACCCACTGCTTTGGCTGTTAATCATGCTCTGATTGCTGATGGCTGGAAAAAGAAACCAGCAGGGCTCTGATGGGAAACTGACTGCTGCTCTGACAATCAACAGCGAGTGTTTGTGTCAACCCCGCAAAACCAAAGAATAGGAGCCTCTGCCTACACTCGCCTCGCGAACAGACAGACAGGCAGAAATCCATCACAGAAATGGCAGATATAAATTTCAACACTGATTGTAGCCTAAATAGCCTACAGCAGAATACAACAGGCAGGAACTAGGTGTCAACAGTTGACCTGTAACAGCAGCCTTTGCAGGAAAACATCATCATAATGTATTAAACATGACACCACAAAATGATAGAATCTGAATGTTAAAGTGTCTCGTGGTATTTTACTTTAATGCATTGTGAATCTTAAAGGTCAGGTTGGCTATTATACAGATCTGAAAATTAAATATTTATAGGCTACAAGCAGCTAGCAGCAGGCATCTTTACTAATGACGGAGAATGTGATCAGTGCTCATTTGGATGTTTTCCACAGCAGCTGTGGAGAATATATCATAAAGTTAGATAAGTATTTAAATATTTGATTTTAATTTTACATTGAATCCCATAAGGGAAACAAGCTTGGTGTAGCTGCTGCAGCACTGTTTCTACCTTTGCCCTGCCTGAACCTGCTTTTAATATTAATCAGCTCAGCTGACACAACAAAAAACACATGTTATCTTTTAATTATTGCCTCAGTACTGTGTATTTATTCTAGTCTGATTTAAATCGCTCTGTGCTGCTGCTGTCACTGATGCTTCATTTAACCTCATTCATCTCTATCAGTGTAATTAGACTTATCCTGCTATTGCAGTCTCTGTTAATAATAAAAAACGCTGTTGCTTATTACTGTATGTTCATCTCTTAACTGATAACATCAACATACTCTCCATTGTCATAATCATTGCAGTGCCTTTTCTTTGAAAACACACAGCTGTTGTAGGCCTTTGGATGTTAATCAATCTATTATTGCAGTAGAAACATAAAAGCCCATTAAGTTTCATTTTGAGATTCAATTTATACCCCAATGCCGTCATCGGGTTGCCATGGATACATACAGCAGCTGCTGTGCTCTACCTTGTGGTTCCCTGTCAAAAACATGAGCAAATGTTACCCATTCGAAGCATTTGTAACACACTACCTCTGCACCCTCATTCTGATCCCCCTCTAATTTTAGAAACCCGGTTTTCAGTCCAAGAGATAGAGAGTTAATAACTGTTGCGCATTTAAAGTGGGATTGTGTGCTTTGTGATGCGCTGAAAGACAAATATGAAAGATGCTGAAAGATATAGGCGCACATCTGACGAAAAAACAAACAAACATGGCAATATAATCCGACATAAGGTTTAGATTGCATTACCTAACATGAAAATGCTCTAATAAACAGTTGCAATGGCTGATCAAAGCTTAACAATGCTGATTGGGGGCAGAGGAAATCATTATGCTTTGGCTGTAGGCTATCCTCCACAATCTCCTTGTCTTACCAGTGCAACACAAATGTTTGACTGGTGCACTTGCATGATGTGCTGCAAACTGGCAGAGTGATAAGAGCAAGAACGTTGAAACTTGTAAAACTCAAAACAAACACCTCTCTGCTGATGATAGACAGTTTCTCAAGTTTTATATTAACTGAGGCGTCTTTTGTTGCTCAACAGAACAGTCCAATCTGTGTAACTTCATCATAATGGGTAGATCTAAAGATTGGAAAAACACAGCTATTGAGACACATTTCAGTCTCAGTGGGTTGTTTTTTTCCTCCTAACCCCATAATATGAACGAATATCAGTTTGTCACCCCTTAGCTTTGAGCAGTTCAAGTTGTTTTCTCACTACTTAATTTCAACCATTTTAAATGACCTTAAAGCTGATTATTGTGTTTAACAAGAGGGACAAGAAAATTAGAAAAGGGTCTTCTAAAATAAATACAATTTTGTAAATGAGAAGCTTTGATTATTGCCCATTTTCTACCTGGGAGGTAATTTCCGGACCCACTGATTAAAATGCATCTGACACCTTAGTGATAACTTTCTTGATGAAAATTAAAATTAATAATAGTGTTAATTATTTATAAGCTGTATTTGAGTTGTGTAACAAATTGTAAACCAAAAAAAAGCATTCATTAAAATACGAGATACAGCAGAGAACGAGAAAAAGCTGGTATTTTATTCTGTCTGTGAATAGTGAAAGATGCCTGTAAACTAACATATAGCCATGCAATCCCAAACACAAACACACACTGTTTATGTCTCTACCTCTTCTCCATTCATTCTTGTTTACTTGATCCTATTTATAGCTGCAGCTCTTCTAAAATGCCCTCTGCTGGGCTCATCAAAGCAGCTCCTTCCTGTTGTCATAGAAATGGCTGGCACCTCCATTAGCTTCTGTGTCTACGAGCTGCCCAAATCACACTCATCAGAGGCAGGAGCAAAGCTGCAGGTCAGGTAGATTCATCTGCACAGGTGCAAGATACAGAGAACCCTTCAGTCATTTAAGAACAGATCGGATACTCACTCATGATGTAAACACTAAACTCCTATCAATATCAGCTGATGGAGAATCTGTTGTGGTTTTCATATTTTGAATTTTCTCCTGAATGGAGTGAGAGGCTGTTGTGTCACAGTACGACATGAGAGCATTTACAACACAGTCATGTCCGATGCATGTGTGACCTTGTGGTGTGAACGCTGCCTGTGCTTCTGGGAATCACTCACACACACATGCTGCCATGGTGCTGCTGGGAAAATTTGTTATTCAGAGGAGCAGGTCGAAAACACACAGGCTTGTGTTTTTCACCACATGCTTCAAACGAATTAGAGGTGTATACAGACTGTATCATGTTGTCTTCATTAAATGTATCCACTCCAAGTGAGTGAGCAGAATCCTTATAGCAACAAGCACTATGCAAATGTCAAATGAAGGCTGTATTAACACACAGGGCGGTGCAACTAATGGTGGAAAAATATACCTATGATTAAAAGACCAAATATGTGGTGATTTTAGGCTTCTTAATCATTCCTACATTCACTGTATACCTCTATACAGTAAGAGCTGGTCTTGAATCCCAACTGTGTTTTGACTCCTCAAGGCAAACGCTTCCTTTGTATGATGTTATGGTAACACATGTGAGCATCAAAGTTTTGCCATCTGTTATTTAGTCATTTTGATGTATTGTTCATTGTCTTTTTTTCCCCCTATACCGCTTATCCTGCACTAGGGTCACGGGTGAGCTAGAGCCATCTCAGCTGACTTCGGGCGAGAGGCGGGGTACACCCTGCAGAGGTCACCAGTCCATCGCAGTCTATTTACCATTTAACGTAGCCATGATGATATTGGACTAATAATAATGTCGTCCCAATGGCTGGACTGGACTGATTTCCACCAAACCTTCTGTGTTGGACTCCACTCGGCCAACCAAATAGTATATCTGAGTTTGGAGAAATGTGAATTTTGGGTCAAATTGCCATTTTTCAACAATTTCTATTAGAACTTTATGGCATTCACTGGATCTTTCGCCATTTCTCCAAAAAAAAAAAAATCGACACCCCCAAGGTTTTTTTTTTTTTTTTCCAAAAATTGAAAATCGCCTGTGTGGTTTTTGGTCATTTTCTCAAAAAGCACTGACCCAATTTCAACCAAACTTTCTGCGTTTGACTCCCCCGGGGGTCAAGTGCCTGAATTGACCTTCATGTGTGTTTGTGGCAACAGGGAACTGGCCAGAACTGAGAGCTGGATGAGTACAGCAGATACAGACATGTCCTTGAAGAAAACCAGGTCCAGACTACATAACCTGAGACTAGTGGGGCAACAGTTCAAACTTTCACCACAGCAATGACTCAAAGTACAGTGACAGGACCAAGGGCCAAAGCCCAAACTTCAGACATACAGGACATCTGTGGAGAGACCTGAAGATCCCCCCCAATCTGCTAGTGCTTCAAAACAAAAAATCTGCCATACATTTCTCAAATTAAGACAATCAGAGCTTGTAGATATTTTTTGTAAACTGGATATTTAATGTGATTTAAAGAAATGTAAAAAGTTTTACATAATGGCTTGACAAGTGTAGGTGTTTTGTAAAAAAAAAAAAAATCCATTTAATTCCATTTTTATGGAAAATATCATAAAGTGAAGTGTGCAAAGAGTGAGTGGGTCTATTTTATGCCTGCACTCTGAAAGCTACCAAGGCAGAGCCCATCAACAGGTCGTTAAACTCAAACTCTCTCCACAGATGCAGGCTGAGCTGTGAGGAGCCGTTTCCATAGTAATAGCTTCCTACACATAACACAATTTGACCGGTCTACTACATTGAATAGGTGGTGAAAATGACATGTAACAACCCAGTATTACAGTAGAGGAGGTCTGTTGTTTTCTGCCTTAAGATAAATAACCCAGGGCTGCAATTGTTTCTACAAAAACATCAAGGAAAGACGGAGTCAGACACAAATATTTGTAATGTCTTTCAATTAATGTGTAATGTATGAGAGAATTGTGTTACATCTCAGACTGTTAATACTGCATTACTGCTAAGTGCTAACTTAGAATTAATCAATAATTAAATCATATCAACAACATCACATCAACAATATAAGCTCTCTTCATGTCACCCAGACTCTGTTGACGGTCCGTGTTGTTTCTAAAAGTGAACTACTACACCACCAAGTGGGGAAACCTTGCAACTGAACCATAATGTTAAAACCACATGCATGGTTACTACATATTCACATGTACTATAAATCCTCTGTATTTCATAATGGAAAAAATTAATTTAGTGTTTTATTTTAATTTATTTTGGAACTTAGAAACAAAATTTGATCATTATTATGACTCTTATTGTTATGATTATTAGACTTACTTATTTTGCTATAGCTTTGTGCATACACGCACTTGTCAGCAGCTTAGGTCAGCAAAGTTTGTTTTTGAGGTTGGTCAGCTGCTGCATGTCCACGCTGCTGCCACCGCATACGATCACCACCAGTGGGCCCAGGAGAGTGGGAAGGCGACCTGAGAAGAAACAAAGATGAGCCTACAATATACTGTTTCCTGAGTTCCCCGTCAAAGCTGAAAACTTGTTCTACAAAGAACAAAACTATTGCTAAATGTTCTTGAGTCACAGGGCTGATATCTGAAAATGTGTTTACACAGAAATAAGAACCAGGAGAAAAAAAAGACTATTAACAGCCAGTGGAAACACTATGGGAGGCAGCCGTAAAATTTATATTTAGAGGAAATGTGTTGCATCACCTATAACAGAGAAGAATAGCAGCACATCCAGCGGCAAGCAATAGTTTGTCCATTAGTTAAACAATTTTTTTGGCAATATTTTAAACAATACCAGTGTATTATATTTGTTTCCTACAATATATGAGAGAAGAAGGGAAAGCATCACCTTGCAAAGGAATGGGAAACCCAGGAGACTTGAGCTCTCAGATAACTTTGATCAAGGTATCAGACATGATACTAACTATATGCACGGTGCCCAAACTTTTGCTGCAGGCCCCTTTCCTTTTCTGTCATTTTTAACATGTAAAAGATGAAAAAAAGAAATATATACAATATTTATTGTTTTAAAGTGTCATCTGTAACTTTATGCCTTTTAGGGATCATTTCATGTTCCACTTTCTTGACCAGGGGTGCCCAAACTTTTGCATGCCAATGTATGTAAATGATCAGCAAGGCAGAGACTCTTGTCGTTACCTCCGTCCTGTAATCTGTGTATAAGTCCACTGTAGACGGCTGCGAGTGCTGCTCCACATGCCATCTCCACCAACACACGCTCCTCATCTATTAACAACACACACACAGAGTGTAAGTCAAACAAAAGCAAAGCTGACACAAAGCCAGGTTCATCAAAAAGGCTTACGGGAGTGATGAGGATATATAACAGTGTTTATTTAACTTCCCTTTTAAATAAGATGTTCACAAATCATTAGGGACATTTGAAAACACACACACTCACCGAGGAAGGTTTCGACTGCGTGCAGAGCCTGCTGGTCGGTCACTAGCTCAGAGATGATGGTCAGCTCACTGCACTGGCTGTACTCGAAGGCCCGCTTGCAAACAGTCTTTGCTCCGAGACATTTCGCCTCACTGTCAGAGGACAGACGGAGCCACAGAGGAGGGTGAAGTTTAACCGTGTGTATATAATCTCTCTGCTGCACACATTTAAACTCTTTTAACTTCTAACCTGGTGATGTCATCCAAAGTGACCACCCTGCCTGCCTTGACCGCAGCGTTAAAACAGTCGGCCCCCACTGTCTCCATAGCGACAACGGGTACATCGGTCCAGCCCACATCCTTCAGGCCTTGGATGACTCCACACAGGAGCCCTCCTCCACCCACGGACAACACCACAGCTCCAGGCTTCACACTGGGACCCAGAGAGGCTGCGACCTCTGAGATCATGCCGGCGTGGCCCTCCCTGGTGTAGAGTTCAGGATGTCATGTAGATTTTAGGATGTAATGGAGGGCTCAGTTTTAAACTGTGAAATTGTGGTTAATGTTTCTACCATAGCAGTGGGTGGTCAAATGGAGGGACGTAGGTGAGTCCTTCAGTTTCTGCCAGTCTGAGAGCTTCGGCGTTGGCATCATCCCAAACCTATGAAAAAAAAAAAAAATTCAACATGAAAAAGATGAATCTGAACTGGCACCTGTGCGACTTGCCTACAGTATGCTTAACATTATATCATTATACGGTACCTTCCCTATAATCTTGACTGCAGCTCCCTGATCCTGAAGTTTCTGAATGACCGTCTGAGGAGAAGATGAGGGGACAATGATGGTGGCTGGTACACCCATTTTTCTGGCTGCATAGGCTGCAGCCATACCTGCATTACCACCTAGAAAAAAAGCCATACCATGTCATTAAATCACCTATTCATCTTATTGCTATGCTAATTGAGATGCTATATTATGGCAGAGTCACCTGAAGAGCAGACAATTCCCTTAGACTGTCCGGCAAGCTGCAGACCAGAGCAATAAAATGGGAAAATGGTGAAAAATTGTCAGTATTGGCTTCTAATCAACACATTCAACAGTCATTGTCTATTACATATTACGGATTACCCCAGCACAAGGGTCAGGGTTACCTGTTGGCAGAGGTGTCCAATGCCACGTATCTTGAAGGAACCAGAGGGCTGTGAATTCTCCATCTTTAGATAGACGGTGGTTCCCACCCGTTTGGACATGCTGACACTGTCCAGCAGTGGTGTGTTCACATGGAAATGTCCTGCCATGGTGCGGCTATGTCACTGAATGGCAAGCAAGGTGTTAGACAAGTTAATGTCACTGTGAATTTCATAGGAGGTTGGATTTTTAACACAGAAAAGTTATTGTGTTGCTCTTCAGAACAAAAGCTTTACTTGTCAGAAATTGGTGTCATATGGTCCATTACCCTATATTGCGCAATACATGGCAAAAGCCGCGTTCAAGTGCTGCTCGAGGCTGAGAAATATATGCCCATGATTATGTAAACAGAATGGAAATATTTTTCCTGAGGATTACTTCAAATCCATCATCTGACACAGTTGTAGATCCTGATGTAACCAGTAGCATTTTAATCAACTGATGCTCACTGCCATTCAAGTTAGTTTCTGACGTTAAATACAAAAAAGGTTACAATCACTGTAATTTTAACTTGAACTGAATGTGGGCAAGCAGATAGTAGGCTAGTCTAACATAATGTGTACAACCAAATCCTAAACAGGCGCTGTAGGTTAGTGTTTAAAGTTAGAGGATAGTTCAACGATATAGTGTTTTCTTCAGTTATTTAATCTCCATTGATGCGTGGTGTTGTTAAACCTCTGTAGGCCCTACTACAGAGGATTTACTACAAGAACCAGAGTAACGTGATGCAGAGAGCACACAGATGTGACGTAAGCTTCAGTTCACCGTAACCACTGGAATGACGCACTGCACCGTAGCCTACGTCACCACTCGAACAAATAGACTTACGTTTGGAGAAAAAGATGTTTTGTCTGGCCGTCAGGTGGAGCTGGGAGCTTTAAAGCAGCACCACATTTATTAAGTATTAGTTATGCTACATCTTGCAGGCTACAATGCATGGCTACACAATGTCGTAGAAACTGTCCGCGGGAAAACAAACACCAATACTTCCGGCTTCCGGTGGAGGGGAGGAAAAGAGGGGTGTGGGGGGGTCCACTGACTGCTGCCCATAATATTCACCTTTGACTGCAGCGGCGAAAGTAGCCTACTGCTAGGCTACTAATAATATTAATGTTTATAAACTTTTGATAAAACAAAACAAGCCTTCAAGTACAAAACTTGTCACTTGTCAATGTTTCCACTCAAAGATCAAAATAAAAGAGACAAAAAGGGCAGAAACCCTATGTAGCCACACTATTGGCTGTTTCTCCCTTATTAGTTGTGAAATGTGGTTTTATGACAAATTGTTGAATTTTATATCCATTTCAACATATAATGGATGAATTGCACATTTCTACACAAACTGTGCACCTTTTTCGTGAATTTGAATGGAAATGCACTCACCTGTGCAAGGAGCCTGCTGCTGTCAGTGCAGAGACTTGAATGGACTCCCTTCTAAAGTCCACAGTTTATTGCCAAGGTTTGAGTGTGTGTGTGTTTGATGATTGAATGACAGAGTGAAGGAGAGAGATTTTTCTTTGATGAATTATTTTTTACAGTGTAGGCTATTACATACTATACGATACTTTTCTGCGACACTCCTTTTTGCTCTTTCCAAAGTCACCACATGCATGAACCCTGAGTAATTAAGTCACAGTCATAGCTTTGATTCTCTGTAGGGATTATGATTTCTTTATTATTATTATACATTGGCTGTATAGTTATAGGTTGCATATACACAAAGTAATGGAACACACTCCTCGGAACAATGTGCCATTCTCACATCAAACATCACTCAGTTTATTGCTTCATATTTTACACAGCATGTATTAAAGGAAATGACGCTTTATTTTCATTTTGTGTCAAAACTTTCCTGTACACTAGGTGGCAGCAGTGAGTGGCACTAGAACTGACAGAAAGAAACATGAGCAGTCCTAGTAATGATCTTAATAATGACAATAATATTAATAGTAATAATACAAAAACAATGTTTTGCTTTAAATAAAACAAAATAGGTCAGAGTAATAATACATTTAATGCAACTACTGAAATATGTAAATACGAAAAAATAAAATAAAATAAAATGAGAGATGACACTTGAGAAAAAGTCAAGTTTTTTTCACGCTTCAGGCTCTTCATTAACTCTGAGCTAATTTAGCTCCATTTGAACACCAAGCCAGTTAGCCCAGGAATAAAACGTATACTGTATAGATTTGCATTTTTCAGCCCTCTGGACTCTGGTTTCTATAAACATGCCTGGATGACACTAGGTTTGCAGTTTAAAATCTTTGACTCGATTTTAAGACACTGTTCAGAGTTGTCAAAACAAACACTGGAGCTTTTATGTGATGAATCACCACTGGACTGATTAATGTCAAATCTTTAAACACTGAGCTGTTGGGGATGGAAAACACTGCTTCATCTGAGGGTGAGTTTTAGAGCCTGGGAGCAGCACTGCACCAGGATGAAGAATTTTTTGTCTGGAAATCTTACAGTATACAAAGAAAGTTGTTGTCTTTTCATATCCACATCCTTGTTCCTCAACTTTATGCATTTATATCTTCTTCTTGTTCTTTTCTTTCTTTCTTTCTTTTTTTTTTTTTTACATACTTTGGTTTTACAACTGCACTTCACAAACACATCCAATACACATTCAGTTTTCCTTCCCTTCTCCAGTTTTACCAGCAGCAACCATTTTGCAGGTGAACAGATGTTGATATGACAGCATGCACCAGCAGTGAGTCAAGATAAATGCAAAATACTAAAAGGTTGAGACATCTGTAATGGTTCACAGATGCTTGTTACATCAGGTTTGTGGAATCAGAACCAAAATATTCTTCTGATATCAGTTCAAACCTTCTTTTTTTTTTAACCATGCCATTATATTCTATTGTGAACATCTGGTGGTGTGTGGGTTGATCTGGTTCTCAGCTACCATGCATGAAATGTTTGCTGGACTTTGTCTCATGACTGCATTTTCTTTTAAAACATCTCTTCTGACTAGCATTGCTTCTAACCTATCCATCAACAGTACTGATAAAACTCGACTTCCTTCAACACATATTCACCTGCTCTCTCCTCTCACTTCCCTTTCACCTGCCTGATTTTCACATCTCGCATTTCACACATACTTTCACCTGATCAAACCTGAAATTTTACTGCATTTTTTACCGCTTAGTGTGAAAGTATTCTCAGACAACACGTTCTGTTTAGTGCCTCTGAGAAAAAGGACCTCTTTTCACTACGCAGTTGATGAGCTTGGTTTTATGAAAGTTCAACTGCGTGTTGTTTTTTTTTGTTTTTTTGTTTTGTTTTTTTTAATAAATAATAAAGTGACATTCAAAGATCGAGATTATTTGGATCATGTCAGATGAAGCCTTATAATTCCAAGCTCATGGTCTTGTGTTTTCAGCTAAGTGAACTTAAGTGGATCTTGAAGCTGCATCCAAAAGATAAGGAATTTTTGGTGATTTATTTTTTTTTTCTATTCAGCGTCCGTCATGCGGCTGAACTCTAGTAAAGTTGTCAAGCTTCTGTTGCTAAAAAAAAAGACTCAGGCAATTTCCCCTAAACTCTGCAGCAACTCAGCAAAAACATATTATGATTCTACTGTAACATGGCTCTGTGGTTCCAGCGTTACATCCAAAACAAACCAAAACTAAAGTGTTCATCAAAACTTTAAGCTCCATCGTTGTCTCTTTCTCACAGCCTCCTGGCTACCTCTATCTTTTGCTCCTTCTTTCTGCCCTCGTGCTTCTTCTTCTGTGTGTGCATGTGCCCTGTGCGAGCGTGCACGTGGTTCCCAATCTGGGCTTTATGCCAGTGAGCGTTGTCTGGGTTTGATCCTTGGATACAGCTGGAGAGAGAGGTGGGGGGGAGACAGAGGGCGGGGTCAGTACATCATGTTTACATTGTTCTCAAGGTGGCTGGACATCATGAAGGCAGGTCGTAAGAATAAATCTTTTTCTCCTGGTACATCACTTAATTCACTGAATGAACAAGGCTGGGAATTGACTGCACTTCCCGTTGAGTGTAGATTGAAACCTACCATGTATGAATGTAAATGTATAGACCCAAGATTCAGTGATTATTTCACTGAGGTGTTGTGGGAATAGTGTGGTGGCAGCCGCTTGGTTGGCATTGTAAAGTGCTAATGTGATGGACAGTTTTATGAAAGCTGTATAGTTGAGTTTTACTGCTACATGCATGACGCACAAAAGCAGAAAACGTGTCCTATCATAAATAAGACTGACACATCAATAATAGAATAACATTGACTTATCCAGTAAACATTCTCTTTGCATTTCGGATTAAGGAAATAAAAGACTGTTGTTCTAAAATAATAATCATCCAGATATGAACTAAATCAGTTCACTCATTACTGGCTCCAACTTATTTCTGTTCATCAAATACACTTCCAACTTGACCAGGAGCCTTTATGATGTTTTACACTTTCTGTAAAAGTAAGGTGAAACTTTTTTTTTCTAAATACATTCTGGAGCCCATTAAAAGACTGGAATTATATATTGAATGGCTTGAAAGGCCGACTGTATGTGTGTTTTTATTGGGACCTACACTTGTCAGCATTACCTGGAGTTGACCATATGTTAAACTGCTCTGCCAACAGCGATTGGCTAATCATAGTTAAGTAGACATAACTAGGCACAGAAGGTCTGTTGAGCTTTGAATTGTTCCACATGGTTTTGGCTCTGTGCTGTTATACATGAAATACATGGAATTCAAAGAGATTGAAAGGTTTTAACAGCTAAAACACTTTTTTCACACTGCATTTTTCTAGGCTTGCACACGTTTACAGTGAGGTGGGGTGTGTGTTGGTATGGTTGTTCTCTCACCCCCAGCAGGTTCCTTGGTACATATCCCTCCCTGTCATTCAGTCGTGCCCACCACCAGTCTGTCTCAGTCTCGTCACGCCGACGAAGAACAGTGAGGGCGTCGCCCTCGCTGAAGGAGAGCTCATCAGCCTGCTGGGCCGAGTAGTTCCAGAGGGCGTACACCAAGCCTTTGTTCATCACACCCAACTTTTCCTGTACACCTGAGAGAGATAATATAAGAATAAGATTAGGTTTCAGAACATTCATTTAATTGTCCTCTGATTATCTACGTTGTAACATTGTTTCAAATGTGTTTTCCACAAGTCTCAAAAGGAAAATTAACCTTCTCCCCCAGATTGAAAAGTTATTGCCCCCCGTGGGCTTGAGCAAATGTTGAGTTTACATTTCTTTGATTCCATCTGTTTATCTGCATATACATACCATAGAGAAACTGAGAACACTGTGTGTAGCCCTCCTCCATTTCTTCACATTTGTCTGCTGCTGTTTCAACGTCACTAATTGTTGTGGCAAAAATGGCTGCCCCGGACTCCACCAGCATCTTACAGAGGTGGACGCTGTTACATGAAGCAGCACAGTGCAGAGGAGTCCTGGGAGAGACAACAAAAAAAATACCACTTTAAACTCTGATAAGGTGTAGGACATAGATGTTCCAGTAATACACTTGTAATATATATCTAATAGCACAATTATGTCATCATGATACAGGCTGACATTAACTAAACATGAATTCAGCTGACTGCATCAGTAATTAAATCAAGAAACTCCTGAATATGGAGCCTCATTAGACTTGGTAATCTCTTCCCTTAATACTGCTAAGGCAGCTGAGCCAAGAATGAATTTAGAAATGCAATTATCTCTGTCATTGTTGCCTCCGAGCTGAGCTCCAGCGTCACTGTCACAGAGTGTGTTCATTACCCAGGCTCCCTCCAGTCACGCAGCGACTCCACTGCTCTGTTGTTAGTCTGACTTATTACATTACTCAACAGTACTGACCATCCGTCACTGTCAGCTGCATTTACGTTCACTCCGAAGTCCAGCAGAAACTTGACTATATGGTGGTGTCCAGCGCAGACAGCATTATGAAGAGGAGTTATGCCTTCGTCATTAGGCATACTGGGATTTTCCACCTTAGAGACAGATGAGAGAAAAGACACAAAAATTCAGTCAAATTCTAATGCTGAACGTTGATACACACATTAATAGCTATTTGCAGCTTTAATAAATAAAAAAACTCTTCACTTCAGAACTCAGGATAGCGAAACATCTTTTGAACAGCTTGGATATTGTTGAGTTGTTGAGTCAAAGCACCTCAGGGTGTGACACCTTCAAAACTGAGCTTGTTCTGGATGTGAAGCATCTGAATGCTTCTTTGAGTAGCAGCTAGAGTCTACCAGTTTTAAGAGTCAGTAAGCACTTCTGTCCAGCCTCCATGTGAAAGATGTCAGGAGTAGATCAGGATTTGCATTGCAAGATGTAAGGCTTTGTTGACGGGAGCTCTGTGCTGCATAACACACTGGTACAATGTGATTGTGTCCTCAACAATAAATCTGCACACAACTGAGACCAGCTATCCCATGATAGTATTGCTGAGGAGCAAAGATATCATACTAAATTTGTATTATCCTGAAGGCATTGAAGGATTTACACTTTTCCAGTTAGTGGCAAATCTGTTGAGGCGATTTGTGTGTGGGTGCACAGTATTTGTTGGCATAGAAAACTATTCCTCTATTGCATAATGGATTTGTCCTTTCAACACAAATGTTAAAAACTCAAATGAAATCACAGAATTTTAGAGGAGGACATTGGAAACATTACTGTAGGTGCATTTTTATCGGTTAAACAGGAGACACAATAAAACATCCCTTCCACCAGACTTAAACTGCACCACAACACTGAAAATTAGTAGTAGTGTATCTCCAATTGCAACCCCAATTTTCATTTTCTTCAGTCAAACTATTATTTATTCCTTTATCATCTAAAAAACAACAAAGAATGTAGTACTCTTGCCACATTTGCCATGCTATAAACTATGCTGTTCCTCAAGGCGCTCTACTTGGTCCAGTACTTTTCTCCACTTCTCTGAAGATGATTCTTTTTTTTTTTTATTAATCCTTACAAGGGCTCCTTTCACTCCATTTTAAAAACTATCCCTCTTCTAGAGATTGCTTGAGCCTTTCTTTCTATGTCTGGGATTTTTTCTTTCTGGGTATGTAGTCCTAATCTCCTTGAAGAGAACAGGAGGAGTTTAGAATTATGCTTGTTTTAGGTTTTGAAATATAAAACCTGTTAACAGTCAACTTAAAACATAGTATTTTACCTCATAGATAATTCTCTGCACCAGATCAAACTCTCCCTCTAACGATGCATCCAGCAGCAGAGCTAGAGGATTAAACTTGACTCGGAGACCGTGGCCTGTCCGCTCTGATGACGGCTTCTTCAGGTTGGTTCGCTTCGCCTGCAGCACACAGGGGGAAAGAGAAAGCGTTGACGATGCAAAACAGAAACTGCTGAAGTGCTTACTTCGTAATCTGGCACATTGACGTTTGTAAAGAACAACTTTTTTTGTTTAGGATTCCAGAACTGAGAAACATGTGAGAAGTGAAGTCCATTATATGCACTGGTCATAAGTATTAGAAAGGGAGTTATGCATAAGGAAAGCTCCAGCTCTGTATTGTGTTTAACTGATATCAGGTGAAATAATATTTATATCTACCTTCGGCTGTGAAGGAGGTGCAGGGGGGGATGGAGAGGAGTGGCCTACAGAGCTGCGGGCAGGACTGGATCCTCTCTGGTTGTTATTGTTCTGGTCCTCTGGCTTATCAGGTGCAGGGGATAGACTGGATTTGGCCGGCGGAGACACATTATTGACAGTTTCTACCCTTGCTGGTGTCTCTTTGGATGTTTCAATAGCAACAGATGGAGGGGACAAGCGCTGGGAGTCCGAGTTCAGGTTCTGAGCTTCACCCTCTATAGCTGCCACACTGATGTGCTTGTCACCAGCTTCAACATTTCCATTAGCTGAGTGGATGCTGTCCATGTCACCCAAAAGGCAGTCGGGCTGGTAGAAGGTGTTGCCTGGAAGAGTAAGACAGGCCATTTAAGCATCATATGATTCAATAGTGCCTTTAAGATACACTTCAAATACAGTACATGCTATATAAACCAACTGATCCAAAATGAGTTTGTGTCTTACCTGAGACTCCTTCCATACCTCCAGCCAGTGTGTTAAACCTGTACAAGAGCAATAAGATTAATCAGTTTCAATTGTAGTGTTAGATTCAGTTGTCTCTATGGTGGTGCACAGTATAGTGCTGACCTCTGGTACAGTAGTTTTTGGATATTTGGCCCCTGTGGGCCCTCAGGTTCAGTGATTGAGCTCCGTTTCTTCAGTGGTCGTGGAGCATTGCTGAGGCGTCGGCGGAGAACCTCCAGGTCAGCATCACTCTGGTAACGCAGCTGAGAGTGGGCTGTGGACACAGGTAGGAGGGATTCTGTAATGTTGTTGTCTATCTATGTATGCTTCAGTTATAAATTGTTATTTCTCCCTCAAATCCAAAACGATCACTAATTTGCCATAGTATATTTCCCTTTGAGGAAATTATCACAAGTCAACTTTGCAAATGACGCATAATAATGTAACTGTGAGGATCGATAACATCACCGGAGCCACAACTGGCAGATTTATGGCAGCACACTGGCTGACTCTGATTTATTGTCTGGCACCTACCAACTGGGGTGAGCTTTGTGGGACTTAGGGGACGAGGGATGTTATCTACGCTCGGTGGAGGGATGATTTGCCCATCGGTGCTTTCTCCTACTTTTCCTCCTTCTTTATCTGTTATATCATCTCCTCCTGCTCTTACTCCTCCTCCCTGGAGGAAAGGAACAGGGGATGGAGAGGTGGAGGAGGTGGGGAGGATGGGTTTGCCATAGACTGTGACAAAGGACAAAGGGAAAGAGACAGACAGGTATTAATTTGAAGACACCGAGACAACAATACATATGAAATATCTTTGGTTTGAATAACAATAATGAGTATAATTTGCTGTTTACTTACCTGCTTTGACAGTGGTTCTGTTGCTGAGAGATCCATAGTTTTTGGCTTGAGGCTGCTGGAGGTACATACTGTAGATGGAACTGCTGTTCATAGTGGCGGGGCCCTTCCTGGGTGACTGGGGCCTTGAGGGATGGTCTGGGACATAGGGACGTACAGCCACTGCCGGAGGGGGATCAGTTCGCTCTGTTTGCGGGGAGAGTGGAGAGGGCTGGGCAGTGGTGGTGGAGCCTAACACAGGAACGGAAAATAAAATTAGTATGACAAAAAGAAATGACTTTAAGGTTCATCATTCAATTTCTGTGGAATCAAGACCTTTTGTTTTCTTGTGTTTCAATAAATAATCTAAATCATAGCAAGTAAAGAACAACTCTTGTCCTTAGATGACCTTGGCTTGAATTAGGAGGGACAGAGATCCGCTGCTGTATCTGCTGTGAGGAGGACGATGAGGAGGAAGAGGAAGATGTGGCGTTAGCGGCGGAAGAGCGAGGCCAGCCCAGAGTACCGGGGGCAGAACGGGGCAGGGAGCTGGTGACACAGTGATGCCCCGCTGTCTGGTGGGTGGCACTGGGGTAGGTACCATAACCAGAGGGACGCTGGGGGGAGAGAGAGACACAGTAATGAAAAGAGAGACATCATTTAAAAAAAAAAAGTTTCTTGAAGTTTGATTGCATAATCTCAATTTCACTTAAAACTGGCATGACTTTTTTGGAAAGCCCCCCCCCCCAAGATGTCTCTTGGGTTGAAGAGTTCACACAGCCATTTAACTGCACTGGTCTTCAAAGTGAAAGTTAAGGAGGATCCTTAATGGCCTCAGTGGGATCTTTATCAAAATGTTTTAATGTCCCGACTCACTTATCTTCATTACATAACTTCTGAAATAGTCTTGTAATGGTCATTTTCACAGAACCTGCTGTAGAAACAGTACCTGCTCTGGACTGTTGGTCCTCCAGTCTGACACGCTCTTACTGATGGTCGGCCATGATGCTTCATTAGCTAAATGGAGAGAGAAAGAATGAGAGTGGAAGTGTTGAGACAGGAACAAAGGTTACAACAGTAAAAGGCAATAAGGAGAGGAAAAGGCAAAGACAGAAACAAACTGAGAGGGTTAACCCTATCACAAAAAAAGTTCTTAATGTATCTTAAAATAGGTAAAAGATGAGATGGAGTTAGGGAGTAATATAAGAGACATGTTGAAAACTACATTATAGTGTGATGAGGCTGAAAAAGGCCTGGGTGCTCACATGTTGTAGGAATATTTTATTGCTAAAATAAAAATATAACTGAAAACTGAAAAAATAACTGAAATCAGAATAGTTTCCTTCTAGAGGATCATAAACACAGTTGTCAGACTGTGAACCCCACATCCTTTGGGGCTGCAATGAGGCCCACACAGTCCATCGACAGTTGAACAATTATGCAATATCTGGAACAGACTCTAAGTCATCAAATTATTTCTAATCTGACCTGACAAGGCAGGCTTTCAATTGTCAAACCTCGACAAAACAAATACTGTAATGTAACAAGACAAGCGCTAAATTGCTTTACAACTACTCTACAGGTTCGGATTGGTGATTACAGGGCATGTACCACAGCAAACACAAGCCGAGCGTCTTTGAAGTGGTAGGACAAAAGCCTCTGATCAAGAGCTTAGTTGTAAAAATGTATGGGTAGTGTGGTAATGTTGTGTTGCTATGTTGTTATATCAGATGAAGAAATAAAATATTTATAGTAGGCCTAACTGAGGATTGCAGTCATATAATTGACTTTTGGGTGCTGTTCATCTCAACAATTACACTGGGCGGTGGTAAACACAGGAAAAACCCTGAAACACAGTGAAATCCAAAACCCCAAACAACAAACAGCTGCTGCCTTGGAGATTTAGAAGTGACTCCAGTGACTGAGCTAAAATAGTAGCTCTCGAAAATGAAGCCAATGCTGTAAACAGAGGTATCAGCTGGATGTGGAAAGTAGCAGTTTAACCCAGCCTCGATCCGTCTCCGCAGAGGGTGTTACATAACTAAATGACACAGTCCAATCCAGTACTAAGGTCACAGCCACGGTCAGTCACTTAAATCTTGATCCAGTGTTGCCCGTTACCTCGTGACGGTCCTGGAGGGCAGTGACCTGGCTTAATGCTTCACAGTTTCACTGCAGGTTAACAAACTCACCATGGTGGACTCCCTTATTCAACAAAAGTGAAAAGGAAATAGCCCTGTGAAAGTCAGCATGTAACTGGTTCACACAATATTAATATTAGCAAACCACAGCACAGTGTCAGCAGGCATTTGAAGACTGATACTGACACTTGTTGTTTGGCAGCACACGTTATTATTACCTCTGTGTGAGAGGAACTGATACACTGCAAAGAGGGATCAACAAAACCATGGTTGTGTCCAGAACCATTCTCTCATTCGCTAGAATTGGAAATTATTGACTATATAGTGGGCTACATAGGCAGTAATGAGTGATTTTGGACACAGCTTTATCTGTTCTCACAGACACAGTGGTTCTGTTAAAAGTTAGCTGCCAGTATGCAAACGTGCTTGCAAAGACGTTAGCATGGTGATGTTAAAACGGGTTTTCATGCTGGCCTACATGTGTTAGTATGCTAATATTTGCTTTTTTGCTATTTTATATTTATTTCATTTTATCGTATTTTTATTTGCTTAATTCACTTTCCCCTTTCACCTTGTGACTGCGTTTGGAAAGGTGCTGTAATAAAGTTATTACTTATTATTTTCGCACCAAATAAAATATTAAAAGAACCTACCCCCTATATAAAAATAAAACAAAAAAAACCTATAAAACCTAGTTGGCTGTAGTTTTGTATCAGTGTGTTGGCTCACCTCTCTGTGGCCATGTCACAGCTCTGGTACGTCTCAGACTAATACTGATTAACTAGTGAACCTGGGTGTCCCGCTCTCAGGACAGTAAGCCGTGCTATGCAACCTGTTGAATGCTGTAATAACCTGGTGACCTCCGGAAGACGACAGTCACGACAGGAAACAAACAGTCAGCTTTGAGCGAGGTGGAAACTTGGCCCCCTGCCTGAGAGCCCAGATTAGATGCAGTACTGAGGAGGAAAGACAGTAGGGGGTAAAGGACCGTGGCACCTTCACTGTACGTTCTGGTGCAGAAGACAAAGGGTGACCAGGGCTCAGGTCAAGACATTTGAGAAGCCTATCAAACTTAATCGTTGCTTTTATCACCTCTATCACTAAAATTAAGAATGGCACACAGTACAACTGAGTGTGTTCTCTATGTTTGGATGTCAGAGTTATCTAGCAGAGTTTAATACTTTGGGAAATGTGTTAGGTGAGACAACCGCTACCACTCTCATATCTGTAAATCAGTGTGGAGAGAAGCAAACATCCCTCTCTCTGCACCCTCTAATCAACAACAACAGACTCCAGGAAGTCTCCACCCACTCAAGGAAAACTTTAAGCTGCAACAAATTGTTACACTTCAGTTTTTGTTTCTTCAAACAAACCAGATGTTAATTAATGAATTTAGTTTTAGAGGTACTGGTAAGTTAAGTGGCCATTGTCTTTGATATTTTTTTTTTTTTTAGTCTTTTCTGCTTTTGGCACAACCACGAGGTATCAATCATTTTACCTAACTCACAAATAAGTGTATCTCCCATAAGGTTGAACTATTGCTCCATACGGACTGTCACAATTAATATTACAGTATGTGCTGTGATGAAGTTGCAATCACCTATCATATGAGGCTTACTTTTATTAAACGGACAAGTTTACAAGTTTATCTGCGTAAGCATTCATCTGTAAAACTCAGGCATCAGGATCTTCGAAGCTCTTCTACTGAACATTAACCAAGGCTCCCCATGGGACATTCAAACAGGGAGCATTTGATTTTGAAGATCTGCCATGCAGATCCTGTTACCACACTCTTGCATATATTAGTCAGTGCAATATAAAACCATTACTCTTGATCACAAGGAATCTCAATGAACACATGTATCCCTGTCTTCTCATTTAATCCTAGTAGAAATCCATCCAATTGTTGCAGCGATTTCACTTTGCTCTGCAACACTGCCGACTGCTTCCATTGTATTATTCATACAGTACCAACATTTGTTAGAGAGCTTTAATCTCTCTGATGACAGCAACAACAGCTGTCATGACCCTGCACTCTCCTATTCTAAAATCTGAAGTTATCAGACTCACGCAGAGAGAAAAAACATTACACATACTCAATATAGCTACAAGTTAGTGTACCTCAGACTTCCTTTCATTCATTGGCTGTGCCCGCCTGCTCGGTAGACTGTTGACATGATTTGCAACAATCTTGTTTTTTCCCACATTACATAAGCTGGGATAATAAATAGAGCTGTGGCATTTGCTCTGGCATTCAAGAACACAATGGGATTTGTAGCATTGCTGGTTCAAAACACTTTGCTTATAAACACACTGTTAAACCGAGGAAGAATATTCTGCTAATTCCATCTTGGTTCAATTATATATGACTATAAGCTACATGAGTATCTTAATACCATAATACCACACTGACGCCTCTATGCTACTTTAGGCTCATTTTAATTTTTTCAATAATTAAGCAAATGAGATATAACTTTTTAGCTTGAGATGCAAGAGGGAAGTCTGTTTTTCTTTGGATGAAGGCACATCATTGTAACTTTACAGCCATAGTTGTAGACGATGGCCTTTTTACTGCTCCACCCTCTCTCACCAGGCAGGAGGATGTGAGGAAATAATTGAATGTGGTTTCTACGTCCCGACTGCGGTTTGCCCTCAGTTTATTTTTCCGTGCTGACCTTCCTGACCCCGGAGCAGCTGCTGGCTCTCAGATATCATGTCTGTGTCCTTATACACATGACCCTTTCACTCAGGTCATATTCTGTAGCTGATTCAATTATGTTCTCTCTCTCCTCACCATCTGGCCTGTACAGTTGGACTTGAACACGGATTGAATGCAGCCTTTGATTTTTCACTCCGCAAAAAGAAAGAAATTTGTTCTTGCTCTCAGGCCTGCGAGAAAAAACAGCATTTCTGTTTTTGCAGCCACAGTTTGGGAATTCTCGCAGTTTGTTTTCGACACATCAGCTGGGCAGAACTGTTTTCTCGTGTAGCGCCCGTCATCTATCGTGTGATTGGCCAGAATTTTAAAGTTGGCAGGGTCAATGCGGAAAACATTTTACATTGCAAATAATATAATATAATATCAGTAAACCCTCCTCCTCGTGTTGTCCTCCTCTTCCTCAATCAATGAAAAATTGCCATCTCCGCCATTGTTGTTGTTGTCGTTGGTACAGTACAGTTAGATTTCCACTGGGATCACCTTAGCGCGCTTGATGTGTACTGCAGTGGGTACTGCAATGCCCTGGCCGGAACTAACTATGTTCTTGTTCTTGCCACCTTGAGAGAACAAACAAATTTGTGTCTTCTTGCGGAGTATGAGAACAAACTTGGGGAATGCTATGCAATCCTTTGTACCTTCAACCATCAGGCTATTTATTCGTCTGCAAATGGTCGATGAGCTGACAGACAAATAAATTTCCCTTCAGGGATCAATAAAGTATCGTATTCGTATTCGTATTCGTATTCGTATTCGTATTCATATTTGTATTCATATTCATATGTCATTGGAATAAATCAAATTAATCATGTGGCAATTGCTTGCATGACACCTCTGGGTGTGTGTATGGTAGAATGAGGAAGGCTAGTGCTGCTAGTGAAGCTAGTGGTGAGTAAGTTTCTCTAACACCTTCAAGGGACTCACTGTTACTGTTGCCCCCCTGAGGGGACCGAGGCCCCTCCCACGTGTCAGTGGGCTCTGACAGGACGATGTCTAAATCTGACACTTTCCATTGGCTGGGAGGGTTCCTGACGCCAATCCTGTCCTCCTCTGTCATATGGCCACACCCACCGCCACCACAATACCACATCACAACAACAAACCACCAAAAACAACAACCACATGCACAACACACACATCATTGTGATGACATCATATGTCACGTGACAAAACATTTACAGCGACATTCACAACAACAACAACCACCACCGCCACCACCACGACATCAACAAGTGACAAAACAATAATCACAAATTTTACCAGTAACGTCGACACATAAACGTAACAACAACAGATAAGGGAAAGGAAAAAAAAAGGAGCCGACAGACAAGAAAAGGAAATAGAAGGACAGTAAGTTAGAGCCTGGACAGAGATGTAAGATAATCAGCAAGAGTAAAGCAAAAGGATGAAAGGCTATTTTAGACCTACCTGAGAGGGAGCGGGTGTGGCTGAGTGGAGTGGGTTTGAGCGGAGGGTCGGCAGGGAGGGGGTACCCAGCCTCCTGTCTGCCTTCAGCTGGAACCTGGATGTAGGGGCAGACGGCTGCCACCCGTCCCAAAACTCCACCAGCGGGGTGGGAGGAGGTCTGAGGGGAGGACACGCCACCTCCGTTCATACGGCTTAACTGGAGAAGGAGAGAGATGAAGTAACTGCCCAGACAATTTTAAACTGTCGGGGGAAATTAAAAATGACTGACAGTTCAAGATAGGCTTTGTACCTCTGCTCTCTTCTTATGCAGTCGTTCCCTCAGGTCTCCGATGCGCTGATCCATCACCGTCACCTGGGCGTTCCTCTTGTTCAGCAGCTCCTTGTTCTGGGCCAGCTTGCTGCTCTGCTCCAGGTTGTGGCGGTTGCGAGCCTGAAACACACACCAGGAAAACGCACCGTTACATGATCCGATCCCTTGGGTGAAAACTACTGCATTTCTCATCAAATAGTAGGAATTATCATTTACAGTACCTGCAGCTCCTGGTAGAGTTTCCTCAGCTCCAGCGCTGCGGGGCCAGAGAGGGGCGACCCTTTCTGGCCACCGGAGACACCGTGCGACCCGGCGTGTGTGCCCTGGGCCGGAGCGACAGAGTGTAATTGAAGGCGTCCTCTCCTCAGATCCTCCAACTGCTGAGTCAGCTGAAAATGACAGTTTTGAAAAGGATTTAACAACAACTCATACTTTTGGGTAGAAGTGATCTTGAATCTCTGCTGTAATAAAGTTTCCACTCTCAATGTTACCTGGTCCACTCTGACGACTGCAGACTGCAGCTCGGCCTGCTTCTCCTGAAACAGGCTGCTCACATGTTCAATCTCTGCAGCTGGAGACGAATGCCAGGAGAGAAATTAGAGACAATTACGGTGACATGAGATCATTTTCCTTGTCCTTATTTATACAGTTAGCTGATTTGATTGTGTCTCTATGGGGTTAAAGGGACAGTTCAAGTTTTTTGGCAAATTGGCCCATTACCATAATCCCTTTAGTTTTAGGAGTAGGTTTGTTACCTTTAATTGTCAGTGCTGGACATTTTTACAACGTTATGAGACAGAGTTGTTTTTGAGACAAATGCAGAGACTGCTTGCTGAAAAACTGCCCCCGAAAGGAATGCGTACCAGCGGGTTTGTATGAATTTACCTTGAAAACAACTCTCTCTCCTAGCGTTCCGTTATTATCTCATAGTGTGGTGAATGTGCAAGTCACACCTGAGAGTATTTTGGAGTTGTTGGATTGTGTATTTGATGAGTTTGATGAGGGAAACCAAGAAATCCCATTAGCCTCCGTAGCGTAGCTCTGAGCAGCTCACAGCTCTGCTCCTCCATTCTAAAAAATGCTTGCACCGACAATTAAAGGTAACAAACCTACTGCCAAGACTATAGGGATTATGGCAATGGGCCAATTTGCCAAAATGTTGAACTATCCCTTTAAGGTTTCTGAGTGTGTATGCAGCTATAATGGTGTGGTATATATTACATAGAGCACAGACTGTAGTGTACATGCACCTGAGATGAATATCTATTAGGTGAAGAGTTACTATACAATACAGTGTACTAGCGTTTAGCACAGGCTTCCCTCATGCCGTAGCAGCAAAACTATTTTAGCAGATTAAATTCATAGTATACGTCTCTTTTAATATGTAGTCATGAACTCCACTGCCTGTAATCCATAGTCATCATCTCTGCATTGAGTTCAGTGGGTTTAGGCTTACAGAGGTTGCCGTTGATCAGTTTGCTGTAGTCCACTTGACCTCTCATGGCTCGGATCTTCTTCAGCTTTGCCTCCTGGGTATCCACCCGCTCCTTCAGCCGCTGCAGCTTCTCAGCCTCCGACTAAACGAGGAGACAGAGAGCAAAAACAACAATTAATCTTGAGGTAGCACCAATAATAAACAGGCTAACAGAGTGTTTTAATGCATATACATGTGAATGTAGCTCCTCTAATAGAACTAACAGAATACTACTACAACTACATATAGCCGAACACAAGGACCTCACCTGTGACTGCCCCTGGTTGGATCTGCCTCCCTGCTGGAGATACCGCAGTCTCTGCTCCTACGGGGAGAGAAGATGATGACATGATGACTAACCCCTACAATCATTTCTCTACGCCTTTTCATCTCCCACCCCTCTATAACAAACACTCCCTCTCACTTGCAGGTCCAGAGAACCAGCTTGTTACTATGAGTGACTGGGCCCCACAGAAAAAGTCAGGAGGAGCACACACTGCTGCTCTGTCACACTGTCGGTGAACAAAAATAGTTTTGCAGTGTTCTGAGTCATTAATCAAAGCTGTCAGTCTTCCGCCGTCAGTTTGTCCTCTGATTCTCACACACACTTAGGTTTATTGTGGCTCAACAGTTTCACATTCATCAAGCTGTCACTCAGAAGTGTGTTAATACTGTCTCTGATAACGGTGCTGCCATAAAAGCTCATATTTATAATAGAATATAAATGTTGCACATCTATCCTGTCATTATGTTGATGATCAATTGTTTGGAAGTTCATATAAATACTCAACATTGTATATATTTTGTATCACTAATTATCAATGTGCTAAAAGATCAGTAATTGTGCCATGAAAGCCCGTGCACGTTCGCACAGATGGTTTAACTCCCTGTGCCTGATCCTTGTCTCATCTCTCCAGACAGAGGCTGACTGACAGCTTCCTCACGCCCCTGTTAATCTATCGCACTCGTTACGACGTTTGGACACTTGCCACCTTTAGCGCCGATTATTCGCTCACATAGTAGGTGACATCATGCAATTCCCATCAAAGCTCCACCCACCTGGTGGTTACCCAGCAACTGAAAACATCTAGCTGTAAGAGCAGAGTAAACACTTATTATTCCTGAAAAGCTTTATCGCCTGTGTCTCCAGTGACCACAGTCCGAAGCTATAGAGTGATGCGTAATAAAACACAAAAAAAGTAAAGCTTTATGACTATAACAGCATAATGCACCTACTGTCATTTCTACACATAGTTGTGATAATCATGTGGCTATTGATTCTCATTCATGTTAAAGCATTTATCCTGCAAATACAGAATAGAGAGGGAGAGAGAGAAAGGGAATGAAAAACAAGGCCTGCTGTGATGCTGACTGAGGCAGTTTACACCTCTCTCTCTGTGTCGTGCTGGCACGTAGTACAGCTGACCTGCGTGTCTCTCCTACACACACACACACACACACACACACACACACACACACACACACACACACACACACACACACACACACACACACAGAGGAAGAGGGAAATGGAATGTTGGCAAGAAGCCTCCCATCATTCACTGGAACCACACGCACACACGCATGCGTTTGCACATTAACACATACAAACACAAATAACACGTTACATAACAGGAGCTTGTTTCATTACACTGACAACGTAGGAGTTAATGTGCATGTGGACGGTGGCAGTGCAGTAGCTGTATTTTGGATCTTTTTCTTTATTTGTATTTTTTTTAGAAATCCTCTGCTCATGTTGTATCATGGCAGCTCGGGGACTTTTCCACCATGAGAGGGAAATACTTCTGTACTTAGACGCTGGAAGGAAACTGTCATTTTAACAGGGAAATTGCTGCTTTAAAAAAAAAGAAAAAAATGCTGAAAATCAGCACAAAGTTGCCACGGTCGGCCTTGAGAAACCACAATTGGCCAAATCACAGTTGGCAGCCGAAAATATTCCAGTTACCTCTTGAAAACCTTCTAACGCAAAGACATTTTATCTAATGAGTGAAGAGATTTTTTTTCCTCGGCCCCTCTGACGCTTTCCTGGAGTACAAACTCTGCTTCAATTTCCCAGCAGCTGTGGCTCCCAGGATGACCTCACTTCCTGTCCACGCAAAGTTCACTTCCTCGGAATTAGGGACAAGCGACCGTGATGTGTGCGTGTGTTTCTCTCTGACACACACACAAAACCTGAATAGTTTCTCCTGAACCTAATGGAGCTATTCTTTCCTGTCAGTCCTTAAACCCTGACCTGGATCACATGTCCTGTTAAAGGACAACGTATGACACACACACACACACATTTGCACACATTCCTCTGAGGCCTTCACCGCTGGGGCCTCGTGGCCGACCTTTTCAAACGGGCTCTACTGTAGATAACCTTACACTTACTGACGGATAATCCATTCAAGTTACCTTGGCGACCAACATCTGTTGCTGAGCCTCTATTTGTTGTTGCTGTCTTGTGGCCATTTCCTGGAGCTCAGAGAGGGTCAGCTCCACACGGGGAACCTACACGCGCACACACAAAAAGGTATATATATTTATCAGTCAGTGTCAGTTTTAAATATATTTCAGTAGTCTTCAGCCTTTCAATGTCTTCATACTAATCTTCAAGTCATTTCCAACCATTTCATACAGCCTCCTTCTCACATGTTTTAGTTTTACTCTTCAGATGTTCTTTCATCTTTTCAACATTGATTCTTCACGTAATTCAGCATTGCTTCAACGATATATTCAGCTCATTCAGCATTCACCCGTATTTCCTTGAGGAAATGCATTATTAATACAGTGCACCCCTTCACTTCTGTGTATCTCCATGACACATAACTGATGAGATGACACACAGCTGCACACACATCATCTCACACTTTAGGTCACGGAGCACCTGCAGAAATGTTATTGGGCCAGCAGCTGGTGGCCTTGGCAACGTGACAGAATTATAGTGTCAGTTGGAGGGATCCTATCTGCCCTGGTCATTTCAGCGTTGTGACACAGGTATCAACATCAGCTAGAGAAAAAAAAAAATCAAATCACACTAATCATTTGCTGCGTGTTTCAACAGCGGTGTGTTATCTCAAATCAGGCGTCCACCATGACACACCGTTGTGGATGTTCTTGTTGATATTGTACAGAACAAACATTTCTATGATTGTAGGAGGAAATGTTTGTGTCTGTGCGTGTGTGTGAGTACATTTTTTGGGGGGTTGAGGGTGTGGTGGTGGGGGAGGGGGCGAGGGATGCCTTTAGCAGACAACAGCGGAAGGTTTCAGCCCAGCCACATCCTGCTATTGTGTATGTTCACCCATGGATATACACTAACGGGCGCGCGCACACGCACACACAGACACACAAACAGCACCTGGTCTGTTACATTTGTGCCCAGCTCAGAGCTGGACAATGCAAAAGTCTCCACATGTGATGGGAAATAGGATCAAGCTTTTATCTGAACCAGTATTACTGCATTAACAGACCGGCTCTGCTTCACAGCAAAGCCAGTATACAATCCAAAAACTTTCATCTGAAATGATCAAAAGACTTGTTTTGTGCTGATGGTAAAACCTTGATCAGTGGCTTCAACCCCTGTAGCTCTGAAACTGCTACTAAATGTGGATATAGCAGATACATTAGCTTGTAATTAGTGATTTAAAGGGTCTTTGATTCAAGAATAAGGACAATGTCACACAGATTTCAATCAAACGCAGTGTCTGCCTGGGTTAAGTGAGAAATCGTCTCCCATTAGAAGCTGCCGAAGCTCCAGTCAGTTTTGTAAATCCTCACATATCTCAGTGGACACTTCAGTGCCATGACTCAGGGAGGAGCTGATGAAAAACTCAGTAGAAATCAGTTAAACAAATTAAAGCCACTGGCCATTTTACAGCTCGGGGAGTAGATTCTGTGACTCTGGCAGCATTAGCACTGAGCTAAATATCAGTATCAGTGATTAATGACACCGATAGCCACGCTGGGCCAGAGGCAGCGCCACTGCCTTCGGGGCTAACCTATAGCAATCCTCGCTGACATTATGCAGACACAGTAATCCAACATAATGCTGCAGACCACATCACGTTTTAGACGATGACATTATGCACGTTACGCCGGTCTCTTCCAGTCAGTGGTGCTACATATCATTAGCTAACTGCTGACCTATGGGATTCTGCTGATCCTCACTTTGATGTGCATTATGAAGAATCTGCAGATATGAACCGGACTCCCTGCTAATGCACTCCAATCCACCGCTGTCAACTGAGACGAGACCGGCACTGGTATAATTATCAGTGTTAGCATGTGGAAACACAGCAGGTAGTGATGTAGTTGCATTAGATGTATTGAAACAATATAAATTCAAGGAGCTATTCCCACATTAGACAGTGACTCAGTGACTGCCTTCATTGTTCTTTATGCTGCAGAAAATCTGTTTCATTTATATATACATACACATTTCCTTTACATACCATCAAAAAGTGTTCCCTTTATTGGATACACCTACAGTACACAATCTAATCCCATACAGCAGTCTTGTTATGAACTATAAAGTGTACAATCCTCTGTGTTTGTCGACACTGTCTAGAGGTGTTTAATTATGTGTTTTGGCAATGAGGTCAGACTAAGTTGTGGTGTTTCGCTGGGCTGCATTATATTCAGAGGAGTCTCATCTAAGTAAAGAGGGAGAGCTGAACAGTCTCAGCGTAATGCAGTTCACTTAACCATGGCAGTAGGGTGGGGGCTGATTAGGCCACAGCCCCACGAGGATTAGCCCCGTGTAGCTGCACCGTGTCTGCTAGACGTCTGACATACAAACGCTTACTAACACACAAGGTGGAGAATACCTGTGGGTATGAACTGTGAACCACTTGGTGAACTTATAGTCACACACTGACGAACTGGATTCATGGTTGTGGCTTCCTGTCCAACGTTCACACTGTGAACTTTTCCTCTGGGAGTGAACCAGACCAGTAAAGTTGTGGGTCAGGAAACCAAACCAGTGAGACCTGTGTTAAAGCTGAGGGGACAGTTACCTCCAGGCCCTGACACTGTTTTCTAATTCTTACTTGAAAGTGTTAATAGTAAAACATTGTTCATAGCTGCTTGAAGTCTACTTTTATCCTGTTTGCTGTGGCGCTGGTGACAGGCTATAGTGGCTGCAGTGTTACTTTTGCTTGGCAGAGCTGAATGGCTGGCAGAAAATGTGACCCCTTACAAAAACTCAACACAGCGAGGAAGTAGATTCATCCGCACCTGGCAGGATTATGGTGGCAATAAAAACGCAACGTTTTACAGATCTCCTGCTGTGTTACTTGCTTTTTGATATGAGCTGTGAACATTTTCTCTTATTGCGCTTTAATATTCAATCAGCTCAAGCGGTATATTTCCAAAGCTGCCTGGCCTCTGCTCGGATTATTACGATATTCACAAAAAAAACAATCTTTACTTAATTGGCAGCACTTTTAACTTTAAAAGTATCTTTTTTTTTAGAACGGACATCACAGTATGATGATTAAAACTCATTTTCAAATGCTAATACAACTCAATTTCTTTTATCAAGCCCTTTATAGTTAGTGTCCATTATGTGAAAATGTGTTAAAAAGGTGAATAAACTGAATTTTCTTCAACCCTTCACTGTATCTGAGCTTCTAAAATGTGATGTTGGAGGTTTGAAAAAGTATTTTCACAGGCAGCTTGGTCATCAAACTATGACAAAAATCTGAAAATCTGCAGTTTTTACAGATATTAGGTTTCCTAAAGCAAACAGTAAAAGTGACAGGATCTGCTGTCGACTGTCAGACTGTTTGGACTAAAGATCACCAGAGAGTTAAACATCTCACCCCCCCTCCCACCCCTGTGAAGTTTGCATCTCCACATGCTGTAATTTCTGCCTCTGTAATGACGACATGCATCCCGCAGCGGCCGAAAAGTTAACAATCCACCTGACACTTAACAGCAGTCTCATGTATTCTACCTCTCATGCTGCTGAGACGCTGCACAAACACGGCGCAGACTGCTCCGCTCCGAGCCCCCCCACCTCCACTCCCCCAGGCTGACGTTAACATGCAGTTTGTATCAGCCTCCCGCTGTGCTGTATTTACCTGCAGGCTGTCCCATGTGATCCTGCAGGAGCGGACTTTAATTTTGCTGCATTGTCCTTCAACAGTAAATTCCTGCACCAGATCCACCTCATTCCACTCCATCCTCAGAGAGAGACACACACACACTGGACCTTAATGGGCTCAGATGGAGAAAAAAATTGTTGCCAGAGGCTTGGAGGGAGAAGAGCTTAAAGGAGGGGAAACGAGAGCGATCCTTATCACAACTTTCCCTCTCCCTCTCTCTCGTCTGCCTGGTGATGTGCTGTGATTTACGACACTCTCTCCCCCTCGCTCTCTGCCTCTCTCGCTCGGCCCACGCTCCCCCTCCCTCTCCCTCTTTCTCTCTCTCTTCCTCTCTTTCGCTCCCTCAGTTATTGGTGTGTAATCATATGACGTGTGAACAGAGTGGAAAGCCCATTAATGTGACACTGCATTCAGTTATTACCAACATGAATTGGCACAAAAGACAAAAAGAAAGTCATTCCTTTATAGAAAACAGTAGAGAGAAAGAGGGAGGCTCTTTCCCTATCATCCCATCTTTCTTTATCATGCTCTCTTTTTTATCTCTTCTGACACTCCAATTATCTCTTATCTCTATTTCCCCCAGCCTTTCATTCTTCTCCTCATCCCCTTTCACCTCTTCTTCCTCTGCGATATCTTTTCTAATAATTTCTTCATCTGCATTCCTTCATCCCTCTTTCTCTCTCTCTCAGTCCTTGTCATTCCTCTGCAGCTGGCTTTTTGCTGCAGCGACTTCCCCTTCTCTCTCTCTCTCCCTCACACACCTCCCCTCTTTCTTTCTCCCACTTTCCCTCAGAAGGGAAATCACTGCACCACAGCCTGATGGGGCACGAGCTGCTCTCAATCAAGCCTCTGCCTCCAGCTCCAGATGTGTGTTCTGAGGAAGATGATGATGATGATGGTGTCGATAATGTTGATGCCGGCAGATTAGCGGCCGTGCGAGCGTGCGTCGCAATCTCGTGGCACACATTCCCGCCAGATGCGGCGCAACGCGTGCACACGCACGACATGTATGTGCATGGGAGCACACAAAGAGTAGCAGCTGACTCCTGCTGCGTCATATTTTCCTCCTGTCTCTTTCTTGCTCTCTGCAACACACACACACAGTGACATGTGACTTAACTGCTGCGTCATACATTTTCTCTTTCACTCTCTGAAACAGACACACATCTGTTTCACTCGGTTTCACAGACACACACACACACAGACACACACATCCAGTAATGCAAGCAGACTGGAATTTTTGCCAGTGCTGTTGTTCTGGGTTCAGGAATCTGTGGGTGTGAGTGTGTGTGTGGGAGTGTGTGTGTGGCGATGACAACATAAAATGTGGGACGATTTAACAGTGATCTATAATAATGTATAATTAAATATAAGTCATAATTAGCGCTTTGAAATTGGACGACATTTTCCTTCATAGTCAGCAACTCTTCAAAGGAAAACCTCCAAATTTGGGGGAAAACGACCAAGACTGTGACCGGCGTTACACTACATGATGAAGGCACAACAAAATCCTCAAGTGTTCCCTTTAGATAGCAATCTGTGCAAATATAGGAATAATATTGTAAGTTTTAGATGTTCCTTTTTGTCTTATAACATTATCTTAAGTTGATTTCATGGCTAATGCAAGTCTAATGTCTTTGAACCAAATAAATAAAAACATTTCCACGACCAAAAAATTAAATTTCCTCTGATTAAAGGGGCAAATTACAGACAGCATGCAAAAGCGTTTAGTGCCATACTGAGTCATTCCCAGCCAACTCGAATTGGTTTGATTTCACCAGGAGCGTTAGCTAGCCAATACAGGAGAAGGACAACGACTGCCAAACCCAATGTCATTTCAGTTCATTACCACTCGATCAATTGTTTTTATTCAATTCTCGAGTCATAGTGAGTGAAGAAACCTGAAATAGGCTGAAAACATGTGGTGCAGAGCTGGTTATAGAAACAGATTGATTGTAGGCCCATAGTCAGGACCATTGCTTTCAAGCTATAGATCCAGCTGCTGTGAACTACGGCCGTGGACAGTACATGTTAAAATCTTATTGTCTGGCACTTTTGAATGTACAGTTCAAAGTTTCACTTGAAATATAAAACATCCTCTTGTATTTGTATGATTGTTTTGACAAAGCTGCAGAAGACGCTGCAGACGTGCAGAAGGTTCAGGGCTTGGATTGGACCATTTGCTGTCAATCAAATCTGGCATCCCTGGTGGAGCTGCCTGCAGGCTTCCCTCTCCTCGATGCTGTCGGTGCAGTATGAACACACCGTGGTCCGCAGACAAACTCTTTCCTCTGCAGCTGATGTAAAGTCGCTGTTGCATTCAGAGTCTGGGAAACGTTTGAAGTGTGTGTTTACTGAGGATTTAGTTCTGGACAGGATTTTTAACATCAAATCTATTTCCGCTGAAGTCTCATGTCAAAGGTCCCTCTAATCTTGTCAATGAAAGACACATCAAAACTGCACACGATGAAATGACGGCTAATGATGGGATATTGAAGACAACTGTCTGGTGTTGCTGCAGTTCGCTGGTCTTTGTGGCAGATTTACATATGTTGAGATCACAGCTATAATCTGAAGCACATGGGAATATTTGACCTGCTCAGTGTGCGAGTATTATGTTTCCCAGCGCGTATGTTCTCAGAGTTATGCACACAACGTACTAGACACACTAATACACACACACACACACACTCACAGGCGCACACGCACACACAGGTTGTTCTGATCACAGGTCCCTCTAGCAATGAAACCCATCCCCTTCCCATCTGCTGTACGCCTCCAGTAAAAATATTCCCCCCTAATCTACAATAACAGCCTTCAGACATTCCTGCAGCCCCAGCCGGACCGAAGGGAAAACTCTGTTATCGGAACCACTCCAGCGACTAACATTCACACAGCAGGGTGGCCTGCTTCTTGCGGGGGCCATCCTGGAATTGAAAGGTCACATCTTTGAACCCCCACCGCACGCAGCTTGTCCGTCAACAACCGAGTGTCCTGACTGTGTCTTTCTGGCAAAACTGGGAAGATCTAAAACCAGGGGTTCAGGAACAAAGCCATGTAGCACAGCTGGAGTCGAGGAGAACTCACCTATATCGAAGTCCAGATGACACGAAATACCACGCAGATGTCATCAGAAAATATATAAATTCATAGTGTCAAATACCATTAAACCATCACTGGATCACATTTAGCAGTTCAGATCTGTTATCCTCTAATTTACTGGTGACTTACACTGAAAATATCCATCTTAATCTACATCAACACAACCCCTGACGTGTGTGCTTTGTCAAGAGCACACAAACACACGCGGACACCTGACTTCTTAATATATCCCTCTGTGCCCTCACACACAGCTGGATGGGGTAACGTTACACACGGCTCGATCAACAGACTGAATGAATCATGTGTGTGCATGCGTGTGTGTGTTAACTCAGAGAGTGTGACAGTCCCTGTGCTCGTTGTGAGGTTAGAGGCAAAGTTTACAGGATGCCGGGTTGAGCTGGCAGAAGGACACAGCTGCACAACGCCTCTGTTGGGAAGGTAGAGTTATCTGGCAACCTAATACATTTCTTTAATCAACAGCCGACTTGGTCACAGTGAATGTATTACACCACTTCACCTACGTCTTTTTCACAATTTGAAGTTTTACCGAATTCATTTTGTAGCCTATATAGAAAAGAGATTTTAAAAAGAACATAAACGGTCTAAAATCATGCTAATCCAAGATTTTTTTGCATATACGTAGGTTAAAAATTGATTCATCCTGTCTCCTTCGCGCTCAGAGTCAGAGAGGGATGTTTTGGTCGGTAAATGTATGTTTCTAAACAGTTTGTTAGCATGATCGGCATAGTTGTGCCAAGATTAGGCCCCTAATGACCCAAGAGGCAAACAAACCCAACCCTGGTCTTGAAGGCGTCCTAAGCAGGAGCAGCGATACTCAAGGTAATATTTTGTTTATTCATCAGGATCTCTAATAAATCCTGTAGGAGGTAACGCAAAGTGGCCTGTAAGCCTCAGGTACAGTCCCAGATAGACAGCGCAGGTTAGCCTATGGGCTTCCTCACACATGGTAATGTTAGCATAAGAAATAAATTACAGAGCACAGCAGCCACTGGATATCAATAACATAAGTCTTAAACATTACCAAACCAAACATTTGACAGCTGTGCACCAGATGACTGGATGCTAATAGCTAAATATTCCCGCTGGACAAAACGGTTTCTTTATTTGTACATTTTATTCATTGTGTTTCATTTTCAAACACCAATTGAACTTTTAATTTTTACCTAAAGATGTTGAGAGTAAAATCATCATCACCACAAATAATTAGGACTTGACCTCAACATTATTACATCTTAGGTTCGGGTTGTAAGTGTTGCTACTTTAAATGAAAATTTCCCTGATGCTTTTTTTTAATAGTATAATAAAGAGAAGACTGATTCATCCTGCTTTTAAACTAACCAATTCATTCAGCCATTAAATGAAAATGAGATGAAACACTATCATGAGTAATGCCATTATGAATAGGAGTGATGATTGACTAATCTAAGAAACTGCTGTCGGCTAAAATAATAAATCTCCGCCTCTCTCTCGAACATACGCAGACATCTGTCGACGCCGTCGTCTTTACATGTGGGAAGAACCAGCATGCGGTGTGTGTTTGTGTATGTGAGCGAGTGAAAGCTTTTGGATATGATTATATAGAGCGGGGAGTCACACCCTGACTTGGAGTCCTGCATCCACATCCAGGCACAGAGACACTCACAAAAAATAACAATGTCAAGCCCAAACACACATGATGGCCAACGGACACACCCTGCCGTCACCAGGCGACCAGTTCTTACAAGATGTAAAAGACATTTGTTTTAAAACTCATTGTGTTCTCATTTTGTCAGACACATTCACACATGACCAAAAAGTCCCAGTCGAACACAAAGTCAATCTGTCTGCCAGGCCAGGCCAGTGTGTGTGTGTGTGTGTGTGTGTGTGTGAATATCTCACAGAAGTTTTAGAAACATAATAAAGTAAAGCACATTTCAAAGTCACCTTTACATCTCTTCTTATTTCCACAGTTTCAATTGTTCTATTATGTATGAGCTGATGTGCAGATGGCAAAAAAGTGTAAGTTGGGTAGAAAGTGAAAAGCAAACACCCCCACACACTTTATAGAGCTCTACACACACACACACATACCAATATGGATGCAACATAAAAGAAATTAAACTCACCCCCTTGCTCCTTAAACTCTTTTTTGCTGCTTTTAAAGCAAAGGCAAAAGGTAGAGGACAAAAGAAAGACAGAGACTTCAAGACGACTGCGAAGGAGTGAGTGAGGTGAGAGGAAGAGGACAAGAGGGAGGAGGAGGAGGAGCTGCGTTTGGCTAGCTAACAATCCTCTTAGCCCGGTTATGTCATGGGACCAAGCTAATCCTACCTTCACTGACTGACCACACACACACACACACACACACAGTGGCTGACTAACCAACACACTGACCAACACAGATACACATATACAAACATGGTCGGTGACTGGAAAAACCAAGGCCTAACCAACATGGACCAAGTCAGTGTCTAGCCCGGGTTGAACACAATGGCCGACACGGACGAAAATAGCATTTAGAGACAAATAAAAAGCTGCTAGCATGAAGTCAGGAGTTGTTTTTACCATCTGACTCATTATTTTGTGGAGAAGATAACAGGATCAAGTAACATAAGAGTTAGCTAATGGTAATTAGTCATGCTGTTGACAACAGGCTAATTCTCATTTTATCTGTTTGTCCGACGGTGTGTATATACAATAATTATACTTACCGAGCAATTACTGAGTATATATCATGTGTGTGTGTGTGTTTACGTGCGTGTTCGCACGGTAGAAAACTATAATCATCACTGTCACTAATCCGTGGGCTAATCCCCCTAGACTACACACAAATACACATACATACACACAAATGTGCACATGTATTCTGCACACCTATGTGAAACCTCACAAACTCAAGCACAAATCAAATTCATTCATATGGATTCACAAAGACAATATAATTATATAAATATGGTTCAATGGATTGGATTTCACCAGCTAAACTTGACACACGTGAGCAACTTCAAGGTGCTTGTAAAGTTTCTTGCACATTTTTATTGTATTGTACAGTGTGTATGATATACAGCACCATTTACTACAGTCGATGCAAATCCGCAATATCTTTTTTAGCTGAAGGCCTTAAGACTATAAAACTATGCTGCAGGTGTTGGAGAGTGCAAAAGGTCCCTAATGCACAATAGGTCCTGGTGTTGAGGTTGAGCTAATCGGAGATGCATAACACAGCGTGTCCTGCACCTTCAGGCCAGCCCAACTCCAGTGTGTGTGTGTGTGCATGCGGGCACCTACCCTGTCATTAGCGCTTTCATCCAAGGTCCAGCTCTGCTCCAAAGGCTGCTGACTTCCTGCATATAAATGAACAAGCAAAGGAAATCTGAACAATCTGAGCAGAGGTACTGAAACAAGACGTTAAAGATGGAGTTGGACAAGTTGAGCCTTTTGTGACGGGCCGAGTGTGAGGGAGAAAGACAGAGACAGAGAGAGGGGGAGGGAAAGGGCCTTGGCCTTAATTAACCATTCAACCGTGTGTGTTCCTTATCACAAAGACAAATGGACAGGTCACATCGGCCTTAGGGTGTAAAGAATTTCCTTTCCTTTCTGTTAACCAGCACATAAATCATAGTTGTGTGATTCCATCAAAATTCCAAACACATTACAAATGTCTACATGCTTTTTCTTCATGTAGTTATGTATACATTTCTGATATCGTCCATATAAATCATGCTCCTTTTCAAGTATTGTACCATTCAGCTGGTGTTGAAAGGGAAAGTTAGAACATGTCCTTGTTTGCACTGTCCTTGCTTTAATTCAGTCTTTCTTGTTCCAGCTGCTCGAGATGTAGAGGATGTTGTTGGCAACTGGCCTGCTACAGTACAGAGGACAAGGTGTTACCTTATAGTAATATTGATTCTGCATGGGCTACATACACACACATGCTGGTTTGTTTGTACCATCAAAAACACATAATAGGAAGTGTAATTGTTTGCTTTCTTGTGGGGTGAAATAAAGATGTCACTGACTTAGATAAACTCTGGATATAAATAAAAAAGGCCGTATTCCTACTTATCTATATGTGGCTCTGTCTTTCTCCCAGTGTGTAATCTATTAATAGCATCATTCGTTTTAATGCTACTAAGACCAGACAGGTTCAATCTGGGCTAATCCGCCGCAGCTCCAAGTTTCACCTCCAGTCAATAGAGCACTTACAGGCAGTGCTTTACATTCACCGGAGCAGATAAGTGTATCTTACGATCAACACGCGACTAAAAACTGACTCCATGACGGTTTAAGCAGCGATGATAATAATTCTTTGTGGAGACGAGAGAAATGCATCAAGATTAGTTGTACGTGTTTGTGTGGTTTTCATGATGTGGAGGAGCAGGGTGAGAGGGAGGTGATGTCCTTGTGTGGGAGAGCCAAAACTGGGCTCAGGGGGAGGTAATACATTAGGGTAATGTGTTGCTCTGATCTTCGGAGAGTAATTGGCCAGTTTAAGAAGCTGTTTTATGATATTAGGTGAGGAGCCAAATGCAAGTTGGCAGCAAACAGAGTGGACAGTTTGGCTGCAGCAGGGAGACACGAAGCAGCCAGTCACTCATCACTTTGTACCAGTGTTGCAAAGGTGACTGTTCACATCTGGGTTACATAAGGAAAAAGGGGAAAACAGGATCCCCTCTTGACAGCGGGCTCTTTTTGTTTTATCTTACCAGAGAGCCTACAGGGTAAAGTCTGACTTACCCTGACCTGGCCTGGCCGTCTGGTCCCACTGATATGGACAATTGTGTTCTCTTACACATCCAACCCCTTCAGTAATGTCTAGATGAGTTCAAGGTTGCAGTGCATGTGTGAGAGGATTCTTACTGAGACTAACTGGAGGCTATACACAATCCTCCCTCTTGCTCAAGCTGAATACAAACATCCTGACGAACCAGCTCCTGCTCCTCTTGATTTGTAATCTCAATAACAAATCTGACTCTTCTTTGCCCGCCCTTATCTTTGTGTGTCTCCTCCTCTGGGCCCTGACTGAAGGTCTGAAGCAGGTCTCTCTGTATCCAGCCTCTGGAGGCAGGTTGGTTCACTCTCTGTCACCTTGACCTATATGTCCTGAGATCCATATAGATTACATATGTCAAACTCACTCTGGACGCAGAGATCCCTCCTCCCTCAGCTCTTCTTCTCTGCTTCGCAAAAGAACCCACTAACCTGACTTTTAAGATCCCTGAAGACCTTCAGGTTGGTTTTTAACTCTCTCATTGGACATCTCCCATTTGTTTTCAGTCTTACACAGCCTGAAGAGGAGCTGTTCCTCCCCTCAGGTCTGCCATGCTGGGAGTTTTCTTGTGCTCTTTTAGCCCGGAGCAGAGCCCGGAGCAGATCAAAGACTGCACACCGGGTTTCAATTTTGGTGTTCAGCTTTTACCCTTGAGATGGGTTACACACCTGAAAGAGCCTCATCTTTTCAGACTGTAAATCTGTTCTGACTTTCATCTACCTCTCTGCGTCCTGCAATATGTGTCTTTGACTGAACTGGGGCTGTAAGATTTTTGAACCTGTGCTTTAGCTCTTTTTATTGCGTGTATCTCTCGTTTCCCAGTTCCCCTTGAAAGTCTAGTCTTACCAGTTATAAATATTTTGTGCTAAAGGGCAGATGGTGAATTTGGATGGGATGTGGCAAACAGTGCCATGCGATAGTGGAACAATGATAACAGTGCATATAAATAATCAGGGCCATAGTTATTGTTGTCATGTTTTTTGTCAGTTGACAAATTGTTATCTATCGATAATTATAGAAGATCATTAAACACATTGTTGTCTATTACGCCGTCCTTGTTTCATAACTTCAAGGTTGGCGGTTTTCTTCTCTATGGATAAGGCTGTGTACAACAGGCTATGAGCAAATCTATACTATAACTATAGCGAAGTAGACCAACAGTTAAGCACCTCAGATTCTTAGTCTCACAACATTGTTGTATGAATGAAATGGACTGTATGAGATTTGGGTAACATTTTATAATAAATGCACACTAAGCATTAGTTAAGCATTAATAAATACTGAATTCTTCATTTATAACGCATGAATACTCATTAGTATGTAGTTTATAAATACAGTTAGTGCTTATCAGTGATGAGTCAAACATTTTTAACTGTGTTTATAAACTACACACTAATGAGTATTCATGTGTTATAACTAATGAATTCTGTATTTCATGCTTAACTAATGCTTAATAGTGTGTACTTATCATAAAGTGTTGCCAAACTTTGGTATATCACACAGTATATGAGTGACAGACGAAAATGAATGAAATGACATAACCCAGTCTGAACTAGGTTCCTCCGAAAATGTTTTGCCCCTGGCTACTTCCCACACGGAGCAGTTACTCACACAGAAAAACACAAAAAACGCTTTTCTTCTGTAGTATTAGGCTTCTTAATCTTACCCTGCTGCTCCTGAATCTGTTACAAAGCTGCTGGCACAACAAGCTGAGCTAAAGCTCTTTGTTGACAGAATAGTGGAGAGGAATGTAGCATGAATATAGCATTAATAAAGGTTTATATGCCAACACTATAATACTTACATGGGACTCAGCCAAGTTGATAAAAAATAAAAAAAATAAATAAAAAGACTTGTAAGTGTTTAAGGTTTAACTCACTGTTCATAATAAACTTCACTGTGCACAAGCATATGGTAAAGATGAGACTCTAATGGTGTTTTTAATGAATGGGGAGTAAAAAGGGACGGTACCAGTAGGTGGTGAGGTTGTCCTGTCCCTGCAGGGGAGCAGATACAGGCACAAAAACACACCGGTGTAACAGTGCGACACTGCAGCGGCCCTGCTGTTGTGCACTTTGTGTGCTGCTAATACACACAGACATTACACAATCACTCATTTACAGGACAGAAGTTTTAAGTTTGGAGAAAAGAAATTGCGCTGAGTAGTCAGGCTGGTTTAGCATCAATGTTTAATTCTTAATACTGAGAAATGATGATTAGTGCACAAATGACTATTTTCCTAGAATATCATCTGACATTTCTCCTGCAGACAAACATCTTTCTGTCCCTGTCCTCCACGCCTTCAGGTTTGCACCATCCATGTTATGTAACTAATCATCTTATCTAGCTAATTACTGACAGAGCCCCTGACCTCACCTCTTACACACACACCACTGTCTCCGTCTCAGGCTCTGTGTGTTTTCTAGTGTGTGAGTGTCGTGAGTGAAAGCTGCTCTAAACAGAAAACACATGAAATTTGTTTAATTAAAAAGACGCAGTTAGACTCATATAAGAAGTGTGGGTGGATTCCACATGTCATGTCATGTAGGGGTGTTTGTTTTGCTGTACCTTGTGCCCAGGAGGGACAGTGTCTGAGGTAGAAGCTGACCTCCGGCCTCCTGGCCCCCCACTGCTGAAGGAGATCCAACAATAACAACTCCTGAGGGAGAACTCGCTCTGAGGGGAGATGAAGGGTGAGAAAATGTGAGACTCTGCCTCGTTCTCATTAACCAAGATAGTTATTTACATTCAGAGTAAAGTAAAACAAAACAAAACAAAACATAAACCCTTCTTAAAAATGTAAAAGTACATAAATAATGAACATTCTGATTTGCTTTTGATAATCATTATTCAATATTTCTGTGATTCAATCATTTAATGGTATGTTACATCCATAATAAGCAGTTGGGCTTAAGTTTGAATGTTATTAAACACAATCAGTAAAGTGAGGTTTTTACAATCTGGGGCTATTTGTTAGTTTTCTCTTCACACTGAACATGGTTTGGTGTTGTTGGCATGGAGGGGGTGTCGCTTGACAAGAGCCTCAGCCACCGTTGCATTTATGAGACAGGAGGTCATGATGTGACCTCTGATCAGCGCTGTCGTCGGGGCGGCTATCAGAAAATGATAAGATGAGTCAGGTCTAGCTGGTTAGCATGCAAGCTTCAGAAGAAGAAAATAAGTGATAGAGACACAAATAAACATTGGAATTAGGTTAGATCCTGAACTCACAATGCTTCCTCTTGACTGGCCTGCGTAGCAACAGCAAAACTTAGAAAAAGCTCCTTTAAAGATCCCTTAAGGGAAAATGAGTGCTTCGACTTTTGAGAACTTAAAACCTGTCCTCTAATTTTACTGCTAATTGTCACGGATAATGTGCAATAAGGCTGGAAACCTGTTAAGACTCTAAAACCTCTTAAATAATTGACCCTAACTCGAAAACGAGCCCAAGGCAACTTCATTTAAATCTTATATGGTGTCTGTAATGGCTGACATTAAAAATATGTATTTGTATAATTAATTCTTACCGACCTATAACTCGGACACATTTATATGATTAAAGCAGGAAACCAAAAAGAATGAAGTTCAGAGTAGCAGCTTTGTCAAAACCCAATAACAACATTCTCACAGCAAAATACATCTATCCATCCAGGCTAATAATACACACACGTAGACAATGGCTTTGTGGCTGCACTCACACACACCAGCTGTGAGGCTACTTGTGGCCTTGAGGCACGGCCTCTCGTCACACAGCAAAGCTTTGACACAACATAATTTACACCACCGTTTATTATGTGTTGCTTTACCGCGTCAACCTCTAAGAGACAGTGTAGCATTAGAGCCATTTATAGCCTGTCTGACCGCTCAGTCACACCACACTGCTACACACAAACACACTGTGTTGTTATGTGGATCACTGCTATGATTGAATGAATGTAGGCCGTGCTTTAATGGTCGCTCTCCATGTCTGCATGTGATGGACTGGACTATTCAAGTTTTACAATGACATCCAGTGTACAGGAAGCACTCAGCACTCCTATTGATTTAACCAGTTGTAAGCAGTAATATAGGTCTGCCTTTGACCCAGATTGTTTTGTTTTAGACCTAATTATAATCAGAGTCACACACTGTGATTATCCTGTCATATAATATCAAATCAAATCAAATCAACTTTATTTATATGGCACTTTTCCTACATTGCAGTAACACAAAGTGCCTTACAGGGGATAAAAACAAAACAAAGACAAAATAATACAAACCCAAGAGAAACCCAAACCTCCCACCCCACACAAATATACATACAGAGACACAGTTACATATACACACACACATACATACCCACATACACACAAGCATACACATGTCCACATGCATACACACACACGCCTACAGAGCTACATATCTGTCACTGAGGAGACATGGCTGGGCACCGAAATCTGAGGTGAGGAAGAAGCTACCTTTGGGGGCCACACACACTGAGAGGAATCACGGTCCATGACTGCATGGGCACTGACACAGAGACTACCCCGGCCCAGGCAGACAGGAGGCTCCACACCAAGGTGTAGAGCGCTCTAGCCACCCGGACCAGGGCCATCCACAGGACAGCACCCCCGTCGGTGGACCAGAATCAGCTCCCGGTGTTGTGGGCCCCCAGGAGGAAACACTGGAAAATCGAGGGGCTAAAAACAGTAAAAGTATGGAAGCTAAAACTGAATGAATAAAACAATAGAATGTGCAAAATAGACCATAAATAATGACTTAAGTATAAAACATTGAAATAAATGAAACAATAAAATAACTATAAAACTATATAAATAAAACAGGATGAACTAAGCTAAAAATTAATATAAAATGGGATAATAAAAATGTAAGGATAGAGGTCATCTTAAAATCAGTTAAAAGCCTGATTAAAAAGATGGGTCTTAAGCCTCTTTTTAAAAACATCAACATTCTCTGCGGCCCTGAGGTTCTCTGGGAGGCTGTTCCACAGTCGGGGGCCATAATAACTGAAAGCCGCCTCCCCGTGTTTTGGTTCTAACTTGTGGTATTGTTAAAAGGCCGGCACCGGAGGACCTCAGGGTCCGCGAGGGCTGATATGGTAAAAGTACTGCTGATAGATAAGAGGGCCCAAGACCATTAAGACACTTAAAAACTAGTAAAAGGACCTTAAAATCAATCCTGAAACGCACGGGGAGCCAATGCAGCGTTTTTAAAACTGGTGTAATGTGCTCCCGCCCTCTGGTCCTCGTCAGCACTCGTGCGGCTGAGTTTTGTAATAATTGTAGGTTATGCATGCTCTTTTGGTAAGACCAGAGAGCAGGGCATTACAATAATCTAAACGACAAGAGATAAAAGCATGCATCAGCACCTCCGTACTGGCCTGAGAGAGAAACGGGCGGACTCTGGCTATGTTCTTAAGATGGTAAAAACCTATCTTAGTTATGTTTTTGATGTGTGGAATAAAAGTGAGCTCAGAGTCAAAAATCACGCCCAGATTTTTTACTGAATTTGAGGGTTTAAGATTCTGTAACTTTGGTAAAAGTTTCTCTCTCTGGCCTTCAGGACCAATCACTAAAACCTCTGTTTTGTCCTGGTTGAGCTGTAGGAAATTTGCTGCCATCCAGGACTTGATGTCTAAAATACAGTTAAAAAGGGCATCGATTGGCCCTGTGTCATCAGGAGACACGGCGATGTACAGTTGCGTATCGTCAGCGTAACTATGGAAGCTGATGCCGTGCCTCCTGATGACGTCCCCAAGGGGCAGCATGTACAGATTAAAAAGAGTTGGACCTAAAATTGACCCTTGGGGAACCCCACACTTTATCTTATGGGTTCCTGAGGAACATGTATCCATACTTACAAAGAAACTTCGATCAGTGAGGTAGGACGTGAACCAGTTAAAAACAGTACCAGAGAGGCCAACCAGGTTTCTCAGTCTGTTTAATAAAATGTGATGGTCTACTGTATCGAAGGCGGCGGTTAGATCCAGTAGAACCAACACTGTGAGTTTATGATTATCTAAATTACACCTGATGTCGTTTAAAATCTTTAAAAGTGCTGTCTCTGTACTGTGGTTCATCCTAAAACCAGACTGATGAGTCTCTAAAATATGATTTGAGTTTAAAAAATCATTAACTTGATTAAAAACAAGTTTTTCTAAAATTTTGCTTAAAAATGGTAGGTTGGATACAGGCCGGTAGTTATTTAAAACATTGGGGTCTAAATCACTCTTCTTCAGAAGGGGCTTCACCACCGCCGTTTTAAAGGCGGTGGGGAAGACACCCGTCTGAAGAGAGCAATTGACCAAATACAACAGCTGTTCCTCAAAGAATTCATAGAGTGTTTTAAAAACGGTGTGGGAATTGGGTCTAAAAGGCAGGTTGTGGGCTTTACCTGAGAGAAAACTCGACCAAGTGTCCTAGCATCAACCAGGGCAAAACTCTCCAGTGTTTCCTCAGGTACACGCAATGATCCAGGTGTTAAAAGCTGTTGGGATAAAAGACTGGATCTGATGTCATTGATTTTTCTTCTGAAGTGGTCTGCAAAATCCTCACAAAGGGCGTTATCTGGTGTCTTGGAGGATTTTTTAAAATTTCTGTTTGTTAAAAGATCAATTGTGGAGAATAAGAATTTGGGATTATTTTTATGGTCATGGATTAGGTTTTGGAAGTGGGAAATTCTTGCTTGTTTGACTGTGTTATTGTAGATTTTGAGGTGTTGACGTAATATTTCGTAGTGAACTGTCAACTTTGATTTCCTCCATCTCCTTTCAGCACTCCTGCATTCCCTTTTGAGTTTTTTAATTTCCTCAGTTCTCCACGGAGGTGTGGGTTTTGTTTTGACTGTTTTGATAAAAAGAGGGGCCACTGAGTCCAGTGATGATTTTATTTTACTGTTCAAGTTGTTAGTAATAAAATCGCAGGGTGCTGGTAAAATTTCGGCAGGAGTGCTCTGTAAGATCTGGATAAAATTTGCAGCCACTTCAGAAGTTAGGTAGCGTTTCCTCACTGTTCTCACATACATGATTATAATACCAGATTATAATCATGTATATACTCTAATGCTCAAATGACAGCCTGTCAATATTAATCATATGAGTGCCAGATACTGTGTGATAAAGACACACATCAGGCTACAATGAAAAGAAAACAAAAAAGAAGATAGAAGAATAACTGAGTTTTGGTGGGCTTATAGTCAACATCAATAGGGTGCTGTGGGAATGAGGCTTAGAACTGAGAAAAAAGATTACATTTGTTTACTCCTTGTGGGTTTGGTTAATGGAAGACTAATTATTTTAACAATTTTTAGCATAACAGTCTGTTGGTTGACAGTGTAGACAGGTTAATATGCTTTTTTGAATGAGCTCAGGTCACAGAAAACTGCTGCAACAAAGTCAATCTAAATCACGAATTTCTAGATTTAAAAGTGCATCATCTGCATAAATGGAGACTTTTTGAACTGGCCTCTTGCTGTCGTATCTGTTAGGATCTGTAACTGGATCTTATTGATGTGCTACTCAGAAATTGTATGTTCAAAATGGTTCTACTGACTTCATACAATGTGGCATCTTCCAGCTTGGTGTTTGGGTTTACTGTACTACTGCAAGGCAGCTGTTTATAGTTAAAACATGATGAACATAGAGGGTTATTTCGCAGCTAAAAAGGAAGATAATTCCTTACTGACTTTTTGTTGATACAAGTTCCTACATGTAGATGTATTGATACACTCACTATATCATTTTCACTGATTTTATGAAGGTTCAGGACTTGTTCAGTGTCAGTCAGTATGTTTCATTCATCATTGATTGAACGTCCGATGAACTCACCATGCCCGTTCCATACTTCAGCCAGGTGGCACTCCCCCTCGCCGGCCTCTTTGCAGTATTCAACCACGTCAACCACCCTGGTCGCCGGAGTAACCGGGACCTCGGTTAGCATTTGCTGGGTGTCATTGAGGTAAACTGTCAGGATCACCTGTAACCATAGAGACAACAGGGTTAAATGCAATTAAAATGTCTTACCACCACCCCTCACGCCTAACTCCACCCCACCCACCAACGATTAGGCATTTGTCAGTCACATCAGACGTGACTGATCACTAATTAACTTAGCTTCTTACTGCTTTATCCATTTATTCAGCAGTCTCTACTATTGATAAATGACTCATCCCTGTTCCTGAGCACTGAGAAGGAGCCTGACTGATCAAAGTCAGATTAAGTGAAAACATACTTAAATTCAATCAAGGCAACTCGGCCTGGATGACAACATAGCAACCTGAGCTGCAGATGGGAATTTAATCTAATTAAATCTCAAAGCTTTCAAGACACAACATGATGTACATGTAATGTGATAAGAACTGAGGGAGAGAGGCAGACTGTGTTGAACAGCTACTGATAACAGCAGCTTGTAATAAGATATCCATCTGACTAGACAAGATGTTGATTGATTACACTTTTAATTAACTATCAAGAACTGCTTGTAGAAACATGGAAACAAATGCATACAATTCCCTCTTGGCTCAAGATGAACGCTTGACCACATCTATCTTTTAAAAAACTTAAATTTTTATCTAGCTTTGTTTACACCTAATACAGGAAGGTATGGTGTGATTACCCTAGCAATTAGCTTGGGTTTATCACCATGTTCTCATCATTAACAAATTTGGGAAAGCAATAGATGATTATGGAAGTATCAAGTGGGGAGCAATAAGCCAACGTGAAATCATTTTGTTATAAAATCCTCCAAATTCTGCAGCCAAAAGATTAAAATAGCAATCAGAAAGAGGACATCCTGTGTTATCGCCAGTGATGTCATTGGCAATGTCACTGGTGATGTCATGTCAGATAGTCAGTCGGCAGTTGAAAGATAAATTTAGGGTAATCTGGGATAGGAACACACAGACACACCAAGGCACACACACACAGATACACTTTTAATCTCAATGTTTCATTCTCTCCCTCACACACACATACATACACACCCACGCACATGGTACATTGCATACTGTCCATAAAGTCCAGCTTGCACGCACATGCACCCGCACAATATAAACTATACACTAATCCACATTATTCTATACACCTGTCCCAGATCATGTGAAACAATCTGTAGTTGAATGCAGACAGGCTGAGCAGGGACACACTCCAAAGCTTGGATTAGATACACACAACCAGCAACACACACACACACATAAACCCTAAAACCCTGCAAACACGGTAGGGGTTTTTACTAGTCTACAAATCATTTAAAGTAGGCTAATCGTGGCCACACAAGGGCTGTAATGTTTCTGTTTCACATGGTCAGAAACATGATCAGTTCACTGAAGGGCCTGTAGATAAAAAAGACATTTTATATAATCAAATCATTCAGAGTGGTTTTCTCATTTGAGCCATAAAATACTCCTAATTCTGGAAAAGAAAAAAAAAATGCAGGACGGACACACACACCGTCGTTCTGGCACGGTGGAGAGCAGGAGGAAGTGTTGAGTGGCTGTGTAGCTGTGCCACGATTGTTGTAACAGCTGGAACAATCACAGAGGGTCACCGCGGCAACTATGAGAGAATAAGCAGCCTGACAACTGGGTAATGTGTAAGTCTATTCAGCCAGAGTCATGTGTCACTTTCCAAATGTAGATCACGGTGACAATGGCTGCCCGTCTTGGACAGAAGTCGCACATGTGACATGAATATCAGAGAGCAACAATCTGTGTTAATCTTCCGGCGACCAGCTGTGTTATACACACTGATTACAGGCACAACAGTGTTTTTACAGATTTGGTAGCGTCCTGTATTAAAACTCTGCAGTTCTTCAAAGACCTAAATTCATTCTGGATCAGAATGAAAGTTGAATACAGACACTAAAGGCCGATAGAAAAGAAAAATCTCTTTGTTTCTCAAGACGTCGGAGACTGTGTCCCTGACTTCTATACGTCCTCGTCCCCAACTTGCACATCGTCCTCAGGGAATCCCTCACACTGCACTTAACATGATTTATAGCTTGCCTGCAACTGCAACAAATGTACATTTTACATCTATTAATCATTATCCTGTATGTGTTAGCATGATTTTTTTCTCATATTCGTCCTGCAGTTCATCGTTTAGCTGTGATGCTTCCTGTGGCTGCAAATGTCTGCAGCCATTAAAGGAGTTAAGCACAGATTACTTGTCCTACTTCAAACAATTATTGCCTCCATCTAACTACACTGTAGGGGACAGGGATGAGCAGCGCTGGGGCTCCACAGGGGACTGTACTGGCTCCGTTCCTGTTCACTCTGTATAAAGCTAGATTTTAAATACAACTCTGAGACTTGCCAGATGTAGTAAATACTTAAATGACACAGATTCTGTGGCGTAGGTATCAGGACCAGGCAGGTAGAGGGGTAACGGGGATCTGACAATGGGCCTTCATTGATCTAACACTCACTCTCTGGACACAAAGTGAACCAGCTCGAGACATTGTGAAATATCAATTGCAGGTAGTGTGAAGAAACTATGTGTTTGGGAATCCAATCTGCTGTTTACACCCACTGTGTAGCTCCAACACAGCCTCTACAAGACAGGTTCTATTACTTGAAATCCTTCTATGAATAGACCAGACTATATGGGTCCATAGATAGGGCCACCAAACCTAATCCTGCTGCAAAATCATCACAGTACAGTGTGATACCTGTAAACTGTAAATGATGTTATCACCAGTGAACACATTCTCCATTGTGTCTGTAGAACTGATGCAAGACAAAACTGCAATGATGCTAAAGAAAATATGAAATTCTGATCAAGCAACTTGCATATAGGTTTTTTTTCTCTATTTAAATATTTTTTTGTATGTAACAGTACATGTTTTTGTTTTATTTATATTTTGTACATAGTGCATGTCTTTATATTTGTATTCCATACTTTCTTTACTTGTCCTTCACTTCTATGCTACTGTTGCATGCACATTTTCTACAAGAGGGATCAATAGAAAGTCTTATGACTTTTGCCTTATATCGTATATGAAAGTAATGTTGGGCCCTCAGGGATACACACTGTACACGTGTCTCATCATTGTAAGTTCAGACTGAACTCACAGCCAGGACAGCTTAACTCTGTCTGCCAGTAAACAGGACACACACACACAAACACACACAGTGGTAGATTGAGCCGTGGTGCTGAATGGAGTGACTCCGGCTATTTTAGGCAGGAGAGAGGGAGAAGCAGATAGTCAGATAGTTGGAAAGGAGAAAGTGGCTGAGAGCAGGAGGTTGAAGTGACAAACAGCCCAGTCTCCTCTGTCTGTCTGTAAAAAACACTTTAGTGCTGATCTTATTAACTTCTCTGGGGCGTTTCAGCACATGCATTGTGTTAATTTTAATGGCGAAGGGGCACGGTGGTCGGTGCACGTCCTCAGAACTGAAACCCTTATAGTTCCATCTGCCTCTTCTACCTGAACAGTAAAACCTTCTTGTTTTTTATACCGTTGATCTAACTTGTGTCAGTAAAGCATATCTTATATCACACTAGGGCAAGTACCAGGATTTTCACAAGACGCACATTTCACGCTACATTTTCTATGATTTACAACTCTAACGCTATAGCACTGACTCACTGTGAAGAACACGTCTGTATTCCAGTCACAATAAAATGAAGCCGCTCCGTCTCACTCACCGATGGTTTGGTTTTCCCGCTTCTGGGCTTCTTCTTCGGTCCCCTGCATTTACTCAGTTTGAGGTTTTTAGACAGAAACACCAGTCGCTCCAACACCCGCCCAAAGAAACACCTCATTGGAAAACCATCGGACAAAAACACACACACCGGTGTGCATAATGCGCGTGCGTGTGCAGGTGCGTGTTCGTCAAAAAGAGAGATAATTAGAGAGAGTGGTGTCTTTGCAGGTGGGAGAGTGTTTGAAATGTGTGTGTGTGTGTGTGAGTGTGTGTCAGGACAGGAAGTACAAATATAAGTGTGTGTCAGTGGAGGAGGAGGAGGAGGAGGAGAAGGAGGAGGAGAAGGGGAGGGAGGGAGTCGACTTTCAGTAAATCTGAGGAGAGGGAGAGAGAGGGTGATGAGGAGAGGCTGATGGGAAATAATAGAGAGAATCTGGACACGTACAGGTGGAGACCATGACACTGAACCCATATTGGTTTTTATGACCAATCTGATACGGTCCAGTCACCACCATCCACCTCTGATGAGGCAGCAGCGTTTCTGTTTCGTTTCATCCTTTATCTTAGACACTCAGGTTTTTAAAATTCTTTAGGCAGTAGTTTAAATAGTGATGTAACAGTTCATGTGTGTCCATGCTCAAATACATATTATATTGCACATAATATTATTTCAGTAGTCAGATTGACTATTTTCAACCATATTCTATATTCTGCTAATTCACAAATACAGTTATCATTCATAAAATCCATTTAAAAGAAAGTATGCCTGTATCTTTAACCATTTTGAAATGCAGGCTTTTATTCATGATCTACTCTACTTTCCCTGTACACCTCACCTATTTGTACTCATCCTATATTGTAATCATTAATTTAATTTCAGTATCATACACTAATCTCACACTCGGTACTCTTTGCTGTACCTAACTAGACGCTGCTATAAAAACAAACAGAGACGAGACAATCATCTTATCTAACCACAATCGATCCTTCAACTTCCAGACAACTCTGAATAACAGACATGGATTCACACTTTGGATTCACGCATTGGCCTGATAGTTCAGGTCAGGTATGTGACAACTGAACTGTCCAGTCTTTAAAAAAAAGTTTCAGACACTTTGATGTCAAACCTTTTTTTTTTAGCCCAGCGTCCTGCAGAGCCGGAGCCAGCCGGGTCACTTAGGGTCAAGAATGACCTTCACTTTAAAATGACTGATGTTACATTCCTGACACATGTAAATGCACATTGTCTGACTATATTTCTAGTGCTATGTGCAAAGTAATACTTACTGAATCTCAATAGTTCAAGATTAATGGACAATTATAGAAATATTATTTCAAAAAAAGCCTCAATGCCACTCACTGAACTACAGACATGTGATGAGTCGCCAGCAATGACACAGTCTAGACTTGAGGAATTCGCCCTAAAATAACCCTGAAAACATGAATGACTTCTTTATACTAGACATCAACACACAACCTAAAAACATCTGCACAACATAAAAAAAACATCTGCACTGGTTGAAGAGTGGTGGTGGAGCAGCAGAATGATGCTGGATACAGAGATTAGAGCGGCTACGCTGATACACTGCAGCATGACTGCACTGTTACACACACACAGAAAGGACACATAAGGTGCACTGGCAAAGGAGCGCTCTCTCTCTCTATCACACACACACACACACAAGGTCACATGTTGGGCGCATGTGCTCAAACACACATAGAGCTGTGTTGCATCTATTGGATTTGACAGAAAATCAGTAGATGCAGCAGCCAGAGACACACACACACACATTGTATCACTGCTGTAAATTACAATCTATTGCCTGGTGTGAACTTAACGACTAAATTAATTCATTAACACACCAGCCAAAAATAAAAGGACGTCCTGTCTGTCCTCTGACCGTGTGTTCTACCCGATGCTCTGGCTCTTGACCTCTGTCACTCCAGCTCACACACACACAAGCACATGACAATAAATCTTCAGTCACTGATTAGTTGTCGCACCGGTCTGACTGATATTTATGTCCCACGATTCTTTGCAGCCGCTGCCTGAAGACCCCGCACTAAACTATCATACACACCTGGATGGCTGAAGGACAACATGAACCAGAGTTATGGAGGAAAAAAGGCTGTTCGATAGCTAAATAAATGATAAAAAAAAATACTATCAACTGTCATCATGGAGGTGATCATGGGACATTTTATGAAAACAATTATGCTCAGATTAATGATAAAACAGTCCTTTTATTATTAGTTGTATTATTTGACTAGAGAAGCAGGACTTTGTTACAGCCTACTTGCCAGAAGCACTTTGTGTGACGGCCACATTTATCATCAAAGTGCTTCGAAGGAATTAAAATGTTCTGCCTTGTAAGCGTCTCTGTGTGTGTGGGGTGTGTGAGGTGTGTCTGTAATCAGTGTGTGCGTGCGTGTGTGTGTGTGTTAGTCTCTGTGGGACCTGGAATTCTTAGAAACAAAATGTACTTCCAAGTGTTTAAAAAGGACAGTACTGGACTTCCACCCACCACAGACAATGCAACCACACAACAGAGCTTTACGCACGCACACATTTTAAACATTGATGTCAGTGCAAAACATTTTGAAAAAAATATGAGTGTCCACAATTTTAAAACATTTTGTTTCCTTCTACAAAAAGCTGACCACAGTGTGTGTGCGTGAGTTTGTGCATTTGTGTGTGTCTGTCCCTAAGGCACACTCAGTGTAGTTTTTTTACGATTCATATTTTATTGGGTTTTTTCTCAATATCATACATTACAAGTACACTTGTGAAAGTGTTGGTTACAGAACAGTATTGTGACAAGTATTGTAACTTGTATACAGAAAGTAAACAATAAGCTATGTTATGAAAGAGAGAAGGAACAACAACAACAAAAAGAAAAACAAGAACATTCTAAAAAAAGGATAAAACAGAATAACACAGCAATACAATGAAATTAATATTTACTCAAAAGCAATAATAATAATATTGATAATAATAACAATGACAATGAAGAAGAAAAGAGAAAAAAAGAGGGGGTTTAAAAAGGAAAAAAAGAAAAAAGAAAAAAAAAGGGGGTAATAAATCAAACAAACAGGCACACTCAGTGTAGTTAAAAAAAAAAAGGCACATGGGCAAGTCACCCTGCTGCCCAGCTGTTACCAGCTGCCCACTGAGAGGACAAATGTATACAATATGCTCCACAGCAACACCAATTATGTTTTAATTTGTAGAAGCGATATTTTCATATACCTCACATAAGTGGAGCTAACGCTGTTGATAATTATAATGTATACAGAGCAGAAGGTTGGAGCACTGGGTTTAATGTGACCCTGGGCAGCCTTTAGAGAAGTTGGTGTGAATAATTACAGTATTACAGGAATAGTTCGGCATTTTAGAGAGAAGCTGATTTGTTTTTCTGATACTGGCTCATTGGCTGAGCTCAGGACAGAGACTGGAAATACAAGAGAAAAGTCTGTGTTTAAGTGTTGTGTTTCACAAACACTGAGTCTGACATTCTGGCACATATAACATGGCAAACTTAATTTTTACACAACATCAATAGCAGTTAAACTAATTAGATATCTGTGTTGATTAGTTCATTTTAGAGGTGATGGTCAGAGGATGTGTTACCTCTGGACACAACCAGGTTCATTCTTTCTCCCTGTTTGCAGTGTTGGTGCTACGTTGAACTAAACTAAACCAGACTGTAAGCTCTACCCTCATCACTGTTAATGTTTTCGTTTTTCCTCACCTAACTTTACACAAGAAAGTACATAAGCACATTCCTGAAAATGTCAAACTATTCCTTTATATCCAAACAAACGACACTTTATCGCTGCCAGTTAAAATGTCAAAGAGAGGAAATTCCAGTATGTAACTTCACTTTGACATTTACAGTGATCTCTGTGTGTGTTGTATAACCAAATTCATATTAGTGGCTGGAACGGTGTAACTGTCATTTTTGCGAATGTGAATTATGTAACAAAGACGATTAAATGCAGTTTTTGGCAGCTTTAGCTTTGTTGTATGTCATTTTCAATGATGATGGACTGTGCTGGGATCTGGGGGTGTAGAGAGTTTCTACCCGCTCCACCAACCGTTCAAGGAGAGAGCTCCTCCTGGGAGTGGGATGGTTTTCAGTCCGTGCCATCTGTCAAACTGGTGTTATGTCTGGCTAGTGTGTTTTTTTTTTCTGAATTAAACTGAGCAGCTGGTGGAAAAACCAAGATCATTTAAATTTAAATTTCTGCCACGTTTGGTGGTTTGGTTTCTAGTTAATGATGAACCATCAGAGGGAAGAGCAGCTAGTGTGGGTGTAGTTCGTTAATACCACACATGAAGACATCAACCAAAATTAGGAAAGTATATACACACTGAGGAGAAAATAGCAGTGCCATCCAGTCTAACCAGTGAGGCAGCTTCAAGTAACAGCTGCTAATAAACTGGAGGGATTTACAGGCTTAAATATGGAGTCGGATACTGTATGTAGTAGCGCTCACTGAAGATAGACTGATAAGTCTGAGTGTATGTTACATTACGTTCACACTTCACGCAGGGCTGAGGCTTTTGTTTAGAGCAAAGTACAACAACCGAATTACGGAGCCAGCTTTAACTGCATTCTTTAGTAGATTAGCGTCTTAAATTATGATAAGAAATGATCCTGTACTGAACATCATACTGGGTGTGTCTATGGTAACGCCACAGAACAGTAAAGTGCTGACAAAGCACTGCAGCTTATGAATGAAAGTGAAAAGAAACAAATACAAAAGTTTCACTAAACTCCCCTGCTGGCTCTTCTCTGTGTGTTTGTATGTGTGAGCACCGTGGACCACAGTGACAGCTGAAGGTGATTTGCGTTCCAGACCCCCGCCCAAACACACACACACATACACACAAGTCAGTCTGTACCGTCTCTATAGGAACTGCATGTGACCACTGAAACATGAGCTTCTGCTCATTGAGAAGGAAACAGCCTGCACACTTCCACACCAGTCTGCAGAGTCTCCGGTGTGTCTCATCTCGGTACATTGTCCATGTTCACAAGCTTTCTTGAACTTTTTCAACAAAATATCTGTTCACAACAAACTCCCTACAAACACAACTGCTGACACATGGTATCATCTTGCCCAAAATGAACCAATCCTGCAGAAGAGGAAGCTATAACATTACTTTGCAATATGTTTTAGCCTATTCAACATTTGGACATTTTAAACCCCTGCACCTCTTCTCCTCCAAATTGATTATTTTTATCATGACAGCTCTTATTGTTTCTGATAGATTTTAGGTCTATTTCATTGTGCCGTCATTTGATGCATTTATTTTCACCTCAGTTAAAGATGCTATAAATAAAGCTTGGCTTGACTTGACTATTCAAGTGAGGAAAGCAAATCAAGATCATCATTACCAATATGGCTCCTGCGTCCTCTTTGTCAGGTCCAGTTATGCAGTGATGGTCACCAAAGTGATCGTGATTCACCCTGAGGGAAACATGATCGTCCATCCCCTGAACACTGGCAGCATGGAGCACTTTCTGTGTCCATGAGGAATGAAAAGTGGTGGCGGCGCCGTTGCCAGGTCCCAACCCAGGCTGCTCAACATTTCAGAAGAAGTTGTCGGATGATATCAGACTCTGTTTTGTGTTTGCTCTGTCTATCTATCACGTGAGCTGCTGTTCTGTTGACAGAAGAGCGTGCAAAGCTGTTCAAGGAGCTGTGTGGAAAAGTTCTACATTTTTCAACACAGGAAGATGGGATTTACAGTCGTAAAACTGTGGACAATGGCATAAGCTAGAACTCCCTGCTTTGGATGAAAAGGAGAAGAAAAGGCCTGAACCAGGAAGGATATTTGGAAGGAGGGGGGTGTGGGGGGTGAAAGGTCAAGGTAGAAGTTCTCTCTGTGTTTCTGTCCCAGCAGTAAACACGTCGCTATATCTTCAGTGTATTGTCTGGAGCTGACAGCAGCCCAGCTCTGCCACAAAGAAGTGTAGTGTTTTCTCTGTGTGTGTGTGTGAGCGAGAAAGAGACAGAGAAAGAGAGATAGAGAGAAACAGAGAGAGGAAGGACAGGACAGAAACAAGAATACTAATGGTTTACTCATTTCAGTGCTGGCAGGTTCAGACCTTCACTCTGCGTGTGAGGAGGGCTGAGACATTACTGCATGAGAGACTTTTAACTACACATCACCCGTTTACCCCTTCACCCCTCTAAACTTCATGTTCCTGTGTAAAAGGAGGAAAAATAAATCTTGAGACTTGTGACTCTGTATGTATCAATGCACGAAGACAGAACAGATGGTAAGAATTAAATATGACATAGATGATGAGCAAATGCACAACACATGCACAAAAGCATGTGTGTTATGTGTGCAAGTGTGTTAGGGTGTGCCACTGGGTTGTTACTCTGTCTCTGACAGACACACACAAGAACCCCTACACACCCCTTTAAATCAGTGTAAAGACAGAGGAAAAACAGCCTAGTACTTCTGATCATGACCCTTCACAATAAAAGCCCCATTGATAAACGTGTTGCAACGCCAGTAGATTACACTCATGCAAGGTAACAATCAGGACTGCTTCAGTGTAGACAAGTGCATACAATATCTGTCCTATTAAAAAAGGATGTGATGTGACCAGCTAAAGGTTAAGATGGCCACAAACAAAACTGTGGCAGATGCGTGCGGCAGTGGAGTACAGAATGTCTAACACCTGCTGGTATTTCTCATTATTTGTAAATGGCTGTATTTATTTATCTAGTAGCTAAAGGCTATTTCTTTAGATGTCAAAAATATGAAAATATAATTTCTTTCTTTTCAAGATTAGCCCACCAGATTAGATGTGTTGGTCTACTTGGCCCCCTACCTGATGTTATTACTAATTCGATTTATTTTTTACCTTTTCAGCTTTTAAACGGTTCTTAATCATTATCCCAAACGTCATTATTACAGACTAAAAAATTAATATAAGACCTAGATTTAATGTAGGCTAGGCCTACTTGTGGTGTTTTTAAATTCACGCTTTATTTTGAAAATTTGGGTGAGTCACTTCCGGTGTGATTGTTTTTGTTTTCATTTTCTTACAACTTAACGGGATTTCTTAAATCCTGATAAATGTTAATTCCTCTACAGACAAATGCTGACGGTGTAAATCTGCCTCACTCGTCTATCGTTAATTTAATATCACACTTGCCTCCGCCATCTTTACTCTCATGTCCATCACTGACGCTGTGCTCAGTGAACACGCACAGTGTGACAAGCTAACAAAAGTTGGTTTTCATTACAACTCATAACTTCAACAACAACTGTGGTAAAATTGACCACGTATTCTTGTCCATAGCGGACGAGCTCCAGCCTGAAGCTACTTATTCCACTCACATGCTCAGTGGAAACACTTCACAGCTGTCGTTTCAAACTTTCAGACAGCGGCGCCGTTTTAAAACAAATTTTAAAAAAAATCAACGTTTTAACGTAGTTTTCTCGGTTTCGTGAATGAAAAACTCACCGGTAACATTCCTGCTGGTGCGGTGACTCTCCTCCTGTGCCGTTAGAAAAATGACTTCTCCTTGTGTCCTCCTCTCTCCTCCGCTTCTCCTTTGATGTGTCGTTGTTGTTTTTTCTTCGTTTCTTCTTCTTCTTCTTGTTCCAGGTGCTTTCCCATACATCCGTACTCCTCTTCCTCTACTGTCAGCAGACCCACACTAATTTCCAGATGCTCAGAAAACCTAAAAAACTCCAGCTCCACTTTCCTCTCCTCAATCCCTCCCTCTTCCTTCCTCTCTCACACGCACACACGCGCGCGCACACTCACACACACCGTCTCGGTCTCTGTCCTCTGTTTTAAACGCAGGGAGGAAATGCAGCTGGGTGTGAGGGACCTGGGAACACCCGTTGTTGTTGTTTTATCAGTAAACTCTCAGTGATTTCCATCCTTTGATCATGAGCGCTTTGCTCCGCGGGGTGAACTAGGTCACCGTCCTGATCATCCCTCCCTCCCATCTCCCCCTTCGCCCCCCTCCCCCGTCTCCTCCTCTTCCTCCTCTTCATCATCACAATAAATAGCCTACAGGTTCAGTTAAATAAATAGGAATTAGTAGTCGGTGGGACAATCGCCAATACAATAATCAATGTTATTTTCCAGGCATGTTAATTTATAATGTTTTAAGGTGAGAGCGCCCTCTGTCGACCGTGGGAGCTGCAACCGTTTCACTATAATAATACAATGTGGTGCTCTCACTATGTGTGTGGGATCACATTAAAAGTTAACAGCTACCAATAGGCATTTTTGACCATTGTTGTTATTGTCCCACTCATTTCACTGTTCATTCATGATATAATATGGAAGTGGGTTACACCATCGAGCTGTACATGTAAAGAAAGACTCCATAGGTCGTTGACAACACACACACACACACACACACAGATAGCAAGAGATGTTCAGCTGTCATAAATTCAGCAGATTATGACAGAGCTGTGGTCAGCTGCCAAGGACACTTTTGGCCTGTGTGTGAGAGAGTCTGTGTCCTCGATGTTAGGATTGCTCAATGTACATACTAGAAAAAATATTGACCATAACAGGGAGTTATCACTGCCTTTAAACTTATATGAACTCAGTCATTAGTTTCCATCTTACATTTAAACAGGAAAATTACTTAAAAAGTGGACTGACTGACTGATTGACTGACAGACAGACAGCAGGTTGGCGCCCTCTACTGTCCACAGGAGAACACAACGCTGTCTGAAAATATCCTCAACTCGACTCTTTACTAATACTATAATGATCTTATTGTACAGTGTTTACTGTTAACCTTCATGTTTTGTTTAGGTTTAGTTTAGTATTACACTTTGTGCTGTGATAACCCTTTAAAAAATGTAACTGAACAGATATTCAATGTTATTCAATTTATACTGATGATTGTTTGCTTTACAAAATAACTGATGAGAGCAAATTGTTTTGAAAGAAAGAGGCTTATATGAGTTGTCTTGGACTGAAAGGGAATTAGGGAATTAGCTTTAAAACTTTTGTTCTACATTTTATTTTTTCAGTTTTCTGCATCACTCTGTACAACAATTATATTGCGCTCTACAATTATTTTATGCAACTAATGAAATCCAAACTTGATTCTTTTTTTTCTTTTTTAATAAATATTATGCTTACTTTAAAGTACGACAATCACTTCAATAAAATGTCTTGTGTAGTTTTGGTATTTGTCAGTATCTTTTCTTCATTGTTGCATGCAAGTATGAAAGAGTGTTGATGAAACTGTTTTCTAACTGAACCATTCGTCAGCTATTAATATTCTTGATCATTTTTCTGACTCATGGGTTAACAGCTAGCTCCTTCGACCTCTTACTGAGCTGCATTGAAGAACTGGGTCTAAAGCCTAGTTCATGGACATTTATTGTGTGTATTCACTGCAGCTCTTTTGTTCAAGGTTAGTTCCTATGCGTGCGCGTTGTCAGGTCAGTCAATAAAACCAATCAACCTTGAATCATCCATTGGGCTCCATGTGGTGCTATGATTCCACTGACAGCCACATTCACACAGCATCACCACAGCCACAGGCAATCTCTCACTGTCTCTCACACACACCCACAGCGTCTGAGGTCGGGGTCGGGCTCAGCCTGGCGTTGGGCAGCTGCCAGGTTACAGCTACAGCTACAGCCACAGCCCGACATACTGTCCAATCCTGTGACCAGGGAATGTTGTAGTAGGAGATCTGCAGTTGGTAAAGCACGATTTACACATCGTACATTTATCTAATGTGCTTTAGGGAATCTGTAACAAGGTCCCAGCTTAAGGGTTAATTAAACAGACACTGTATGCAGTGGTTTGATGTTTGTAGTGGTTTGATTATGAAAACAGTGATCGTGTGCTTTAAAGACAAAGTGTTGAACTCCTTGTTTTCTAATACTCACTCTAACCCCGGATAATTTTTCAAAAATAACACCAATAACAGACCCAACAGTTACATTACTAAACACTTTAATTTTCCAAGAGGACTAATAGATTTTTTTTTTGTTCCCAGCAGACGGACATTTCAGAAAGAAACACAGTGGAATAAGTAAGTAAATAAATAAATAAATAAATAGCAAGTACAAATAGATCAAGAGGTACAAGGTAAAGAAAATAAAAGCTATAGAAAAAGAAGAGTAACACAAACACCGACAGCATCTTACGAACACAGCAGCTGACCAGACAGATAGGTAGGTACACAGCCGGAGATTAACAACGGCCAGTTAAGTGTTCAGTGGTGGCCATGTTGGCTCCACAGTCCTGTTCTATGGGTGGTACTAATAGGAATACAGAAAGTATTTGGGAGATTCTCCTCATTACCAGTGGCACCAAAATGATCTTGTTTGTATTTAGTGTTGTTCATGCCACTAGAAATTAGCTCCTCCTATGATCTTATCTCTCCACCACCTTTAACAGTAGATGCTCATGTGTTTGCATGGAGCTTACTGTCATTCAGCAGCAACTTTTGGACACATCACCATTCAGTAGCAGAAAGGCTGACATGCTACTATTCAATCATGGGCCACTGCAGCCACCACTATGGACATATGAGTGACAACAACTAAGAAGCTGACAATCTACCAAACACTTACGTATTCCTCTATGAATACATTCACCAGCTGATCTTTAACATATTGGCCCTGTCGCCTTGGTGACAATAGAAATGACGGTGTCAAAAATGTGCAGCTAATGTGAGTTTGTTCCAGAGAAGCAGACTGTGCGCCTTACGACTTTGACTTGAGACATACAGTGAGTAGGTAGATTGTTTCATTGTGTTGTTTCATACAGCATATCACACATTTGCATTGAACCGAGAACACATTGTTGTTGTTTTAAATATATCTGTTAAACTATAAAGAACATTTTTTAAATCTTTTCTAACTTATCTGAGTTCTTTATCATGTGCACCACATTCTGGCTGCAGGACATTGATTTGGTCAGTGAGTCAAGATTGGAATAAATAAATCTGTGCAAGCCTCTGAGAGCACACATTGCCAGCGATATAGATCAGCAGCACGGTGGCTGCGCCTTCATAGTGAATTACGTGAGTGACCTGTGTTTATAATCTTTAAATCAAACTTGAATTCACAGTGACAGTTAAATATTTGTTCTGTTTGACTGTGGGGGAGTCTCTTTACTGTGCTAAGCATTTTGTGTGGTTTTGCTACATATCGAGATGAGGTTACAGACAAAGGAACAGAAATAAAAACCTTCAGCACCTCCACTTTTTTAGGTTCATTTTGGATGAAAAATCTGAGGTTTGGCTCGACTAAACCTTTAAGACTTTTTGCAGAACTTTCCAGAGAGGGTTTTTGTACTTTTAGAATTCCACAAAGCACTTTGGGTATTTATTTATTTATGAACCTTTTGATAAAATGAACCTATAAAATCTATCCAAACATGTCAACTTTTCATTTAACATCAAAAGATTTAAGCCTCCTATGAAGTTGCGGTGAGCGTGTGTGGTGTTGCAGATTCCTACTGTACACAGCAGCTTTGACCGTTGGCATCTTTGGAGCGCAGACACAATTTAGGTTTGTAGCTTTCAAGGTAAAGCAGCTGCTTGGAGTTGAATGCTCCACGGCGCTTCCTGACAGGTAAAGAGAGATAAGAGAGAGCTTTATAAACAGTGACAGGTGCGTGAGCAAGTATGGGGATGGTGCTGAATATGAAAAGACAGCAGTTGTTTGGACAGTCGGGTAAAACGGCAGCCTGGTACTCACAGTCTTATGAAATGCACTGCATCTTCATACTCCATCCCACACTCAATGAGAGCCAGGGCCACCAACACAGGAGCTCTGAGCACAGATACACAAGACGGATATAAAACCTACAACCATCTGTTTGGGAACACAGGAGCAGCAGCAGCTCCGTAGCCCTGCACAACCCATAACCCTTAAACCGGTGCATCCACTCAGTCTGAGCCCTATCCTTTGGCTCGAGCTTTACTCTTTATCAGGTTAAATCCTGATTTCACTCTGGACCCATGTTGCTATGGATCAAAGGGCCACAGCGCACAGAGCTTAATACTGTGCAACATTACCACAACCGGCGATGCAAGCCAAGTTTATACCAGAGCCAAAGTGATACATTGGCAGGCTGATTTTGGCTGAATTGAGCTAATAACTGATAAATTGCTTTCAGCGTTTATAACAGCCAATAACTTAAGTAGCAGAAAGGCCAAAGCCTGGTGCTCCAGCTATTTCATTATCAGTGTTTCTGTTGTATTACCTGCTTGTATCAGTCCTGCTGCTATAGGCTACAGCCTGTTGACAACCTCACAGACAGTTCCAGCAAGTAAATGAACAACAGCTCCATCATTCCCTCCCTCCCTCATCAGTGCAGCACTGGCAGCTGCTGTCAAGCTTTTATCAAGCTTTAACTTTGCAGTTAATCTTTTACAAGATTAGTTGGCCATGAAGCTAACTAATACAGTGGCTTTCCAGTGGAAGACAGCTGAGGCATGCACATTAAGCATTACATTCATTCATTCTCATTTTCACCAAAGACATTAGAGCAGTGATTTAACAGTACAGAGCTGAAACACAGTGGCTTTGCAGGACTAATGCAAACCCCATTAGCTAATGTCTGACTGTCATAACAGCTGGCTAAAACTGGTAATATTAGAGGTATTATTAGACCAGGGCAAAAATAATGGAAACAGCAGTGAGTAAATGAGTAAGTTGATGTTGTGTCTTTTGAATAACGGCCAATATATTGTATAGATTGTTTTTAACGCTCTAGTATTTAACTTTACATCAGCGTTTGATCACAAATGATTTGGGCTCTAGTTTAAACAACAGGCCGTGTGCAAATCAGCAACTGACGGCCATTCAGATGCACTAATCTGTCTTTCATTAATACTGCATCTACTGCATACTAACCGTCCTAATCCAGCAACGCAGTGCACAGCCACACAGCAGCCAGGTTCATCTCTAAACTTTGTCTGCAGCAGGGTCAGCCAGTCATCGACCACCTGGTCCGGGGGGGCTGAACCATCGTCAAATGGCCAATCCTGGAAGAAAAGGGGAGTAAGTCATTGGAACTCGGTCATTGTGGTTTTGTGCTTGACATTTAGACTGAGTGGCCCTCATTTATCAAACTTGCGTACACCGAAAAAATGGGTGTACACCAAATTCACCGCAAGGATCGGCATTTATCAATCTGAGCGTGAGCGTACGGTACGCACAAATCTCACGCCAGCTCTGACCCTGGTGTACGCAAATTTGGAACCAGCGTAGAACATGCAGGGACGAGTGCTGCTGTGTCAGAATGATTGTTAAACCATTAACGCAGCGATGTGGATCACATGTTGGTATGTTTATAGGCCTATTAAAATCTTTTTTTAAAGTAGCAAAAAAAGAAAGATGAACAAACGATACAACCAAGTCGGTGTTGAAAATTTAACTCGACTTTTATTTTGAGCAACTGAGATGAATTAAAAACCAGGATGTGACAGATGCTCGTTAATCAGCTGTGTAAACACAAACAGTCAATGACAGACCTGTTGATAGATCACACACACAAACTACCAACATCTCCTGCACCAGAGTATGACCAGACGGCTCCAGTCGATCTCTCTCTGCCGGACACCGGAGCCCCGGTTGGGGAGAGAGAGGGGGGGCGGGCGAGCCCCGTCTCCGCTACCTGTCCAGGTGCAGCTGATCTCCGCGGCGGAGTGTTTTTTTTTTTTTCGTCACCGGGACATGTCAGCGGGAGATCTGGCCGGTGTTTCACATCCCTCCATCAGCCGAACCGTGCCAGGCCAGCGGTGCTGATGGTCATAAAATCGCGTTTGCAGCAGTAATATGCCTATATGATTTCTCCTCAATCACTCGTGTTTAGTAAACTGCAGGAGCATTTCATGAGATCGCTGGGTTTCCTGACGTGGTCCGTGACACGTGCGTTTGCAGCCTCCATCCACCGGGATGACGCTTATCAATCACAAAAACTATCAATCTATCAATGTCCAGATATTTCATGTTGCCGCCCTCTCTCTGTTGACCGTGGAAATGTCAGCAAAGTCCCTCTTCTTGGCCGTGTTCCGTGTCTCCATGTCGTAAAAGGGGCAGGGCGACGCCTCTAAAGCAGGAATATATCGGGGCGGGGCATTTAAATTACGCTCGTTTTCAGCGGCCGGATTTATCACCACCACGCCGGTTCTACGCCGAAATCGGCAGCGTACACACTTTTAGTAAATCACACGTGACACTTGGTCTACACTGAAATTTACACCAGGATCTACACCAAATCCTGCGCAAGTTTGATAAATGAGGGCCAGTGAGTGCATGGTGAAAAAGTAAAAAAAAACCTAACCTGGTGTGCTTGCTGCTGCAAGTATTTATTTGAAATGCAAATTGCCTCAAACAGACGTTATTATACGGTAAGGTAAAATGTAAGGATACAACTGCTCTTTATTCTCACCAGAACATGTATTCCTTCTTGCTCCACCGGTGTCTTGTCATATGTGGCAGCACACACTCTCACCAGGGTGTTAACTCCAAACGCCTTCAGATCCTATCAACACACAGAGATTGTCATTTTCACTTCATGTATTATGTCAGAATATATATATATATATAATAGTGATTAAAAAAACACAGTACCTCTATAAACCTTCCCAGTTGTGCATTGGTGGGGTTGTGCGTGATGAGAAATCTCAGACAGTCGTAGGAGATCTCCACGGGAGCCGGTCGGTTCATTTTCAGACTCACAAAGGTTTGTTATTAAAGAATGAAAGATCAGAAAAGTACTGTGCTTTAAAAATTGGGACAGGTCTTCAAGGGACTCAAAATGAAACTGTCTTTGTTTAAAAAAGAAAGAAGCAAAACTTTGGGGGAAAAAACTGAATAATGATTTATGGGTAAAGAATGTAACTTTGCTACTCCTTTGGCAACAAAAATTTGTTTGAATAAAAACCAAAAAAAAAAGCCAAGATAAATTTCTTGGGAGAGAAATGACAGGACACAAAACTCTTAACTTTCCTTGGCAATTAGGTAAAAAACTAAACTTGGCTTGGTTGAAAAAGAAAATGAGAACTTTGTAAATTGGGATCAAGACAGTTGGAGAGAGGACACCAAAAGTCCAGCAGGAAAAAAAAAACTGAAGACAGAAAAAGATTTATCCTTCCTTCCTTTCAGATCCGTTAGCCCATTTAGAGAAAATGTGTGCCACTCGGAGGAGAAGAAGAGAGGGAAAGTTGGAAAGGAGAAGAGCAGAGAGGAAACTCCCGGACTAAAACCACTGCCTCCCCTACTCCCCAGGACAGGTGACAGACTGAAGGTTGGCTTCTCCTCATATGGGTTGTACAGGCTGGCAGTGAGGACCTGTGAGACAGACACACAGACAGCCATTTACTTTTACAACTCAAATGAAAATATACTTCCATTTTGATCTCTTTCTGTTATCCTAATATGCGTATGTCATCTTTTTCTACTGGTCTTATTTAACTAACTAAACTAAATGAAATGTTTTGTCAGACGGATGGTATCCTATAACTACCTGCATGACATGAATAACTAGCTATGACACTGAAATCAGTATTTGCATTGCCACTGATTGACCGCACCTCCACTCCCTGCTGTCCATGGGCTGTAACAGAGCTCCATGATGCTCCTGCATGAAGACACCACTACAATACACACCTGTGTGCGTGAATGGCAGTGTTTGTGCCTAGCTGGCGTCTCCTGTTCACTTGTCCACAATAAGCAGCAGGTGCTGGGCTTGGCAAAACTCCCCTCCAAGCCTCGCAAACGCCATACATGTGCAGCCTGGGGGGTAGAGACACAACAGTCATTTATTTCTGAAGAGTGATGCTCAAGCTGCTTAATTCGCCTTCGTATCAACAGGTGATGCCATGCTGCAGAAATACTCACTGTGATGAGAGCTGAGGAGATAGTTCATTGAGCGGACACAGGAAAATGTGACGGCTCCGGGATGTAGACACACCATTGATGATGATGCTGCTTTTTCTGGGTCCTGGCTGACAACGGCCTGCTAGCTTGCTGCTAACCTGCTGCGTAGAAGAAATCACGTTAAGCGCAGCACGGCCACCACCTGGATTTTAAAAGCTCCTTATATTACCTATGAATATTTCTACACATGAACATCCCTAAACAAATTAGACTAAGTTACTGGTTATAACGGTTACGCTTATACATTTAGATAATAGCTGATGTTATGAAGACTCTGAGGTGACTCACGAAAGTAATGAATCACACAACGAGACATCAACATCAAACATCAAACATCAAACGAACCGGTGCTCAGTTAGCTCAATCCACCGACAGCCAGAGATCGCCTGCTACAAATTGTTGAAAGTATCTCAGTGTTTTTAGGAAGCTCAGCTGCTCGGTTTGTCGCGTGCACTGGCGTTGTTGCATCCAGGATCATTCCGTTAACATTCCGTCTGACCGTTGACGTTAGCCAGGTTGATGTTCTAACGTTAATGTTACTGACCCGCTTTAAGCTTAACGTTAATGTGTACTTACTGTGAAAACGAAAACAGCTTATGTCATGTCCACTTAAAGAGGAAAAACCCAGCACGGGGTTTAAAAACACTAGCCACCTCCCAAGACGAATCAGCATCGCCTTCTGTCCCGTAAAAGCAGGTCAACAACCATGTTCCCAGAATAAACAGCGGGCTAACACACGGGCTAAAGCATCCACCGATTCTTCAATAACAGCCGAATGACAGCGGGCACAGCGGGCTCTGCTACCACGGCAGCGTTACAAACATAATGGTTATGGCTACCACGTCGATGTCAAACGTCCAGGATTATCACGGATACTTACCAAACGTAGTGGTTTCACGTAAAATCCAGACGCTTCTAATGACAGAGAGGAGCCTGCAAAGGAGACATGTTGAATAGAAACGTCAAGTTAACCGCAATAAACATCACAACTTCCGGCGGCAAGCTTTTCAAAAATAAAACCGGAAATTGCTCTTCAAATGTATCTTTTTTTACACTTGAAAACAGAAAAAAAAATCCAAGGTGTTTGTAGCCTAAAAAAAAAAAAAAAGATGTCTCTGGATGTTTTTTAACCCATCATCCACAAAAAAATGTTTGCATGTATGAATGTGCTTCAGAAAAGGCTATTAGCCTACCTTTTATGCAGTTCAAGGCTGCACAGTCTGTGGACCCTGCACAAAGTGTAGGCTAGCATCTTGTTTCAAAGTGATTCAGAAAATTCTTGTGTTTTAATCACATTCAATTAACAATTTAATGGCATCTTTATACACTTTAAGATTTGCTTTGATTGGTACAATTCAACATGAAACTAACTTTGTAATTTATTTGCAATAACACCATAACACATAGTCTAATTATGTAATTATTCAAACAGACTTAAGATTATGTAGTAGGCTAGCCTAGGCTTGATTAGTCTTCCAAGTGAATTTATCTTGTTCTTATTTTATAGCCTATGGCTTCTACCTTGGCCCTTAGAAATATTTTTTATATAGACTAGGCTAATATGTCAATGGGACCTCCTGGTTAAATAAATGTAAATAAATAACAACACTTTGTATCAATCCCCACAAACTTCCTGAATCCAAGCAAAACCAAAGAGGGTGTGGCATTTCCCTAACTCTTCATTGACATGCATTTCCTAGCCCCCGATGAACAACTGAAAGCCTGATTCAGGCTGATCCAACCCCACCCCAAACCTTTTTCACACCCTAAAGCTTAACCATCAAGCAGCCATTTAGCCTAAACATCTGGAGTCCAGCAATCCGGTGCCCACAAAGCTGTCAAGACTTCACAGGTAGGCTATAGCCTACGTACAGGGCTCTCTCTGCTTTTGCACCTATAATGAAATAATCCTTCACACGCACACAGTCTTACTGGTCTACAAGGATGGATGTCCTGTTTTCCTATTATGTGTCAGTGTCCTCACCTATTTATGAGGTGTAGGGTTTCATGGTTTGTAGGAAAAGGAAGCTTCACAAACTAACAAGACAGGGCATGTAAAGTAAGTTTGCCTAAGTCTCTGTGTGCATGTGTGTGAGTGTGTTTGATGACGTAGCAGCTGCTGAATCTGGTTTGGCAGGATTTGAGAGGAAAGGGCGAGAGAGCGGAGACAGACACAGAGTGAGAGGAAGAAGCGGAATACCTACTTTAAACTACGCTCCCCTTCACAACATTTAACTTCACTATTGTCCATTAATCCTTTCCGTCTGGTGTGGATACATTTGGAAGGGGAATTTGAGCAAGGTTTCAACATCGGGTAGGTTTTTCTTCTACTTTGATTATCCTACATTTTACTGTAGAGCCTATCACATGGTTAAAGTCAGAGCTGAGGGGTAAACAAAAGCTTGTAACCAGTGATGTGTTTATATGGTACTGAAACTGAGTTTAACTGTGAAGTCAAATGGATCCAACTTTTTAGTTATGGCAGCAAAGAGGGAAACCTCTGACTCAATTCCAACATGAAACAAAAACACAAAACAAAAGAAGACAATGGGAGTAACTTCTCCTTTTCCTGTGACTAAGACAGAAACATTTCAAGAGTGGGAGGTTATTGAGTAACAACTATCATGAACACTTACATGAAACAAAAGTTTTTATATAAACTATAGATTCAACACACAAAGGCGTGGTGGAGCGTAGCACTCACACTAAAATTTTCCACATTGCCTCTGATGGTACATGGACTATCTAATTGCTTCCTTCCTTTACTGATTGTAGTTCAGATCTGTGGCGACGGACTAAAACAAGATACCTAAGTTTAACTTCATCATTTGAAACACTTTCTCGATTATGTATAAAAAGAAAACACAGTAAGAATGTAGAAAATAGCAAGGTCTAATTACATTCAAACCAGACTTCTGTGTGCGGTCATACAAGTCATTACAAGCCTGTACAAGTCTCACTGGTGCTGAAAAGCTATTTTACCCATGAGATATAACTGAAAAACTAGTCTGCGTGGGAGTTTTAACGCCGAAAAAATCCTCAGAGCTGAGCCCCTCATGTTTTTTTTTTAATCTAAATATTTTACTCTCTTCTAAACAGTGAGTAATTCTGCACTTGTGCCAGAAACCACGCATGCCTGAGGACTGTGTCATAGAGCCCATATGGATGAACGTCTTGTTTTTTCAGAGGGAAACCACATAAATTTCAACTTATGTAAGGCCCTATAATGTTTTTCAAAAAAAAAGCAGAAATTCCCTCTGTTTTACATTAGAGGCCCCACCCTTGCATTGCTTCCATTGCTTGGCTACTAATTGCTGCTTGAATTCTTTTTGGTTACAGCTTTACTGCTTGACATTCTCTGCATATAAACACACTGTAGCTTTCACACTGGATTTAAAGAGCAGTGTATGTGGTTTAAATTGTGTATTAGATGCACATTTTAAATTATTGTTATTGTGGGTCACAGCAGTTAAGCTGAAAATCAGTCTCCTGTGGGCTACACTAGAAAAGATCAACATACACACAGTGTAGGCCTAATCCACGTGTTTCTACAGCAACCAAAGGATTTCAATAGAAAACCGTTCAAATCTGTGTTCATTGGATTTTGTTTGCAAGGAAAGATCCATTTGTTTAACACACATGCACACACACAACCCAGTATCTAGGCAACACAAACTCTGAAACCGCACACATGCCACAAGGTTCATGATTTAGGTTATATTTATACCAGACTGATGATATTGGATAGTTTCATTCATGTACCTCATTACCCACGCACACATACGCCTGCTGGTGTTTCCACGGTGTTCATTCGCAGGCAGCAGTCAAACAGAGCAACAAAAACAGCAGCAGCTCGACACACAGCAGCTGTGTGTGCAGAAACAACAGGGGCCATGATGGAGCATATAGACAAATAAAGACTGATCGATTATAAAAACCCAAGGCTCAGCTTTTAAGAGTCAGTGTTTGTAGCTGGTCTCCATTACAATAAACCACCATGGTGTAAACAAACGCAAGATATGATATCACCAAGTAAACAACAGCCCAGGAGCGCTGTTCTAACCAACTTAGGTTCAGGGTTAGATTTAGGTTTAGTGTTAGTCCTGGCCTGGGCTGTTGTTTACTTGGTGATATCAGATTGTGCATAAACAAACATCCGACCACATGTATGAATGATGATAATATCTTCATTGTCAGACAAAGAAGTGGTTGCTCTGGTTTGAAGGAGGAAGCCAGCTGAAGGACTGCAAAAGGAATACTCACTGCTCACTTTATTAGGGGCATCAATGTGTCTGCTTATGAATGCAATCCAACAGTGCAATGCATAAAATCCTAGAGTTTGAGTATTTCTAGAGCAGGTGACCTCCTGGCATTTTCCACACACAACAGTGTCTAGACTCCAATCCAAATTCTACTTCTTCTTCAAAAAAACAAAAACAAAATACCTCCAATGAGAAACAGTCCTGCATACAGACATCCTTGATGTGAGAGGTCAGGAGAGAGTTGTCAAACTTGTTGGAGCTGACAAAAAGGCCACAGCAACTCAGATAACCATGTTTACAACTGTGGTGAACAAAATAAATGATGATTTTTTTTTTGTGCTGAGTCAGGTGTCAATAGGCGATGATGTTCCTTAATAACAATCAAAGCTGGAATAGTGTTTGTGACTAATTGTTATTGACCATGTACCATAATGGCCACAGTCTCTTATCCTCTAATGTGTATTTCCAGCAGGGTAATACATCATATCACAAAGCAATGAGTCTTTTAATTCCTCTCAGAGCTGAATCCAGCTGAACATCTTTGGGAAGTGTAGAACAGGAGATTGACAGTAAATGTCTGCTGCTGGCAAATCTTCAAAAAATAAAATCATTCTGTCATGTCAACATCAAGTTCAACATGTTTAAATATCTCGAGGAAGCTGTTACATGGAGAACCAAGGCTGTTTTGTTGATCCATCCTCCATGAGCTATCCGTGCAGGGTTGTGAGGATGCTGCAGCCAATCCCGGCCGACATAGGGTGAAGGCAGAGCACACACTCTATCACAAGGATGGCACATAAATGCTAACATTCATATTTTAGTGTTGCTGATTAACCTAATGTTTTTGGACTGTGGGAGGAGGGAGACCATGCAAAGTCCACTCTGACAGGCTGTAGGCTTTAGAGTTAGAATCCGCTCTTCTTGCTGTGAGGTGAAAGTGCTAACCACTGCTTATAAGGCCCAGCTTTAAAGAAATAGTTCAACTTTTTGGGAAATAGCCTACATTCACTTTTTTGTTAGTTACCTATATGAATGATATGAAGCTACATGCAGCAGTCTGTTAGCTTAGCATAGTTTAGAATAGAATAGAGCTCTATTGATCCCCAAGGGGGAAAATTTACTTTAAGGCTGGACAAAGGAGGAATGTTTGGGTGAAATTGAAGTGTGAAATGACCGCTTCTTATTTTGTTCGTTTCTTTTTTTCTACTTGTCAACAAAGAAAGGCTGAATATATACCCCATGTTATATGATTCCCTAACGTAATTTAAGTGTTTCCTTTAAATTCAAAACACTGTCTACCAAATCTCAAAATTGCTTTTTTTTACTAAGTTCGAATACAAGCTCATGCAGGTTGTGTGTCAGACACACCAGAATAGGGTGCAGCTGTGTGTCATAATTACAGGCCTGTTTTGCTTTGGGCAAGTTGTGGCTAATCCTCAGCCATAGCCCATCTCTTGTAATGTGGCAAAACCACAGAAATGCAATATTGATGTAACACCTATTGTAGATCATTCATGATGATCCCCGTGGCGCCCAGTAGGGGTCGCACCACCTCTGTGTGTGTTTGTGGGTGTTTGGGTTATCGGGGTTCAGTTGGTTATGCCTGCTAGGCTGAATGCAAGTTTACCTGTCCAACCCGGAAAATTAAATAATCTGAAGAGACACGGTGTGATCATTGAACTCACACAAGAAGCATCTACATGGTGTCAGAAGACAGCAGCGACGAACTTTTCGCCTGTGAGTAACTTGGTGGACTTTTCTCCTCTACGGACCTGATGCTTCGGGCTACGCTAACAAGCTTTGCTGACGTTTCGCCGGCCAGACCCTGTTGTTTTTGACGACAATTGCCGAGAGCTGGCGAATTTTTGAAAGGGAGTATGATATTTTTTGCAGCGCACCCGGACAAGCCGGCAAAGACGAGGGCTTATACACGGAGGCCATCGACAGAACGCTCTTTCGTTTTGCGGCTGAGGTGCGTGCGCCCGGGGACGGCGGAGCAGTACCCGGGAGAGTCCAGAGAGGATCCGGACTGCCTGAAGAGGAAGTTCAGGGAAATGTGCAATCCTCAAAGCAACCGGACAATGGACAGACACAGATTTCATTCACGGAATCAAAAACAAGGTGAGAGCATTGAGTCATACATCAGTGATCTGAGGATAAAAGCTAAAAGTTGCCACTTCGGAGATTTAACTGATGAACTTATCTGTGACCGCATTGTGTGTGGCATCACCAGTGACTCTTTGAGAAAATCTCTGCTGAGAGATAGTGAACTAACTCTTGCCAAAGCTATCTCAGTCTGTCCATTCACGAAATGACAGAAGAAAACAGTAAGACATTAGCAACTCAGGCCACCAATGTGGATGCACTCTTGTACAATAAAAGGCAGCAATTCAGGCCCCAGACACCAACTCAAACCATAAGCAAATGCAGCAATTGTGGGGGCAGCCATGTTGCTAAAAGAGAGAAGTGTCCTGCTTATGGACAGCAGTGTCATAAGTGTCATAAGATGAACCACTACAAAGGATGCTGCAAATCAAAGTCATGGGACCAAAACAAGCTACAAAGAAAGACTTTCAGGCGGCCAGTGCATGAAGTGACAGTGGAACAGCCATCAGCACACGAGGACGACACGTTTTATGTGGATGGCATCAGCGTCAACAGTGTTAACTCTCAGGATTGTGAGAAAGATGAAGGATTTGTCACTGTAAAACTAAATGGTAAAACTACTGAGCTAAAAGTGGACACTGGAGCGAAGTGTAATGTGCTTTCCCAAAAGACTTTTGCACAAGTGTCTAAAGGGGAGGGAGTTACCCTGCAGAAGACTGCTGCTAACCTTGTTGCTTATGGAGGCACCAGGATTGAAACAACTGGCCTCGCTACACTGTCATGCAGTCTAAACAAGCAGCATTACACGATACCCTTCTTCATAGTGGACTCAGATGTGCAGCCATTGCTTGGATTTCGGGCATGTGTGGACATGGGAATCGTCAGGATGAGTCCTGATGTTCACCTCGTTACCATGGACAGCAATGTGGATTTCAGAACACAGACTCTCAGACAGTACAAAGATGTTTTCAACAATGAGCTTGGAAAGCTTCCAGTCACGTATTCGATGACACTGGATCCCAACACACAACCCGTAGTCCGACCAGCTCACCGCATACCTGTAGCAATGCAAGACAGAGTTAAAGCAGAGCTGGATCGCATGCAAAGCATAGGTGTCATAACACCTGTCACAGAGCCCACAGACTGGGTTTCCTCAATGGTGGTAGCACATAAGAAAAACAAGCAAGAAATAAGGCTCTGCATCAATCCAAAGGACCTCAACACAGCACTCAAAAGACCTCACCACCCTATGCGCTGTGTTGAGGAGGTGGCAGTCCAGATGTCCGGGGCTGCAGTGTTCTCTGTCCTGGACGCTAAGAACTCCTTCTGGCAGATCTGTCTCGACAGGAAATCTTCAATGTTGACAACGTTCAGTACTCCATTTGGGCGCTACAGATTCCTGCGCATGCCCTTTGGCATCAACTCTGCTAGTGAGGTGTTTCAGCGAACAATGGAGCAGCTCTTCACCGGCTACCCATGCTCCGTCATCGTCGATGATATCATCATCGGAGGCCGCGACATGGCTGAACACGACGCCAACCTAAAAAAAGTGCTTGAGAGGGTGAAAGAGGTCAACCTCAAGCTCAATCCTGAGAAATGCAGGTTTCGCCTGGATCAAGTGGGGTATGTAGGCCACATCTTCACAAGCCAGGGCCTCAAAGCTGACCCTGCCAAAACTGCTGCCATCACCAGCATGCCAGTCCCCACTGACGTCACATCATTGCAGCGTTTCCTGGGCATGGGAAACTAAAATACATTCCTGAAATTTCAGTGACATCACAGCTCCACTGAGAACACTGATACACAAGGACACTGAGTGGTGTTGGCTCCAGCAGCATCAAGAGGCTTTTGATCGCCTGAAATCATGCCTTGCTAACCCACCAGTATTGGCATACTATGATGTCAAGAAACCAGTCACTCTCAAAACGGGCTCGGAGCAGCGTGCATGCAAAATGGCAAACCAGTTGCGTTCGCCTCACGCACTCTCACAGACACGGAGACGCGATACGCACAGATAGAGAGAGAGCTCCTGGCTGTGGTGTTTGGCTGTACAAAATTCAAAGACTATGTGTATGGAAAGTCCATCATTGTGGAGACTGATCATCAGCCCTTAGTGACAATATTAAAAAGCCCATTCACACTGCCCCTGCTCGTCTCCAGCGGATCTGCAGAGCTTTGACATCAGCCTAGTGTACAAAAAGGGCAAACACATGTATTTGGCTGATACACTCTCTAGAGCTCCGTGTGCCCAATCTTCCCAGAGCCTGGATGTGGTGAGGTCATGTCAAGCTACATCTCCACAGCTCGCCTGGATGAACTCAGGCAGCACACCGCAGAGGATGAAGAACTGCAAGCCCTCTGTACGGTCATCAGGAATGGATGGCCTGCCAGAGAAAGCCATCTCAAGCCCGCCATCGTTCCCTTCTTTCCCTACAGGGACGAACTCACTGTGGATGATGGTGTTATCATGAAAGGCCACAAAGCAGTCATCCCGCGCTCGCTGCGCAAAGAGTACATCACCATAACTCACAGAGGCCACCCAGGCATTGAAGCGACCAAACGCAGAGCCAGAGGCATTGTATTCTGGCCTGCAATGTCTAAAGACATCTCTCAAGAGCTACTCACCTGCGCTGTGTGTAATAGCACCAAGTCACACCAGCAAAAGGAACCGTTGCAACTCCATCCTGTCCCAGATCTCCCGTGGTCCATTGTGGCCACAGACATGTTTGAGTGGCACGGCAAACACTATCAAGTGCTCGTGGACTCATATTCTGGCTGGTTTGAGGTCGACCTGCTCCATCAGCTAACATCATCAGCTGTGATCTCCAAACTCAAGAGACACTTTTCAGTACAAACACATTCTCATCTCTGACAATGCGAGACAATACACCAGTCAGCATTTCAAGAACTTTGCCAAACAATGGGATTTCATCCACACCACCAGCAGTCCTGAATTCCCACAATCGAACGGGCTCGCAGAGAGAGCAGTGCGCAGTGCCAAAGAGGTGATGGAGAAGTCTCACAGAGATGGGTCAGACGTCTTCCTCAGCATCCTGAATCTCAGAAACATCCCCCGGGATTCAACGCTGGGCTCCCCGGCAGAGCGCCTGATTCAAACTCGCACAGCCGTTCCTGTCTGCACCGAACTGCTGCAACCAACACCTAAAAGCAGCCAGCAAGTCAGGGCCCAGCTCCTCAACAAAAGGCTCACTCTGAAACACCAGCATGACAAGTCAAGTCATCCACTGCAGCCTTTGACAGAGGGACCATGCAAACACCCAAAGGATATGATCAGCTGGGAATTGTGAAAGAGAGGAGTTTATGTCATCCAGTCAAACGGGAGGACATACAGGAGGAACCGACGACACATTCTTCCTGTGGCAGAGCAACCACCACAGCTCCACACAGAAGATCAAGACTCACTCGCCACCAGTCATCACACTGTGGACAATGCCCCTCTCACACACACACCAGATGCAAACATCACACAATCAGAACAAGCATCCCCCTCCCAGTTAACATGCACTACACATTCGCCCACAGACAACAGCAGTACATACTACACAACACGTTCAGGTCGCATCTGCAGACCAAATCCTAAATACATGTAATGAAAGAAAAAAAAAAAAAATCCTCGTACAGTTGTTCATGTATGGTTAGGATGAGTAATTGCTTGACCAGATAATCATAATTCATTGTGCATGTCTTTCAGGTTAAGAACTCCTTGGAATTTCATGGTTATTATATATCCATATTTTATTCAATATTGGGTTGTTTCCAGTTCATCCAAGTGCAGCTAGGGTTATTGCTAAAAGTGCAATATTATAAATGTTTACAGTGTTTTCATTATCCAGTGCTCAATCATTTATGTTTGGGATGTGAACTTAAGGAAAGGGATGTAGATCATTCATGATGATGGCGCCCAGTAACCACCTCTGTGTGTGTTTGTGGGTGTTTGGGTTATCGGGGTTCAGTTGGTTATGCCTGCTAGGCTGAATGCAAGTTTACCTGTCCATGCTCCCGGAGTTTCAATAAAACTACAATCTGAAGAGACACGGTGTGATCATTGAACTCACACAAGAAGCATCTACACCTATGATACGGCATCGATCTGATCTTGTGATGAGGATGTGTAAACAAGTTGTCTTTCTTCCTCTGTTTCACAGGGTGCGCTCGTTTCTTTGACCCAGGCCAGTGCAGCAACAGCAGGGATGAACTGGTCAGGGCTGGAGAGTCTGTTGAGTGGAGTCAATAAATACTCCACCGCTTTTGGGAGGATCTGGCTGTCCATGGTTTTTGTGTTCCGCGTACTGGTGTTTGTGGTTGCAGCGCAGAGGGTTTGGGGTGACGAGAGCAAAGACTTTGTGTGCAACACCCGGCAGGTAAGATGGAGAGGCACTTTATTTCCAGGTTTCCTGTTTTCGCTTTGTTTGTCTGTTTCTGTGTATGTGTTGTCAAAGCAAAATGAAGTGATGCATACAGACACCTACAATGGCAGGAACTAAAACAGAGGTACCATTGAGTAGGTTCCTGTGTGGACATGTCATAACTGTGAAAGATGCAGTCCTGAAACTTTAGGTTGAGATCAAAATAAAGGCTGAGCTCATTATTATCCAACAGAGAAAAACACCTTCATATCTAGAAGAATATTAGATAATTTGTCATGATATTTAACCTGTAAAAACAACATAATCAGGGCTTCAAACTTCAAATCTGTAACAGAAATCTTGTGTGGACTGAAGGACATGGATCTAATGAAAGACTCAATTGAGTTGACTCTTTGTTATTTGATCTTTATCACTACCTTCAGATTCAGACCATTTGAACAAATAGATTTAACAAGAACTGCCTCGCTGAATTGATTTATTGTATATAAAAATTCTTGGGAACACAAACTGGGAAAACATTTTTGCTTTTTTGTCGTTGATCCTCCATAGTGGCTTAAAGTATTGCAGGTACATTATTACCTTTTTCCACTAAAGGTATTAAAAAGAGGATCATTACACTGCTGACCTGATATCTGATCCTGACTGGATGGTGCTATTGTTTTGTATTTATCATCTCATGGCAGGTCCATTACCTTGTTTGAAATGAAAATATCACCTCTTATTTTGGACTCTGTTCAATTTTTTCTCTGACTGCAATAAACCTACCACTATGAAATAACTTATTTCATATCATCAAAGTCATTGTGAGTGTGGTGTATTTTGATGTTGATGCTGATGAAATGATGACCACTCTGACATGTCTTCTTTGTACATGGTAAAAAAAAAAGATTTATTCCAAAAAAGATACAGTGTCTTGGCCAAAGGTGGCCTTATATATGTTTCTGAAACTCCACCTCTCTAGACAGAAGGATGTGGGTGACCAGGATGGTCACAAACTAAGACAATACCTAACCTGTCCAAATTACCCTCTGGTATTTGCCATCCTGACCAGGCAGTTATCCTAACGTAAACATACATGAAACAAACCAAATACAGGTGTCCAGAAAAAGTGACCTAACGTAAATATATAGTCTTTAGTCTAAACAAATGGAACATGTTTTTCTTTGCTTACAGCCTGGCTGCACCAATGTCTGCTATGACCACATCTTCCCCATCTCCCACATCCGTCTGTGGGCGCTGCAGCTGATCTTCGTCACCTGCCCGTCGCTGATGGTGATAGCGCATGTTAAATATCGCGAGGGAAAGGACCAGAAATATGTGGAGCTGCATCAGGGCTCTCACCTGTACGCCAATCCAGGGAAGAAGAGAGGGGGACTGTGGTGGACATATCTGCTTAGTTTGATCTTCAAGGCTGGATTCGACACATCATTTCTTTATATCCTCTACAGGATATATCATGGCTACGACCTGCCCAGGTGATGCTTGTATCCTATTTATTTTTAAATTAAAACATGAGCTTTTGTACTAGCTATAACACGTTTCCCCCTTTTCTTTTAGGTTGTCTAAGTGCACGCTGGATCCCTGCCCAAACACCGTTGACTGCTTCATTAGCCGTCCAACAGAGAAAAAGATCTTCATGTTGTTCATGGTCATATCCAGCGCACTGTGCATCTTCATGTGCATCTGTGAGATGGTTTATCTCGTAGGTAAACGCATCAGCAAAGTATTACGGGTGCGACACGAGAACCAGAGACTGATATTTGCTGAGCAACATGAGCTCACCAACATGGCCCCACCGAGGTCCCAGTATCAGAGGACTGATCCAACGCTGGCAGAGAGCCAGATGAGTTTACACAGGAGGGACAAAGTCAGAGAAGGTAGTATAGTTACAACGTTGTAGTACACAGTGGTCACTGAATTGGTTTCTGATGGATGACCACACAACACGAACACTGGTTACCTGATAAAACTATTAAGGTTTGAATCCTGCAGTGATCCTGGGATCCAGCTGAACAAGAAAAGCATCAGAGGGATCGTCTGCACTGGCTGGTTGTATGTTATAGTACAGAGTTAAAGAGGACTACTATAGTAGTTGACGATGTTAAACATAGATGTTGCATTTCTACTTTGTACCATAGATCTGTTCGTCTCAATGTGCACTTTACAAGGAGAGACATTCAGGGGGCTTTTTACTGCAAAGATTGAGTCAGACGTCTGTTTATCTGGACTCTGTCAATTGATTCCTCATGAAAATCAATATGTCATATTGTAAATTACAGCAGTTGGCATCATCAATACTGTAAATAGCTTTATTACAGTCTGACTGAGAAGATGTCATCCGAAAAAAGGTTTAATCCTCAGCAAATGACTGAGTATCCCTGGAAAAGACTTCCTTGCACAATACGTTGAGTGGATTACTGATTCTCATATCTTCTTGCTGACCCCCCAGCTGATTCTTCTGTTTCCTCTTATGGTCGTTCAATTATCATAATTTCAATTTTATATCATAGCAACAATATTGCTTTTTTTCATTGCATTTTTGTTATTTATATGAGTTGATGGATGTGAGGTTGTCTTGCTGTACGGGCAGACAGATAATATTAATAATATGGTCCTTCATTTTTGGTTTTATGCCCACACTCACAGAGTCAACTGGAATATCATGATGTGGTCAAACAATTTCTTTTAAGAGCTTATTTTTTATTAACTGATATGATATTTTATTGCCTGTAAAATAAAAAATGCTGATCAAACTCTAGACTGTCTTTTGTTATTTCCCTCTCACCAACATGCAGGATTTGTACTTGCATATGAAGCTTGAAAAATCTATTAAACAGTCGAAGCCTATGAACATGTAAATGGTATTCAATATTCAATTCAATATTGTAAATATAAAAAAACAACAACGATGAATTGAGTTTATTCTAGTTTCATTGTGTGACCACTAGACGGCAGTAATAAACCATCCTATAAGGATATTTTTGCCTAAATCTGTAAGTGGACGAAGTGAAAATAAGAAGCTGAACACATAGGCTACCAATTGTGAATAAATCCACATTCCTCAAATAAAAAATCAAGGTAAGAAAACAGGTCACTGCCCCACACAGCTGCTTATATGAAAGATAAGAATTCATTCATTCTATGTTTACCTTGCAGGTAGGCCTGCTCTAATAGCCTAATGACGTAGGGTACAACAGAAGGGGCTGCTGTAAAAAAGAAAGAAAGAAAGAAAGAAAATTAAGAAAGAAAGAAAGAAAGAAAGAAAGAAAGAAAGAAAGAAAGAAAGAAAGAAAGAAATTCATTTGCGGAATTTGTAGGGTATCATTAGTGCAAGATGAAAGCATATTGATAACAACTATTTCAAATATTGAATATAATTTTGTTGCGGACATGTAATTGCAAACGGAAAACATCTGACAAGGAAAGGATTCGAACCCACACATGCAGAGCACAATCTGGATTAGCAGTGCATGGCCTTAACCACTCATCTCAAATTTAGCCACTTGATCACCTCGTCGCAGGGCATTCCATGACATCATCTGATTCCTAAACTTCAGCGTTGTTGGTTGATATTGTTCATTCAGTCTGATTACTGACTGAAAGTAACATGTACATGGACAGCATGGGCTCTATTTTCGTGAAAGAGGCGCAGACGTGGCGGATTCTCCGTTCGCCTCGCGTCCGCCGCGCCAAAGGGGTGTGTCTCGGCGGATTTTGCGATTTTGCTTCTATGTACGACGGAGCGCATCCCACCCACATCCCTCCCACAGGCGCAAGTAGGAGGGAAGTGGCGTAGGGGGCGGAGAGTGGGTTTAACTCAGCCGAGTCCGTTCTTCACCAATCAAATGAGCTCCTCTCCTCTCCTTTAAATCCGCCGCGGCCCGCGGAAGTTTTTTTCACACCGTGCAGGAGGAAGTAGAGAGACGGGAGGAAAGTGATGTTCTGATCCGGTCCAAGCTGCAGGGTCTGAACGTGGTCTCGCGAACAGACCTCACGGGCTGACTATGCAAAAGTAGTCTGTGAAGACGTCACTAATATTGTTACCCAGGTTTGCTCTGACATAATGAGAGCCCAGTAAAAAAAAAAGAAGAAAAGAAAACCCACACACACCTATTTTCCATTAATAAAGACACTCATATTTAGTAACCTATATTTAAACGTGTGTGCACAGACACAACATCTGCCATGCGTAACTGCAGCTGTGCGTAAAGGAGGCATTGCGGAGTGACTCTCTTTTCTTTCCTTTCTTTCCTGAGACAGGAGATGAATAGGTGAATATCTGCTCACGTTGCAGCACTATCTGATGCAGAGACTGATTGTTCTGAGAAATTATAGTTTATTTGTTGTCAGTTTTTCGTTATGGTCTGGTGACGACATCCTCTAATTAATCAATAAGTAAATAAATAAATAAGCGGATCATCGTAATGGCACAGTGCTTAATGTCAACACAGCAGCAACATGCAGTCATCCACCTGCTCGTAGAACAGCACAATCTGGTTTCCTCTGTGTTAATTCAGTCAGGTTGAGTTAACATTGCATGGACAGCCTTTGATCTGTCATCAGATGTGACGGGACAGTGACATGGATATAAATGTGTGTGCAGATTCAGATAGTTATATTAAATAGTGGTTGTTGTTATTGTTTATTGCATTTTAATGTGTCTGGAACTGTGGAAAGCTGCCCGTTAGATCTTGGTGACGGTTGCGCACTAGACCCTGGACAGTCAAAATATGACTTCCATGACATCGCCGAGGTTGACTGCTTGGAGCTAAACTTCAGCGTTGAAAATTGGTTGAATATTGTGCTGCGCGACCACACCCATCTTCAGAAGTCTGCCAATTACTGCGCGCCCTGGTGAACTGGAGCAAAATAGCTCTCCGCCAGCTGCACCAGGGTTGTACATGGCAAAATAGAGCCCCATATGTTTAGAATAAGGAACAAACTGCCGAGTCACGTTCTGTTCATAGCTCGGTCCACCAGAGGGAGCCAGATACAAGCACATGAAAATGAGGTATGTTAAGTATTTGACGAGGAATTTCTCATTTGAATCGGTCTAATTCTGCCATCTGATGACTACATGTTAAATGAACGTTACCTTAATTAATCTACAATAAGCCAGCCTATTACAAAGATGGTGTGGCTCTATCCCCTGCCTCTGTTTGACGCACATCAAATCCCCTTACCCTGCTAGAGACATGCCTCCAGCTCTATATCCACAAAATCCATTATTTGGATTTAAAGGTTTATTTGTCATGCACACAAGTGTCACGCTCAGTGGATTTGAATATGGTGTGCTGCATATGTTTTTCCAGGAGACTGGTGCAAAAAAAATGTATCAGAGAAAATATAAAAACCCTGATAAATCAAAATGTAAATGAATCTATGAATAACAAATTCATGAATAGATTTTCCATCAGAATATCAAAGCTGATCTGAAATTAATTTATATTTCAGTTGTAGCCAATTATATATGCACAATGACAAACAAGTGTGCTCATGCAATGGCTGATTTTCATTAAATTAGCATTATTACACCTTATTTGTCCTTGTCTAGGGTCACAAGTAATAAATATTTTAAATTCTTGTGCCATTTACATAATTTAGGCAGTGCAAGTGAGGAGACTGTGTTCCTGTCCTAAATCATGATTTTTCAGTTATATTATGTGTTTAAATAGTAGCCTATGCCTCATTTTAACCAATAACTATTTTAGTGTATGAAGTCTGATGTACCTGACCAAACTTAATGACAACTAAAGTCTAAAAGAAGACTAACTTCAGTCTTATACCGGTGTGTCTTATGGTGTGAAACACAAGGCAGAACACAGACAGAGGGGATCAAACATTTATTTACCCTTATTAAAAGTTACAATAAAACCATTAACATCTTCAAACGATAGCAAAATAAAGAGAACCAAAAATATTGGCCAAAACATATTTACAGAGACAGTTTGCAGATATAAAGCTCACATTTTGTACACAATCCCAACCCCTGCGTCATAAACTCTGAAATGTGAACACTGCAATACTCAAGAAGCTTGAATGTGGTTTTAGCCAGAAAAAGAATGAAAATGCACGAACAAAGACATAGCTCTTTTTCCACCTCCCCTCCTCGATTTTCACTTTTCTATACATGACAAAATACTTGAAATTTGGGGGTAAAACATAGGAATGTAGAATTCTAAAAATTAATAAGATCATTTGAAAGGTTTGTGTGTCCGTATAACAGTCATTTCGAGTGAAGGAGATGGTCTACCCCGCTCTGCAACGGTGACAATTTTTAGATCCCAAAAAGATGAGAAAGAAAAATAAAATGTTATAGGGCTGCCACGCTGTTAAAAAGGATGCTTCTCCATGAATTGGGAAAATAAGTCAGTATTCCTGATTCGCTCCATGTCCAATCCATTACCTTCGCCACACGCCAGTCCCTGTGTGTACCATGAGGGGGCGACACATGCCGACACTTTCATCATCATGAGAGGGCCCGGTGAGATTCCGTCTGTCGAAGAACTAATAAAAGGCAGTGAACTGGTGGTTGAATCAGCAAACGTGATATATCCTTTGTCTTCTTTTGTAGTTTTGTTTATAACTTTAAGAACGTGGCACGAGTCTCTCATATATATATTTATATACTTTAATCTTGGAAAATCAGTTCAGGTGCCGTGGCGGGGTGCAGTCACTCTGCCTTGGCCTCGCCCTCGGAGGCTGCAGGTGTCGTGTCCTCGGCGGGGGCGGGGGCGGCGGCCTCCTCAGCTGGAGCAGCCTCTGTGGCCGGGGCGGCCTCCTCTGCCGCCTTGGTCTCTCCCTCGGGTGCAGCAGCAGCAGCAGGAGCAGCTTCTGCGGCAGCTTCGCCCTCTTTGGCCTCGGCGGCCGGCGTCTCCTCTTTGGTTTCCTTGGCCGCATGGCCGTTCTCCTCTGGCTTGTCCTCGGTCGTGGGAGAGGTGGCCTCCTCCTTGCCCTCCTCGCTGCCCTTCTTGCTCTTCTTCAGCGAGATGCCCTTGAACTTGAAGGAGTTCTTCAGGGAGAACTTCTTCTTCTTCTTGCCATCCTTGGTTGCCTCTCCATCTGCTTTGGCGGCCTCGCCCTCGGCGGCCGGAGCAGGCTCGATGGCATCTCCGGCGCTGGTCTCGCCCTCCTTGGCTGGTTCAGCTGTTCCATTTCCGTCGGCAGCAGCCACTTCCCCGTCGGGCTTGGCTGACACATCGCCGTTGGTCTTCACATGGCCGTTCTCCTGCACAGAAGAAGAGGCACGTTAGTTATGAATTCAAATATGCAAACTGGGCCAAAGCAAACTCACTGGCTCTGGAAAAGGGAATTACTCTAAATATACAGAGGGATAAACAGCAGATGAAATTTGTTTCAGCATAGCAAACAAATCATGTGGCAGATTAGCATTAGTCCATTTAAATAGTTAATCCATGTTATACTTGGGGGGGGGGCTGCCTGCCCTCACAGTGGTTCAGAGCAGGACTCAACAGCTGTTTGCATGACTCCAAGTGAACACACGGGGGCAGTAGTGTTGCATCTAAACGTCACCGTAGCCAGCGAGCTGGGGAACAAAGGAATCCCCGTGAAACCTGGTTTCTGCTCTCATCCAAGAGCTGCAGCTCTCCGCTACCACAGCTCCCTGTGTGAGCCCGGTGTGGCCAGAGCTCAGCCAGCACATCAGTCATGTCACAGACAAAGCCATGGTCGACCTACAGCTCGTGTTCACTCACTGTACCGCACTCCTCATGATCAGGGGCTGCTATGAGTCGGTCATCGAGTTCATCAACATGTGTGAATGGGACTCAATTTACTGTCCGCAATTAACACCCACACCAGTAATCAAAGCGACATTTATTACCACAACCCCCTGTTTAACCCTCACCTAAACGCGCCTGTGTGCAGCAGAGCTGGGGCAGAAGGGGGTTTGGAGTGGCGCCTGTCGCTGCTTTGTTTGCAACTCCGCAAAATGCGCCTCCAGCAGAGCGCATTTGCATCCTTTGCACCCGTTCGCCTTGGCATCTTTTGTTCGACGAGAGTGCGACTATCTGCCCGACTACAGCCAACTCATGAGAGAAAACACGGTCCAAACACACATTTCGACCCAATTCTGCCACCCTGCCTGTAAATGTGCGGTGGGGGGGGCTCCTGTGGGAGCAGCAGACAGAATTAACAAAGGCTGGTCTGGGGCGCGCTGAGCGGGGACGAGCGTGCAGGCTACTCGACGGCTGCTCTGCTGGAGGTCCCCTCCATCCACTAGAGCCGTTTTCGTTTCTTTCACTTTTTATCGCTCCTACAGCCATGTGGGTAACAGAGCTGTGGATCTGCCCTCAGCTCTGACCACGGAAGAGCAACAGCTAAGCCCCCCCACCCCCCACCCCATCACTGCCCTGAGCCCTGCCGTGGCACCCATGCTGCCAGTGGGCGTTGTGAGCCATGTGGCTCCCCGCTGATGCTCGGCGTGTCAGGCCCGCTCTACTCACCTGGCCGTTGGCTTTGGCAGCAGCAGGGTCAGCGGCGGCTTTCCCCTCAGCAGCTACTCCACCCTTGGACAACTGGGCTCCCATTTTTTTTCCTTTAGGTGTTATGAACAAAAAATAAAATCGAAAAAGAAAAACCTCGAGGAGTTTTAGAGATTTAAAAATCCAGATCTGGGATGGGTAAGATCTTGCCAAAGAAGGTGAAAAATCCGACTGGATCTCCTTCTCCGAGCTGGGTTTGGAAACAAGAAGATCCCCCTTCAGTGAGTGTGGACCCCACGGCGGCTGAGCTCAAATTAAAGGATGTCAGGGATACGACTGTGAGTATTTCAACCGCGCCTCAAAATCGACCGGAGTCTCCTCCCACAGGCGTGACAGCCGAGCTTTGTCCAATCTGAGGCCGGGGGATGGGCCTTCTTCACCCCTGTCACTGCAACAGTCTGTTGTTCAACTCATCAGAAAAGACTTTTCTACTGTTTCACAGGTCTGGAAGATCTCGGACATTGTTGACTTTTTATACTTTCATGGACTTTCTGGCTCAGAACCTGTTGCAATTGCTAAGCAAGTAGCTAACTGATGTGAGGGGGATGATAACAGAGAAGAGCAGTAGTTCCTATATCATTTTGCTTTCGAGTTGTATTGATAAAATCATGGGCAGAGAGTTGGACAGGTATCGCCTGAAACTGGAGTATTTTGTATACAGTAGTAGGCCTATTTTGAGAATTTGATAGTTTTTCATCATATTTCTGCCATATTCAAGATTAAATCTCTCTGGTCAATTTGAAGAGTTGTATAGGTGAAGAAATGAAGACCAAACTATAGCCTATTCTGCTGCACAAATGTATTTTTATTTGTTTTAAGCTATACTTATACTTTTATTTGTTTTAGCTAGACTTTTCTGAAATGTCAACATGAGATTGTGCAGTCTGACATCAGCCGGTTGTATAAGAAAAATGAAAATTAAACAGCCCAAAATGAGAGTCTCATTGTTTTGTTTTCAGATTTTCAAGATCTGCACATGATAATAAGTTTTTTTTTGTTTTTTGTTTTATAGCTGTAAAGTTTTTTTTTCTTTTTCTTTTTTTTACAAACAGGCTGGAGGCCAGTGGTGATCGCTCAGAGCGCATCCACACCACTGTTACACCCAAGTTTAACAACGCCTGTCAGAGTTTCAGGGACTTCCTTCCAGCTAAAACAAATTCTCCGATGATCTTCATGGTCCGATTCTTCTGTGGAGAAAAACTGGATCTGAATGAGAGGCCAGGAATTTTAATGGCCCCCGCTGGATTTTGAGTGACAGGCCCAGCTTTCCAAGAGTAAACTCGTTACATAACGCGTAGCCAGCTTCATACTCAGTGGAGACCTTGCGATGGCACTGGGGCTGCTTTGTCACTGACACAGACAGGGAGACAGTGAATCAGCCTGTCAGCCAGTAATGAGGTCTCTTGGCCAGACGAGCGAATCCCACGATTACAGCAATGACACTGCATTTCTTTTTTTTTTGGGGGGGGGGGCCCTCAAGCCGATGGTTTCCTCTTGTGATCCAGCGAGGTCAAAGGTCAGATCTTTTAAGCTGAGTTATGAGAGCTTTCATAGCTGGGCCAGTCGTGGGACGGGGGTCATACGTGCACTTTTATATGCCAGCTGCCTCATTTTCAAGCCGTAACTCTTAATTCTGGCAACCTTAACCAAATTAGCCTTCCTTTCCCATTAGAAGGCCTCTGTTTATCCCACAGATGAACCCATGTCAACAAAATGCAGCTCTGTCTACTTGTCATCTTTACAGGACTTCTCCTCATTATGTGGAATTTATGAGTTCCTTTTATTAAAGTAGTCTTCTGAGGCATCCCTTTATGCCTCTCTCCCTCTTTTCCTCTCTGTCATTGCCGCTACCGGTCGGATCGCGCACAGAACATCCCCCTCCACACATGTACACACTCACACAAACATGTCACAGCCGTGGTATGCGAGGCATGCATACGCCACCCAGAGAATGATCTCCATCCATTCAGTGGGCAGAGCTTCCCAGAGCAGAAAACACCCTCAGGGGGTTCAAACTCTGAACCCCCACCCCTCCTCACCAACCACCACCGCAGCCGCCGACACCACCCCATACATTCCCCCAGACTAAGTCAAGAAGAACAACACATTGGAAAGATATTTTGAACCCCCTTCTCACAATATAGTGCACACGCAGCTCAATCTTTGCTCTCTGATGTGGGATGGCTGAGTCGGGTCCTTGTTCTGATGAGGTCTATACATTAAGGTTGTCAGATTTCAAAGGGATATTTCTGGTTTGATCAGCAGAAGAAAGAGATGTCTCACAGCAGGAGACCCAAGCCACTGCAGAGAAACTTCTGACAAGGCTGACCTCAGGTTTAACACTCACACCTTAATTGTTTTAGGAGTATTTCTGCATAGATGTGGGGCATTTGGAAAACAAATGTTTTTTTTTAATCCATTTTGGCCACTCTGGCCAATAGAGATTGTTTAAAAAGTCCTTGAAAATCCATAAAATGCCCATTTTGCATCTTTTTCTTTCTTTTAGTTTACATTTCTGTGCATTTTGACAGGAAACTTCTGTGAAAACTTGCAATCCATCTAATCATTTTCAGATCTAGAAAATGTGACGATGTGTTTTTCAAAAACACATTTATTCTGATTCATGAGAAAGTTAAGCTCGAATGGCTGGTTATTTGAGCGTAAAGACTGGAAGCAGCTTGGATCTGTCTAGAGGGCAACAGCAAGGATCCAGAAAGTAACTGCACCTGGCTGTGAAATAATTTAAAAGATTGGTTTGATATGGGGTTTGACACTTTGGGAAATTTATGTATTTACCTTCTTGCTGGGAGCTTAGCTTATCTTGGCATTAAGATGGAGAATTGGGGGAAAGCAAAACAAGCTATAACATGACAATTAGTGCGCTTCTGAGTTTCTTATTAGTACGTATTTAGTGTACATACATGAGCAGTTTAGCCTCCCTCGCTAGTTCAGTGTGTAAAACCTGGCGGAGAGAATCTGATTGTGTAGTGAATACTGATACAATAAAGGCTTACTGTTTATTTTCTACACTCCCAAAACCTTTACTTCTAACACTATGATGATGAATGCTTGATTTCTTTGAGAAAAGTGAGATTATTGCTGGAGGACTTCCTCTGGCTGCGACCTGCCAACTTATTTTATATGTCACCCTCAACACGGTGCTTCTTCTCCACACTTTTTCCCCCCACTAAGCTCGTCAATGCCCCTGTTTGTCTGGTTGCCCATTTTTCATGCCCTGACACAGGATGAGCTCTCAAATCTCACTAAAAGCCTCCATTGTCTCTCTCTCTGTCTCACAAACTGATGAGCATCACAAGCAGAAAAAGAGGGGGAAAGGGAGTGAGAGAAGGGACTGGGGCAGAGGAGGCAGAATCTCGCTGGGATTCTTTTTGCTTCAGGGAGGAGAAAAGTTTGTCTTGAGAGTCACCTTGAGCAAATTACTTGGGCATATCAGCAGAATGAATATGTAATTTCCCAGGGTTCCTCAGTTCGTCAGCAAATCAGGCATAAAAAATCACAGAAAACAAGAGTGCAGGCTGTTTCCTGTGTTCCGTCTTATAGTTTTGTGACACATTGGTGGTTAAAAGTTTCTTGCAGTTTTGCGGCACTAATGGTCTAAATTCATCAGTACCTAATGCGACGCCATCCAATGAGGCGCGCTCATGAAATGGGTTTATAACAGGAAATAAAATGAGGAGAAAAACTTAGGCAGAAAGTGGATGATATATAGCGACAACACAGTTGCAACAAAAACATCTCATTTTGACGTATAACAAATGCAAATGCGGCAATGAATGTGGCGTCCAAGCAGCTTTGTTTGTATGCTGAGATGTAAATTTGATTTTATATGTTTGATTTAGTTGGGCACAAACAGAACATTTGCATTGCCAAGCACCTCATTACAAGGAGAATCAGGTGCACAGCCCTCTTCACGGGTATGAATAGGGGGTGCGTGGACTTAAAAGACAGCCCTTTGTGATGCTAATTAATTCGATCAACTGGCTTATTGACTGCAAAAAGGACCTCACCAGCAGGCAACCAACAAAGCTACACATGGCAGCCATCTTGTGGGGCTTGTGCAGACGTATCTGTCCGTCAGGCTCTGGCAGTTGCCGTTGAGAAGGAGGAGGACACGGGATGGGATGTCCAGTGCTCTGTTAGGCTTGCGTTGCTTTGCTTGGACTCAGCTCATCACGGTTTGGGGGGAGTGGGTTGGAAACACAACCTCTAAAGATGTAGGGGAAGCCAACAGCATCATGCTGATGCGTGTAGATTTTCCTCACACACCCCCCACTCTCCGTCTCCGCCTCTCTATGCCTAAGGTGGCAGACATTTCTGCATGCGTGCAGACATGCCACAGTGCCGGTTACCATGGCAACCCCTGCTTCCATCGACGTCGAACGGCTGATGTTACAGTGGGGACGTGATGTGGTGGGAACCCAGTCGAGGGGGAAGAATGGAAGAGGATATGGCTTTGGCCTTGTTTTTGTTTGCCTTATCATTTCTAGATTGTTTATTTAAGATGGCTCTGACTCTCCCACAACTTATGCAACTGAGACTCTCAACCTCTGTGACCGCAGGGAAATGAAGCGTGGTTTCCTTTTAACCTTTACCCTCACCACCTCCGTGTCAGGCGCTATTTTTGCCTCCTCATCATAAATTCTTTCTCTTAGTTTCAAGTACTGTACATCCTCCCTCTCAGTGCTTTTGTCTCAGACATTAAAGCTTGAGTCATTCTAGTCGAATGCACCCGATAGTGCCTTTTTTTTTTCTCCATCTGGTGTCGTAACATGCAGGCCAGGTAAGAAGGCAGCAAGAGATAAAACAGATGGTGAGACAAGTAAAAGGAGAGGGTGAGAGGTTAAGGAGTGCAGAAAGCGTTGATGAGTGAAGCAGAGGGAGAGGATAGGGGCTTGGCAGAGTCAATGTGTGTGTGCACGTGTGTGTGTGTATGTGTCAGACAGGGGCATACAGTAGTAGGGCAGCTCATCCCCACTGGCAACGGCGCTGCGGCATTACTAGGTCAGTGTGCCATCATCTCATTCATCATTATCACAGTCTGCTCTTCCTCCTCTGCTCTCCCTCCTCACTCCTCCCACGCTTTCTTGCAGTTGTTCTCTTCTCTCCCCCACACACACATGCACACGCACGAAAAACCACAACGGGAGAGACACGAGGCTTTATGGACTGGAAAAGGAAAATCAACCCAGTCAGATTCAGATGCAGGGCTGCATGTTTAAAGCTCCATATGTAACGCAATAGCTGTTATCATGTTTAGCTTGATGTTATATACAGTAGATATGAACACACTATTCTCTTTATGTATTTCTTTCATTTAAAGCAGGAGTTGTGGTTTTGACTGAATCATTCAAATTGCTATGTTCACAAACAAGAGGAATATAAGTTTGGGTTAACATGATCCAAAAATAATGATCCTCCTTGAGCATTGTATTATATGTATTTATGCTCTTCACTTCTTAAGATCACTAATAGACAGTAATAAATGGACATGAGCAAAGGTTAGTTGGGACTATGAACAAGGATCAGCAATTTTTGCATCTAACCTACTAGCAAGACAACATGGTCAGCAACACTATCTTGCCTGTATTTGCCTATGACTGGTAAGACTCCATCTCAGAGGTGAGGTAGGTCTAACCCTGGAGATGGAGATTTCAAGGTATCAGCATCATTTCCAAAAGTCTCAATTTTAGGGGCTTGACAATCCTCGCATAGTGTGAAAACCAGGCATGAACATTGCTAAATTGGTATGTTTTAAAACTAAAACTGTATCTGTGTGGATTGAACCTCCTAGAATTTGCTTTAAGTGCAAGAGTTTAAGTAGAGGGACCTGCCAATATCAAAAGAGGAAGTAAGTCATTATCACCACCATTTTTCAAGTCCGTGTCTCTTTCTGTCAAAAATCACAAAGCATCATATGCCCTGTGACAGACAGAAATCAATTACCCTTTGTGGAATTGGTTTAATGGTCTGGAAGCAGAAGGACATATTGCTTGACACACTCCACACTGTTAAAGGCAGCCAATAAAACATAATGGGCTATATTTCATGACAGCTTTGCATTCCTGCATATTATCAAAAAAAGGGCTGAGTGATATAAGACCACGCCAACACCTCCCCTGCTGTTTAGAAATAGCTGGCAGCATAAAGTGTCGTTTGTTTAGTATACACAAAGGCAAATATATGACAACAACCACTTGCGTGCAACCACATGCAAATTAATGTAACCCCCCACCTCTACTCCACACACAGACAAGACTCATTAGCTCCACTCTGGGTTATCTGCTAGCTAGGCTGTCCTTTTTTTTTTTTTTTTGGCCAACCCTCTGAGATCTTCACTCTTTCTGAGCCCCCATCAGATTTTTCCTCTCCCCCTTCTCCTTCTCCTCCTCCTCCTCCTACTACTCTACCATCTTCATTGTAATGCAGATTTAAGGATTGGGTGGGGGATGGGAGCAGGAGAGTTGGGGGATGGGGAGAGAGGAGGTTTGTGGAGAGGCTGTGGTTGGTGTTAAGTATGACCTGGCAGCCCCGCTGTGCCTCAGCGGGCGGTCCAGCGTGGGCTGGGAGGAGGGGAGCCTGAGAGAGAGAGAGAGCTTCGAGGGTTATCACCCAGCCAGTATACATGACTCAGACATCAGACATCAACATCTTGGAGTATAAGATGGCAGATGCGCCACTCGTATCGCCATTCACAACGGTGCACGTTCGCAACAGTAATCTCATCCAGGAGTGGAACAGAGAAGAATAGGATGTTCAATGGCATTTTGTTCTGTCTAGACATAATGAGCTTAATGTCACTGAGGTCATGTTTTTGTTCCCTCTGTCACAGACTAATACCATGTCAAACTAACTGGAAAATGAATAGTGATCATAATTTGCAAATGGCAGTGTATTAATCTGTGTATTTATCTGCATGGTAGCAGTAAAGCCATTACTGAAATCACACTAATTTACCCACAGAGAGTGTTTGACTATTGTGTGCAGTGAGAGACATGGTTGTAAGATTGGGTTTTTCTGCAAGTGTGTCACGGTGTGTATTAGTATGTGCATATTCACAGTGTGTGTGTATGTGGTGTCTGTCTAGTTCTTATGTCTGCAGCTTAAACTGCATCCACACTCCACGCAGCTGTCGGAGTGTAATCCAGTCTCTCTCTCCGAGCACAGCAGCAAGAAGTCAAACCTTTGCTGTTTACCAAGTGCCTTCCCTCCCCTCACAATGCACCCAACCCCTCCCCTCCTATACCAAACACACTCACACACACGAGTATGGGGGGGTGGTTGAGAGCAGAAAAAGGCCTGTAGCGAAAATAAATAAATGTCTCAAGTCGATACTCGGCCATTGTGTTTTAATGAGCCGTGTGTGGGATGGATGCATTGACTCTGCACCTCTTATTGGGCTGGAAAAAAGACAGCCGGCTCACTTCTGTTGTTGACTCCTCGTTCCCTGTTTGATTACACTGAAGTGCTCTCAAAACGCATAAGAACAAAGTAGCCTACACTTTGTACGCGTGGTTCAATCAAAGCAATGTTTATACAGATATTTGTAATAATAATAATTATCTGATAATTTCTCCCCGGCAAGGATCTGAGGGCAGGTTCAGTTACAAGTACTGGTTCAATGGCAAAAAGACACAGAGGTATGGCTACCCTATAGTCACAAGGCGGCACAATTCCAGTCAGAGTTTTGTCTGTTGACTGCGTGATTCATTACTTGCTTGTCATTTTTGCTCCACTTTTTCATTTTATCCATCTGCCATTGCAGCTGGGTTGTCATGGAGCATCATTGCAGTGCGTTGCGCTTGTTTGTGAGTGACCTATTTATAACCCACCCCTTCTATCTCTTGCCCCCAATTCCCCATCTTGCCCTCCTCCAGTTTATCAAAACATGGTTACATAAAAACAGCTCGTCTTGAACCAGCGCTGGGCCATCTCTGTGGCATGAAAATCTTTGTGAGTTATTAAATCATTCATGGACTGAGGTGTTTAGTGTGGGTTATTTTAGATTTGCTTCTGACAGATATTTCAGGCTCAGCAGTGGTATAAAGGAACCACGTAACCTCACATGTTTAATAAACAAAGAAACACAAATAAATAGTGGTGCATGTGTATCTGCCTTTGGCAGTTTTTAAGTCTCTATGATTATAATGGGAAAAACATTTTCCCTTAGGCTCCAATATGTAATTCTAAACCACATATCTGACATCAGTGAAAGACGCCCACACTAATAGGCTACTAACAGGGTAACTGAAGAAAATACTACAGAGGAAGAGCAACAGTTGCAGTATTGAAATGCAATATTTAGCTTCAGGGATTAAAAGGTAACACTTGGAATTTGTTATCCATGTTGTATTTACCAGTAGTTGTTTAGGTAGATAATCAGAATCAGAATTAGAAAAACGTCACTGTCCATTGCAAAAAAAAAAAAAAAAGCTGAGGAACTTTTTGATGTGGCTCTCAGATATTTAAAAAAAGACTTGGTTAAAGAAAAGCACAAGAGAAACACAGTTTAAAAAAAAACATTATTAAAAGCAACACAAAATGGAATTGGGTGTACAATATAATTTGTTGATAATATTGACAGCTGTTGCGCTTCAAAAACTCCTGGAGTAGCTAGAGTGGCGCCAATATGAGGTATGCTACACCAACACACATCAAAAGAGAAAAAAGTGATGCATTTTTAAAACAAGTCCTCAAAACCTAACCAACCAAAGGCATCAGACGACCATATGGCTGGTATTTTTAGCCCAATGTGAAACACCTTTGTGAGCTACTACAACCCACAAGTTAATGGTCAACTCTTGTTTTAAATGGTGAGTCACTTTAACTAGTTGACACATTCTGACTTTGCATAATTATGCATATGCTCCTAAGATCAAGATGAGTCACAAAAATATCTATCAATTGTGAAATGCTGTGATATAAAAAGGCTCAAAGATCATGTTTAATTGCACGACTTGGTATCCTCCAAGAGATAAACAAACAATTTACAGGGGCTCAACTAGAGCTTGGAAAGGGCATGTTTTTTCACTGTATCTTTAAATGCTGTACATGTATCTGTTGTATCTATGGGTTTGGGTGATTGCCTGAAGACCTCAGATGTCAGTCATGCAAATGAGGTTAGGAGGAATGGCGTGCAGCTCCCTTTCCTTATTAGATTAACAACTACAGGGCTACAAAGACAAAAGCAGCAGCTTGTCAAAATCTCACCCTGCCTGCTGACATTGACCTCTAGCCAGGCTTCACAACTTTATCATCACATTGTCAGTAGTATTGCACTTAGCGAGAGTTCTGGCAGTCCAGCTTGCCTTTTTCTTCCACCGTGCCAGTATGCTCACTGCCGTCCCATCAACACTTTAATTGATCTAGAACTGCCGGACTGTGTTTTCTGTGCAGCACTGATTTCATCTCCACCGGTCTGCTGAGACAGCTAGCATTGATCTGTTCTAGCTTGACCAACCTGCCCAGTTGAGTCTGCATTAACCTCCTGCAATTCTGGGTCTGGTTATCCCAGAACACTGTGTCTACCGCCTGACAGTGATTGCAAGTGATTGATTGGGCATTGATTGGTTGAAACAGGGGATAGGAAGGGAGGTGCAGTGAGGTAAGGGTGTGGGTACTGCGAGCAGTTATTTACGTCTGTGCCTCATCAGGAAATGAGCGCGGTCAGGTTGTTGGGCAAAGATATACGGTTACTGCCCACATTATTCTCTTGCACATTCACTCTTTGTCACAGCTTGAGATACTGCGCTGAGAGAAAGATACATTAAAAACAAAATGGGATGAATATATCTCCCACTGACAGGTACAATATGAAAGACACCTGCTACGACAACAGCCAAGGGAAGTGTAAGTCATCCGTCAGTTCCAAGGGGAGACGCTTCCTTTGTGTGTTTTCCCCTCTGGGCGTACTAACAAGGTTATCATGGGTCACTGATGAGCTGGGACTGGAGATCAATTGGAAAGCAGTTAGAAGACTTTCAGTATCAATCCACAATGGAGCCTTTGCCATCAGGAGGGACGGGGGTGACAGCAGGCACGGCAATGGGGCCAAGGGCATCGGGTGCTGCAGGTCTCGGGAGGTTGTGCACCATATGATCAGGTGCCACTGGTGGACCTCCATAACATCCTCAAATACCCAACATGTAAGCCGATCAGGCCCCATTCAGGACAGTGTCAGAGATAATCTGCTTGAACTCGATGGCAATGATTTTGATATATATATAGAAGGCCATAATTTGATGAGATTGCCAGTTCTTTATTGATGTCAGGAGGGGATTTAAGCCTATAGATGTGTAACATAAGCACATAACCTGTGTCACATGGAGATGACCAGACTGATGCACAGCAGCAGCAATTTGATCACTGTCCATTGTGGCCTGATTTCTGCTGCCCTCAGGGGAGAGTGGCAGTTTCATTCTGGTAAGCAAAGACTGTTGAACTATCAAGGCTATTTGGTGTCATTATTTGTCCCAGCAGAATATGATGGATGTCAGTGTGTCTAGTTATTGAGCAGATACTTTTTCATTCGCTTAAGAATGTACCCAAAAGGGGCTCATTCCTGAAACATACCAGGGTGTCCGATTTCCCCCCCAAAATGTGCAAAGATGGAGGTATGCAGAATTGTCACACCCAATATTTTACCCCAGGCTGATGTTTCTGTGCAGGATTTAGAAGATGGCAGTGGACTGCTTAAAAGGATGTGTTTTATTAAACTGAGCTGCCTGGTTGTATATGCTCTCTGCAGAGCATTTAGAGGATTCTTTAAGAAAGATTTATGTGGGTGTCATGGGAAAGTTGCCTAGGTAGAGGCACGTTGTCTCAGCTAATGGGCTGAGTGACCCTGAGCTCCTCAAGGTCAGGGTGATCTGGTGTAATTAACGACCGGCAGCGGTGAAACGCTTTGACTTGCTTTATCTCAGCTCCTGCGCTATCATCAAACACCCCCAATCCTTTAGAGGGTCCTGCTCGACTCCGACTTAACACAGCAATCCACCACACACCTGTGTGTACATCGTTTACCCGTCGCTACACTCACACAGACACACAGGGGGTTGTTCAAGGACACAGTCTTTAGTTTGATCAATGGCATGTCACATGTGTATGTGTTCCCAAGGTGCTGTGTCACAGTCTAACAAGAGGTTGTTTCAGGCCAGTAATGGCTTGGCTATAGGCAGAAATAAAGCTTAATGAGCTGAACGCCGAGGCATTCAGAGCTGTATACAAACACGACACAGAAAAGCAGCAACTGTCACCGCAGGGCATGTTTCTAATTCCCCCAACCTATAGACCCATCTCCTGCTTCCTTTGTCCAGCCACAGACTCAATCACCTTACAAGGACCGAGAGAGTTTGGAGCCTCAAAGAGTTGGGCAGTAAGTTAGCGACTGTTGTACCTGATGTATAGCCTTGTTATTCCAAATAGAGAAGAGGGAAATGGCTGATTATTGATATCTGCTAAGTGTCTAGGTTGAGTAATGTGGCTGTCCAACCAAGCAGCTGTTCACCAAGCTTTTGGCAGGGGGAGGAATAGGAATCAATAGGAAGATGCACCTTTCAGATGTGGGTGACAGATGAAAAGAGGGGGCCACTGCAATGGAAAGATACTCATCTTTACTTTTGTCCAGGCCTTTCCAGCAAAAGCATGTACAGTAGTAAAACAGCATGATGAAAACCAGTCCAAGAGTTGTTGGCTTTCAAACAGACAACATGACCATGACTGTTTCTAAGTACAATTGAGGAAACAGACACAATTGTTTTCCATATTACCTTATCCAACCTACTGCACTGTCAGATGTGGTAGCTCTATCATCTCTCTTGAAATAGAATCAGCCATTGTTTCTCCACCTCCCATAGGCCCAGATGCATCATCATATAGATTAAGACAGCTCTCATCAGGCTTGACATGCTCTCCGCAGGCAGGAACCACATTCCCTTGCTGAGCCCCTTTTCACTTTTTCATCAGCTTGCATCATTACATGTCACTTACCATCCACAGATACATCAAAGAGTAGCAGCCACGCATGTCTTTGCACGCACAAATAAGTCGCAATGTCTTGTTTTCAGACCACGCAGATATTGTTTAGCAGGTGGCGTGTTAATAATTCAATTGTTTTAAATGAAAGATGTTTGTGGTGAGTGAATCGTACAGTGACATCCAAGGGTCGCCGACTCCTTTGTTGTTCACGGAACACTCTGACTGCCGTTGTCGAAATGTAAAAGATATAGTGATGTCTGTCAAATTACAACCAACAGCGCGTGACTCTTTCTCAACCTTCCGTCCCTTCTCTTTCTGTTTGTCTTGGTCCCTCCAGTTGCTCCTCTCTCCCCTCTGCTGCTGTGCAAATGGATTAGTCGTGTACCTCCCAGTCTGAAGGGAGGGTAGAGTGGTTGTGCTTGTGTCAGGGCAGAGTGAAATATGCATGTGTGTGTGTGTGTATCCACGTGTTGTGTGTGTGTGTGTCAGAGAGCGAAACAGAAAACGAGACAGAAAGAGGGAAACAGATGGAGGAAGAAAGGTTGAGTCTAAGTTTGATTGTAAGAATCCAAATAAGAAAGGAAAGATTTTTTGTAATGTTGAAACTCAACATGTGGTTATGTGATGATGACATTTGCATACACTTTGCATATTTAAGTTTCTCTGTCGTGACACAGATGAAAAGAAGAAGAACGGCCTATATGCCCTCAGCTATGTAAAGATCAAGTGTGTGTTCTGTATATTTTTTCGCCCTCTCAGGCGATGGTTCCTTACATGGAGTCCCAAAATAGAGTCATAGTCATTAATAAACCATGTACCTGCTGTGCATCCCAGCTCTTTTCCAGTATCCCTGCAGGAGAGAGAGGAGGGGACAGTCATAGTCGATGTGCCTGTTAACAGAATTAGATCTGTGTAAAGCCCTCAGTCACTGGTAGCACTCACTTGAGCTGGTGCTCACAGCTTCTCTATTTTATTAAAATGTTTTAGTGGTCGGAGCACATGAAATATTTACCATCATCTTTTCATTCACTCTCTAAACCTTCTCTCATCATTGCAGATTCCACATCTTTCCCCCTTCGACCTCCTCCTGCCCTCATATTGCTTTTCTCGCACTCTCTGTCTGGCTCTCACTTCTCTTGTTGACTGAGCAGCAGCATCAATGACAGGGGTCTAAGTGGTTGCCATGACAATGCCATGACAACAGTGATGGAATTCATTTGGCATGGGGATGACACGAATGAAGGAGCTTCAACCTGAAGGACCTCAGGTCTGTCAGGGGTGAGAGTGTAGACAGCGCTGCACACATTATAATGCACACTCAGAAGCACAGAAGCAACACATATTACACATCCATCCCCAAACCTCTGGTTAACCCAATGCTGATACAGACATTGGTTCGATTGTCTGAACACATGGTCAGATTGGCATTTGAGGACAGTCAGCATGTTCCCATTTTAGCTCGCTGTGCTCTGTTGCATACTAATAGAGAGAATAGCTCAGAGTCTCAAGCCAACCCTTTGTCCAGACAAGTATTGGACAATCCCTCAAAACCCCAGAATAACTTGAACACATATTTTCACATACAATGTCAGCATTTTGCAAAATCATAGTTTCTGTACGTGGCAATTATGGTATGACTAAAGGAGCTATTTGTACATGTAGGCAAGCTATTACCATTGTTACTCAGCATACCGTTAGCATTAACAGTAGTTTACTTATGTTAAGAAGAAATATATGAAGTTCAGCATCAAACTTTATTCCTTTACTTGACTATAACCAACAGTTGTCTCCAATTGTGGAAAACATCCCCCGTGTTAATTCCATAAACATATTTTCTTCTACTGAAGTTAGCTAACCCCATCCAATCTCATTACTTACAGATAGTAAGTCACTTTGAAGACAAAGTGAAGGTGTATTATAATCTCTATAGCTAGTGTGAATGCAATGATGATAATCCCCATCTCCCACCAAGAAACCACATTTAGCAGCATATGAAACGTATACTTCTGATTCTAAAAAATATACATATCTTTGTGTGACTACAGTGCATAAAAACAAGCAAAATCGATTTTCAGGATGTTCTGGACAGTCTGCATCCTGCAAACACTCTCCATTTTCCTGAAGCTTGCAACAGATGATGAACCATGGGAGGTCAGGATGGGCGGGAATTGCGATATGACATCACATCCATCATGGCTACCACAGGCCCCAGCTGCCACCAGCTGTTGTACATTAAGCAAAGTGCAGCAGGCGGATTTGGTTGAGCCAGTTATGGGATAACTCAATAACATTACTCTGTTAAGGGGATGCCTTGAGCTCTTTATTTCATAATGCATCGTGGTTTTACCATGCATCCTGCCGCACAACCCTCAGGAGCTGTGGTGAACTTCTAAGCTGATTATTGCGCCCTGTGCTAAGTTTATGGGTCATTACAATTGGCCTTTGCTCATCAGTCAGGTCTTACCACACCTTGTGATCTTCATCTATGAAAACACTGTTGAGATTACGTTTTTGTTCAAATGGAAGTGCTGAATTTCATCAAGCAAGGCCATCAAATCAAATGCTTGATATTTTCCTGGCCCCTGGCTTACACTCTTAACATGACTGGGTCTTAATGCTTTCATGGAAGTAGGTTAAGTGCCTTGTGCCAACACAGTGCCACACAGCATGCCTGCATTAATCTGACCCACCACAAGTGCCACACAAGTGTCCCTTGGTGAGTTCTGGGAGCTCAGAAAAACTCCCCCAGATTACTGACCGAGTGAGAGAGAGAGTGTCTGTGTTTTAAAAGTCTGTGGTTGAAAAGGGGCAAATGTTGTGGTGATTTCGAAGAATCCTGCGACTCCCACCTGGCTTGCTGTTGCATGAGTGTGTTTTTGATGTGCGTGTGGCTGAGAAAGCGAGAGAGAGAGAGTGTGTGTGTGGTATGTAGCAAAGGCTTTTTGACATTAATTGTTTAGGAAGGAGGTGGCAGCTGTGGGAGAACTGAGGGGCAGAAAGGTGATAGTTTGACCCTCCCCACCCTCTGGGCTCTACTCAGGCCGTGTCCACGCTAATGGAGATAAATATGAAACAACATCTTTTTCTTACCCTTTCTCCATTTTGACCTCTACACACAGAGCTTCCCAGACACACTCAAGAGGGAATATAGTACATTAAAAAAACTCTTCAGACAGTCAAATTGCTGTTACATCTGTTTTGTGAACACAGTTAGCAACAAGCAAAAGAAAGAAGTCAACTTTGTGTCCTCTGACCACAGGTTTACCTACCTCTATATCTGCCCAAAATTAAAGAAGAAATATGCTGTATTTATATTTTTTCCCCCGTGACACCTCCCCCTGCAACAGTGTTGTCAGGATGTGTCAATGCGTAGAATTGACTAATTTGATTGGATTCAATTCCAAAGATGGGCAGCTAACATTAGCTCATTTCTCATTCTGTCTGTAAAGGTTGACTGTGGCACTCAGAATTTGAAGTAATACAAATTGACTCTAATTAGTGGCAATTCTGTGCTAATGTTAGCAAGCTAGGCTGCTGGTAACTGTTTTTTTCCCCCTTTGTCAAAGCTATTTAGCCCAGTTTGTTATGTGCTGTGTAGGCCTACAGAACTAGCTCATGTTTGGACCCCATAAAGTTTTAGACTTTTCCTCACATAAAAGGTTACATGACGGGGTTTGATGCATTTTGTGTCATCCGTGGTTGTTCAAGAAGAAAAGCATTTTCCATTTCAGTGCCCTTTTGAGAAAACATTTGCTAAATCTTGCTCCAATGAGTAATCACAGGTTTAGTTGGTGTTTGGTCCATAAAGCATGAATTACCGCAGTTATAGCTCAGTCTTGTCCTTAAGCAAGCATAGTTTCACATACGCAGTAAAATGTAACAATGCACCATAACACCAATAATGATCAAATAATGGCTGTCTCTGTTAACTGCCATCTCCCCCAGACTGTAATAGGCCTTTCTCTCCAAAGCCAACACAGAGACACTAATCCATGCTTTTATTACCTGTAGGATTGATTACTGTAATGCTCTTCTTTCTGGGCTTCCTAAAAAGAATATTGAACCACTACAGCTGCTCCAAAACTCAGCTGCACGAGTGCTAACAAAGACCAGAAAGAGAGCTCACATCACACCGATTTTAAAGTCCCTGCATTGGCTACCTGTGTGCTTCAGGATCGATTTTAAGATTCTTTTACTGGTTTTTAAAGCTCTTAATGGTCTTAGTCCTTCTTATCTGTCAGATTTGCTTTTAACCTATGAGCCATCCAGAACTCTCAGGTCTTCAGATAGAGGCCTTTTATCAATCCCTAAAATCAGAACTAAAACTCATGGTGAGGCTGCCTTTTCTTTCTACGGCCCACGACTGTGGAATAGCCTTCCTGAAGACCTGAGAGCAGCTGCTAATGTGGACATTTTTAAGAGCAAACTCAAAACACACCTTTTTAGCTTGGCTTTTGATTAGATTTTACTTATAGGTTTTACTATTTTATTAGTCTTCCTATTCTTTTATTGCATTTGCTGATTTTTACTGTTTATCTGATTTTCGTTTTTAGTATTGTTTTTAGTATTATTTTTATTTATTTTTAGTCTTAGCATATTTTTAGTATAATTTGAGCTGTTCTTAATCATTTTATTTAATGATTACCTATTTTATTTATTTTATTATTACTTCATATCCAGTCCCTGGTGTTCCCTCACGGCAAATTTTAGAGTAAGATAGCGTTTCACTTGCCTTCTTTTAAGTTTTATAACTGAGTGTGTGTGGGGATGCGTATGTCTCTCTGTGCGTGTATGTGTGTTGTGGGTGCGCACGCATGTAGCTGCATGACTTTTGTGGTTTTTTTTTGTTTGTTTGTTTTTTCCTAATGCTTTATTTTGCTTGTTTTGTCTGTTATCAGGATGTAAAGCACTTTGTGCTACATATATTTTTGTATGAAAAGTGCTCTATAAATAAAGTCTGATTGACTGATTGATTGATTTAGCCGCTCTTTGCTGCTAACATCTCTTACATTATGTTTGGCTTTGGTTCAGATCATAAAAGTTTCTTCAGCTATCTGAAAATTTCACCCTTGGATTTTCCATCTTCACTTTTGATTGCATACTGTCTGGTTCAGCCACCTGGCCACTATATTGGCTCGATGCTTGTTAGTCTGCCTCCTCTGTCTGTCCTTTAGTCTGGCTGAATAGGAGGGTATAAATACCTTTTTACAGGCTTCCCTCCAGTATATTTCTTCACCTCATCCTGTCCTTCACATCCTTCCCTTGGCTTGGCTGATTCTTCTTTCGTCTGCCTCTCTTCCTTTCAAGTCTGTTTTCTTCTGTGTTGAGAAAAAAAACAAGCAGGAGGTTGACAAAGGATAATAAACATGCTATATATACCATACATGTTATATTTTTAACCATACGGCTACACAAAAACACAGTTTACAGCAAAAACGGATAGCTGGTTCATGTTTTATATGACGTAGTAGGACCTACAAGTGGAGCGTACTGTAGTAGCATGTGTGGATGTCATCAGTGCTTACAGTGCTTGTGGATAGTGGAGTAGTTTTTGGTGACAGTTTCACAATGATAAACCCATTAGGCAACACGAGCAGAGAGAGAGGAGTGTGTGGCTCACATGCAGGGCTGGGGGCCACGCTCAGCACCTGGGGGCATTGGGGTGGGGTGGGTGGGTGTTGGGGCTGGACCAGAAACTGCTTTGGCTGTTACAGCAATCTGGGTCAGCCGAGGCTGGGAGAGAGAGAGGGAGAGTCTGACCTCATTGCTCCTGCATTATCATTATTTTCCCAGTCAGTCACTACACTGGGGCTCGGGGAGACTGCACCAGGAAATACGTCCGATCCCCCCCCACCCCCCACCCCTCTGTGACAGCACATGTGTACACGCACACATGCACATACGCACACTCGCCCAGGGGAGAGGAAACGTAGTTACGACGGCCCTGAACCGAGAGTGTCAAAGGTTACCATTACAAATGGCTTACTCTCACGTTCAGCCATCCAACAGGCACACTAATCACAGTCACACACACATACACACACACACACACACTGTGACCCTGAACCCCTCTCTCCCTCCATGCTACATGATCATACATCTCCCAGGTTGGATTTCATTCGCAGCTATGAAGTGGGCCCCATTTTCTCACCATTTAAGTGTTTCCTCACTAATCTCCCTGGCTGTGTGCATGGGCAAAACATCGGAGAGGGAAAAAAAAATACTTTGCCACCAGCACCTCTGTTTAAATCTCTGAGACGCAAACCAACAACCTTTCCCCCTTCTCCTTGCTTCACTGACACTCCCTCCCATTTTCTTTTTGCTCCATTTCTCCCAAGCCACCATCTCCCTCTCCTGAGCCCTGAGCTGCTGCCAATGACTGTTAGAGGAATCTGATTTGCGTTGATTACATTAACATTCTCCAGATGTTCATAGCCAGAGATCTGACACCTCTGTCCCACAAATGTCTCATCTTGGAGAGCTAGGGGATGCAAGGCTATGTCTTGTCGGAGCTGTGAGGGAATGCTGGATCTCAATGGAGCATGAGCAGACGTATGAGATGAACTTGGAGCGGGGTCAAAGGAAATGAGGTGTGAGCTCTGAAGAAAAATACAGTTGAGGTGAAGAGGACAAGGAGAAAGGAGGAAGTGAGTGATGCAAAAAACAAAACAAATGAGCTTTATGAAATAAGGAGGAAAAACATATTTGTATAAGAATAAAGAAGTGAAACCAGTGAAAGCAACCTTCAGAGGAGTCGGAGAAGAGGAGCTGAACAGCTTCAGTTTCAGAGGAAATACTCAATTCCCTGAGCTCTGCTGGGTCCATCTGTTTGGTCTTGTCTTTAAAGGGCTTGGTTCTTGCCACATGGCCACAGGAAGTAGAGCCCCCCCTGGGTCTTCAGAAGAGAACGTGATCCTTTTAATAAGCTCTGACATGGTCCTCCACCGTCACCCTCCTCTTCAGAAGTCCCCTCTGGCTTCGCTGTAAGCCTCGCTGGTCTTTGAGAAGGCTCGATACTCAAAACCACACAGGGATCAACATGAAGGCCAAACATGTTGTAAACAAAACCAAATAAAACAAGAAGCGACAAAATATGTTTGGTCATTGGTTGCTATGGTATCACATATTTCAGAGACTGTGCAGGAGCATGTGTTAGAGCAATTTGACTATTTCAATATTTTCAAATAACGTTTGCACCCTGTTTTCCTGCAGCACAGATTGTCTTCCATGTGTTGTGCATGAATATGCCCCATGTCAAGCCACACATCAGTGCAATGGTTCAGTAAGAAACTGCATGTCAAGAGCAGATGATTGGATGCCAGGAATTCTGTGAAATTAATCAATAATCTCTCACGTTCTGCATTAATTGTCATGATTTCCATTTGTAATCACTCTGCTCTTGTGATTTTCTCCAGTCCGGCTCCTGCCTGCAAACCAGACCATCATATCAGATCCTGAGAAGGCAGCGTTTCATGTTTGAAGTCCCTGTATATCTTGGACTGTGCACCTACATGTGCACGGCTGAATGTGGAATTCTTTTTTGTTTTGTGTGTTTTATCTGAGTCCCATGAGCTCCAGCTCAAATACTATCATCCTCCCACGTGGAAAGAGAAGAGAATCAGAGCAAACCAGGTTCAAACAATGTTAAAAAGAGGAGGAAGACACAGAAGTGCGGATGAGAGGAATGTGAATGAGATGAAGAGCACGAGAGCAACTCCTCACCTCAACCGGACCTGGAGAGAAATGTCAGTCCTTTGGTATCTAGGGGCAACATAAACTCAACTGGCGTCAACTTCAGGTTAAATCACTTCACTATCTAAACCCCAGCATTCCTTTACCCTCATCTCAAGATGGAGGAAGACAAGGCGAGGTGAATCTCTATCTGCTATTTGTAAACCTGGACAACCAGAGGAATCTGAGCTATGAAAGCTATGGGTTAGGTACTGTTTACACATGCATGCTAACGCACCACACCGCATACACACACTGATAACAATGTAGAGCAAACAATCCGACACTTTTTCGGGTGCCAATTTGCACAGCGGGCATGTGCACGCCTGACCGCATTCTTCTTCGTGTTTGTGTCAGAATAAGTGTCATTTTTGTGGTACTTCCTCGCTAAGATTGGGAATCTGTAATCTTCACGCGTCTGGTGGAGATTGTCTTTCACAATGAAGACGGAGAAGATGCTTGTTGACTGTGTAGTAATTACACTGCGCTGCTGTAAGTGCATTCCTTCTTTGTTTTGGATTTGCAGCAGACAGGGCCTGAGCGAAACAACAGAGACAGCACTCACAGCTTGTAAAAGGTGTGAAGTCAGCTGCTCTGCGAAGGGAAGTTCTCCACTGCTGCATGGTTTGACCTTTTTATATCATAAGCAACCACATTTCACTTCATTATGAGTCACTGTATTAATGATGGATGCATTATTACATCTTCAAATCAGTCCACGTTTAAGGTTGTTATGTCATCTTATCACATTGTGATGCCATTTTTAGTATGTGCCTCCACACAAACAACATGATACAACTTAAAAAACAATCAAAGAAATTAGATTCCAAAGACTATTTCATGTGCTCACAAAACAATACTGTCAACACGAATACATACTCACTTACTGAACAACATGTTGCAACACTTTCAGGCCAGTAGCTGGTGACTTAGATTACATGATTTGACTCAAGTCAGTACAGATTTGAGGACTACTTAACTAATAGTGAAAATTAGTTTTACTCAGTATTTATGAGCTGAGACTTGATTTAGACTTAATTTCTTTAAAAAATAATAAAAAAAAAGATAAAAGAAGAAATATTTTGTTTTGAAACACGATTGGGTGATTTCAGTGTGTTTGTCCAAAATCTCCTGGATCTGGAGGAGAGAGAAGCACAATGCAAGCTCCTGTGGAGTAGTGACTATACACCAGAGCATATATCTCCAAGGCCAAACAATCTAATTAAGGAAAAGTAAAATAAAAAAATCTTGGATCCACTCCTTTATGCAAAATATCCTGGGATTCGTTCCTGCATGGCCTGTATGCTCCAATCTCTCCACCAAGTTTGGCGCAAACCAGTTCAGTGCTTGTTGATGACGAATAAACAGGAAAAAAATAACATCCTGGTGGAAGTAATAAAATAGTAACAGTGGGTGATGGGAGATCCAGACTCGACGTTGCCACAAAATGTCAAACATTTGTCAGATTTATAAGGTGTATGCAGCTGCAACGGTGTTTGTTAATATTTAAAGCTGTTCAAATGACTCTATCTTCCTGGGTTAAAATGTAACCTGTATGATGATAAACTAAACCTGATACTGTCAAATAATATTCCATACAGGTGGCGTTCAACAGATGGAAGTTTGATTAAGTCTGTTTAGTTAACATTTATGTATGTAACCCAATGGATTCTCACAAGCCCATGCTTGATTTTATGTAAGAGCACGTGTTAATGACAGCTTTGCGTCTGAGCCTGAACTCTGTGTGAAAGAATGCAGTTTGACATAGGCCTACAGGTGCTGCAAATACATATAAGGCAACATTCCTGGTGAATTGCTATATTACGTGAATGGAGTATTTTCTACCATGCAATCATCATGACAAAGGATAAAATAGCTACCGCTGTGATAATGCTCCATATTTTCAGAAATCTCATCTGTGAGTATCTCAAACCACACCCCAGCATCTTAATGCCTCTGACAACATAAAGCTGTTTTCGGTCCAGGTCAACTTACTGGGTCGTATTTCATTGTCTCACTGGTACCAGTACCTTAAACAACACACCCAGTTAACACAGCCCCATGTGCTGATTTAAGGCAAGGGCTGTTTTCAGTCTGAATCCCTGCTAAAACCTGTAATGATGTTAGCCCTGCCTCTAATAAACAAGTCAAGCTGGGTGTGGATTCCTCAGCAAAGGTCTCAGCCCGGCCATGTAGAGGGATCTCAATAGAAAGACAGACATTTAGGCCCATAGGAAACAGCAGAAGTGAGTGCAGCTTGAAATGGAAAAACATAATTAGAAGCTGAAAAGACTGTTTTGTTTCCCATCAACATGTAGTTTCAATTCAGCTATTGAGGGTGTTACCATCAGAAGTCTATTTCCTGAGGATCTTTGACAGAGCTATTACTTACCTTGAACCTCATGTTGCTGTTACAGCTTTGGGTGGTTCATTTAACTTTGATTAGCATTTATTTTCTTTACAAAACGGGATATAAGCTTTAGAAGTGATGCTGGATGAAAATGTATGTACCTGCGTGTACGTGAATGGACTGTAAACAAAGATGGACGTAGCGATTTTTGAAGAGCAGTTTTTAAGGTTAAGCTGATTTCACTGTCACCATCTTACCAGCACCCGACTCCACCAAAACCAATAGGCAAAGAGGAGGAATGTATGTGAAACCTTCAGTGACCTCAGTGAATGCCAACTTGGCAAACATACACTCACATACCTCTGGCATTTGAGTGTAAATGTCATGAAGGAGTGATTTTTTTTTCAACCAACCTGTTTCTTTCTGGTGTGAAGTTGGTCATTTCAATGTGGGAGTCTGTGGATGGACTCATTATTGATTATGGAGTCACTGGGGACTTTTGGGGGACTTTCAAAATGTTCCCCTTACCATGTCATAATGAAGCGCTACATTGAGGAAAGCAGAATACCTGGAATCATTTTTACATCTAAGCCACTTTCAGTTCCCACTTTCACCTCCCCCAAACGCCCTCTCTGCCCCCGGGTCATACAGGAAGTGACAGTACCCCCGCTGGGCAGCAGAGCATATATGCAGGATACCGAGTGGCTCATCCCACAGGAAGAGGAAGTGCCCTTACATGTTTTCCCCAGAGATATGAAAGGATGACACATGTGTGAAAAAATGCCACAGACAGACAGGGAGACTTGAAGAGTATGACTGATAAATGTTCAAAGAATTTACAACATCTGCAGGAGCCAGGGCTGGGCAGGATGTTGGGTAACAGCGGCTACGCTGAAGTTGAGTTACAAACTAATGACACTCTGTCGAGACCAAACACTGATAGCGGGGCCATTCATTCTCAGTGACAAGAGAAATGAATGAGCCAGATAAGTGGAGTCAGTGAAGTAGCAGATATGATGTGCAGTTAACGCTGGACGTAGTGCTTCCGGCCACAGCTCCTGGGAGGAAAGAGGAAATCCTTTCATAACCAATGAGCCTCCACTTGAGTCTAACAAGGCAGTCTAATACCTTGATGGTAGATTAACCAGCTGTCTTCATCAGACCCTGACTCTTCTGCTGACGCACTGAGCTACCTAAAATACCTTCAAGGGGCATGACTTTTCAGTCTTTTTTTTAATGTGTTTTCCTTTTTACAGTTCAAATACGTGTTGTCCCACCAGGTTTGACACCTCATATAAACTGGCCGGTTTTGCTAAAGCGTTAATGGCCCTGTGACACAGTCGTCCTAGGGGCTAACTCCCTGACCAGTCGGTCTGTTTGCCTGATCCTGCCCCATTAACCCACCCCCAGGAGAGATCAGAGGAGTGAGTCTCTTCAATGTGGCCCCATCCCGGCTGCCTCCTAAAGGCAGCCCACCACCAATTAGGACCTGGTAAATAGGGAAAAAGGGGTATGTTTAAAATGATAGAGGGGGAGGCTGTGAGGTAGAGTTTGTGTCAAAATGAATGAGAAACATTTTAAGCACCAAGCACCATTTTGAAGACATTATTGAATTATTTTATTGTCCAGAGTGTGCCAGCCTTTTGCATTCTTTCACAATTAGAAAAATGTGACTAACGCTTCACCCATCTTGCCACGAACCAACACAACCGACACATATTTTAATCAGATTGCCTGTGAAATTCTGTCCAATTGCTGAGGCCAAGTCTGAAGGGTCAACTGACTGTTCACAGTAACCAGGCCCAGAGCAGCATATTTTCCATCCAGCAACAATCCAGTGGACCTGCTGAAAATTTGATATCAGCACAAGAGAAAGCAAAACAAAGGTTTTTGTGGTTTCATAAAGATCTGGATTGAGCTGTTTTGAAGACTGACTTGTTTAAACTCTCACCTCGTCTTTCTTTACATTCCTGAAATGCTTCAATAGAGTGATGACACGTGCCCATAAGAATGCTGGCTGAGAGTTTAAAAGACCCCCGTGTGTCTCACTGCTCGTGAACCTCTGGGCCTTTAATCAACCAGAGGAAGAACCTGAAGGGATCTAAGAGGAAGGTTGTATTCCCATAAATGTATCTGGGTGACGTCTCTTTCTCTCCATTCACCAAAATTTGTCTTGAAAGTCCGAACTCATCATACTCTACTGTATGTGTGGGACATATATTCACAGCGTTTCTCCAAACATTCCCCGCAGCAAAGGGTGTTTTCCCAGAGAGGCTTCATGGCCCAGCTGTGTGAGCACGGGAAATCACACATCTTTTGACAGGAAGTTCCATCGACACAAGCCAACAAGTCAGGAAGCTCTGCCAGGCTTGGCCCGCCGGTTCATTCATAAATCTTGATACACAAACAGACACACACACACACACATACACACATATGGTATAACCAGTGCGCTGAGCAAATGAAGCTCTATGTGTCAGTCAGAGTGTGTCTTCTGACAGGAAATGAAAAGGTCAGAGGTCAGCTGAGAGCTGGTTTAAGTTGGGATCTGTGTGGGTGGCTTTAGGATTTTACAAAAATAGGAGTCGGATCATCCTTCGACTTCACATGTATCCTCTTCATCTTCAGATGGAGCTAAGATAGGCCGTTAAGTGGAGAGGAATTTCCTGGGAAGATGCAGATCACATGTCTTGATAGCTCAGAGGTTCAAGTTCTTTTTTTTTCTCTTTGACACAAAGCAAAAGTAAATGCTTGAGGTGACCCCTTGACATGAAACTAATTTCTCTGTCTACACAGGGCTGTGGATCATAACCATAAAAAGTAAGGACTTTCACAACACGTCCAGGAACTCTCCTTTTTGACCGTGCACTGCATTAAAGGTGTTAAACATTTATATATAGGCTACAGCATATTCTCCTAACACTTGTGGAGTTACATCATTCAACACTTGCAACAGGCTGTCTTTAAAAGGTGATGTCACACAAAATGTTTTTCACGAAAAGCCCAGTTTTTCCCAGAAGTGGAGAACAGTAAGACAGACAGCGAGTAGTGTAGCGGAAATGTCCCAGGAGAGACTTATCTGCCTGGGCTTGCCCTTCACATGGCCCGTGGTCTTGGGTAATGAATGGGCCCGTGTATGTGTGTGTCAAAGTGTACAGCGTGTGTGACTACCTGTGAGTACGCACGAATAGCATGTCTGTTTCTGTGGGTGACAGCCAGCCAGTTTCAAGGATGGAAGGGAAGTTTCTTGTCAGTTAGAGGAAATATGACAAATTCAAAGACGGGAAACAAATGGGAGGGTTCACTACATCATCATTCATCATGACTTTTGACCTTTACTCATCCATCTGTGGGCTGTGGCACCAACTGTACGCCTCATTTATGCGGGTACACTCCACAAGTTTAGCATTGCACCATAACAATCATGATTTACAGTTTTGTTTTGTTTTTAAAGGAACAAAATCAGAGCGTGGGTTCTCTTCGGGTTCTCCGGTTTCCTCCCACAGTCCAAAGACATGCAGGTTAGGTTAATTGGCGCCTCTAAATTGCCCATAGGTGTGAATGAGAGTGTGCATGGTTGTCTGTCTATATATGTTAGGCTGAAAATGAATGAATGAATGAATGAAAATCAGAGCACCAGATGCAGTGATATCACCATTGTTTCCCACTTGTTTTTGGTGCCTACATTACCCACAATGCAATTCAGCCACCGGCAGTTCAGTCAGAGTTTCAGTGTTAGCAGCTGACAAGGAGACGACTATGGAGGTATGGTAAAGTCCCAACTTTCTGGTTTCTTTCGCCGTGTCCTGACAGGTGTGTCTGTGTATCCGTGGTCCTCTGCTCCGTTTCCAGGGTCATCACCCCCTCCTTCCACCTCTTCCCAGCCCTCTCTGACCCCTCCCGCCCGGGATGCTCATCCTGTTTCCTGTAGTTTCCTCTTCCCCACGGACAGGAAATGGTCAGAGCCCACGGATACACACACACAAACTCACAGGGGGGGAGCCGGCAGGAAGTGATCTCACTGCAGCACCTGCAACCAGGAAATAGAACGGCCCCAGCAGGGAGATAGAGGAACAGGCACACATAAGTATATATATGTATAAACACACACACACACATATACACACAAACAAGTGTTAACCCACAAACACCGCCTGACTTCCCCTACAGCTGTTGGCAGTGGAACCACAACACAGGAAGCAGAGTAAGAGCAAAAGTCTCAGATGCACAAGTGCAGCTCCTCTTTGCTAAGACGTGTTCACTGTGTCTGTTTAATTCACTCACTAACTTACATGTATGCACCAAGTGATATCTTTAATATCAGTGCACGAGTGGGAGGAGCGTGTGTGTGTGTAACCTCTTGTGTTCACGCTGAAGGGAATTTCCCCATCCTCCGTTGATAATGAAAAACATTTGAAAGTGAATTACCTATTTAGGAAATACATTCAAAGGACTTATTGATCGCGCAGATGGCCACATATTTTCAGCTAATGATGAGCAGCATCTCACCTCGTCACGCCTCTGAATCCATGCTGCTATTGGGTAAAGTGGGAGTGGAAATCCCTCTTGACTCTAGTGACAACTTATCAGGATGTTTCTTTCTTTCTTTTTTAATATGCCCATCGTTGAAATATGCTCATGTGTGATTGCTTTGTGAAAATAAAAGATTTTTTTCCCCAAGATTTGGGAAAACCTTCACCTTTTCATTTTCATATGGTTTCATGTTTTATAACATATTGTGTTCAAGCTGTTAGACACACAACACAGGAACATGCCCCTTAAGGGAAATCTTAATACAACACACAATGATATTTTAGACAATGGCTTATGTCTAACTTCATACGAAGAGGAAGGTCTTTTCTTATTCAACACGACAAAACACCTGTGCACATAAAGAAATGTCTACAGAGACATGAATTTAAAAAAAAAATGGCTGGAGAAATTTGATTTACTTGCTTTACTTGAGTAATGCAGGACCAAACTAATGCTCCAGTGGATGGATGGGGGCAGTCGGGCAGACCCCACAGGTTACAAAGAAGTCCTGATAACATAGATCTATTTTGGCAGCCTATAATAACCATGATTTCAGAATAAGACGATGAACTGTTTCATCTGATGTGTCCACATACATTTGGCCACATTATGAGACGACTCAACCCTCTTGATAAGATAACATCTATTACTCATTGGGAAATTCCTTTATAGTGTTGGAGTACATGAAAAAAAAGAGGTTACAGTAGAGCGACTGTGACTCTAATGAAGTGAGTATGTGCTGCTTAGATAGACTCCTTCAGTTCGTCCATTAGCCAGTCAATGGGAGTGTGTAGTGTGTGCTGTGTGAGAGTGCAGAGTACGCACTCTGAATATGAATTGGCTGCATTGGCAACAGACTACTGTACTTTACTGCACCGAACCAGCGCCACTCACAAGGGCTGAGAAATGTGTGTGAGAGAGAGAGGGAAACAGAGTGAGAGATGTGGGCCATGCAGATAGTGCAGCACACTGACATACATTCTCCAGATGGAAAAAAAAGGAGATTTACTTACTTTTCCTTCTCTCTCTCTCTCTCTGTGCCTACCTCCCCCACCGTTTAATCAGACTTTACTACGAGCGCTCATTCCTTAGTGTGACTGAACCATTATGTATTCTGCACAGGAAAAGCTCCGTTTCTCTTGAGTGTTATTGCTGGTTGTGTTTGTGAGCGCCACAGTGGAAATAAATCTGGACGTTTTGTTTTCCTCTCCACTCCTCCTCTGAACCTTGTTGCTTATCTTTTTAATAAATCTCCCCTAGTTTCCAGGGGCACATTTAATTTCAGCGTAACAAATTCTGTCACCTCGCAGTGTAAAAAACTACACCGAGCCTTCGTTGTCTCCCTCCTCCTCATCTTCTTGTTCTCCTCCTCCTACTTTTTCTTCTTCTTTTTCTTCATCTCTGGAATGCTGCATTTTTGTTTCGCCCCCCCACCCCCCCTCTCTGCCCCTGAATTCCCTCTGCAGTCCTCCTCTCTGTTGTCAGAGTAAGGACCCTTGTGATTCCTGAGATTCCTGAATGGGAAAGACAGAAATATTTTTCCGCTAGCCCTCATATATCGGTATGTATATACTCTAAACACGCCACTACTGTTTTTACTCCAGTTGAGTAAAATAACAGTGCTGTGCTGCCAAATAAACACATAACGCTGCAGATATACGAGGGGTCACACAGTGTGTTCCCCTGATGTTGCACACAAGGATTAAATAAAAACAGAAGAATGCTGCATCAGGAGAGTGGGCGTTTGACTAATCTGTCGCCTCTGAAGGCTTGGCTCGGCCAGGCTCCTCTGCACTACATTACAACACTGCAAGTTTAAGTGGAGTGGAGTCCTTTTCATGCGGTTGTTAAGATTTAATACCAACCTTGTCTTTGCAACGTTAGCAAACGTAAACACAATACAGCTCTGTGTCATCAGAGCTTTGCCACTGTGAAACTGCGTCTGAGCTGGCAATTGAGTTCAGACCACCCTATAGTGTGGTATAGTGAGTTGGTGGCCTGCTGCAATCTGTCTTTCAGCAGAGTGTCGAGAGAAGCAATGCATTCTGGGGCCTCTCTCAGGAACACATCTGACACAACAGACCCTACCCTATCTGCCCCTCTGCTGTCCCACAAACTCCTCCTTTTTGTGGAAAGCAACACAACAACCAGAGTAACTATGAGCTGATGTAATGTGGGATGGTTGCTTGAGAGAATATCCACACCATCCGACACCTAGGAGGGTTGCGTTACAGATCTGTTGTGGTTAAAAAGTGCAGACAGTTACAAATATCAGAATAATCTATCTATAATCTATAGGTCATCCACTAATCGGACTGAGTCCAGTCCATGTTGAAGATGTCCTGTAGGGTGGTAGGGTATTGAACACCAAACTGCCTCTGAAGCGCTATTGAGAAAATATTGTGTGAATGGGTTAATTTGGCTTTTAATGTAAATATAGGAAGAGGTCAACAAAGAAATGTGCTATATAAGCATTATGTTTAGGTTTAGTTTAATTTAATGACTAACAGTGGTGAACACATGGTTGATTTCCATTCACTTCTGTATTGAGTTCCAAGTTGGAAAGTCTCAACTCTCCCCGGTCGTAATTACAACTTGTACGCTGACATGCACATGAAGAAGTCAGGAACTCATAATTACAACAACGACGAGGTCAGGGCAGATGGAAGTGTCAACAAAACATTGGGTTTCAACACAGGAACTGCTCATTTCCTTTTTCCTACCCACAGTCAGGGTAGGTTTCTCTTAACGCGACCACGACGATTCCTTCACCAAGTGGTTATTATTTCAACAACGACAGCCACTGTGCCCGACGCTGCTGCGCACCTCTAGCAAGTCAAGTCAATGACGTTCTTGTTTTATGTTTGTGGTAAAATCCTTCAGATGTTCATGTTCATTTATTGATCATCAATTAAATTTTTCATTTGTAAATGGAGGCCTGTGACTTCCTCTCTCGCAGAAGATACAGCTTGACTTGAACCGCAGGTGACAGTTTGCAGGGTTGACAATGGTGGATGTGCTCCGTCATTAAACTTGAATGACTTGTTTATTTGACGATGAGCTAGATTTCAACATTAAGGCTCATTCCGCAGTCTCTCGGTTGGACACAAAATCCATCCTCTGATTATTTATATCCCCCTGTAAACAAACAACCGTCAATAAAATAGAGCAGTGGGCTCAGAGCTCTCTCCCCCCAGAATGGACTTCCCATCATTACACGTGGCTGCCGGCCAACACAAGGAGCAGCAAGGGGCAGAGGACCTTCAAACTTCTTCAAACCACTTTCTGTATGACCAGAGGCGAAATGAAACGAAAAGTCTGAGGAAGCAGAAACAAGAGGAGCGGGAGTAATCTCTGCGAAGTTAATAGACAAAAGGTGCCGTGCCACCTGCTTCCTTCTCATTGTACCACTCCTCGCCGTTGTTTATCTGTCACACTAACATCGATTTCCTCTGCTACTTCTGCTGTGTTGTGCGCAGTCTAAGAGGTGATATTGGAATTTTTGACTTGTGCTGATATTTATCGACCCCCCCTCTCTTTCACCCACCCTTTTCTCTTTGCCCCCTCTGCTCCGCCGTTTATTTTTCTCTCTCTTTCTCTCTGCCAGCTGTCAGCATTGGCAGCGTGCCACACAGGCGCTTGCCGCTCAGCTAGTGACAGATGCAGCAGCAGTCAGGCAAAAGGGGGAGAAGGAGCAAGAGTTAAAAAACAGAGGGAGATTGGAAAAAAAAATCGGAAAGAGAAAGCAGAGAGATGGAGAAGAAAAGGGGTAATGGGATGGTGATATGTGTGTGTTTGGGGAGGGGGGGGGGGTACAACAGAGAGTTGGCCCTCCCCATTGTGTCAAAAGGGACACGGCGCTGGATTAGACCACGTCCAATAATCACAGCCAGATGGGCTGTGGAGGGGCGTGGACGGAGAGGGAGATTGAAAAACAAGATAGCCGGGGACATTTTCGGAGTTGGGTTACGGCACAACTTTATTCTGACATTTCCATTCACAGCCTCCAGTACAGTCGATACATAAATTTAACAGCTTCCAACACGGTCTAAAGACTGCTACAACTCATTTCCCTGCAAGATTGCATCACTGATAGGCCACATCTGTGTGGCATTTAAGTGGCGTTGGCGTTTTTTTTTTCCACCCTTATTAACATTCCACAGCCCATTCCTGAGCCACTGACACTGTGAGATTACCTTGACCAAAACACGACTGTTTCCCTCCGACTCGGACACAAATTGCAGAAGTCATTTCTGTTTTCCAAAGAGCAATTTGTCACCCATATAGCATGTTCCATGAACCATGTATCGAGTGTCGGGGTGCTGCGTTCACTCTCACAGGGCAAGAACATTACTAGAAGAAGAGAAAAGAGAAAAAAATAATTGCATGTTGGAAACAGGTGGAGGAGTTTTATTTATTGGAAACATAAACTGCTTCTTACTCTCGTCCTTTCAGCACTTGAGGCACCCTCTCCCTCAGCTTTTGCCAGCGATACCGCCACCTTTTTTTCAAGAAGAAAACAAAACACAATTTAGCGTGTTTGACCGGCTTTGTCTTGAGCAGCACGTGTGAAATTATCATCAAAATGAGGAGATCTGGACTATTAATGAGTCAGTGAATGGGTACAATCGCAGCCCGTGAACTTGGCCGAGCCTCACGTTGGGCCAACAAAGACGCAAACACACACACACACACACACACACACAAGCAAACAAACAAATGAGGCCATACAAAGCCAGACTGCCTGCAGCCCGTGCCCCCTCTCCACCTTGGCTGATTTGCCTTCATGCCATTGTTTCTCTCCCCCCACAGTTTCTTTGTCTCTTCTTCTACCCCCATCTGCTGCGTGTGGACATGGCCTCTCGGTGCTAATTCACTTCCTTGGACACCATCTGCTGTGAGACTTTCTACAGTAAACTGAGCCTGGCTGCGCCGTCTCGGGGAGGGGACCGGGGCTGTGTTGTCACCTGTTCATCCCCGGCGTCGTCTTACACTGGATGCTCCACGCATCGACGGAGAGGGGTGTGACAAAAAGGGTGTTTGTCAAGCGTTGGCACTTCACTTATCTGATTTCCACTCCTTGTCTTGGAGCAGGCACGTGGAATCATTTGTGCGGCGTTCAAGTTGTATCCACCTCATTTAGGAGAGAGGCTCATACCAGTTCGGAGCCATGCTGAGTGGTAATGCAACAAACAAAACACTATCTCGCCAAACATTTAACCCCACAATATTTCATAAACCCTCTAGGATTAAAAGCTGTTAATAGTGAAACAGACACAATACTCACGACTATTCCCTGTGAATTTAATTATATATCAGGTCCCTAATCAGCCAACTTAATTACCAAAGACTTCATTATTGAGCATGTCAGCCTCTCGGAGGTGAACTGGGATAATAATAGCAGAACGGCGTTGTTCAATTACCAAGCGCAGCAGGTGATTCTCTTACAGCAGCAACAGGCCAGACTTTACTTTTCAAAAATGTCAGTGGATTAGAAGCTTCTGTTCTCAAAGGTGCTATTCATCGCTGAGGAAGACATAATGTAGCGCTTTTGATCTCATATGAGCATATACTGTATCAGTGCGCAGTCAGCAGAGTTCACGCTGAACCCTGGAAATGACGGCCTGTATGAAAGTGAATACAGTTTGAAAGAATACCTCACGATCTGTAAAGCGGTACAGATTCTGGCCTAATCCAAATGGATGTGTTCCAGTGTGTGTGTGTTGAGTTGTGGAAACACGCGGCCTGTCTCTGCTCAGTTTCCTCCCTCATTTCCAGCCAGATCCATTTCTTTTTCCCCTCGTTCTGGCTTTTCGACCTTCTAGCTCTCCACCCCTGAGTAAAAGTTGGATTTCTCCAAAGCTGGGCCCAGGTTCTGCCATCTGTGGCGTGTGCTCTGACCCTTTTCCATGCCTCAGGAAGTGAAGGATCTAAGCCCCATAGCAGGGTCTAGGGGAAGAACTGGGGGAGGGGGGTGAGACATTTTGCCTGACAAAATGTCTTACCGACCCTCTGAATGACTGTTGACATGACAGCTGGATGAGGAAATCAGAGCTGCTCCCCCCGCCTGTAGCAAGACGACCGGCAAGGCGGCAAAAAAGACAACGCACTGGATTGTGTGCAGGGCTGGAGTTTTTTTGTGTGCATAAAGGAAAACGTGAGTGACACATGCATGTGCGCGCAGATGAGCGGACATGCAGAGGCAAACAAGTCCGCACAGTAGCTGCTGGAGTCTTGCAGCTGTTGATGTTGCCGCCTAAGAGGCTTGTGTGTCTGCGCGCATGACCCAGTGGCAGCATCCCTGCTGATAGTGTGGGCAGAAAGTGACTGTCTACCGAACATCTATCAGTGGAGACCCCAGGGCTGTCCTCCTCCTCTTCCTCTTCCTCCTCCCCCTCCTCCTCTGCCTCCTGCTGTCCTTTAGGAGCTGATAGCAGCCCTCCATCCAACCCCTGTCCAAGCAGCCTGTCACTGGATTGCACTTTCTTCCCTTTAATCTTTTTTAACAGGGCCAGCAGAGCGCAATTTATGACACTGCTTTCTTGTTTGGCTGCTTTGGAGCCCTGGCTTGGTTTCAGTACAAGACTGTAAACAACCTCTAATGTCCACTCTATAGCGGCGATGCTGTGCGAGAGATTGAGACATTACATTGTTAATTTCTTCATCAACTGCTGTGTTTCCTGCAGTTTATATCAGAATATAAACTAGTTTAAAGTCTCATTGAAAATGTGTCTTATTGAACTCCCAGCATCCCCATGTCTCTTAAAAAGAACCACACTGTCTCAAGGCAGGCTATTTAAATAAATCTATTTTCCCTTTTTTCCACTCATTATCCTTCTGTCCGTTTCTGTCCACATGCTGAGGGTTTGCACTGCCACGTGGAAAATGTGTGTCTCTCTTGCCGCGGTGGCACATCACTGATTTATACAGTAATCCTGTATAAATGGAACAGTTTCCCCTTCTCTCTGTGCACCGAGAACAAGTGCACAAAAGTACCATGTGGTTTCCCGAGTAGTAACTCATCCACCCTCAACCCCTCCTATCTCCAGCGATCGATCCCAACGGTCATTTAGTCCAATCAATCCTCATGGAGAATCAATCTACAACTGATGCTGCACTCATTCAAACTCATCCACGTCAGGAATAACAGTACGGAGCCCCGTTTCTTATTTGATGAATGGATCGGCTAATCTGACGCACGCTGGCAGTCCGAGTGTGTGTGTTGTATGTCTGTGATGTCCTCTTCTTGGGGAGTGGGAAGGGGGGGGGTAGATTGGTGGGGTGGGTGCTGATGTGCTCTGGTGTGGTGAGTTAGGAGTCGGGGAGTCAGGGGAGAGCTAAAGCAAAGGGATGGTCTCCATCTGTCAGCCTGGCCCACTCTAAAGTGGCCATCACTCAGGATTGATTAGCCACGAGCCCATTAGCCCCCTGGCTTTTTTCTCTCTTTCCACTTCTTTCCCTTTTTTTCACTCTCTCTTTTTCCCCCTGACCATCAATCTCTCTGCCTTTCGCTCAAAACCATCTCTTTCCATTTTAAGTGTCCCTCTTTGTCTTTGCTACGTGAACTCTCCAGAGCCTCACATCTCTTTTTTTTCCTTCCCTCTCCAACTATTTTCACTCCCTTTCTCATGCTCTCACTCCTCTTTCTCTCTGTCCCGGCTCGATGCACTGACACGACTCTCCATGGTCACTTCACTCATTCTATCCCCCCTCAGATCACGCTTCTTCGCAGCCCACTCCTCCTCCTCTCTCTGCTTTTATACCGCCTCAATTGACAGAGCAGTTAAGAAGAAAAAAAATCAGATCAGTGATCACACCCAGACGGCCACAGCCATTCTGCTGCCATGGCGACGAGATGCTCTCGGCGGTTACTCTGCCCATCCATTTAGGTCAGTGTCGTCTGAGTCCTGGAGGGATGTAGAGGGGGTTGTGATGTGTAATAGCTTGGGGGGTGGTCGTAGAGGATATTTATACATACAGTGGCTTTCAAAATGACTCTTCATACAAAGCTTGACATAGTGCAGTGGAGCTGTAAAGTAACACAAAATGATAGTACAGTATATAATGCAGCTTTTGACTGCGCCATATAAAAGCCTCCTGTGTGCAGATATTAGAGTTCAGCGACAACCACAGCACTGACAGGACGTGTGCAGAATGCTCTGAGATGAGGAGGTGACCCCGGAGGTGAACATGCTTTCTGACAGGCGTAATGGCCCCTGTGTGAAGATGTGGCCTCGGTGACATACAAGCAGGGTGACAGCGTGAGGAGAGCTCCTGACCGAGGCTCCACGCCTGGCCTCTGATAAGCTGGCCGAGTGTTGAGTGAGCACTAACCCGTCTGTCATCTGCTCCTCACAGAGCGCTGACAACAAACTTCTACTTGAGAGAGAAGGCCCGTCAAAAGCGGGCCTCTCAAGGAGACGCACAGTGACAACACACATAAACACGCATGCAGGGAGGTATGGCAAGGCAAGGCAAGGCAAGGCAAGGCAAGGCAAGGCAGTTTTTGCAAACACTTTGTCTCAAAGGGCTTTACATGGCATCATAACAACTTCCTCTGCCCATGGAAAACCCTTTTAACAGGGAAAAAATTGGAGAATCAAAGGAGGGGTCCCTCACCCATGCAGGACAGGCAGACATGCAATAGATAGGTATGTGTGTAACATCATGGTCCACTCACACCAGGGTGGGGTGGAGGCGGCAGTAGCCTGCGTTCAGACTCGAGGGTACGTCGGAAAAGCCGGTGTTTCCGGGGAAGATCACGCGGCGTCGGCGCGTGTCCCTCCATGTAGACCCCACCTCCTGGTACCTCTGGGGACTCCACCAGTACCCCCCCTTCCCCTGGTGCGGGGTGGAGAAGCTGGTCAGCTCCGGCCTCCAGTAGCGCCTCACGTACAGGGGCTCGTACAGACTGAGGCGAGGCTTCCTTCATTTGTGGAGGGGAGGAGACAGAAAATCAATACATTCACAGAATTACTCAGCGTACTCATTTCCTAGCTGTGTGGCCCTTTTTGATCACAGCCATAGAAGCGAGGGAACGCTGAAGGCTTTTTACGTATTTAGATGAGGAGTGTTGTTGCATCTATGTGTGTAACTGCAGGAAGCATCAAGACTTCCCACTGTGACTTCTATGCCAACAAAAGAAAATGAACTCCCCTTCTTCTCTTTCACCCTTTTCCTTTTCCAAGTGAATTTCTCTTGTAGTAAATGGCCCGGCGTATACACTGGCCGGCATTAGCTGCGCTGTCACAGTGCCAGCTCAAGCTAGTGATAAATGATTTCCCTTGTTGGCACTTCACATCTCTCAATAACCACACTGGACTTGTAATAAACTGGCCTGTGCTGTGGTATGGGAAAGAGGATTAGCGGCGTAAAAAGAGCCGGAGGAGAAGAGGTGGGAAGTGACGGACGCGTGAAAAGGAAGAGTGTAGAGCGTGCACGTATTGTGCGTGCGCGAACGACCGCATGCGCACAAACCAAAATATGATGGCGATGTGGGTCCAGTTTGAGCTATCTGGTTACAGCGGGCCTTTAATGAACATAGCGATGTGAGACTGGCTGGCCGCAGCCACAGACAGTGGGTAACTTTAGAGGGACGCCTGGGGATATGATGGCATGGAAGGGGGGCCTCAGACCTCCACCCCCTCCCCTCCCCTCCACCCCTGCACCTTGAGGCCTGCTTGGACGCACACTCTTCCGCACACACACATCCTTCCTCTCTCCATCTCCTCCCAATGATAGAAGCTCGACTCATCCTCCATGAAGCAGAGGGCCATTATAAAACCACTGACAAAAACAAAAGGAGCTGGTCGCATGGTATATAGAACATGCAAGCATGAGAAAGTGAAATGTGTTTCGACTCGGCCCCGTGGTCCCATGAGGCGCTGAGTGCATTACATCAAAAACATTATTGTTTGGAAAGCACAGACGTATGCGCACACATCAGCGTGTCTCCAGTTGCCTCTGAGAATGTTTGAGCACATTCCATGTTAGCGTTCGTGACTTCGTGTCCCAGCTGTAATGGCTGGATGTAGGTCCAGCTATCTGATTTCCAGCGAAGTGTGCGTGTTTGTGTGCATGTGTGTGACGTGTGTGTTTGTGCATTTTTGTGAGACTGTGAGTCTGAACCCATCCCACCAGGAGCTGCTGTAATCAGACAGCAATCAAATGCACTCTGAACAGCATCCATCTTTCAGTCTCTCCTCCCTCTCTACCTGTGTCCCGCTCTCTCTTCCTCCGGCTCACCGAGGGGCCAAAATGACAGACACTTTTAAAGTCGACGTGATGAGATGCATTTTTCATTTCAGACTCGGGCGAGATGGGAAAACACACACACAGACAGGCTCATATTGACAGGACTTTGGAAAAGGAATCTTGGCTTTCATGTAGCAGCGCTGGTTTGTGGCTATCATATTCATTCCGTGCAGAGATATTTGAGAAACAGAGGAAATAAAACAATCATAAATGGTGAGATAATATTCGTATTAACGAACACTTTTCTAACATGTCTGCCTCAGAGCTAACCTAATATCACCCTGACCACAAAACCACATTGTCACCATGATTTCCTGCAGTAAGAATGTGGACAAACAAATCGACGGCTGCTCTGGACAAGCCTATTGGACAAAATATCCGAGTCGTGTCACTGCACAGTTGCTCAAAACAACCCCTGTCCCCAATTACAGATACAATGACTCCACTGCAAAAGGTAAACAAGGTCACAAACACAACCTACCTCAAGATGTAATTAGCCACATATTCAGCTGTTTCTGGATACATGGCTACTTGTGCTGTCTTCCAGACACAGCACAGACTGCTTCTTAAGTATGTGGCACTTGCTGTGAAGTATTTACATTTGTGCCTATTTGTATGTGGGTGTGTTCTTCTCCAGCCGCACCAAAGGGGGGGTGGTGAGTGTGTGTCCCTGTTTTAGCAACCAGAATCCCCCCAGGTGAAATCGGCTTGAACGCATCCCTACTAAAATAGAGCGTCTTTGCGCTCAGAGCTCTGTGGTTGAATCAGACACAGCCATGTAGGGACTGTAGCGCCACAGATCCTCAGGCTGCTTCTCCCTCCGGCTCCGTGATCATCTGAAAACTTCTCCTACTCTTTCCACTTTTGCACTTTATGCTAATTGCAGCAGTTACATCCCCTCCTCGTTCACCCCTCGTTTTTTATTTTATTTTACAGCATTTCTCCGCCTTGCTGATTTCAAGAATACGCGGAAAATTCTCGAGTTAATGATGTCTGAGTAATTGTCTTCAAACACTGCACAGTGACTCCACCTAATACACGTCGGAAATGAAAAGGGGGGTTTGAAATTTAATGCACTGTAAGCCCTACTCAATGGGATTACACTCTAAAAACGATCAAACACGATTGTGGTGACATGCAGTAGATGGGACTCTGGCCTCCATCCCGCTAAGTATCCACAAAAAAACCCACATTTTTACAATTGAAAGACATCGTATATGGGATGGCCTCAATAATGCTGAATTCTGTGGCTCAATGTCAGATGAGAATGGAGTCTGTCTTTTGAAGAGAGTAGCTCTGCTGGAGGAGAAAACATAAGCTTGTCATACAGCGCTTTTTTGCCTCATTAAATCTGCAGACGTGCCCTACTTTCTCTTCTTCCTCCTCCATTGGACTCCCGTGCTAGTGAGCAGATTTGGTGGAGGATGAAGAGTGGGGGGTGTTTCATTAAATATCCATACACCTCGAGCCTTTTCTGCAGTGTTACTCGACATAATGTGAGCATGTGTGTGTGCGTAAGAGAGCGGGACGTACAGTGCATTTTTGACATGCGCTCCTCGGTGTATCTCCTCTCTTTGGATTACCTCTCCATCCTGTTGTGGTTCAGGCAGCCAGTCTGCTCTCCTCTGTCTTCACAAACACGCTGATAAGCCTGTCCTTCTAACCTCCCCCCATCCTTTTATTTTCCCTGCAGTCCTCCCTAGTGTGACATTGAGCAGCCCCGGATTCCTTCTCGACCACACCCACCTTTCCCCCTCTTACTCCCTTTTCCTCCACCATCTCTGCCCCACCTCCATCTTTTTTTTTCTCTCCCCTCCATCGCATTCTGAAAGCTGTCAAAACACTGCACTACCGTCTCCATATCAAAGCCCACTGGAAAGGGGGGGGGGTATCACAGCTTAGTCTGAATTCCAGCGTGATGCAGAAACATGCAGTTTTGTTTTGACTCCACCAACTAGTGTTAAAATGAAATATTCACAGTGCAGCCACTCACAAAAGCTGTCACTCTCCCGTAGACACGGAGCTTGTTCGTGGCCTCGTGGCATCGGCTACGGTGGAACTGCGTAAGAGTCTCAATGAGAGTAGGAAAAGAGAGTCGCGTTGAATCCTCTGGGATGTGTGTGAGGCCATTGAGACAGACAGAAGGAACCTGACAGCTGGCTGCTTCAGATAAAGGCTTGATGGAAAGCCCACTGATTTCCCTGCCCCCTCCCTCTCTCAGGTGCAGAACCACTGAAATGCCCAATTTCTGCTGCAACTGCCCCGGAGTTTCTGAAGTGAGGTTCAGAGGAACAGCGTACGAGTGTAGAGGAACTGCCGAGGTCAGTTTCATCAGAGGTTTCGAAAATGGAAATAACCACAAGCATGCCCCAGTGTGTTAGAGAAGTGAGCATTGTTGTACTCGTTCGTGTTTCCTGAAGTATCTCAACAACCACTGGACTGATCACTGTGAAATTTAGTTTGACGTTCCCGCTCCTCAGGAATCCTGCTCACGTTCTGGTCCCCTGACCTTTCCTCTAGCACCACCATGAGGTTCACGTTTGTGGATTTTAGTCACATGTCTTGACAACGGTTAGACTTATTACCATGAAATTTGGGACAAATTATCAGCGCGTACAAGAATTCATTTCTAGTGATTTCGGTGATGTCCCGACTTTCTAGAGCTGACATTTATGGTTTTGAGTTCATGAATCTCAAGTAGAGTTTTCTAAAGGAATGTATAAAAAACAACTTTTAACAGAATTTTAGGAAATACTTAGAAAGATTTGGGTGAATGATGTTGTGTTTTCTCCTTGTGCCTCTATCTGAAGTCTGAATTTTAATTGTTGACAAGTGCAAAAGGAGCTTTATTGCCTGGTTTGACTGGACCAAAAGAAGAAGAGATGCGATCCTTATTCGATACTGAGATCTAACCACCAGGTCGTTTTCAGCAGAGCTTTGGTCTCATAGTTGTAAAGCATTTGGTGAGAACACCCTGGGACACCTGACAGGGGCCACACAGCCACCCTGTCATGTATAGATACATACCAGCAGGAGTCCTGCAACATATTGAAACCCACAGGGATTACTCTGTTGACTGCCAGTGTGATATTTACGGCTCTGATTTGCTGCACACGCTGGGGTTTTCAAAGCCAACCTCGTCCCACATCAGGTGCCACAGCCAACTTCAGGGCTGCAGGACTTTTCTCACTTAGTATGGGATAAATAAAAAGAACAGTGGGCTGGGAAACATTCATCACTCTCGTGGACGTTTAAGGTGAGCGATGACTGCAGTGTATTTTAATAAATATTTTACAACGCTGCTCTGGCACACTGTTAATCATGGTGGGTAAAATCATATTACGGGCAAAGATTTTTATCGCCAAACAGATAAAAGTTTACTGTATGTGGTGCCAGAATCAGCTGCACCAACCAGTTTATATCATAATGGCCTGGAGTCCCTTATACCTATAAAAAAAACAAAAAAACAAACAAGTTTTGATAAATGTCATATCCTCAGGAAAAAAAAAGCTTCAATGGCAAGTTTTACACTGGAGCTCAGATGATTATCAACAAGTAATAAAACTTAAAGCCTTTACATTCCAACGACCCAAGAAAGGAAGTTTTTATTTTCCTGAACCAGCATGTATTTATGAGAAACTTTCAGTTGCTGTCTGTTCTCGGTTTTATTTGCCATCCAGGATGTCAAGCTTATTAAAGAAATCCACTGAAAACAAGAGACAGAGACATAGTGTTGCACTAACAGATGCCATCTATCATAATAAGTGAGTCAACTAGTAATTCTTCCTTACATGAGTGTACCAAGCTGCCGAATGCCGCACTTAATACAACAACTTTTCATTTTCAATTATGGCCCGCTGTTGTACATGCTTTTGGTGGCAGGGAAGAGGCGACAAGATAAGACGTAAGATGTGCTGTAACCTCGTTTTGCTAATTTCTGGCAGAATGAAACTGCTGGTGACAGGATTATGACTACAGTCAGTGTTTTTTTTTTTATAAAGCCACAATGGTAGTAGGAACAGATGTAGTCGTCTAATTTACTCTGACGGATTACAGTCATCAGTGTGTCTCTGAAAGCTGTTGTAAATTATTTTTTGTGAAAAGAATGGAGGTCTATTTCCAGGAGGATAAGGTGAAACTTGTAATAGAAAAGAAGTATGAATCTGTGTGCCGATAGCAGTGGGTTCGGATCCATCCAGGCCTATATAAGCCACAAATGAAACAAGGGAACATGGAACAACAGACAGAATATATGTATGTCTTAAAAAAGTTGGTAGACTTCTTTTAAAATTAGGCTCACTGGAAAATATGTGATAAACCTCACTACTGCAACCTCCCTCTGCTTGCTCCGCCGTTTATTAAGCATTCATGTCCTTCACTGGCCTTCTCTCAAATCCAGAATATAAAGAGCAGGGTTGTGTATCCCAGGTTGGAGTCCAGACAAGGACACCCCTCATCTGTCACCCCCCTCTGTGTCACTACATTGCCTTGTGAAAACAACACAATTCATAAAATTTTAGTAGGAAGCCGATATAAAATGCTGTTGGTGTTGGGGCTTAGTAAATATTTCATCCCCCTTGAAGGTGAGGTACTGAGTTGGAATAAATGTTATTTAGCCAAAATGTCTCAAATTGTCTTAAAACAGAGTATGAAAACACAATAACAGGTTTTCATCACAATAGAAATGTTAAACTTGTATTCTAGGGCCGTGAAAACAACACCGACATAATATCACTTTAGATATGGCTAACTCATTAGAAAACGGTCAGAAAATATTTATGTATCCAGCAGATAAAGAGCAACATTAGCATTTATATGAGACAGAAATATTTCTGGCCACCTGATGATTATAATTCATTTCTGCTCTGTTTTGTTGTCCAGCAGCTTCCATAAGAAAAATAACTTAATCTAAATGCTCCATTGGATTCACCTGTTCTATTTTATTTTTATTTTGCTGAAAACAGTTGGCTGTTTTAGCGGTAACTTACTTAGCTGCTTTAACTTAAAACTTTTATAGCTGCAGTTTTTATTAAAACATATTGATTTTATTTAAATCAGTCTCTGCCATTTTCACTGATGATGATAGAGCTTTGGAAGAAAAAAATTGTTATTTCATAGAAACTGTCATTGGAAAGTAAATGAAATGTGATTTTTTAAATTGGCCCTAATGCAAAATCCTGGCTATACAGTTAGGTATGCATGACTTATCAAGAGTAACATCATTGGAGCACCGTATAGCTCAGTGGGTTGAGCAGGTACCCCATATGCAGAGGCTACAGTCCTCACTGCAGCTGGTCCCGGTTCAAATCCCAAATCCGGTGGCCCTTGGCTGCATGTCATTCCCCCTCTCTCTGCTTCCATAATTACTCTCTCTCTCAACTATTCTAACCAAAAATATACTTAAAAAAGAGTTTGCATTATTCTTCTACATGGTATGAAGTGTAAGCCACACTGATTTCACATTAACAAGAGTTTAACCACTGCCCTTTGCTCCAGAGCTGTCACTATCTTATTGTTATTAGTACATGCCTGCCTGTAAACTTTCAGGGGCTCTTCACTTCCCTCTGCAGCTGCCGTCAGGTTCAATGCCAGAAAGCTGAGTCAAAGCCTATTCGCTGAGCAGACAGGAGGGCGCCCAGACTCCTCCCATAAATGTCTGCCAACCAGGCAATCTATCACCAGGCAAACCAGTCTGGTACGGGAGGAGGGGGAGGGCAATGGCAGTGTTTACATATGAGTGTTTGTAACACATGATTGTAGCATCTGATGGGATTTCACGCTCCCTTCTTTTACAGTGTAACTGGTGCCAGGCAATCAGACATGTTAACGGTTATGTATAATGACTAACAGAAGCCGACTCTTAAGCCCTGTCACTCACCCATCACTGACTACCACACACTGTGCTTCCCTCAGCCCTCGACAATGGCCTGTGTTGTGAAATATGGGGCAAAGTGTCTGTCACTACCTAATGAGTAAAGCCTCTTTCTGCTTTCAGGTTTGTATTGTTCACTTGTCTTATGTCCCCACTGGTTTCGGAAAAACTCGAAAATGAAAGCAAAATGAGGAAGTGTTTTTCTCATCCATCTTTATGGTGTTTGAGTTTGGTTCAGCAGTAAGGGTGACAAAATCCCCTTCTACCTCGCAGCCATCACTGTTGCAGAAACTTAGGTGAATATCCAGCAAGACTGAGAGTGAAAAGTCCCTCAAGAGGCAGGAGTTTTCAGACAATTTAATCTTTCTTTGTTATATCAGAGGAAGGGACAGTCAGGGACAGAAAGCAGACGCTGGCTTACCAAAATCCCCAAATCCCAAATGCCACTTTTGAAAAACATGTTTCAACAGCAAAATAGTCTGTGTGTGAGAAGGACTTATGGTTGTCATCACTTTCAGGTCAACAGGGTAATAATTTTAAAATGAAAAGACTCCTGTATTTGTGTTTATATAGGTGTGAGCTTCATATAGACAGTAGAAAATAGACTTTTAAAGAAGCACTGTAGTCCATTGTCAAGAGTCAGTAAAACAGTATGGCTGAGTAACATGTAGGCCTTTTGTTCAGTCTTAATGGAGTCTTTACTGGGCCACCGGGACCAGCTTTTATACACATTGCTTAAGCAGTAACCGTGGCCTCCTGTAGTGCTCCCTGGGAGTTTTTGTGGGAAGCTCACCAGGAGTCTGGTTAGTCAAAGTTTGTTAACCGCAGTCTCAAAGACAAATGATTCATCAATGTCATGTTATCTGGGGTGGGGGGTTGGGTTTTTCTTTTCCTAATGAAAAATCAAACAGCACTGAATGGGAAACAGATCCACTTTGAGCTGATGAAAGGTTTTATTCCAGGAACTGATTTGTAAGGCGCAAACCTATAAGGAGGGCTGCCCATCAAGAAGTGACTCACTCAATAACGTCTTTCTTGGTGGTTTAGACAGTTTTCTTTCAGTTGAATCACAATGGGACTAATGTACACACATACACACACTCACCTAGACTTTTAAAATAATGTTTCCAGACTCATTGCAATGGTGGGAAAATGGTTAATAGGATGAATGGTGCTGCCGCTGCAGCCTGAGCCGGGACAGAGAGACGTGGTGGGTGCATGCCGGTTCCCGTCCGTCAGGCAATCCGGTCGTCCCCCCCTCCAACCACTCGACACACAGTCTCCTTGCAAACATGTGTGAAACACTGCCGTTTATTAATGGGTATAAACGCTGGATGCGCTGGCTGATAAGTTTAGTTTTCGTTAAGTTTCGTTTTCCCCCCCAGACGATAGCGCTTCTCAACCAGACGGTGGAAGCACTGAGCTGAAACTCCGCAATATTGCTTTAAAGACTGTGTTGACATTTCTGGAAAACAAACAAACAAAAAGTGTTTTTGCAGTGAATTATATGTTATTTGTTTGTACCACTGCTCACGTTGTGTACAGTAATTATGAAGCTATGCCACCCAGCCAGTTGACTATACTTAGCATTAAGACTGGGAACAGGGGGAAACAGCTTGCTGTCCCTGCTGTTTCCCTCCAGTTAGCCGCTGTGCTCGGCCAATTCATAGTCTGGCAGGTACCACCTTGTAAAACTACAGTTTTTCATTTTACATATTTTGCTTTTGTGCAAATTAAACAAACAAGTGTTAATTAGTGAGATTTAGAGGAGCTGGGAAGCAGTTGTTGCTTTTTGGACCGAGCAGCCAAGCTAGATATTTCCCTCCAGTTTTTCAGCCTTTATCTAAGTGGCTGCAACTCTCACACTGTTGAAAAAATATAGCCTACCGTTGTTCCCAGGTATTTACAGACATGCAGAGAGGTAGCAAATAAGCTGGTGATTGAAAAAGGCATGATAAGCTATTTTCTTTTGATCAAATAATGATGACTTCATTCAAACAGGAAAAGACTATCAATTCAGTTTAGGATTTTCAAACCTAGACACTGCAAGAAAGTTATGTCAGAAACTGTCAGTAGGAAAAAAAAGCATGTTCATACATTCATCCGATAGATTTTTTCATTCTTATTTGAAATTGATCAGTGTTTGATGAGATATTAAAGTTTGACAAAACATTTGTTTAACAATTATAGATAATGATTCCAGAGTGCAATCAGGTTGATTACCACATTACCACATTTGTCAAACATAAAAACAGTGAAACATTTATTTAAACCAGCGTCTCTCTTTTAAAAGTTCAGGGATTTTATCGCTTTAAAAAGTGATAAAAGTGAAACAGTGACACATAAATGTTGTTGATGTCACAGGTTTTAGCTTTACTGGAATAACACGACAACTCATTATCTGTAGTGCATGCTGACACACTCACACTATAGACATGAGTGCGACACAACTCCCTTCAGCTTCACATCCTCTTCAGCATATCAGCTGGAGCGAAGGGCCACATCGCACATAACATTTGCTGAAAGCTGCTTTGCTTTGTGTGACTGTGTGTGTAAATAGGATGTTGCTTTAGAGTCATCCAGGCATCTCTCAGCCATTAACTAAGCTCCACACGCTGATGTCACCTCTTGTCACGACTTTGTGATCTTTGGACCTGATCAGCAATTCTGCGGCAGCCGACCAATCGGCTTGTGGGGTTTTGACCCTGGGTGGTGATGTCATGCAGCAGGGAATGCAAACAAGTGCACTGGCGGAGCGCGTGTGCATGTGTGTGGGTGTGTGTGTGTAGCCTGTGAGCTGTGGGGCAGCGGCTGTACTCCAGTGTTGTTTATAGAGCTCCACTGTTGTCGGGGCTGCACAAACAGCCTGCCAGCTGTGACACTGTTGATTTTTCAGCAGACAAGCTGTATATCCAGTGAACTCACCGGTGGCTATGTGTAAGGCTCCTGTACCAACATTTGTCCTTGTTACTACCCATCATTCAGTTTCAGACTCTCCTTTATGAAAAAAAAAGTAAATCCAGGCTCTATATCTCAAGCAACAAATGATCTCCATAATAACAATAACAATGGGCTTGATTCTGCTGCAAGTCACTTCTGGTTGTGCCACTTCCTTTTCTCGAGAAGGTTGCACAAATATGAGTCACTCTTGTTCAGCAGCAATGCAAAGCAGCGTGAAATGACATAGTTTTGAGTTGAATGTGTGAAGTTCCCCCGATGTCAGAAGGAGGGGGAGGTTGCAGATGAAAGCTGTTACAAGTGAGGCACGTTCAGAATTAAAACTGCTGATATTGTGTCACTGACAAGGCAAGACTCTTCTTGTGTTACACTGTTTATTTTATGGTTGCTTTACACTTGACGTCCTGTGTGGCTTATGGTTAAACAAACTGGTTCCGACGACGTGGGACACAAAGTCGTGGTGTAAAAAAAAAAAAAAAGGAGAGCTGAGGGAAAATACCTACTTGAAGTATAAGAATGAAGTGTTATTTGTGGCAAATGCAAAACTCTACACACAAAACCGCTACACTTAATTTCCTCTGCCTGCCTTGGGTTATTGAGGGTAACTTCAAACAACATATGAAAGATGCTTCCTGACAAAGCCTGCGGTCTCTCCCCACACTTCTCAAAAGGAATAATTAGCCCTCTGACTAATCACTCTTGTTATGCATCATAAAATACAAGCTATTCATCACTGTGCGTCCACCACTCGCTCTAACAGTGGAGAAACTTCCTTGAGACAAAGGGAACCAGCTGGGTGGGGATGTGCAGGAGAAGGACCCTATGCTGTTGGATGTTTTAGGCTATGAGCCCTGAGGAGAACCACAGTCTTTGGGATTGAACACTGAGACTGTCTGTACCCGGTCCTTATTCATGGCTATTCCACATTAGTGGTGTTCTGCTTTGGAAAGTCCTGCCGCCTACAGTTTTTGGTTCTTGGAAGGATTAGTAAACCAGAATCATGTGACCTCAAGTTTGTGTTTGTTGGCAGATGCACCATGCTTTCTGTGGTGTTAAAAGTACAGCTTTATAGGCTCGTAAAATAAACAGTAAGCTACTAGTACACCTCTCATATTTAATATAGTTCACCATGTGCCAAGTCAAACTGAATTAAAATTAATTTTTGAGAGGAAATCAGATCAATGTGTCCTTCGTTTTTTGGATTGACTAATGTAGCTTGATTTGGTAAAAACTGTTATTACCAGCAAGAAAAAAAGTTTCATTTCCATTTCTATTTTATCCTCTCTGTTACTTGACATGAAAAACAGTCTCCCGGTTTATGTGGTAATCAAATACATTTAGGTTTATACTGTCATATTCGGTTATTTCACTTTTGTGTCTGAGAAGTCATGTTTGGAGAGTACCAGTGCCACAAAAATGCCAATCTAAAAAAAACAGGAAAAGATCCCTTTCACCACTTTATCTTTTTTATTTTATAAAAATGGAAAATCAAGAAACATGGGTGTATATTCCTTTACACAAAAAGAGAAGACCCTTCATTTTCCTGTTCTACTTAAAGTGCATGGTTAACAGAAGCCACTTTGGCAATTTGGACTCCACTGTTTGATGTTAGTAGGTCAGTGGTGCAGCAAGGGCAACAATTACAATTTTAAGGTCAATTTTTAAAGAGAGAGGGAGAATGAAACAGAATGAGGAAGATGAGAGCAAAAGCATAATTGGAATGCATCAGTCAAAAGGAAAATCCCTGTTGAGTTTCAGATATCAGGGTGACTTTGAAGTGGTCTGGAGTTAGATTTACTGATTTGTTCTGCTGTGGATCTCAAACATATCCTCTGTATGTTGATATAATATGGCATTCATAGCAAATCTCACACAGATAACCACCATCAAAGGCCGTGATGTGTTCTTCTGATTGAAATCTTTTTTCTTTTTTTTTAACTGGGTAAATTATAGATGAATAAACTTAAATTTGACATGTTTTCTAAAACCTGTGTAAAAGGTTAAAATGTCATTCCCGGCTGAATATCTTTGCAAATCCCTATTAATCCATTACATCTCAAGGTCTGACATCTTATTTAGCGGCTGGCCAGAAATGAAGGATTTTTAATCAGATTGCTCACAATAACACTCAGTGACCTTGCAATTATCCCTCCACGACTAATTAAACAAAGCAGTCATGTCTATATAGGCACTGTTTAAGCCTGATTTAATGGGCATGTAAACCACCACAAGGTTAGTGAATGGCTTCTCCCACAGCATTCAACAGAGGCCCATAGAGAATAAGCCTAGCCAAGTCAAGGGGAAAATGCATGCCAGAGTAAGCAGCACCTGGCAACCCAAATATTAAAAAGACCATTAAGTTTTTATTTTGCCTTTTAAAAGGAAGCACCTTCTTTCCTGCACCCCACCTTACTAACCATAAGAAATGCATGGGGAGGATTGCTTTTTTTCACTCCTTTGTGTGTTAAAATGTCCTGAATCATTAGGATGAGTCAAGTGGCAGTAAAGTCATCTGATTTTACAGCCTGTCTTTAAAAGCAGCGGGGATTCAGCTCTTTTTGTCACTTTTATGGACTTCCTTACCTCATTGACAAAGCAGTATAGCTGAGGAGTCGGTCCTGTCTGGTGGTACATGTTGACTGAGTGGTAAACAGCCTTGACTCTCATCATGCACACTCCGAGGGTCTTCATCCAAAACAAAAAACAAAAACTGGGATGACACAGACTCAGCTGCAAAGTTGAAAATTATCAGAAAAGTGGCAGAGAATGGTTGAAACAAACCAGTCAGAACAAGATGCCATGATCATGTCTGGAGGCAAAAGTGTTCAAATTACACTCAAAGGTACAAAGGCTGCTATCATACCAAGAGGAAAGACATTATAATTGTCCATAGGGGAAACTGCAATTAGTCTATACAGCCTCACCTTACAGCCAATCATGGGGACTTTTGTGTAAAGAGAAATTGAAAGCCTCCTGCTTGTCACTTTCTAAAAATGATATTAATTGTTGGCTCTAACATGGAAAAACCTACAGAGAGAGGCTGTTTGATCATCTGACAAGTCCCAAAGTTGAAGAAATGTGATGTCATAAAGCAGTGTCATCTTTACTGTGTCTACCTGTGGCAACGAAAGCAGAGTTAATTAGTATTTCACTAGCATTTCCTCAGTAATATATGACAGAATATGAGCCAGGTACAATGTGCTTTATTCAGATGTTGACAACAACTGTCATCAGACTGATTCAGACGTTGCTGAATCTCGAGAAAAATATATTTTTTTAAATACAGTATGTCTCATTTTAATAGCAAAAACTCATAACTCACTGTGATAAATGAATTGATGAAATACATTCTCCAGGCCTTCAACATTTGGGAAAATAGAGGTCTTCAAAGGTGTCTAACATGTAAACACACAACACTCAGCCTCAGGTATTTGAAGGTTAGCTGTGGTCACCCATCACACAGCTATGACCTCCACGTGACCTCTGCGCGGCACAAGTACGTAAATAATCTTCTTTAAGACAAATTACCACCAAGAAAAGCTCGGTTACATTTGACCAACTTACCCAAGAAAGTATATCTGGTTTAAATTTAGCTTTATTTACCGCTTAGCATGGCACTTTCTGTTCCCTTTATCTGGGAATAAAGGGAACCTTTTGCAAAGTCAACAAGAGTTGGTAGCTTTAGGACCTTTGAGTTTTTAGGAAGGAAGTACCAATTTTAAACAAATGCCCCTTGAGTTCAGGGGTTGAGATTAAACTCTCCTTGTTCAGGGGGTCTCTGCAGAGACTTGGAGCTCCAAACATCTCAGGAGCTACTTTGTTACAACCCCCATGTGGAGTGATAGAGGGAGGAGGGCAGAGGAAGGTGTAGTGGCAGGCAGCTGAGGCCTAACAAACCCAATCTAAACTTAAACAGCAGGACTTTCACTCGTCAGCATCCTCATTGCTTCTCCATTTTATTGCCTCTCCCCTCTCTTTCTACGTGTCCAGACAATTGCACAAAGAAGTGCCAGCTTGCAAAAGCCCCACAAAGGAGAAGAAAGAAGGTTTCTGTAAGGTCTAATCCTGGGGAGCTGGAAAAAAGGGTCGGTTGAGGTTTCTCTCCCTCACTCTCCCTCTCTCTCTTTGTGCCTGTCCGACAGCCCTGTTTCTTGATGAAAATGTCCCGCTGGATGAGGGCATTAGACGCTCGCTCTAATCCCGTGTAATTTCCCACAATCCCCTTTGCTTGCATCCTGCCAAGGAGGCCTTCGGCGCCCTGCTGAGCCCCTAGCTGCTGGCTTTGGCGTTCCCACACCCCTGCTCAAGCAGTATTTCCTCTGCTGGCGGAAAGGAAACAAGACACTCTGTCTCTCCTTGCCTCCTCCCTTTCATCTCCCTTTTCATCAGAGCCAAAGCAGCAGCAGAAACTAGCGGCCTACTGATGAGTGTGTCCTCGCATTTTGACCTCTGGCAGAACCAAGCCATGGTGAAGGCTGCGCAAGAGTCAGACAGGTTTTAGTCATTAGCAGAATTAAAACCTTGGTCCACTACTGGTTGACCCAAATCACATCTGTGTGTGTGTGTATGCATGTGTGGTCTGGTGTTGCATTGTTGCTGCCCTCCATCACTAACGGTGTGTTTATGTGTAAGGCTGTGTACATTCAGCACCGTCATAATCCCATCCAATCTCCTTCTTACGTAAAATGCTTTATGATCATCTTTTCTATCACGAGGCCCATCAGAAGGTCAGCTGGGGAAAGAGCTGAGTGACACACTGTCTGCTCTCTTGTCCAAATGTCTATTTCGACAGCGTCCAGCACAAGTGATAAATCTAATATACGTGCTATGGTGTTCTCAATAATCGTGTAAGCTGCTGATGAAAAGGGCTTTGGATGAAACACATGATTGCGTAAAAAGCACATCGGTTGCTCATCAATGATCCATTCAGAGGACATTATCTCTGAACACACAGCAGACACTTCTACTTAAGTATTTTATTAAAGTCAGCACTTCTGGTCCCGTCCAATACAAATGCTTCTGTTTAATGCTGAGCTGGTGTGGATAAAAACAGACTTCAATTTGACTTAAATTGGAAAACTAATTCTCCTCCCTTATGCTCAATTCATAAGTAGGTCAATTGAAAAAGAAGGTAAATGTTTTTTGTTACCGAGAGTTCCCTGACTTTGATAAACAAGTTTTCCTTGTGAAAAGCGAATCATTATCACATGTAAGAATTTAAGTATATTTTGGTCTGTCAATGTGTTTGTCAATCCTAGTGCACTGCAGTCTGCCACTACAGTGTGAGACTGTAAACTAAATGCTAATGTTATCAATACAAACATGCAGCGTCATGTTTACCATGTACATCATCCTTGTTTACATTCGCATATAAGCACTAAAAGCAATGTTGTGGCTGATTTTATCATAAACCTGATGAGACAAATCTTTGACCTTTGACCTGATGGTTGATGGATGAAAAGTAAAATGACAGTCTCTAAAAACTGTTGAGTCTCTAAGAGCTGTTGAGACACCGTATAGATCTGTTGGCAGAGGGACACCGAAGTCTTGGATTCATCATCTGGGAATGTTCTTGTAAAAAAAATTGAGCCAGCACATCCTGCAGATGTTGAGATCTTTCAGTGGGGAACAAAGCGGGGAACCAAAAAAGTATTTTATCATCTATAGCCAATCTGTTGATGACAGCCATGCACTGGATTGTCCGACATGAATAGACAGCCTGTTGTGTAGTTATTTTAAGCCCATTTCCTTTCACTAATTAACTGTTTTTTTCATACATTTAAGCATATTCTTTTACATCTGTTTGTTTCCAAACATCATTATCTCGTCTGACACGTCTCTGGTTGCTGACAATCAGTGTCATCAGCCTGATCACAGAGTTTCTTCAGTTACCTTCTGATATTTGAAATATTTATGAATTTATACAAGAATGACAGTAAACATATAACAAGCTCCCTGAAACCAGGGAACATGATGCGAGTTTACACTATAACATCTGTATAGATTTCACTATTCATCAACTTTGGTAAGGATTTTCCATTTGTTACCTACATCCACCTCTCCTTGTTATTTAATGAGGCAGCTGTGCAGAGTTTCTCACGCAGTAGTCAAGTGTTCTCACTTGACTTGACACTTTTTTTTTAAGACTATACACAGAGATGGTTGAATATGTGTTTATGATGAGAGGTGTGAATGCACGAACGTCGGCTATGACTGTTTAATATGTATATACTGTGTGTGTTTTATCCTGCACTTCTTTATAACACAGATGTGCATCTGCTCCACCTTCAAATGTGGGGTGTGTTTACATTTCTCTAAATGTCAGGGTCAACTATTTGGCATTTGTAAGTGAGCATCACTAAACTGAGCAGGTCATAAACATCAGTTCCATGTGTGTGTGTGTGTGTGTGTGTGTGTCAGTCAGGAAGTGTCTCTGCTGCTGCCTCTGAGCTGCTCTGCTCCAGTAAACACAGCGGTGGCTGCTCGGTGTGAGTGAAAAGGGAAGGACGCTAGCAGACCGAGCCCAGCTTCCCATCAGCACTCTATACTAATGCATATGCAGCAAGTAGACACACACACACACACTCACACACCAGCTGTTAAAAAGTGGCTAAAAACAATTTGTTCATTGCCGAATGGAGAATAAGAAAAATTCTGGCTCCAAGTTATTATAGTTATTATATATTTAGTTTGTTCCTTTTCTTAATTAGTTAGAAAATCATGCACTGAATATACATTAGCATTTGTACAAAACTATGGAGGGAGTCTGAAAGCACACCAGCTTCATTAAAACCCTGACAAACTTCTAACCTTTGTTCAGTTTCACCATCAGACTGAATGTAAATAAACCGCAGGAAATACTTGAAATGATATTGGTGGCTAGTGTTGACATACCAATATCCAGCCCGCTGTTTCCCATGGATATGAGGTTTTAATGACTAAAAATAAACAACATAGTTGTTATTGCCAAACATGTGGTTATTGCAGTTGTGTTCATTGTGTTTTCATCCAACAATGAGCAGTGGTTTGATTTCCTTCAAGCTCAGTGAAAATAAAAGGGATACCAAGAAATCAGTTAATATCCAGTTGTTTGTTTTGACTTATTTGGTCAAAATTGCTTGGTCCCAGTGAGTGATTTAACACCATGTGGACTTGGTTAACAATTGTTGCTTAGTATACACTATGATGACACACCTAAGGTTCGTTATAGAAGTTGACTAGGCCTAAATGTCATTCAACAGCTGTCATGACAAATGCTACCCATTATTTTGTACTGTTTGTCAAACAGCATTGGAAACCCCCTCCCTCCCACACTCTTCTGATATCATGATGTCCCACCATCTCTATAAGTTTCCACAAAGAAAGGAACAACCTTTTAAACTTCTCTCTGAAGCTCTGTGAACAATGTATGATTTTTTTCATGTGAACAAATGAGTCAGAGGGGGAGTTGGGGTCAATCAGAGCTGACAATCACAGGCCCGACATACAATTCACATTCATACCTACAGTATGGGCAATTTACAGTCACCAGTTGACCTAGCAAGTCATTGGGAAGTGAGGCAACAGTGGTAAACCACTACATCTGCATCTGATAGGAATTTGTCACCTAGTTTCTGAAACCCATCGCCAAAAATAATCATACAGTCTGCCATTGTGTTACTTATGGATGGAATTGTGGTAAATTTCTAAAGTGACTGAACAACACATCTCACAAAACTGTTCTGAATGAGTATAACCTGATCTTTAGCCAAACTTGCTTTCACAAGCACAATGCACTCCCTCACAACTGTGAAATGCTGTAGTGACAAATGTTTATTAACAGTACCTCCCAAAAACTACAGTGCAGCTATAGTTCATATTTCCACGCACAAAACTGGACACTGGAATTGTTGCTGTGCTGGATTGAATAACCCTACATGCTCTCCATCCGTAGATCAATAGAGAGTAAGTGTGCTGTTCTGGAATCCCTCCCATCACACCAATCACCGCTGACGACTTGGGCCAACCACGGACAGCCTAAATGGACGACACATGAGGAATTCCACTCGAATGAGACTGCAGGAGCTGACTCAAGTAAAGAAAGTTTACTCTGGAGCAAGTTGACTCTCATCACTTCCCCTTGTCTTGAGATGCTGTTTCTTTCTTTAGAAATGTAGGAAAATCTTGAGCTCAGCAAAACCTAAATGTGGTTCTCTCATTTCCTTCAAGATTGGCCGAACCGGTGGAGTGGGATTGGAATAGCGAGTGTTTGCTTTGGTCTGAATTGTCAATAGTCCCCAGAGGAAGGAAGACATTCTGTGCACGCAGAGAAAAAAAAGCTGAACAACCACTGAAAGAATGTATTTGATTAACAGCAGATGTGCAATTATTCAGCATTTTAGTCATTTCACCATGTAACATTTTTGCTGGTTTTGGATTTATCCTCAATACACAACATATTGTTTCTTAATGGCCCCATATTGTAGAAAAGAGAGATTTGTGTGCAGGCCTAAGCACTATATAAATCTAGTCTCTCTATGAATAAAGTGAAATGAATAAGAACACTCTGAGAAATGCAAATTTAGAAAACTGTGCCTTTAAATCAACCATCTGGATTTCTGTAATTTTGTGATGTTACAACCGTCGAATCACCACCCCCAGCATGGCCCACATACAGTCCAACCTTTTTTTTTGTTGATGTTTTAAACTTAGAAACTTTATTTACTGATCAAGCTGATTGTCAGGCCAGTACATAACTGAACAGCCTTCAAAGAGATAGAAAGTGGCTACGTTTGTTTTGTTTTGTTCCTGAAATACCGCAGGATTTATGTTCATTCCAGTGCTGATTTACCAGTTGGACTAACTTGTGAGTTTTACCCGTAGGCGCTACAATCATATAACTGGGGTTGGATTGACCACGCGTCAATCAGAGACAGTCATGAATCAAAAGAGAAGAAGAAGTGTGAGAGAGGAGATATTAAAAAAACACACTGCGATGGCCTTGGGTGCTTAAAACCTTAATTTTTGCCCTATTATGGAAAACAAAACATCAAATGAAAAGTGAGATACACAGGACCTTTAAGCCTCCCATGCAGCTGCAAAGAGGGCCGCATGTGTTGGCAGTTGGCACTGTGGGAAGTCATGCCTGTGAGATGTGGAGATGACTGAGGGAGTAACTGGAGCCAAATGTGATCACACAGTCATCATGCCCACTGTGGAAATCATTAAAACCATTCAAGCGTTGGGAATTAGAGAACAACTGGATTAAGTTGGTGCGCTCCTGTCTCTATAGGCTCTGCCGTCCTGTTTGCCGCGTCAGAGCTGTGCAGCTCGACTCGTCTATATGCTCTCTGATCCTCTCCCTGCTCTGTCAGTCAAGCTGGCGGAGGTCACGGGGGTTCAGATAGCGCTCAGCAGCATCATCCATTACCTCACTGCCGTTTACTGGGCTTACAGCATGATCAATTCACTGCAAACACACATACAGTACACTTGGAGTCATGCACTCGCACTTGCACACAGACACTAAACCGTTCCTCCAAGCACCTAATTACGGCCTCGACACAAACTAATAAAACAGACATGTATCACAGCATTATACACGCAAATGAGCAGCAAAGATACATCTGACCTCCTTCTGGCGATGCCTCTTAAAGCTTCTACTTTGTCCCAGTCTCTTGTACAGCGGGTATTGACTATGCTCTGTCTATGTGTAATGGAATGAATAGGTCTGTCGGCACTCCAGCGAATAGTGCTGTGTCTTTACAGGGAGGCTGAGTCTACTGTCCACTGAATGTATGTCCTTGCTGCCTGCCTCGGAGGATTCCTCCTGTCCAACAACAGCAATAGGAAACACTTGGTGCAGCGAGCACTGAAGGGAAATGCCCTGCTTGTGTGCACAATGTCCAGATGTTGCTTCTCACAGGCAACATTGTTTGCATTTGGTATCAACATGTTTACTGAGAATAAAGGCTGTAAGCGCACAATGGTGTATGAGAGACTGTTTGACTGTTTTTGTGCCTCACTTCTGTCAACAGGCAGAGTTGCAGGCAGATTGTTTGCAGGTCGTCCGTCCCATGTGTCTCGTGGACAACATATCTCAGTAATGAGATATGATGGAACCTCTTCACATTTGGCACAAACACTCAACAGTGCTCAGTGTTGAACTGATTATATCTTGATTTGTCCCAAAAAACTCTGAGCGTCGACTGAGCGGTGGAGGCAAACAGCCATGAGGCGTTAACTCCAGTTTTTACTTTGCTGTCCAAACAGAACAGTGGTATGTACAGTACTTGTGTTGAAATTAGAGGCAAATTCATTTTTATGGCTATGATAATTAAACTATGGACTGTGCCTTTATGTCGTTTGGAATAAAGAAATGTGTCGAATATTTCAGCATAGACCCTTAGTTATAGAGTTGAACATCTGTTATCATTCCTTGATATGATGAACCTGTGGCTGTCACAGTTTCATTAAAATATTTTCCAACTCATAACATGGAGGAGGCAGCTGCAGCATATGTTCACTAACAGAAGCCAAACCGTCTGGGGGCAAGAGAAATACATATTTCAAAGCTGAAGTTTGGTGGCATCAGACTGGACTGAGATTAATGGCTCTTCGGAGGAGGAAAAACAGTGCATGAATCAACGTTTGTTTTCAAAGACATTAGTCCGAACCAAAGAGAAAATGATACGTGGTACAGTGACACTCACAGACGCCCCTGTGCCTGAACTGAAAAGTAAAAAAACTACAGAAAAGCAACAGGAACTCATTGTTCAGTGTGATACAGGAACTGCACCTTCACTTAGTTTGGGTTCACTGTTTATGTGCCACCTGATTTACTATGACTGCAGCTAATTACACAGTCAGCAGGTGGACTCTGTGAGTGACAGATTTAAAGTGTTAGTTTAGATTAGATGATGTGGGGTTGTGTTAGGTACCAGCGGTAGGTTCATGCCAGTGCAGCTTAGAGAATGCAGTACACACCTTGGGTGCCATTGTGCATATTGTGGGTAGAAAAATAGCAAAGAGAATTTGATGGAAAGACATTTATTTAAGTATAGACTTTTTTTTTTAAACATGCATTTGTGTATCTGCCCACAGCAACAACTCAGTCAACTTCCAAACTGATAGGGCACTAGTCCACATCTACTGCAGGTAACACACTACGTATACTGTCTGCGTGGAAGTACCTCACACAGCCTCATGTCAGATCACACAAACCATCATGTCAAGATAGGAAGAAGTGTTTCGAAAGATTTACGTTATCTGAAATGAGCAAGCTCAAGAAAATAAACAGAAATCTTATTGTTGAAGTAACAAAACTCTAAGTATAATTGTTTTGGTGCAAATGAGAATATAATATTTACTCCTTTGGTTTTGACAGTAGAGGTCATTTGATAAACAAAAAAGGGGAAAGAAATGGCTGGAATTACTCATTTCGTAGCAATAGAAAAACAATTTCCAGTGTGTTTTGCGCTTCATCAGACCACACAGCTTGATTTATCAGCCTGAATGTGTAGAAAACAGCCTACATATCAGTAAAAAGAAACAAAACAAAAAAAACAGACATGCACACATGGACTTCCAAACCTGGGGTTATACTGTACAAAGGTCATATAAGAAGAGGCTTATCTGAAGATGATTCTTCCCAAGGGATTTGAAAATGATGGTTAAATGGAGAAAAACAGCAGTTTGCCATAGAATGAGCTCAGGGGTCTGCATGGAGACATCTTATATGTTATCTTTATATTGGCCTCATTACTATTTATGTATTTATTACATTCTATTAATTCTCAGTCATTTATCACATTATAAGTCACCTCACTACCAGAGCAAAAGCTTTGGCCGTCCTCCATTTTGGGGTCTAATCTTAATTGGAAACTGCTGGGAGACTGGGGTAGGAGAGAAAAGAGGGAGACAGGAGGAGGAGAGCAGCATGGAGAGAGAGGAGACAGACAGACAGACAGACAGACAGACAGACAGATGACAACATCATATATCAAGTATGAGGAGCCCCTGTTAAAACCAGACAAGCAGCAAATCACGCAAACCCCAGTTCTTTCTGTTCCCTTTCCCTCTTCAACGCGAGTGCAGCTGCAGCCTGAAATGCATACGTCGTTTTTCCAGCAGAGGCCTGGCAGTGTATATGTGCGCACATGCATATGAAAAGACAAGGTCAAAGGTCATTTAGTCACTAAAGGTCAGAGAGGAAGCCCTGTTTCATGATATGATGGGGCCTGGCACCAGGACGAACCCGATTAGGTGCTGAATGCACGAGACAGACAGCAACGTAAACAGAGATTAGAGGGGTGACAGAGACCCCCAGCATTTCAGAACCCAGACTAACACCCACCTCCAAGCAGCGAGGGGAAGAGGAGCGGTGATGGATGAAGAGGCCTGGAATGTCAGCCAATGGTTCGGTCTGACTGATATTAGACTGTTGATGTAAATTAAGGTTTGACCACACCTTTGATTCTAACTGTGAAAATGTTTGTTGACACACTTTACTGATAATCACTTTTCAATTCAGGTCTTTGGTTTTTTTTTCAATTATTTCTCCAACAGTAATTTGAACAAACATCGCCAGTGCTGGAAGAGGAAAAACTCACAGACTCATCGATATTAAACACCTCTAAAATTAAACTAGGAGAAACAATTAAAGGCAGTCAATTTGGATTTACAGTAATTGGCAGCTGGGACTGGTATTGTGTCTTTTTGTTGTGCGTGTGTGTCTGCCGTTGCATAAACTACCACAGCGGTCTTCTTGAGAGCTCTGGCAGGTGTTTAAAGTTTATATGACGGTGAACAGACAGCACCACAGCTGAACAAGATTCATTCATGAGACTTTACACAAGTGTAGTTAAAATCAATATGAAGTTGTCCCATGAAAATCAGAATAAAGACTTTAAATGCCTTTATGAAGTTACTATACTACTATACTTGCCAAGTTTGTAATTGTACTACATCTTCAGGTTTTTCAGCCTGTAGAAGTCACACTTTACAAGGAGCTGCAACCCCAAGTTTAATAATTTTATGAGTCAAATTCTCACTGGATGTTTTTAAAGGTCCCTGATGGCCTTTCTCCACCCTGCAATAGATAAATTCAGGCGTTTCTGGCATGAGATCCTTTGCACATGTACTGTATGTGCATGTTTATGACAGAGGTGTGTCACATACAGTATAGTTTAGTGTGCAGGAGAAAGGCTTCAGGGCAGCTTCAGAGTGATTGTTAAACACGTATAATTAGGTTTATATGAGTTTGTGACAGTATCACACAGCCTCAACATGATGCGCCCAATATCTGAGGCTTGTATGTGTGTGTAAGGGAGGGGTCTCCTCAATCTTCTGTTTCATATTACCCTCAGAGCTTTATGAGATCATGCCTCACCCACACCGCAGATACCATCATGACTGACAGTTTTTGTTGCGCAAGAAGGAAAACAGGATTTAAGATCCGTGTTTTTAAATCAAACTATTATGCCAGCCTATGAGCTTCAGCTCAGCTTAACAGCCGCCGACATTCAATCACACTCCCTTTAATGGAAGAGAATTTGTGAGTTAGCAAACATGGCCCCGTCTTGTCCTGGCAAATGCACTCCGCAGCAGCTTCAGCGGGCGGCTTTGGCTTGTGTTGGCCGCCATCTGCTTTGAATTGTGAATAGTTCAGACAGGGCTGTGGTCAGGAGGAGGAGGAGGCTCGGGTCTCATCTGGATCTAATAGGTGATGAGAGGAAACTGAGCCATCCTGAAAAGTGCCTGAGGGCCTCATGCCAGAAGTGGTCAGAGAAGGAGGGTCGGGGGTAAACAAGAGGTCATTTTATTACACTGACCCATGCCTGATAAGGTAAAGGTCCCATATTTTGCACATTTCATTCATAGAAAGAATAATTTGTGGTTTTAAATTCTATTTTCCTATTTTCTTTATCACCTCTCACAAGCACCAGTAACAACAGCTCAGCTTTCTGGTTTGGGCCATGTATTTTGTTGTGACATCACAAAGCTACAGAGATCCTGACAGCTTGTATTATAGCTCAGTCTCTGAATATAGGCTCTGGCTCCTATTGATGCTTTCACAGTACTAATATGGCAGACAGGCCAGCTTTATAATTAAAACTGCATGGAAATAATACCTTCAACAATATGGGACCTTTAATATGAGGTATAAGGAGGAATTATGTTGTAACAACACAGTCTGAAGCCTTGCAAATCGCAATAATCGCATGTACTGTCAGCTTATTTATCTGGAGATGTGTGCAGCGTTGCCCTCTGCTCATATAATTAACCAAGAGCTTACTGCAGGGGAAGACAATACCACTGTGGATACAAATGAATTTACTGTCTGGTTTATACACTCTCCTCGAATAAACACTCCTCTTTTTAACTTGTTGAATGAAACGAGAGCTCTATGCCAACTAATTTCCCTTTTTAATGGCCATTGCTCTGGAAATGAACAAATAAGCATGAGGGAAGCGGGGCAGTGGCCATTGCACAGCCTCATCAGCGGGATATACTATTCATCAGTTGACAAGTTCATCCCCATTAGTCAGCATTACCCTGCTGCCTCAGCTGAGTCCATAGAGTAATGGCCCATAGATAGAGCCCATTCACAGTCATTACCAAAGGCAGCTCACCCAGGACCATGGTGCAATACCTCACTCAATGGCTGGCAGTTTGCCACGGGGACAGATAGGCTCCGATCTGCGCCCGCCAGGCTACTTGTCACACCATTTCAGAGGCATCATCTTTCTGACGTTCATCCACACTTTGTGGAATCACACAGACCGTGAGTTATGTGATTATCTCGTAACATCAGGAATAAAAACGAGGCTTTCTGCATCATCCATCCGTGTATAGATGTGCATGTGGATGGATGGATAGTGCAGTTTGTGACCGGCCTGACCGTCAAGGGGCAGAGAGCTCTGCTGCTGCTGCTGCTGCTGGGATAGAGGAGGAAAACATTCCTGAGAGGTCAAAGGGCAAACGCCCCATTTCCTGCCACTGAGGATGATGGGACAGGAGGAGCACGAAGGGGAGTCAGGGGCGTGAAAGGGAGGGACATTGGTCTGATATTTGTTGCAGCTGTGACCATACCCCTGCTCTTCTCCACCCTTCCTGCCGTCCTTATTTTCATTCCTCCTGCTTGGAAAATAAGCCAGAGTGAGTCTTTCTGCCGTCTGCTGCCTCTTGATCTCCTGGCACCACAAACCACCAACTAAAGTGTCCCCAGCTTGATTGCCCCGACTGTGGGTCCCCCTCTATCACCTCCCAGGTCCTCCTCTTTGGTTGCTGTTTCTCACAGGGCCTCCCAGTGCCATCCAATCCCTGGTGAGCTGCTGCGGATGGAGGTGATTTACTGGTGGCCCCATTGTTTGTTTTCCCTTCCCCTGCTGTTGGTTCTACTAAGCACCCTGCTTAGCTACTTAGCTGGCGAGGGGTGCCTTTGTGTGTGCGTGCGTGTGTGTGTGCATGTATGTGAGAGTGTGAATGTGTATATGTTCCACCAGTCTTGCACCCATGGGCATATGTGACTGATTTTCTATAAACTTTAGTATTGGTGTTTCCATAATAGTCCGAGTGGGAGGTATTTGGGTTTTATTGAAATAGCCTGTTCTAATAGCGGATCCATGGAGCGTAACAAATTTGATTTAGCTGACAAAGCTGGCTCATGCACTCTGACAGTAGACCTAAGGCTGGGTCTGTGTATCTGCCATACAGTGCCAATGGTCTGTTAGAAGTGCTAATGTCATCAGTTGACACATGCTGCCCTAAGAGTGTGGCCTGCGCAGGTGGCAAGGGCATGGCCTCCATCAGCGGGATCAGACACACAGCAGGGCTACACACTTAACCGCACACACGCACTCACGGCGAATGTAAGCGCTCTATCTATTACACGCACAGAGATAAACAAAGGCGGCACTGTCATTACCCACTGTTCATCTAATTGCCCACGTTGCCGGAGGGGAGGGGCCGCGAGGTCACGTTGCTCCCTCTGGACTCCCATTACTCGCTCAGTTAAGCCCGGCGCTGCGTGGCGTGGCCCGGGACGGCCGTGGATACACTTGTCACTGAGACAGCCTAATTAGAAGCAGCCGTCCAGCGTCTGACCACACACACACACACACCACCTGAGAGGCCGAGCTAACACACACCTGTTCCCTGTGGATGCCTCATCGAGAGTCAACACGGGTCCTGTTTCTTACATTCAGCCTTATTGATATGTAGGGCCAGAGTCAGGTGGATGGATTCTTACTAATGCAGTATTGACATATCTAATATCAAATATGTCAATGAACCTAATCTTGTAAAAGCTTTATACATTATGTTTAATCTACTAATAGTAATGCTATCTTGTAGTGCTTCATAGATGAGGAATGAGCCATTAACAACAACATTTAGGTTGCCAGGTTGTATATTTTGATATATGGTGTCATTTTAATGGAATGTCCAGGGCCATTATCATGAATAAACTGTAGAGTTTATTGATAAATATTATATAAAGAGAGCACTTTTTTGCCTAACCTGACAACCATAAGTCAATCACCCAGAAATAAAAGACTTATAACTGATCTATGAAGCATAATGAATTATTAATTCACCTTAAATCCAGCAGTGAGACACAATATGCTCAGTTTTAAAGTAAAGGGAGAAAAAGCGGTAGCTTTAGATTAATAAAGGCTCAACTTTGTTTTGAAATGGGTGCTGTCGTGTTGAGTGTGGAGTAGAGTTTGAACACTGTGATTTCTGCACAAACACTCTCTCACTCACAGCGACTCTTCATTCAGACACATTGTTTTTTAAAAGCCTGGAGTGCGTCTGGCTGTGATTCGATGTCAGCAGACACTGCATTATATGGGGCATGGACGGTCAAACTATCTGCTACCATAGAGCCGCACTCAGAGGACTACCAATTACTGATGCATGAGTCATTTCTAAAGGAGCACTTTGAAATAATGCCAAACATGAAAAACTTTCCCCTGCTCGGTGGAGCGCACTCGATACAGAGGCACCGATGTTTTTTGGGTTGTCTGGGTGAGACACAGCGAGTATAGGGCCCGACTCTGGCACCGAGTCAACTCTGTGTAAACGTTGCGACATGCACTTACATGCCGGCAGTCACACATACATTCCAGTGTTGATAGGAATGCAAACATGAAAACACACTTATCGTGCCGATGCATATGAAGCGTTCATGTGCGAACTTAATGTACATAAACAATCTAAACGCCCTGTTACTCACTGTTTTCGCTCCTTCATTCACCAGCTTTTTATAATTGTGGAAACAGAAACTCTCACTCTGCAAACTTTGCGGGGATGTTCGATATCTCACCTCCTCCACTCTCACTGGCTTTGAATCATTAATAACCTCTCGAGAGGAGAGGCAAGCAAAGATACATGCCGGTTTGTTTGTGTTTTACACACTTTTGAATTAGACACAAAGGTTAAAAGGCCATTGGTGCTGCGCGGGGATATTGCACATGGAGCGAGGTAAGCATGGGAAAAGCCAAAGAGGAAGGCAACTTAATTGCGCCGTCATCCTGCTCTCCTCTGCTTTCCACCCCTTGGATGTTGCTCTATATCGAGGTTAGGTGGAGGCAGGGGACACACACTCTGTCTGCTCTCTTTTTCTCCCTTTCCTTTTGGGTCTGTCTGCGCTACAGATGCCGCTCTGTTTTATGTGATGTGACATTTATAAAAGTCCAGCCTTAAGGACTGGTTGACGGAAGGAGCAATGTTAAGAGGAAACAAGGGGAGAGAGTGGGGCATAAAAGAAGACGGTGGTCACCTGCACCATCTTTTCTTGTGTTTCCAGAGGGATGAAGAAGAGAAGGAAGGGATGACGAAGGGAAAAGCAGAAGCATGTTGTTGGAGAAAAAGAGAAGTTAAGCCTTAAAGGTAATAAGACCGACATATGGAGGAAGAGGAAAAAAGACATCAGCACCTAATTCTTAAATATAAAAAGCTCCAGGCTGGATCTGGAGGTGTGTTTAAGCCTCCTTGCTTTATTGATGAGCCTGTCAAGGCTACTCTTCATCTGGTTGTGGGAGGCAAGATGGGGGCGTGGGGAGGTGGAGGGGTGAAAAGGATGGAGGTAGGGCGGGGTGAGAGGATGGGTTCGGCTCGAGGTCTGCTGAGTCTAAAAGCGGTTTCCCCAATAGCCGTGAATAATGAACAGAGACAGAAAAGAAGAGGAAAAGGGGAGAGGAGGAGTGGAAGCCAGACAGAAAACCAGACTAAGAGATGGAGGGAGAGGAGGAGGAGGAGGCGGAGTGAGATTAAAATGAGAAAATAATAATGGAGTTGAGGGATTTGAAGAAAAAAAAAACCTTAGGAGGCAGCTATATCATATTGTTTAATGTGGTTCAGCAGATCCGATGCACCAAGACATCCTAACCAGGTAAAGTCTGTTAGAGATTTTTTTTCTTCCTTTTTTCCTATATCTGACTGTTTATGTACAAACTTTTTTCTACTTAGTTCAAATGGAAGAATGTGGGCTCTTCTGTCTGGGGTCATTTCAAGCCAAGATGGAGTGTGTGACTCCACCAACACTCACCACAGAGGACTGAGTCATCCCTTCAGCCAGTTGGCTTGTCCTGGGAGACCAAGAGGAATGGCCGTCCGGCAATCTGCCTGTCAGAGTCAAACATGACCGTGATTATTTCTCCTCGGCGCAATCCAATTCTGTGGCGTGGAGCGGAGAAATATGTGACCTATTTTTTTTGTGCATGTGTGTGTTTTTGTTTTACCCCCCACATACATCCCTCCCCCCGCCTTCGCTCCTCTTCTTTAGCTTGATATTTAGGTCACGAGGGGACAGTGTTTTCCAGGCAGAGGGCGAGGGCTTACTGTCCACTTGCTCCCCAGCCCCACGATATGTAATTGAAAATATACAAATGGATTAGCTGGAGAGGGTTCAATGCCAGTGGGTCTGTTGGGTTTTTGGAGTGGCCGGTGGACTCAGACCCTCTAATACCACAGGGAGGAGAGAGAGAGAGAGAGGAGGGGAGGGGATGGATGATGGACAGATCCAGGGATTTAGGTTCTTGATCAGATGGAACATGGTGAGACCAGAATTAAAATCAACATGCACCAAAGGAAAATGCTCGTACTGGTTATGACAACGCTGTGCCTCTCACCAGGTTAATTCATGGGAGAAGGAAACAAGCAGTTTTAATGTTTCCAGGTGCTGTGAATTTTATACCTTCAAATGATGTTGTAGAAAATGTTTACAAAATGCTTTGATTCCAATTGATAATCTGAGATAAATGGTGACCTGAAACCTCCAGGATTGAAGATTAACAGTGATTGAGCTCTGTATGTGCAGGCGAAACGCTTTCCCTCCTCCAGTCAGAGGAATGCATTCTGCTGAGTCAAGCTGGTAATGTCTATGTCATGTTGGAGTTAATATAATTACCTACTGGATGGTAATACTGTTTACGTCTAGGCCTACAAGTTGTAACGATGACAGATAAGCTGATTTCATTCCATTCAGTGCTTTATGAGAGACAACAAACAAAAGTTCATCATACAGTAGGCTGTTAGTAATAGCTTAGCCTATAGTACAGTAAAGCTCACAAGTTCTACAATTGATTGTATAGAGTTGTCAGAAGGCATGTCTGAACATGACGGGAATCAGGCTTAGGAATTAGGCTACCATGAGGTGAAGGAGTTAGCACACAGTGATTTGAGTTCATTTATGGCCCTTGAAAATATTATTAAAAAACACAACATTACTTTATTATTTAAGAAAACATCACTGCAGGGAAAAATTTGAAGATTTGCTTGGCAGAATAAATATAATAATATTATGCTGTAAGGGTGGAATTTTTTAAAGAGGTCAAAACTCAACCAACACTTCGTTTGAATTGGAATTTCATTATTGTTGTGCTTGTGGCCTTCATCTGTGTGAACATCACCATTCAACTTTTTCTGTTTTCCATGCACCTTTAAGGTCAGTAAAGTTGTACCTTTTGTAATTTGAATAACAAATGTCAATGTTTTTACTTTCTATCATAATTTGCTTGAGCGATGTCCCTGTTTTCCCAGAATTTATAGTAATTATCTGTTAAGACAGGCGGATAAAGACTTGGTTCCCTCCTTCTGTAGAATCACTCATTCTTCTTCATCTCATCTTGATGCTTCTCCAGCGGGATCTGTCTCGCCCTCGCGGTCGCTGTGGACCCACTCACAAGGTCAGCCTCTGCTAATGTGTTGCTCTGTGGGCTTTGAGATGGTTGTAAAAGCACTGACAACATGACCTTCCCCTTGACTGATGACGGTCAAGAGGGCCGTTACTACGAGGCACTGGATCGGTCGTCTGCAGGTGTTAAGCTGTAGTTATACATGGATCCAGATGTGCTTTTGGACCTGCAGGGATTGATGCGGCTGCAACTCACACAACGGTCAAAAAATCCTACTAGTTGCGCAGCGAGAAGTGGGAAAATGTGCTTACAGGAACGACAAAGATAAGAAACAGGAGAGAGTGGAAGAAGCGGAGAGCTATGGAGAGATGAGAGGGCAGAAGAAGAGAGGAGAGAGGGAGTAGAGGAATACAAATGAGAGGAGAGGAGGAGGGGGGGCGATGAGGGAGAAGGGGAGATGACGAGAATGAGATGAGAGAAGGAGAAAGAAGAGGGTGAGGGAGTGGAGGAGTAGGAGAGATAGCTGAGAAGACAAAGAGGAGACTACAGAGTGAAAGAGAGGTTTAGACAGAGAGAGCGGCGTACTCAGCGAAGCAGCCATCTCAGAGACTTGCCAGCGCATCCGTGACCTAGATTCTCCGCTTCTCCCCAGATCCCTCTCCCTCATGAATGTTTGATTACGCCTCCAACAATAGCAGTATTTACACCAAACGCTTTTTAAATTACAATTTGGCTGCAGCAGTGGAGGGGAGGAAGAGAAGGAGAAAGAGAGAGAGATAGAGAGAGAGAAACATCCAATTCTTTTGAGATTGAGGGAAAATGGTAGAGAAATTGATTTGAAAATTCTCACCTCAGTAGAGAAGACTGTATTCTCTTAAGACCAGGCTGCACTGATTGGTGCACAGTCAAGCTCCCCCTCTCTCCCTCACACCCATAGAAATGAGCCTGTCCGACACAGCTAGAGAAAGACAGAAAGTCACCTCTACCCGTGTCTCTACTGCTGAAGCAAACAGTGCTGGTGAATTTGTGGTAAATTCAGAATAAGGGATTTTAAATGTACATCTTGGATCTTGGCTCTCGCCTCGTTCACCATCCTCATCCTCCCTGTCAAGGTGTGGCTCCCGCCCTCCCTCCCCTCCCCTCTCACTCCCCCCTCCCCACCATCCCAAAACCATGGCAAACCACATCTCAGTGCATCAGCAGTCGCCATAGCCACTGATAAACCTCTGCCGGTGTTGCTATGGTAACCATTCTGGGAAGTTAAGCCTGCCGCTATGACTGCCATGAGAGAGATAGAGAAGAGCCATAGACACCACCAGACGACAAAATGGCGGCAAGATTAAACAGACGATTCTGGGCTAAGCCACATTTATCAGGCCAGACAACAAAGAATGCTGGGAAATCACAAGCGCACGCTTTCTCTCTCTCTCTCTCTCTCGATCCCCCTCTCTCTCTCAGTCTCTCTCTCTCCCACTCTCTCTCTCACTCTCTCTCCCTTTAACGCATTCGCCCATTTTTTCACACATGCACATATGTGCAAGGATGCATAAACATACACACAGAAGTTGCACAAGCACATACATACACACACACACAGCAGCAGTTAATCCCATTCCAGTAACCAGAGAGAACTGGTTCAGAGTCAGTAATCTCCAAAAAGCCCAGTTTTTGGAAGCTGTACGACATCCGGCTCCAAGTGGAACAAGCCAGACAGCCAGATAGTCGGCCATTAAAGGCCTGTTTTTTAAAAAAAATCTCTGCTGCCTTCAAAATAGGAATTATCAACAGCGTTTGAAACCGACAGTTTGTTCAGTCTGTTCAGTTCGAGACCCTGAAAAAATATAAAATGTTCAATGTTTGATTTTTTTCAAATGTGTGATTTCATCCATGTGAAGCAAAAAACTTTAGATGCATTAGGTTAATCGGTTGTTTCTTCCCTTCATTGAATCATTTTTTTTTTTTAAAAATCCACTTTGAATGTTTTTCACATGCTGGGCCTTATGAGTCTAAAAGATGTTTGGAGTGGGCGCTATAAACATATTCCCACATTTAAACTCTCCACAAATCCTTCTTTTATTGAGTCTAACTTGTGTCAGTCTCTGTTTTCTCTCCTCCATGCCCCCCCCCACCACCTTCCCACCCCCTACCCCCTCGCTCTCTGGTGGAGGCCTCGTCCCTTCATCATCATAGTCTGGCTTGCTCCGTAGACCAAATCATTCTGTCTACCCCCTGCACTACAGTTGCCACGGAAACCCTGTGTGTTCGTGTGCATGTATGTGTGTGTGTTTGTGTGTGTGGTACTGCAGGGGGATTGGTTGCTGGGGGCTAGATGCTTTCCAATCAAACCGGTTACTGGGGTGTGTGTGTGTATGTGTGTGGCAGTGGGAGGGGGGGGGGGGGGGTCCTCCATGAAAAGCAGGGGGAAAGAGAGAGTGGAGGAGAGAGGGTGCCGCCTGTTGGGGCAGACTGTGTTACCATGTTATGGTGATGTTTGGACAGCGTGGTGCACAGTGTGTGTGAGCAGACGGAGCCACATCACATTACTGGTGTTTATGTTAAGCACTGACACACTCACAGCGGACGATCATCTTTGTATTTCTCACGTTAGATGCATTTGAAACTGAAGATCTTTTTCTATTGTCGTAGCCAGCATGCAGTATCGATTCAGTTCAAACCATGACTGAACGTGGCTGACTGACTCATGTGTTGTGAATATAAATCCGAGACAGATACTGCGCTGTATCAGAGCAACGTCTAAGAGTAAGATTCATACGATAACAGTCGCTAAGCATGTGTCCGACCTCCGGTCACAGCAGCAGGCCTTATCTAGTGTTTAAATGTCATGACCACAGCAAACAAGCCACTAGTGGGACTTCTGCTGATGTCAACTTCAGCCGTCTGATGGCTCCTCGTTCTGGCCCCGGGACGACTTTGACGGTGATCAAGCTGTGCTGCAGCGTGCTGGGGCCTGGCCAGAAAACTGGTTCTGTTCCTGTGTCCCAGCTGTCGTAAACACACACACAGAGCGAGTGTGACGGCGGAGCTCTGTAGGATGCCACGTTTCACGGGCCGGTGGGGGGAGAGGATTCGGAGCGAGCCGCCCCGAACTGTGCAGGTGAAGGTGTTGTGGTTGTCTAATGAAGCTGAATGTGGAGCGGTGGGAGCCTGCTGGCAAAACTAATGCACCTGAACCAATTCACCAGGTGCAGTCTGCTGATACACCGCTAACGTCATTCATAACTGCAGCCTGATAATTAGACTGAATTTCACTTCATTGGTTCCCGTTTCAGGGAGGTTATTTACTTTAACAAGAAGAAGAAATAAGCAACAAGTAAAACCTTGCCACACGTCAACCCTCATCAGTCAGTCCAGCTGTGTCAGACTCAGGCATGCTGTCATCTTTCTGGCAGTTTTTCTGTCACCATCTTTCATAGATGAAGATATTTTTCTGGCTCCAGCAAAAGATGATGACATCCACACTCTAACAACAGATTGAACCATGCAAGTAGCTCTGTTTGTATTATATTTAGAGTCTGGGGGATCTGAAACAAACAGAAGCAGAGCAGGCACAAAAAAACAAAAACTAACAGGAGCCAAGGTACTATGAAAGTACATGAACTATCTGGCAACTAATAAGACCTTCATCAGGTAGTGTTGCGGTGCGGACTGGAATCAATTTGGGCCAATCAGAACACAGAGCAAGATGACATCATGGAAACACGTAACAATAAACAAAAAATCACAGAAAGACCCTATTAATAGGCTACACGAGTAAACAATGAAATAAATAGAGTCCATCAATGTAGGACATGCAAGCAAATAGGAGGAGAAAACTATTTTTAACATAAGACCCTGAGATGAACCCAAGGAGAGGCAGAGTGAGAGAAAACACCTAGCACATTGAACAAAATCTTGATAACAACAACATAATATAAGAGGGAGTTCATTGTTAAAGGCCTTTTGGTGCAAAAGCCTGCAAAGTGAAGATCCAGAACGCCTCACGACCTTTCAACATCAAGCCATGATCTCCCCCTCTATGTGGTGGGCTGACTCTTTCAGTGCCACAGAAACATAGAGGAGATGTCCAATAAACATCAAAATCAACCTGCAGCGTGACAGCAACAGAAGTAGGATGTTAGTGAAGTGTTTGAATTAATGCACAAACAAACTTGCTGATGATCAGTGTCACCTCTGACCTCTCATGTCTTGTCTTCACGGTGGTTTGGTCGTTGCCACCCTGTCGCCATCTGGGATCTCCAGAGAGTGACTCAAAGTTTATTTTAGGACATGCAGTCTTCAGGATGACTGGTGGATGTTTGTTTTATCTGTGATATCCGTTATTATCATATGATGTTTGCTGCTTTTTCTTTTCGGTCTTAATCTTTTACATCCTGTATGACAATGGGGAGCCTGTGATGTGCACGCCTGGGGCCGAGCATCTGGAATGTCCTGCAGGAGAAATTGTGTGATTAACAGATAGTCTTTAAGACTAAGAGGAATTGAGTGGCTCTGGTCTTAACTTGGTCCCCGTGGGCCAATAACAAAGACTGTCTGTCTGAATCTATCGGTGTCTGTCTCTATCTCTTTTCTCTTTGTGTCCCTCTTTCTTTTTCTTTTTGTTAATCTGATCTACTTCTGCTTACTAAACCAGGAGTTCTGAAGCCATCAATCTCTGCCCCCCCCTCTCTCTCTCATTCTCTTTCTTTTCTGTCTCCCCGTCTTTGTCTCTCAAGTGCAGTCTCTCTCAGGCCTGCTGCCTTCAGATACCGTATCTTGTCTTAATCTACTCCTGAATTACAGCAGAGCCAGCATCCCAGAGGAGCGCTTTAGATTGCTTGCAGAGGAGAATGGGATAAAGAGAGAGAAATTGAGAGGAGGAGGCTCAGATGGAGGGAGGAGATGTCATTTGCAACAATAGATGTCTTAATGAGATGATTTATGTCATACATAAGAACAAAAAATGACTTTGCTGATCTGAGGACGGCGGAGCAAAAGGCATCAAATTACTGAACGGCCCAAGAGAGACGAACAAAGGGAAGAAGAGAGGCACGCATTGATAAATTCAATGACCCAACGGATCATACCTCAACTTTCCATTCAACCTGACAGCGTCTTTAAAAAGCCACCACCATCAACCTGATTGATGCGTGACATAACACGCGACTGACACACTCCATTTCCTATCCTCACGCCTCATGGCGGGCCGAGATGACGCAGGAGATAATTACATTGTTTCTAGACATGTAGCCCATTTGCCCCATCATAGTCAGACACACGGCGGTATCTCTCACTCTCCTGACATTCAGGAAAATTCTGTTGCCAGGAGCAACCGTGAGAGGATGGGTGGGAGGGTCGTGGTGTAGCGACGCTCTGACGTGTCTCTGTGGCACCTCCACTTGTTATCCTGGAGTGAAACGTGTCGTCGGTCCTGGCTGTCAGAGAGTGGTGATAAAATCAACAAGCAGTTTGTAAACAGTGGGATGAGCGAGTTTAAAACTTCCTATTCGCATTCAGAGCTGCTCAATAAAGTCCAGTAGTGTCGGTGGAAATGCTTTGACAGCTGAGTTTTCTGCAGTGCCAGGATAAGGCAAGCAATGCATTGCCCAGAGAGGAGCAGCAGAGACACCAGCGTGTCAGTATCATTTCCCTCCAGCCCCGGGGTCAGGTGTCAAATGTCTATTCACTACGTGTGAGTCAGAGTGTGTTCAACAGAGGCAGGGCTTGTCATAGCAGGGTGTCCGCACAAACAACTGCGGCTTCGGAGATGCTCTCAAATGTCTGGTATATGGCCGGTGATTCCGTGATATGAGAACGATGACAAGTGCAACAAGTTTAAACACAAGGGAAATGGCAGCCTTGATGAGTGTCAATCAAAAGTGTGACAGCCTGGCAGGAGTGGCTGCAGGATTCCTCAGAGGCAAAATGTCACTCCCGCTTTTCGAGTTAATAGTTTTGAGTTATTCAAATTGTAACCGCCGTCATCATGTTCTCCACTTCGCTGCACCTCCGGCTCAAAGCTGTGTCTTCCAGTGGCCCAACAGTGGCCAGCTGTGCCATATGGCCCTACATTCTGAGCCAGGGAGTCAAGGAACACCAAATTAATTCTATGAACTGAAGGATTAAATCGCTCAGCCTTTATCACACTAAAGCCAGCGGAAAATGTGTTGCTTTCTTACAGTCTCCCAGAAACAGGCAGCTCGCACTGTACCGCATGCATTGCACGCGCTCATCAAATCTGCTGCAGATGAGATGTAAATGCACCCAAAATATACAGACGGTTCTCAAAAAGACACACGAAGACAAGAGCAACTATGTGCATTGTTTTGATCAGTTCTGCTCAGGCAAATGCATACACGGCGGCGTCTTAAGAAAATACAACAATCCACATTGTATTTGTTCAACTCCTGTTTTACAGAAACTACAGTTAGAGGCTAAAGGTGTTGAGTTTTTTGCTGTGGCGGGCCAATTGATGATCAGCAATGTTTTTCATGTTGTTGAAAGAAAGTATCCCCAAGCATTAACCTGCAGAACAAACTGTGAGCTGCATGTCGGGCTGTTTTTAGTTATGTCCTGGAGGAGATACAGAAAAAACCTGTTAGAGCACCCTCAAAGTTATGTGACCTATGTTGAGTGAACAACTCTATCCTCGGGCAGGGTACACACACACGACGAGTGAAACCAGAGGTGTCAGTAAACAGGAGTGGAACCAATAAACGCAGCGCAGACTCATCAATCACTCCTCCGTAGGCCTTACAGGTGAAAATATAACGACTTGCTCTGTGATGACGTAGCAGGCTCCTGTCTGTCTGGTGACAGGATTTTATTAGGTGTGAAGAACAACATATTCAGTTCATTTGTGTTTCGCTAAATATTTACAAGTGACACAGAGATACAATGATGAATATCTAAGAGCCTGGAACCTTTAGGCAATTGTTGATGCTTTCAATGCGTCGTATCATTAGCAGGGGATAATTTGACACAGGAATGAAGAGGATCAGGCGAGCATCAGAGCCAATCATTTCTCTAAAGAGAAACATCAGTCATGATTCTGCAAAACTGCAGGGGATATAAAATAATATCTGCTACTTTGAATTCTTACACAACTACGTTTCAGAGAGAAATGTGAACTTTCTGCTACATTTATTTGATATGTGTAGTTAAACAAGCAAGATACAATAAATATTATCTAAGTCACATTCTGTTGATGCGTACATCAAAAACACTTTTACAGTTCACTTAGGCCCAAACATCTCCAGATTGTGTAATTTGATTGCCGTTAAAAAGCCAGCTCTGAACAACTCCTTTGCAGCTGTTCGGGGCCTAAAAGCATAACACGGCTCATGTGAGTCCATCTTTTCCTGCTTAGACAGTGATTTGCAGCTTGTGCCCTACATCAGAGCCAGGTCACTGAGGGAGCTCCGCAGAAGGTGCAGATGGTATTTCTCCTCCTCTGGCAGAAAGAGTGGGCCAGAAATTTAATAACAAATTCTCAAAGAGTTAGCTCCCAGAGCACGCCCGCCAGCCAATCAGCGTAATCCAACCCAGCGGACGGTTATAACCAAGTGTTATTTGTTTTTCATTGCATCGTGTAATTACTCCCCTACTCCCTAAAGAGAGCTGGGGCCAAGAAAGCTGTGGATGCAAGGGGATCTAAAAGAGGCAGATAGGTAGGTAGGTAGGTAGGTAGGTAGGTAGGTAGGTAGGTAGGTAGGTAGGTAGGTAGGTAGGTAATAGCTTGGTTGGTAGGTAGTTATAGGTAGGCAGGGACAGACTGGCCATAGGGCAGTATGGGCAAATGCCACAACGGCCATGTAATGATATGGCCATGACCAAGGTGGATGCGTGAAGACACAGCCGTGCTGATGTGACGGCATAAAAATAAAAATAAAAAGTTGGTCTGGGCGATCTGGTTTACAGCCGGCCAAAGAAGGGAGACTCTACACTAAACTCTACACTAAAAGTTGTAGGTAGGTAGGTAATAGCTTGGAAGTTTGGTCGGTGGGTAGATGGGTGTGTTGAGATTGGGTGTGCACATTTAACTGATGATATCACATCTGTTATCTCAACAGGGGAACATTTGGTGAGGGGCCAGTGTTTAGAGATGAGGGACTCAGGGAGTTGGAGAGAAAGATGGAGGGATTGAAGGTGGGGTTAATCTACTGCGAGAGAGAGTCTTCCTGTGCACATTGGAGAGGACTCATTACTCACAGTCGATAAAGCCATCCAAGTCACCTTCTGCACTCTCCGTGGGCCATCCCTCCTGCTCATCTCAGCTGCGTACATCAGCCCGCAAGCCAAGCATGGAGCAGGGTGTGTAGGGTCTTCTGAGAGTACAGTATCACTAACGGCATGAGACACTTTGGCTCGAGTCTCCCTGACACATTAATACTCTTTCTCTTCCATTAGAAAAGCCCAGAGTAAAATCATGTTAAATAAACTTTGTTTGTCTGACGTGGGTGGATGTGCAAGGTCACTCTGATCAACTGGTTTGCGGGGAGAAGCAGTCTATCCACAGTGCTTCAGAGGCTGGAGGACATGACACGTGCTCTCTCTCTCTCTCCAGCGCCGGAGAGCGCTGGAAAACAAACTAAAGGTCATCTGAGCTAATCAGTCGCACCATTCCAGAGATCTCAGTTCAGTAATGAGATCATGGAGATTCCCCGTGAAGAATGCCACTTTCAGTCAAGGCTGAGACGAGCCATGCTGAACGTGAAAAATCACAGGTTCAACAGGAAGCGTGTGGACAGCTGAATAATGTAACTGCAGCTGATGTGAGTGGAGGCCTAGACCTCTCTCTTCAGCCGGCATTGGGGATTTCAGGCCTGCTTGAGGGGGGATCCAGATTGCACGATAAGTGAAGGGTTTCTCTCCTCACTATATAACACACAATGAGGACAGGTCTTTTCATTCAGCGAGAAGAACTGGAGATAAGCGTCTCCTTTCTGCAAACCGTGCAAGGGGTGAATGATGGAGAAACAAAGGATGAAGAGGAGGGGGAGTGTGAAGAGGTGATGGAAAAGGCAAATGTAGATTAATTTTTCAGGTTTGTCATCACAATGGTCATGGATTAGCACATACCAGGTGGTGAGCAATGCAAGGGAAAATGAGGGGTGGTGGTGGGGGGGTTAAAGAGTGGTTGTAATGGAGAACATATGCAAGTCAAGGGACGTGGTCAGAGGGGAGGTTTGTCTTTACGAGGACACCATTCCATCATTTCTGGAGCGAGTGTTAAAAAATGCAGCTTTTTCCACCGTCCCACGTCCAATCCCTTGGCCTCGAATGGCTCAGATACCGAATCAGTTTTTCTGTCGATGTAAACACTTCCATATGTGTGTAAAGTATGTTAAGGTGTGGACCTCATGAGAAGCCTCAATTCTCTAAAGTATGGACGTCCAACAAAACATCTGTGATGATTCATAATCCAAGTCGTCATTACGCATGCAGGACTGTGCACATGGGGATGGATGGTTTGTAAGTGAGGAGAAAAAGAGAGGGGTGCGCTAAAGGGATGGGGGAGTGCTGGAATGAAAACTGTCTTGTCGACAAAAGTGAAATGTCTGAGGCTTGGCCCGGGACCAGAGTTTGGGGTGGGGAAGTTTATTGTGATATTCTGCTGTAGAGCTACAGCACTCGCTCTTTGCTCTGGAGCGTTAAGTGGTCATGGAGGTGAGGCCCTGCTTGTCTAAGGGCTTCACAACCAAGGGTTTTACTAAAGAGCGCTTTGTGTCGGCAGTGTAAAATGCGGAATGTGATGGTGGGTAGCGTTGCTTTGATGATTTTGTCTTGTGGATTGAGACAGCTGGGTGGACATTAAGCTGTGGGATGCAGTTTGATCTGGTCAAGGCTGTCCGTGGAGGAACTGGCAGGTGTGGGTGGTGGTCTGACAAGGTCAAACATTATATGGTCCGGAAATGTCCAGCCTCCTCACTGACTTCAATGCAGATACTACACTGGCACAGCTAGCGTGTCAACATCCAGCTCCAATGGGGAAAAAAAAAAGTTTCTTACATCTGGCAAAGAATCTGAATCAAATTTCAGCAGTACCTGAAACAACATGCCCCCTCTAATGCAATCCCATAGCCTATGTGTTGTTAATTCAGCACTGCTTTCAGTGTAAATGGGCTATGAAGCCTGAGAAATCTGAAAACACACCCTCAACCCAACCTTTTCAATATTTCTGGAGGAAAAGCGACGACTTAGAAGATGAAGATAAGTATGACAAGTTTGTTATGACATGTTACACTGACACCAAATAATCAACACAAATTTGAAAGGTTGACTTGAAAGTTTGTTTCATCTTTGATAAACATGGTTTTAAAAACTCCCACAAATCTTGGATTGGAGTTTATTAGTTGCTGCCATATTTTGTTAGTCATTACTAGTCTGAGTACAACTGATTATCTGAGAGGCTCTGAAGGGATTAGACACCTATCAATCAAGCTGACAGATCCCTGAATGTATCCTCTGTTTGTTTTGTTTTTAATGGAAAAGTATTCAATTTTACTGTTCATCAGTAAAAATGGAGGATTTGTCATCGATTTGGAGCCAGCAATTATAAGAGGATCTAACTTCTAGACTGCCTTCAGTACCGAGCCACGTCTTTGATTGGTGTGATTACAGTTATATCCAGTTATCAAACTCTTATTTTATGAGTCTGAGTGTGTGAACATTTTTCGTGTGTGTGAGGACTGATAATGTGCTTGCGTGTGTGTATAAATGGTTTGGTATGTGAGTTCTGATGACAGGAAACCCCTGGCTGCCATCACTCTCCAGTTTTTCTCCTCAACTTTATCTGCCTCCATGAAATCTCATCACTTTAAGAGGAGCAAGGAGAGATTCCAGCCTCAATGGTGAAACATAAAAACATAACATCTGGAACATGGGATGCGTTCAATCCCTCTCTCGGCCAGTCGAGTAGGAGAGCAATACCCAACCTGTGACAGCAGACTGCAGTCTGGTTTCACTTAGCAGTGTTTCCCAACCAGGTGTAGCTACTTTTACACAAGGGAACTTCAACAGTTGCCAGAAACTACTTGGACACATTGTAGAATTCCTTCCATGAAAAAATAGAAATGATTTGATTTAAAAAGATAAATAACATGCTGACTAACGAACAACACCTGAAAACCACATGATGTGAAAGCAGTTATTCAAGAGAAGTTAGAATAGTTCCAATAATATTAGCCAGAGGTCATAATGTGAAAATTGAGCGCTAAAAATGAGTAGATTCTTAATTTAATTCAAGCAAACAATTGAGATAAGTTGCTTAAAGTAATGAATAAATTGTCGAAACAGATTATATGAGTGGATGAATGGCTGGAATAAACAGCTGGGACTAAACCAAACCAACCCCCATTATGATAAGAATTTTCTAACAATATCAAACTATTATGTGTAACATTTTGTATCATATTATTATTAGTAGGAATAAGTATTTAAGTGTTTAAAATGAATTCAAACAAACACATGTGGAAGATGGTTGGGTGTGCCTGAGGGTTGTGGGGGACATCAGACAAAAATGGATTGTTGAACATTTCCACAGAGCGAAATCAAATCAGGCATGCAGCAGGGCTTGAGGGGGGGGACAGTGGCAGGAAAATGCAAAAAGAAAGGTCGTATTTCATGCTGTCATCCATCATTTTTACAGTTGGGGTTGCAGATTTTGGGTTTCGCTATGTTTTAGCGGTGTTGAGGGGCTGGTAAAGGGGTGGGTGAGCTGTCAGTGAAGTGTAAGTTTGTGTGTGTATGTGTGTGTGCACCAGGGGAGTGTGCACTGTTAAGATAAACCGGACTGATGAAAGAGGAGCCCTCGGCCTTGCAGTGGCCCCCATCATCCATCTGGTGATGTCACCTGCGAGTGTGTGTGTGATGAGCGCGAGCGTGTCCCTGTGTATGTCTGTTGCTGTGTGGAATTTCAGTCCATTAAATGACCCTGCAGTAAGGCCTGTGGGAAGTGAGGAGGGTGGTTATGGGTTGTCATGTGGAAGGATGATGTTTTTCATCTCTCCTCTGCCCCAAACCCATTTGTGTGAATACGTGCACGCTCCCACGTGCACACTGAAAGCATGAGGGTATTGTGATACGAAGCATTTATCGAAGAGCGACTCCACCCATGTCCGGCGGCAACCTGGAACATGGCGAGAGGAAAGGAGAGGAAAAGAGGAAAAAGAGTGGAGGAGACGTTTAGGGGCCCAAAGTGGCAAAGGTGTCATTATGTTTCCATTTCAGTTGATGAAAGCCATTTGGCTGGATTAGTTTCACACTCTCAATGGGACCCCGAGGTGAAGGGAGCCTCCAACCAGGATTAGCAAACTGCTGGGTCGCAGACAGACAGAATGGATGAAGAGGAAGAAGAGCCTCTGTGTACTGGCTCCACCTTCCTCCACAACAATGGGACGCTGCTTGTTTCTGCAGACTGGCAGAGGCGGAACTTCGTGCTTGGCAGGCTACAGGCTAGTGTGTGTGTGTGTCTGTGTGTGCACGCGTTAAAAAGAGAAACTGTATCTGCACCAAGAGCCAGCCAAGTTGCCAGTCTGAATGAGAGTGAAGGACGATGATTGGACTTGCCAAATTGGAGGAGATATTAAATCTAGGAAGCAAAACCCCTTGATAATGAGTTTTTGCTGGAGTAAGTGTGTGTGTCTGTTGTGTGTGTGTATTGTGTGTTGTGTATGACGATATAGTATACATAAGTGTGCGTGTATGTATGTGTGTTTATGTTCACACCTGTGCGCTGTCATCTAAACTCCTAATTATCTGCAGCATAAATCAACGGTGGGTGCGTTGCCATGGCAGCCGGGAGTAGGCTGGGTGCTGATGATGGTAGCAGGAGAGCGCCAGAGCTATTTCATTAACCTTTAAAGTACTTGGTATTTATTTTAGTAGGAGCACTATGAATATAAATTTGTCATTTTGAAAAGGTAAATGACCAGGTAATAAAAAGTCTAAAGACCCCGCTGAGGTCTCTCTCTCTCTCTCTCTTTCACTCCTCCACAGAGCTGTGTGTTTTCGTGCACATGTGACAGTTGAGGTTCCTGTCACTATGCCTCCAGTTGATCATGGGCCCTGGCTACTTGGGCAAGGGGATGTCCCTTTGGCCGACTGGTTAGCGCGCATGACTCCGACCCGGGAGTCTGGGGTTCGAAGCCCGCCCGGGTCCCTCTTCACCTTGCCACACACGCAAACGATGAATAGTTTTATCAAGACTGAACGAGGAATCAATAAGACAGCACTGCAAACAAGAGCAGCCCTCACACCAGCCTCTAAGTCCTCTGGGTAAAATAATGGAAAAGACTAGAGGGTGGAGTCTACAAATCTTTTGAATGATAACATACAACCACCATGAGACAAACAGGATGACACTTACAGTGTGGGATACTCGTTCAGTGCAGATATCAGATGTCGTAGAGTTGCATGGAATCTTTGTTGGAATCCAGACTGAACATCTGCTCAGCTATGGATGGAAGCCAGTCAGCCATCACTGCATCCTGAACTGTAAAGGAAAAGAGAGGAAGTCAGACAAAAACAGCCTTATAAAAGACACCTGACATCCATCATTGAATGTATTAAAGTAAAAATGTAGTATCATTAAAAATAAAAAGAAGAAAAATGCAATAGGAGCCATTACACATTGACTGCACTCTCTGTAGATTCCTCTTGTGCATGTATTCGATCATCCTGTCGAGGAAGAACATCACCAGCAGGAGACAAAAAGCCACCATTTGCAGAAGCGCCCCAGGGGCAACAAGGGCAATGGAGAAGGGTCTCTTTGTGTGTTGGGGTCATGGACATTTTAGCTGTGATTGGCTGGTTAAAAAGAGCATTCTCCAGATGCCTCTGCAGTAACTGAAGCCTCTGTAACCACTGGTAATTCAATTGTGCCACATGATTTCTTGGTGAGTAATCCACAAATAGGCACTCAGCGAAAACAGCATGGCATCCAGGCTTAATGAGCCAGAGGTAGTGAGGAAGAAGGAGCATAGGGAGGGGAGGGTGGTGTGTTGGGAGGACGGGGAGGGGGCAAAAGAGGGGAGAAGACTAAAAAAAGAGAGGAGAAATTTTATGCAGAGCAAGTTGACAGAGAAGAAAAGGAAATGAATGAGGCAAAATAACTTTTAAAAAAAGACAGATGAATCAGATCATCCATGCCTGTGGGAGGAACTGCATCAATGGCCAGCGTACAGAACTAAAAAAGAACCAAGTAATAAATGGGTATGATCAAAGTCTGCCATTGTTTTCATGTGATGTGACAGATCATTGAAAATCTGAGCAGATGAGATCTGCTTATTCGCCCGGCCTGAGACTTTAACTGACAAAAAGCATGCACACACACACACACCCATACACACCTATACACACACTCTCCTTCTGCAGCCGTGTGTAGAGCTGCAGAGCTCTGACTGGGAGGGTTTTGGTTGTGTGGATCTGGATTGTTTAAAGCTAAGTGAAGAAAGTCCTTTCTGAGGCAGCCAAGAGATGACACCCTCCTCCCTTCACAGTTCCTCTCCAGGCCCATTCAGAGCCTGACGAGGACTCTCATTCATACAACCGGTAGAAGAAACACAATAAACGAGCCGCGGAATCCCATGGAAATGCTTCATGTTGATGGCTCTTGGCCTACTTCAAATTGGCCATGATTGCTGCCATACTACATTGATTTCCAAAGTGATCCAAAGACTAGATTCTTTCCCACGAAAAAGAGACAGAGATCCGTGAAGAGAGCGAGTTCTGACATTGACTTTGACCTTTAACAGATCTTTAAGGCTGTGCTGGCAGCGTTCCCAGTCATCATTATTTCAAAACAACATTTTTAAGTGATCGCTCCGGGGCTGTATGGAGGAACACGGGGCGAGGGGTGGCGTTAATTTGTACCCACTGTTACACGAAAATGTGTGACTCCAAATGGACAAGTGGAGAGGAAAGAAAGGCACAGTTTCCATAGTAACCATTTTTAGACTAAGTGGTTGTCTTCGCTTGCTCGCAGTTTTCTGTAGATTTCTTTTTCTTTTTCTCAATTCCTCACACAGTTTTTGGTGGTGGTGGTGGTGTTGGTGGTGTTGAGGGGGGATAAATCAACCACCAATGAGTTTAGGAAGTAAAGAGTGCAAAAGTGGGAATTTATTTAAACTTAAACAACGGAGACGAGAGGAGGGAGAGGTGTGTTATTTCTGACAAAATTAAAAAGAAAAGGAAACATTGACAAAAGGACCAACTCAAGCAAATGAAGACAAATATAGGCACACCTGGGGGTGGGGGTGGGGGGTGGGGGGGGTGGGGGGGGGCTTCCAGTGGCACAGATATGGAGACGCAACATGGCACAACTAAATCTAGACAACTACTCCTGCCCTATATTTCATATTTAATCTACTGTGCTGGAGGATTTCTTGGCCCAGTGCACTGTGTAATCTTGTCATGGGGCAGATGGCACTCTCACACTGTCAATCGGATCCTCTGGATTGAAATGGTGGAGGAGGAGAGTTCTCCAGGGGCCGCTAGCAGACGCGCCAGGATCAGCAGGTTTGGCTGACCAGTGGCAGCATCAGCAGCGAGGAAGTAGAGAGACCCTTCACCTTTTTTTTCCCAGACTAAGCCTAGACCTAGAAATGACTTTCAACCAAGGGGTTGACATTGGACACAATTGCAGGCTTGGATTAGGATTATCCCAGGATCCTGTGTAACAGGCCTTGTCTTACTCCCTCTTACTCCTTACATGAACACATACACATTTTGACCGCCGTTTTGCGTGCTTGCCTGGGCAAAGATGCATTATCCGCTCCAGACAGCAGAGGTAATCAAGTCCTAGTGGCCACTTGCCATCACCTCGTCAGCTACAGTTCTTGTTATGAGAAAGGAGTTAGTTACAACTGTTTGCCTGCTGCAAAAGTCGGCAGTCTGAAAAGTGATAAACGCCCTCACACTCGCACACATTTTTTGGGCTGTTTCTGGAACACTAGAGGTTGAAGAGGGTTTACAGCCAAACTACTGTAGCAGCTCACTGCTGTTGTTCTAAGTAGAAACAAGCCACATTTTTTGATCATGTCAAAAACAGATTATTGGACTAACTGCCTTGATTAATAGCACCAGCTTAGCAAAATGAAAAAGTTAAGGGATCATCAACAGCCCTATGAATGAGGTCCTAAATAATATCTGGTCAAAATTTCATGATAACCCATTCAGTGGCTGTGAAAGAACAGATTCGTCATTTTGAGAAGAAGAATCAGAACTGCTACCACTCTCATGTTTGCAGGCTAAATATATAGCCGTTGGCTTCATGTAGCTAACGTAGTCGCTGTGGAATGGGGAGAAATGTGCCAGACTACTTCTTGGTCAGGAGCACCAAGACAGACTTCAGGAAATTCCTGCTCCCGACTAAGATGCATTTAACAAATGAGATGTGACATGGAGCGACCAGCCGTCAAACTGTCATCGATATTGCCCAGAGCCACAGCCACAAACATGGCTGAAAAGAAGAGAATCACATCAGGAGACCAAAGAAGGGCAACAGTAGCCTAGCCCTTGAAAAACATTAAAGTAAATAAATAAAATATAGAAAATTGGGCAGAAAAATCACATTACTAAGTGTAAGAGGTTGGTCTTTTCTTAACGACTAAACAATTTGTCAAACCGAAGTCCTCACCAGACCCTTAGCCTTGTCTCAAGGGAGCATTCGGCAGTGGTCTCCCTCTTGGATGCTGCAATTTACAAGGCAGATTTATGTAACAGCCTCGCTAGTGTCAGCTTTTATTCATAGAATAATGGAGACTACCATGAAGTTTTGACAGTCTAATTTGCATGGCTGCACACAGTCAAACTCAGCTCGGCCTCACCTCTTCCCACACCACCAAAACAATCTCACCTTCAATTACCAGACATCAGATGAGAGGAGGGAATGTGTGGTCCTCTGATTAGACCAGGGAGGGAGGGAGGAAAAGAGGGACAGAGGGAGGGAGAGAAAAAGAGATGAATGGGTCCGTTGGTGTCCTGGAGCAGCAGAGAAGACTGAGAATAAATGAATGAAGGAATGAATGGGACAGTAATGAAAAGGGGGGGAGGTGTAGGGGAGAAGGGACGGAAGGGAACAGAACATTCAGAGTGGTTGGTCTTCCTGCTAAAAGATTGGAGACAAGGATAAAAATGAACTAGTCTGGGTCGGAGGATGAGGCCTGTATGTGTTGTGTCTGTTGGGTTCATCTGGAAATAGGTGTTTTGAAAACTTTTCAGAGTTTCAAAAACGAGTTTTTTTTTACCCTACTCTGAAACAACTCACACATCAGACAAAAATGCTGGAAACCCGCTGAACGAATTAAAGAGCTCCTACACTGAATACTGCTCTATGAGTGCTCTCCGCATTGTCAAATATTAATGCAATGAGACATTTAAGAATGCTATCCAAAAAAAAATACAATCTGATATGTAAAAAAAAAAAAAAAAAAGATATAATTTGACAGTCTGCCAGTATAGAGAGCTAGATCAGACTTGGAGATTATTCATTCAAAACTTTATAACTGTTGTACTTTCTTACAGTCCATCATGCATGTGTATAGGCAACTCTGGATTTTGTTTAATCTCAACCTCCCCTGCTTGGATTTGGATTGATCTGTGCCTTTCAAATTCCACAAAAAAACAAACAAAAAAAACTCTATTCAATTTAGAGAAATTTCTGTACTTGCTTTGTTTTTAAGAGTCCAGTCCTCATAAGCATCCGTCAGATACTGGGACCTGAACTCTACCAAATTATAGGCCCAGGCTATGTGTGCAGGTTCAGACTCAACACAATCTTTCACATAAGTTTAAACAAAAACTTTAAATCACATACCACTGCAGCTCCTGTTCACACAAAGTGCAGATTGAAATTGGCGCACAGTGTACTGTGTAAGAATTTCACAGGGAAACCAGGCTCACTTTCCCATATGATGGAGAAAGACACAGAAGAGAAAGACAGAGAAGGATGTAAAGAATAGCAAGGGGCTGTTCGACTAAACATTTGCCTTGGCAGGCCTGGAGTGGAGGGGCGGTGTTCTACTAGTCCCCTGACATGCATCCAGAGGAGCCCCTCTGTCTTGACCATAAATCTGAATGGAGTGGGAGTTATCATGCTTTTCCCCCTGCCGTCCCCTCTCTGGCTAAACCCTGCATTCCTCCCAGACACCGCTTCATACAAACAAAGTGGCCAGTTCCCACCGTCGACATTGGGAAAGGCGATGGTTTGTCATGGAAAAATCCCGAGGCATCTCAAGAGCCCTTTAGAAGTTTTTTCTTCTTCTTTCCCCCCACATGGATCAACACTTAGCCCATGGTGGCTGCATTTTTCTGTGGTAAGGAGGAAACTATATTGGAGATGTAGCTATACGTAGATGTCAGCCATCAGACAGACAGTAGGCTGTAACTAACTGTCAGGGTGAGTCAAGTCCTCGCATATAAACATTTTATGGACAAAATGTGGCACTAATTTTGAGGATGAATGAAATACACAGAGCATGCCCAACACACACACACACTGCATGAAAGGGCAAAGATGCAGGGATGCACACACACACACTCGCTTATGAAATGGGTGTGAATTCAGAGGCCAGTTGTATAGAAAACCCTGGTAACACATTCCATAAGAGTCTGCCTCCTCCCTCAAAGGGAGTCTTTTGTGCTTATTGAAAGGCAGAGGGGGTTACAGGGTTTCTCCCTTTAGGGTGCCGAGAATAATACTCGCTCTCAAGACAATGACCTCACCCTGACTCTGTGTGTGTAGGAGTCTGCGTGTGTGTTTTTGAGTCACACATATGTAGAGGTGCATTTATGACAGTATGTGTGTGGATTAGGATAGGAATGAGAGAAAGTCAACGGGGCAAAAAGAGAAGGAGGAAGTGTTCGGTCAAGGATGGATTATAAGAGGAATGGAGGGGAGGGCACGGCACAGATATCCCCAGGAGGGAAGTATTTCTCTCCCCAGTCTGATTGACTTCCACCTCACTCATTGTCCACCTAAGGTGAAATGATCTGTACTCGACATTGGCGGGAGCCGGTGGTAATGTAAAGCACACACACATACACATGCAGAGCTGCAGGCCCAGGGAGCGCTGGGCTTCAACAGGAAATTCCTTTACAGCCTTTCTGCTGACTAAGGCCTCAGAGTGGGAGCAGAGTGAGAAAGAATGTAATGTATATGGTGTGCGTGTGTTATTTGGGGTCCGCTTAGAGCAGCATATGTGCAAGTCATTAACACATGCATGAGAGGGTGTAGGTTTCAGAATAAAAGAGCATTAGTATCATAAACATAAACATTACAATGACACATGGGACAGTTTTGTCCACAGGAGACGACTGTAAAGTGTAAAGCTGTTAAGACATGGATCTTGTTTTTAGTGCAGCAAATCTTATTCAGCCTGCTTAATATTATTTGATTTATAACCATCAATATACCAGCAGGAGGTCAAGGTTCAAGGTGTTTATTCATCCTTAAAAAGCCAGAAATCTTACATGGAGATGGGTATTGTAAATGTTCTTTTGTATTGGTGCTATGTTAGTCTTGACATTGGCAGAGTGGACCGATGATCATGCATCAGAATAATAATCACCTTGTCTCTCTGTATTGTCATCAATTCATCTTCTGACCACACCCACCATACACCCCCACCGTGCGTGTGTAGACAGTAGCCATCTTTACAGACAGCGTCCATGTTGCAGAGGTACAGGTGTCCCTCCGCTGTGACCTACATTAGCCCCGGCTGATGCCAACACAAAGACCCCCATCAAGATTTGAGTGGCTCCTCTCTGGAGGGGGCCAGTGAGGGCAAATAAACTGAGATTCTGCATTAAAATGAACACAAACAGCAGAAATGAGATTACAAATTCGACTGGTGATGAACAATGGTGTGTGAGAGACACATGTGGCCAATCCATGTCTGTGAGATGGATGCTGCAGCTGAAAGAAAAGGAGTGGCAGGTCGGTGACTGTGGCCGCCTTAATGGAGCAACATCGCCACCAGGTGGCACGTTGTTTATACTGCACGCACCTCAACATTTTTTTTTAATACGCAGATGCTGCTTTTGCGAACAGACCAAATAAATCTTAACATGAAATCCCAAAGGAATCTTGGACACACGCACTTGAGACATTTGGTATAACCTCACTCACCACTAGTGGTGGCACCAAAGTTTCCAAAGATAGCACAAAATGGCACGCTGGGTTATGGGGGAATGTGCTGAAAGTGAATATTTCCATGTGATGATCCGGTGTAGTCATAAAAACAAAGTTTTAGGGTTTGAATACTTCACTCAGTGTGAACAATGCGTCAGCTTCAATGAAAAGCTGGAGGAGCTGATTCAGTATAGGCTACATACTATCAAACAGGGCAACACAGCAGCTTAAAGAGGCTACAATTGAGCACATACTTTGATACAGAGAGACCAGGATTTTCCTTCAGCATCTTTTCCCCATATATGGATTCATACACTATCTTGAATTCATAAAAATAAGGTGTAAGTGACTCTTTTGTTCCTCTGTGAACTCCCCACCCAAAGACAGCAATGTAATTCTGAATGGAGGCAGAGACAGAAATAAACACCTCCTGTCAGGTAGCGCCTGAGAAAATGCTCACAAAAACGAGGTGGTCTTTTTAAGGTTTCACTTAAATCGTGCCATTCCTGCTTATTTTTAAATTCAATAGTTCTGTTGTCCAGCAGCCAAACAACGCGGTTGCTGTGCACTCATTAGCTGGTGGTATGAGCAAACAGTTCTGGTATGATTGTTGGTTTCCTGTGCACTGCTCACACTGTAATTGAAGATACTCAGTGCTCCACTAATGACTATAATGCCCCTGTAGCCCAGTGTGGTTTAAATAGACTTGTTTTTCCTCTCTGACAGCAGAAATGGTCAAACTGGACTATTTTGAGAGGCAAGACACTTAAGTCCATTAGCCATGAATCCTTTAATGACAACGATCATTTGAAAAATATAGTGAAGTACTTAGACTTAAAAAAAAAAAAAAACTTGGACAGTTTTGAAAACAGACATGTAGAACAGCTCTGATTAGTTCGATGTGGGAATCTGAGGGAAATACACAGCCAAGAATTATAGACATGCAACACATTGTCAGAACACAAAGAACCTGAAGACCAAGCAAATGTCTTTACCAACAAAAAAAGAAAGAAAATAAAACCATACAACTTAACAGTAACTATCTGCACAATGTTTTGCATAATGTTATTGCACAGACATGCAATCCAAAGCACATAATACAATAATTAAGCATTTATTTTAGTATAAATATTACACCTCTAGGCTTTTTTTTTTCTCAGCTACATTACAGTTGATGGAAAAGGAAATCATAAAAGCATGGAGCGTGCTCACGTTGCTCTTTCGTCTACTTGGCACACTGTCTGCTGAGCTATTTTGTTCCAAAAATGGGCTGACAGAGAAACTGAAGAACATCACAAATTTGACGCTACTCGCCAAAGAGTCCGGTGCCGTGACACCGGGGCCAGTTAAGTCAAATATGACTTCTCTCCTACTAAGCAGTAATGAACTCCCTCTAACCAAAATAAGACAGACCAAAGTGAAACATTTAAATATGACAGAAATAGGACAACATGTAGCCTGCAACAAGCTCATATATTCAAATCAATCACCACATGACAAAGAGAGGGGGAGAGAGAACTAATAATGAAACGTTTGCTGGTTGTGTTTCAGATGACTGACTTGTTACAAAAACATTTGGATAACATTGTCACACTACTGTGTGTTTTACAAGGCCATATATCTACATTTGGGAGTGAATCCAAAATGAAAAGTGCTCTGTGAATGAAGGCCAAAATATACTTTTTTTCCATTTTGAAGATTCACTTGCATATTAAAGACAGAAAGAAAGAAAGCAGGGCACATGTACATGTAGAATCAAATTAATTACCATCATTCAGAGAATCACTTGCGAAGTATTTCATCTTAGAAAGGTTTTGAAGCAGCATTACAGTTTATGGCTATTGTGCAGCCTGCAGTTAAGTCATTGCCCATCTTGAAATACACTCGCAACTTATGATGTGTTTAATGGCATAAAGAAAAAAGGGAAAACAGCTCCTCCCCTGCTGCTGTGAAGCATTCCACATTCTGACTTGTCGCTGCATGTCCTTTAACCTCTAAGGTCAGAATGATTATAACCTTTGCCTGTTCCTAGTGTCATAGTCCCTAAGCCAGAAGTTACTCCAAGAAATAACCAAGACCCAAGTCTTTACCCTCGCGAGCGGCCAATCTGTACTAAACTGACAGCTGACGGAGCAGTATTATTCTTATTGCCTTGGTCTTCCCGTTGCTCTTTTCAACAGGTTTACCAATAAGGTCCAAACCCGCCAGCGAAATCCCCTACTGACAATCATGACATGGTGACAGTGTGGACAAAGAGTTAAAACACGTTAAGCATGGTTCGTCTGCCGAGAACTAGCTTTAATGGCGGAACAGAGTCCGTGTAGCTGTGGCCTCTCAGTCCCAGTTCTCCCAGTCTTCATCCAGCTGGTAAAAGATTGGGAAATAGGGGTTAGTGATACATCCGCAATTTTCACACACTATTCAATGGTTTGATACTGTGTAAAATGAGATGTTAAAGTGAGAAGGTTGAGGTTCTGAATCAACATACTCGGTCCACAGAGAAATGCACAGACAGCAACTGAGCCCTAAAATGAGCTGCCAGGGGTTCTGAGACATTGTGATGTCACAACAAAGGCAAGCCAAGGCAATTTTATTTGTATAGCCCGTTTTTCACAAACAAAGCAAGTAATGTCTGTGTTAACCTGAAATCTGCTATTCAATCACTCACAAAAACAGTCAGCCAATCAGAAGAGATGGCTTGTTCCTCCTTTTACTAGAGCTTCATAGAGAAGAGGTAAATCTAGAGTTAACTTAAAACAACAAAGGTACCGTCTTATGGAAATCAGAACTTCAAGTAAAATACAGGAGAGTGTAAATTATGGTACCTTTAAAGTCAAAATCAACACTAACCTCTCCAGAATCTTCTATTTTTGAGAGTGCCATCTGAACTTCCTCCTCCGTCATGTCCAGGTCAAAGTCTTTCTCCCAGTCCTCACTCACATCGGTGCTGGAACCTGGAGAAGGGAAAGACACATTTGGACCTTTCTGTGACCTCCTTACTGCTGCTGTATCTGAGACTACGTGGTTGAAAATCATATTACAGAATTTTATCATATTTAGATTTATACCCAAAACTAGAACAGTAAAACTTTCACTGCTAACAGATTTCCTAAGTCATGTACCTTTCTTTCCATTGTTAGAAGGCGTAGACTTCCCACTATCAGAGTTCAGCTCAAACACTCTCAGGTCCTGCGGCCCCTCTTCCTTCGCTCCTTCTGGTTTAGGAGCAGTGGTCCTCACTGTTGCCCCGTCTACAGCGACTTCAGGCTGGGTGACAGCTTCCACTTGAGCTTCACGAGGTGAGTCACTCTTCCCGGGCTTCTGCTCTTCTTGTGTCTTATCTACGGCGTCTTCCAAGCTAGCCTCCGTTAGTTTCTCGGCCAGCTCTGCGGGGACAGGCTGTGGCCGCACCTCCACCTGCGTCGGCAGACTGACGCTGTCACTGCTGACTGAGAGGGTGGCGTCGCGCTCTTCACTCGGAGACAGGACAGGACTCAGCAGAGCAGGGGCCGTTGAGGTCGTGGCCAGCAGAGTTGAGGTGTTGTCCAGAGGGGGTGTAAAGTTAAGTTGAGATGATGATGAAGCCCCAAGGAAGTCGTCTGACAGCAAGAATATCCAAACAGCAGAGTAAGTGAATGATTCGAAGTGTCAGTTATCGTTCATACTGCATATTTGATTAAAACTGAGATCAACATACCCTCCTCTTCCTCTTCCCAGCCCAGGGTCTCTGTGTGTGTCGTCTGTTCTGCTCTCTGCTTTAATGCTATTCTCCGTGCCTCCTCCTAAAAAGGCACAATCAGAATCAATTTTTACCCCCTGCAATGATGCAGCATCATCAACTTGTTCTTGCATCATTGTTCATAAGAGCTGAAGTATGTTAACATCTGTTACTATACTTCTAGTACCTCTAGTATTATGAAGGGTGGAAAATCCTCATCATGTCTTTGCCCTGCAGGGCTCCAGACTGCCCCTAAGGGGGGGCATTTTGCCCCTAAAATTTGAAACAGTACAAGTAAAAAAAAATTGTATCTACTTGTGCATGTGCAACCAGTAAATCTGCTGTTTTTTTAACACCATTTAAACATGGAAGGGGGAACTCAAAGAACTGGTATCTGTCATTACAGGTGGCAGGCCAATATGTGTGAGGGTCATGAATGAAGGAAATGTGAATATTTGCTGTGTGCGCCCCTAAATTTCCTGCTTGTACTCCTAAGATTTTAAGTTAGGGGTCTCTGTGCTCTAAATAAAAATGTTAGTCTGGAGCCCTGCCCTGCAATTGAAAAGCTAAAGCAAGTGTCCAGCAGGTGGCACCAAAGATAATATCGGACGACAGTCTGCAGAAAACAAAAAGCTTACCTGGTCCAACTGGAAGACTTTGTAGAAATACCTCTGCCAAAATTCTGAGTGAGCTACAGCTGCTGGCACCTGTGGATAAAATAACAGGGATATAAAACACTCCTTATCTGTTTTATTGATTCAAAGCAAACTCAGGCCAAACGCCATAATAATAAATGTTGATACATGAAAAAACAGATACCATTTTGGTATATAGCGCTCGTATAGAGGGACTGTTGACCAAAAGCTCTGAGATCTCCCCTTTCTTTTCTTCCAAACTGAAACCTGACAGCCAGTTGTCGAACTGCTCTGGGGGTCCTACACAAAAAATACAACAGAAAAGAAACAGAAATGGATAAATAATTAAGCATGCATCTTGCACCACCCACCTCTGTTTACAGCCATCTCAAATGTATCACATTTTCCACACAAACCTCAATGATACTTTTTAAATATTTCTGAATGAAATAAGACATCACACAACTCCAGCAAAGGCTCTGGCTGAAAAATCTCATTAGCATAAAACTCTTGTTGATGCTTTATAAAATGGCTGAGGAAGAAAAATGAATAAAAGGGCAGCTTTTAAAGTCAACACCGATTTCAGTCACTTTTTTCTAAGACTTTAAATGTCATCACAGATGGAGGAAGTACAAAACAAAGTATAATACAGCTTCTTGTGGATACAGAGGAACTTAAAAAGCTAGACTACTTAAAGTGTCAGCATCATCCAACTCCTTGGCTTGGATGGGTACTGTCTTACCATCAGGCTCATTGCAGTATGTAGCGGGGTCAGCTTGCAAACTGTAGAGACGTGCCTGCAGAGAAAACAAATGCTCAGCAGGGCTTGTTTTGTGTCTTCAAGCACATCATGTGTTGAGGTTTTTTCAGTCTTACAGGCTCTGATAACACTAAGATCAGCCCTGAAGCATCACATTGTTAATTGTATTTCAATGATATTAACCAATAAGAATTCAAGTGGCCCATCTCACAGAGTCATTTAGAAACTTGTAATTCTGTGGTTCTGTTACAAAAGCTGGTAACTCCTCATGTCAGCTCACCTTGGAACTGTCGTAAACCTCGGTAGTTCCCGCCGGTGTTGCCACCAATGTGATGACATCACAGTCAATGGTTTTATCAGGGGGTGGAGCAAGTGTGTCTGTTATAACTCCCAAGAAACTTGAGAGGCTCTTCTTCACCTTTTCTGTGGTCTCCGAGGAACCTTCCACCTTAAAAGCAGAAGAAACACACACGTCAGATTCATGCTACTGTGTGTACATATGACACTAACACTGACTAAGGACAAAAACAAAAAACATTTCCCCCCACAAGGGCTGCAACTTACTGCAAGCTTGTTTCTGACAGCGGTGGCTGTTGCCACAATTGAGCAGGTTGTGTCATGCTGCACCACAGTGGAAAACTCTGTCAGGTCTCTCTTTATGAATTCTAAGGCCTCAGTCGACTGGAAAGAAGAAGAGAGTACGCAATCAGAGCAAAATCCAGATTCATCAACTTATAATAATTTTTTTTTTTTTTTTACGATGCAAGGATAAAAGCTAAAAGTCAAGAATTAAAAGCAGCCATATATGAGTCAGTTTTGAGTGAATTAAACTGGGATGAGTCAGCATGCCTGATTACCTCAGCAGGGCAAAGTCTGGAGCTCTGACAGCAAAGACTCTTTAGACAGATAACAGTTTAGCCTGAGGAGCTCAGGCAGCATGTTTGGTCATAAGGAGATAGCAGCTCTGACATACAGGATGGTGTCAAACCAGAAAGAGCCTAACAAGTATTTCAAGTATTCCAGAATACCTTTTAAATTTCACAGGCTGTAAATGTCACTTATATCACAACCAATTAAGAGTTTGCTGCTATTTGTTTCAAAGAGCAACGAGATTATTGAGAGAGATGTGCAACTGGAGTGCTTGTCAAGACGTGATGAGATAAACGCATGAATAACCTTTCCAGATCATTGACTGACACAAATGATTTGAGTGACATTACAAAGCTGTTAAAAAAAAGGTTAGCCACCCTTTCACAGGAGGTCCAGTAAAATCACAGTGAAATATTCCACACCAGCATTTCTGGAGGTGAGATTTAGATGAAATACAACTCTGAGGAAACATTGTAAATACTGACAGATGAATGAAGATGTGTTTATTTCCACGCTGTGGACGTGCATTACCTTCTCTTTGACGGCCTGGATGCTCTGCTGAAACCAGCCTCCCCACCAGCCTTCTCTGTTAGCACACACAGTGACACGTTAGCTAACTTATTTGGTTCAACAAAATCGAGCAGATAAAAGTACAAACATGACACCACAACTACAGGACCGCCGCACATTTACCAAATGTACACATTGACCTGTCAGTGTGGCGATACCTCGGACTCACTGGCTGTCAGCTGTGGACTTTCTCATGGTATCCTCCTTAGCTAACTGACGTTACATACACAGAGCCTAGCGAGCTATACGAGTTTGCTAACGTCAGCCACCAGTGCGGCACCAGCTGATTTAACGAACCGAGCCACACGATTACGGTTGCTTTGGCAACACAGAAATGCTAAACACATAAACAAGCTGCGTGTACAGTTCACTGCTGATTACTGCGTTATTTCAGCTGCTCCATACCACAGCTAATCAGGCTAGGCTAACGCTAGCACTGGATATGTTTTGGTAAACAAATGCACTTCCTGGACGGATTCCTGCAGGCTTGTTTGAACGACGCCCGAGGTAAATAAATCAACTAAATCCAGACTCGCAACACAACGAGGATCATAACATGTGTACGGTGTCGGCGCGCTGTCTTACATTATAATTTAAAACTAAAACTAAAACTGCGAGTTCACTCTTACCCTTCAGCCATCTTCAGACGATGACATCATCAGTATTTACTCAACTCAAGCCCTGCCTGCATGGTTTTAGAAAACGCACACGTGGTGCAATATGACTTCCGTACTGTTGTAAACAGACAGTCACAATCACTAATGCACAGACTATTTAAGTTTTACATATTTTTCTTTCCAATGTAAAAGCAGCAAATGTTTATTTGTGTTCGAAGTGTCTACTACGGTGGCTGCAGGAGACCAAATAGGACGGCAACGCTCCAGACTAAAGCCAGTGTTGATCCGAGAGCAACAGTAGAGGTAGGAGTTTTTCTCCATTGTTTTGTGTGTAATATATGTCTCACACACACATATTATAGAATTACCATTTTAAAATTAAATCAATTACTGCATGAAAATACTAAAGCACTAAAGCAATCAGCCATACCTGTGATTGTTTTTAAGAAAATGTAGACTAGGCCTACAAGCTCTAGTTTGTATGCAGAAATCTACAGGCCTAACAATGAAGAATCTGTCACTTCTGTTGTGAAGTTTACCTCATTTACACAGTAATGAGCTAAACACAACAGAAATATATTTCTCTACAGTAGGCTATACTACCATTTGTGCCAGAAAGAAAATCTGCCCAACTACTACCTTTTTAAAAACACATTTTTAAAAAGGTAGTAGACCATTTAAATAAATCGTAAATTCAATGAACGAGAAATATACCGTGGAACAAGAAATTTTTGTGGGGTGACTGTTCTGGTAATGTAATGTGATTGAAGTGGACTTATCTCAGGGGAAAGCACTGATTTGAAACTTGTGTTTAAAGCTCTGGAAGTCATGTTTTCTATGTGAATGAATGTGTGAAAAGTAAAAAAGGAAACTGTGAAAAGAACCTGCATCTAAACAAGGGGAAATTCTATGATTGCTTAATGAGGAAACAATGACCTACGCACATAAAGGTTTTCTTTTTATTTAAACTCATTTAAATAATCATTTAACCAATTAGACGCACATCAAACCAAAGAAATGTATCCTGCACAAACCTTTGCTTCTTGGCCCATTATGCTGGCTAACCAGTGTTTAGTAATTCCAACCTGAATCCCCACATCAGTCTCGTTCTTGGTGCAACTGTGGACGATGTGCATGTGACCGTATAGCATATGCACATGGAGCACCAGCAGCTGTGCTTTCTCCTCATCAGTATTCTGGGTGAAAAGGGGGCTGTGGGCTTTACTGAGCACAAAATGAAAAAGAACAGGCAACAAGCCCCTGGAAGTGTGTTGTCTCTTAATTGAAGTTCCCCTTTATCCAGACGCTGCACAATGTGTGCGTATGTCCTGCAATATGTCTCCCCTGTCCAGCCCCTCAATCCTCTTAATTGGGTCTTTCAGGCCCCTAATTAACTCTGTTAATGCAGGTTGTGCCGAGCCAAGTTAGTACAAGTGCTTCTCATTGATCAGTATCTGAAGCAGTTAACTTATCCATCTGCCTACATGTGCATGGTGTGATAGTGTTTGCATGATATTCAAGTCACTAGAATGTGTGTTATCATCAGTGTGTCTTTTGTGGTGTTGATGACTTTAGTGGTCAGTCCACTGATGGGACATTTGGGCTGGGAGCTTTTATTTGTTAGATTTTTTTTTTCATTGAAATTGTACCTTTTTTTTTTATACAGACAACTTTTTCTATTTCAATCAGTCTGTACAACATCGAGCTTTTGTAACCTACTGTATATTAAACTGCCAATAATTATTAAAGCAGTTAAAGTCATCATCTGGGCCAGTTATGAAAAATGCTGGTGGCACATTAATGATAATAATCCTGTGATAAATATCATTAAAAAAAACAATACTATGAAAAAATGCTTTTAGTTTAGTTACGCAGGACATTATTTGTGATAAAGCCTTTTAACATCATGTTGCCACGTATATTTAGTAGGCTACGTGAATATTTCGTCCGGCCCTGCTGAAATGACCCTTTTCTGTATAATTGTGTTTAATCTTCAGAGTTAATTGTGCACAACATAGTGACTAAAACCAGTGCTGCCACTGCTGGTTAGCGTATGCTAAAGAGCATCATGATGACAGCAGCGGCTGACCATAATGGCACACAGAGGACCTGCCCATATTGTATGATTTAAGAAGCATATCCATTACACACCACACTCATCACACTCACACACAAACACACTCCAGACTGCTGATGCCATACCGTGGGTTAACACCATCTGGTGCCGATCAGGAAACACCAGCTTTGCACAAGTCAGTGTCTCTAATTATCTACCTTGAGCAAAGGGAGGCAGATCCCCACTAATCTCCACAATGTGTTCTGCTTCCCATTCCCACCTGTGCCCAAATAAAAGGGGGGGTCTTGTGGGAGGACCAGAGGTCTCTGTGTCAAGGGACCAGGGACCAGGTGACGCTGCAACGCCGGTCCCCATGACAGAAGCTCTACTGCTTGGTTTGGCTGGCAGCTGCCTCCCCCCACTGAGACATCCCACAGCTGACAATCCCCCAGTACTGACAGGGGCTCTTTACAGTGTCAATAGCCTCATATATTAGAGCTAACCGCCTTTGTGGCGAGCGAGGGTGTCAGGCCTTTTGGCCCGACAGCGCTTGTTACCATGATGAAATGTAGATTGAATGGAGGGGGTCTGTGTCCCAGGCACGAGAGCTTGGACTCCCCCAGCCTTTGTGTCCCACGCATGGCTATTGTTCAGACCTATTCAGGGCTCTCAGGAGGAGCAGGAGGAGGGGCAGGAGGGAGGTGGGTGAGAATGAGTGTTACATCTCTTCATTTCTCCCCTGATCTCCAGCTCATCTGTCAGCCGTGGGAGGATAAGCATGTATTTTACACGCTTGATTTGTTGCTAAGTGAAGGCCAGCCATTGTTGGGTCGTTTGACTAAATCATGTTCATGGCAATCACTGTGTACAATAGTTGTGTTTGTGGTTTAGTTGAGTAATCATTGTTATCAGTCAACTAGAAGTTGATTTTTAACACCAATGCAACAACATTTGACTGCAAGTTTGTGCTGCTAATATGCAGATATTATCAATTCCAGAACTTGTGTTAAACTGCCCACATTATGTGCTCTGCTTTGGATCTGCCCTTTGTCCATGTTCTTATGAGACATTGACAAATCGTTGGCGTGGAGCTAGGGACATGGCCATGTCTGCGTCAGACAAAAGTGACGGGCCTTCCTGGCGCCTGTGTCGCCCTTTCATCTCCTACACCCTGTTGAGGTGAAGATGGATGGTTCCCCTGGCTCAAGAGCACCACATTCAACCTCTGTGCCGGCGCATTGTCTCGCCCTTCTGTCCCTTCCTAGCTCTTTAGAGGTTGCTCTGTCCAAAGCTGGTTAGCAACCAATGACACCCTTTCCTAATCATCCATTCTTGCATAGTCCCCTTGTCTCTCTCAGCACCCATAAAACCCCTTCTGTTTAGTTAAGATGTTGCTGCATTGTTCTCACACAGCTGATGTGTATTTGTGAGTAGATGTGTAAAATCCCTCCAAAAGACTGCCTTGTAAAGAGAAAAGAAAAACACCTGACAGAAATTGTTTAGCTATGACTTGTTCAGACTGAACAATCACCAACCAGAGAAATAAACTTCAGTGTAATTAGTTTGGGCTTATATCAATGAAAAAGGAAGGCAAACAACAGTTGTTATTATATAAAAAAAGAAATTTTAATTTAAGAAAATAGAAATCCTGCACAATAGGACACAGCAGTTACTTTTTCAGTCAGTTTTCATCATCACAAATATCAGATAAATTACAGTCTTTGCTCCTCTCATAAAAATCCCTTGTGCATTTAGAATATTTCTGTATCAACAAGAGACAACTGATCAACAATAGCAGCAGTTTGCATGGCAGAGGATATGTACAATATATACAAATTGTGGCACAAGCCATTATTTTTCAGAAGTTTGTTCAACAATATTCTCTGTTTGGGTCAAACAGCAGAGGTCAGTTCTGAGGAAGCCCTGCTCACTTGTTCATAGAGAGGCTGTGTAATGTGGAGGTAGTGGTGGGCAGAGGCTGGCAGAGTGAGCAGGGGCAGGGCATGCCGGGGAAGTGCCTGTAGGAGCCGGTCAGGTGGAGGGGATCCTTCAGCAGACCCTGCACTGGCGCATGAAAACCCAGGAAACTGGCGGATGGAGGGGAGTGCGGGGCTGGTGCTGAGGATGGAGTGGATGAGTGATGCTGCAGAGGCGTGCTGCCCACCAGAGAGTGCAGGGACTGGGCCAGAGGATGCAGAGGGAGATGGGCTGTGGGGGCTGCAGGGGCGATGGAAGGGTGGGCAGCAGAGCGGCTCTGGACAGCAGCACTGCCTCCATAAACATCCCCCACCAGTTTCTTCATCTCCTCCAAAGAGCTGGACAGCATGAGGATGTAGTTGCGGGCTAGCAGCAGGGTGGAGATCTTTGACAGCTTGCGGACCGAGGGGCCATGAGCATAGGGCATGACCTCTCTCAGGCCGTCCATCGCCTGGTTCAGATCATGCATCCTCTTCCTCTCCCGACTGTTGACTTTCAGCCTCAGGTCTTGCACCTCTTCCTTGCTGAGCTCAGACCTGGTTTTGGTCTTACCGACCTCGTCGCAGTGCTCCATCCTTCTCTTGCTGGCCTCGCTTCCTCCTCTGTTTTCTTGGCAGTATGTCTGGAACATCTTGTTGGAGAAGAAGCTCTCAGCTGAGTCATCCACCACCAGGTCCGGGGATGAAGAGCGGCTGCAGGTGGAGCCAGCATCAGAATCCATCTTGGTTTTCAGCAAGAGAAATGGAAAAAAAAAAAAGATCCAAAAATTCAGTTTAACTCTAAACAACAAGAGCTTGAGCTGAGGATTCGATGTCTACAGATGCTTCCAAGTTCTCAGTTTTCAGGCTTCCTCAGTTCCCTGTAGTGTCGCCACAGTCTCACTTCTCTCAGTCTGTGCTGTTCAGTGTAAGGAGATGTCTGTCCACAGGAGTGAGTCTGTCTAAACTGTCACCCTCTGGGCCCACTGGGGTGTATTTATACCGCAGACACAACAAAGGAACAATAAGCCGCATAATGAGACACTTAGAGCCACAGCCAATCGCAGAGGGGACACACTTTCACCCCCCTCTTACACCTCCTTCCTGCAGCCCCCACTGCACCTTCCCACACCCACATTTAATGCCCCCCCAACCCCGATAAACCCCCCTACACATTAACCAAAACAGGGGGATGTTCACATGTTGTGTTAAGCTGTCCACCTAGGAGTTCAGAATTTTAAAAATAGTATGCATGATGATGAAAGTTCAGTTTAACAAGTAGCCTATCCCCCGAAAAGTGAAGTGAAAGTGAGAGTGAAGCCCAAAACAGATCACCATTTTTACTACCCTGCTCCATAAAGCCAAATATATGATGCCTTCAAGGCCTTATTTACATATGGTAGCCATGAGACATCTCGGAGAAAGGTATGAAGCACCATATGAGGTTCTTAAACATTTAAAGAACAGTGTTAATGGCAGACTAGGTACAATTCAACCAGGATCTCGAGACAAAAGGGGTCAGATAAATTTGACTTGGCTCCCCAAACAGTCTGTGAAATCACTTCACTATCACTGGAAGGGGGTCCTTCAGATGGGGAGGAGGTAGTTAAAAAGATACTAAAGAGTGGGCACAGTATTGTCTTCCACTAATTCAAGCGGAACGCTACAAGCAACTTTCTCAGTTTTTTTTTCCCTTTTCTTTTTTTTTTTTGCATATCCTTTCTGTTGATATGATAAATGTTGGATAAACTTTCAACAAACTATATCTGAAGTAAAGTGATATATGGATTCCTCTCAGGCTTGATGTGAGACGTATACTGTATCTGCTGAGCGGATTTTGTGGCTGGATCATCAAACATCTCTCCCTTTCTCTCTGGTGTTCAGAGGCTGGGTTTCTCTGTTCGGCTCTGGAATTTCCTGCCTCGTCTCTGCCAAGCAAAGCCTCCAGTGAGGCGTTGCTGTAGGGCCAGGAGTTTGAAAATATGATAATGCAGCTCTCATGTGTTACACCATCCTGGGCAACAACAGAGATTTGCAAAAACACCGGGTTGTGTGAACTTTGGATGCAGCATTGATTGTCGCCTGGAGCACTATCATTGTATATATACAGGGTTTTATTCAGTTCAAAAGGAGGAAACAATTCAGGGGTGTCATGGCTGGAATGTGCTGTGTTTCATCATCTGTTTGCTTTTCTCATCTTGGTGCACAGTAGGACTCCCTGGTTTATATTTACCCAACGCTCTCCTCCAGACATCGACGTCTTTGTGGGATTGTTGCACAGTTGTCTCTTCAAGTCAATTTGGAGTGACCACTGATTTAGAAAACATACTATAGTGTTCACTCTTCTCCTGTACACCAGTGCTGTATTCACCAAATTCACCCTAATCAGGGTGGAGGCTGCTTCTACTACACTTATACAGATGTTAAAAACCATTATCAACATCCCTCTTTTAAAAAAATATAATTACACATCATTAGTAACAGCCAATGCAGAACACAATATATCCAAAATAATACTTAATCTTAGTGGGTAAAAGGATAGTATATTTTTAAAAAAACAGGTGCAGTCTTATAAAGGCTACGAAGATGGCTTCAAGTCCATTAATCCAACTTCTCAGACTCAAATAAATCTCCAAATTGGCAGTATCTACCTCTCTTTGACAACGATAGATTATCAATTGTCACATTACTGGATAATTTCTCTTAGTGAAATACACTGCAACTGGACCAATAACTTTTTGCACTTTATGTAACTGCATGTAATTTACCACACACACATCGATATGTAACTAAATCAACAACATCCTTTGTGTTGCATGAAGTCATTCTGCTTGTTTATCCTTGTTTGCTTGTATTTTTACCTGAATGGAAGGACCAAGCATGTATATTTGAGTTAAAAGTTTTTGCACATGCTCTGCATTTATAAATTTAGAAATACAAGTATTCTGTTTTTACTGAACTTCCCTCACTGTGTCTTCTTTATTAAGAACTGAAAAACATGGACCCACAAAAAGTTAGAGGAGTGGGAATCAAGAGGGCCCTCAGGACCCCCCTCCACAGTAGCATCAGGGGGCCCCGCAGGGTGCTTTGGCTCAGCCAACACTCAGTGATATTATAATTGGGAAACCTTGAGAGCCAACATGGGCCATTTATTTGGAGCATATGGATTTTCCCATCGTTAGGCCCGGAGCCAACATGGCTGCTGGACTCTTCTCTGTTAATTGGGTCAGGTCCTAATTAACTATGTTGGACACAATGGTCCAGATTTCATCCTTTTTCTAGTCTTTCAGACATTTTAATGGCTAGTTCTCTGCCACACCTTTCACTTTGTTTTACACAGTCCAGAGAGAAGGAAATGACCAATAATGTTTCTTTAATCCTCTTAATAATGAATCTATACCGTAAATTGAGTTGAAAGGGGCCAAAGGAACTCATTAACTGCACATGAAATTAGATTTGTGAAATTGTCACTCATATAAAATGAAGAAACAGCTAAAATGTGTATATGGATCATTATTAGGGGCTCTAACCTAATAGAAGGAGTGTAATCAGACCCTCTCTTACTCCATTATTGTATTCATGAGTCAGATAAATCCCATTCTCCTGCTCATTCTTATTCTTATTCATGTGTTTACAGAGGCAACGGGCCACACAGAGAGACACAAGGATCTCTGAGCTTTGCATTTTACAAATGAAAGCGTAGCCACCCTCCATGTTTCCACATAATCCTTCAATTTTTAACCCTGCATCAGGGTGTTTGACTTTCTTCTCTGGATGCCACCTTTCAGGACCCTTCAGCCAATTCAAGGGCTCTGTGACGGACTTATTTTGCGCTATAGAGACCCCCTCTCTGCTGCCTCACGGGGTGCACTCCAATGAAAGTGCTCAGGTGACCAGAAAATGAGGGCATTATCACAGGCATATGCTTGTTGCGACAGAGGATCAGGCTAGATTAGGGCCTATCATGGCTCAATAAAGCACTAAGCTGAAGAGCAAACCTGCACTGTGTACCATAAGGCCTCCTTCACTCTCCGCTGGTCATTGTTTAACAGGATCAGTGGCTTGATCTTCTGTATACACACGCAGACACACACACACTGAGCTTTAATCTGAGCATGTGGTCGAGAGCAGAGCGGACACGCAGAAGCTTTTGTTTGCCACTATTTTTCTCAATGTTGCTTGGATATCAAGGCTCTGAGATCAAAATAGTTGCAGGAGAGGTGATCAGCAGCAGCAGATGTGGTCAGCATCCTTCATCTATGGACGCAAGTGTTTCCAATGTCTGGGGAGAGAGATATAAAATTGTTTCACAAAGTGTCTGAACGGGCTGACAAGTGTTTCTGAGAACGGAGAGTGCTGCCCTTTGTTATCTCTCACCGCTGGGACAAACCGCTCAGTGATTTATTCATTTACACTGCCTGAAACAATTGCATTATCCCAGCCACAACAAAAAGACACAAAGACACTATGAAAATCCCCTAGGATGTTTATGAGTCACTAAAGAGTCCAATAACTTTCCCCTTCATCTTTAAGCAGCCACGGAGGATTGCATGCTGAGGAGGGCTTCAGGGCGAGGGGAGTCAGGAGGGGGATCCAGGCCCAGGGAGAGATGCTGATTATGGGGAGGATAAAAGGAGTCCAGGCCCTCTCCTCTGGAGCTGAATGGGACTCGGTCAGCAGGCTGTCCCATACACCGACCTACTCCATGCTGCTAGAACTTCATAAATTACCCCACAATTACCCCGGGGGGACACCGAGGGAGGAAAGACAGGCCAGAGGGGGAGAGAGTGAAAGGCAAAAGAGCAGAACTGGTTGCTGAGCAAACCGGCATCAGGAGTACGGGCCAGGTCCAGATGTTGGCCTTCAGGTTGCAGGGACCCAAATGATGGCAGTCTCCTGAAAACTGTCACCACCATATGAGGAAGATTCACATCTTGAAGCGAAGTTAAAAAAAAACAAAAAACAACTTCTTATAATGAACAAAAATTTGAATTCTAAAGAATTAAAGTCACTTTTTTTTACTATTGATTCCATTCATCAGTGATTCTGCTACGTGCCGGTCTGGTAAGATTAGCAGGTAGCTAGTGTTGGTTTACATGAGTTTTTGTTTTGTTTTTTGATTGATTGAGATTTAGATCTTTATTGACAACAGATAAATGTTCACAAAAGAAAACATACATCGACACAACTGTTGCCAAAGGGATAAAAACACAAAAAGTCGACAGCATATTTCCACTGGTCCCTTTAGTGAGTGTGTCCGTGTGTGTCTGTGGGTGTATGTGCATGATGTCCATGAGGGGAATGTGTGGGTGTGCCTCCACACAGAGAAATTGGGATTCGAGGACATATTTCGAAAAACAGTAACTATTATAAAATTAACAATATTAAAGATATACAAATACCCAGCTACAAAAGACAACAACCACAATCTTCGATCTCGAGCTAAAAAAGTCGCTCATCTCTCATTGCAATATGCTGTAAAATCTATGTAATCTCTATGATATCTCATTAGAACACATGTTTATCACATGTTACAAACCCTTTCTTTAAAAAGTAGCAGTTAGTAAATGTCTAATTTGATTGGCCAGTTAGCTAACTAAAAAGTATGTGTTTTTTGTAACTCACCATTTAAAAACTGATTTATTTTTTGATTGTTTAACACAGCAAGAGTAGACAATGACTTAGAAATAATACATTTCAGATATACTTAAGGATGTGTGGCCATGAGGAAGATACAGATGCTGTGGATTTGGATTTAAACAGTTGGTAAGTCCTAATCAATCAAGAAACTACATTCACATGCCCACAGGCCTATAGAGGCAATCACACTTGCACACAACACACACTCACACAAAGTGTATCTGTTTGGCATTGTGCTGGTCACACTTTTGAACAGTTGGCCACTCACTGGTGCATGGGGGTGGCTTTGTGTCGGCGGTCTGCAGACTTCTGCCGCTCTGTGCCCCCCTTCTGTCTCCTCCATCCCCCTCGTCTCCGCGTTATCCAGTCTGATAAACCGGGGGACCTGCTCGCCCAGTAATTTCCCTCCCCGAAGCCCAGGCACGACTCCTGCCTTTCATCAGCACCATTGTTTCAGTCTGTTACCTCCGCTGGTGCTCCTTCACCACGGCAACACATGCACACACACACACTCAGACACACAACCCCCCCCTCCTTGTCCCTGTCCCATCTGTGGATAGGCCTGCCATGTGTCTATTCATAAGGGTGCCGGCGGCAACGCCACTGTATGTGGAAAGTACATGATGCTGTCCTTTTGTGAGGGGCTCAGTCCTCAGCTACTTACCGCTGACCCCGGGGTCAACGCACACAATAACCTGAGTGTTGGTGGCCACTGGCTATCCTCATTGGCCGGTGATTGACGAGCTGATCAATGGTGTGCGTGTGTGTGTGTGCGCCCACATGTGTTTGGTTTCTATACAGCCTCCGCAGAGCCATTGAATCAAGTGTGTCTGTTTTGTAAGTATTGGTCTTTTGAAGGCATCAGACTAGTTAGTGACACACAATTGACTTCTTTGGCTTTTAGCATGATGCAGTGAAATGGAGAACTGCAATTTAGCTCAATAGGCACACGCCTTGTCTGGGCATTTCAGAAATCCTGATTGTTGGCTTCAAGGTGTGTTGCTGTGATATTCTATTACAATATTTCAAATTCACTCATATCCCCTCAGCCTGTCATTTTCATATCTGCTTCCTCTCTTTCTTTTTTTTTTTTATAGAACTCACACACACATTCGCTCCACGCACACCCATCACCCATAGGCTCAGGTGGGCGATTACAGACGCACATTAAACCTTAATTCACATATGGCTGGATCTGAATACTGATGAGGGGATCTGCTCCTCTGCCACATTATCGCCTGATGTCCAACATGGCTAAAATGTGGACAAGCCCCCCCCCCTCCGCCTCCGGCAGATCTGTGACTGTGTCTCATCAGAGTGAAAGGAAAACACACACACTGGCTCTCTGAGATAAATAATATTAAGGAGAAAGTCGGGGTTGTGTTGTTCTTCTCTGCAACATCAGGCCATGACCCTGCGGTTCAGAGGCCTCCTGTTGTTTCACGAGGTGAAGGGGGGGTTGACTGTGCACTGTGCACTCGTAGCCCACTCCTCATCTCAGTTTGAAGATGGTGGCATAACACAAATCAAACAACACACAAAGTCCTCTGACTGAGCTGCTGGCAATTAAATGCATTATGGGTAATGTAACAAGTGCATAGACATGATTTAAGAAATTATGTGGCTAGCTGCAATTTTTACATTATTTCAAAATGTATCTTCAGTTGGTCCCGACCTGTTGAATGACTAGCCAGTTGGACAGAGTGCACAATGCCTCTGTGACCATGTAGGCATTCCTTCAAAACAGCTTTGAAAAAAAGGCAAAGCAATCCTTTATTAATACAAAATCTACATTTAAATACATTTTAAAAACACTTTTGAATAAACATTTTTGCCTTGTTGTTTTTCTAATTACATTTAATATATTTTATTACCCTGGGGTTTGCGTCATTAGTGCTGCTTGCTGTATTAAGTTTTTTTTTCTATTGGCAACTGCACACATTGAAATTATGTTGTTTGATTTGTGCGTGTGTAAGGTTATACATCTTAGTATTGTAATTACCATTACTGCACTTCTTTTATTTCATTTTTATGTGGTTGCCAAGCAATGCGTGCATATTTGTAGGCTGCATATTAATATGAAATGTTGTATAGTAATGTGGTTTGTATTTTATTGTAAGTGGTTTAGTGGTTTTCAAAGTGTGGCCCGTGTATCAACAGGGGTACCTGAGGGGGCTCATAGGGGTCCCTGACGTTTTCTTTACTATCATGAGTTCCAAAGTGACAGACAGACAGCCTGTTTGATCATTAGTTTCAAACACTTTCTTTAATAAATAATCTGAAAACAAAAATACAGTGGGATGAACGAATGAGGCCTTGTGGTGTAATTTGTGCCAGTGCCATGATGTGAAAGAGTTTGAACCACTCTCATAGAGGGTTCAATCATCAGGACTAAAGATCTGAACTGGGACTGGAAGAAATGCTCACAATAAAAATCCAGAAACAAATTAGTGACAAATTCCAAATAAACAAATATAACAGCGAGTGAGAAACACAGTTATAGTTCAGAACATTAAAACATCTGAATGATTTTCTCTATCACAACTGAAAATGATCTGTACATTCTCATCGGTGCATCACCATATCTCTCCTTAATGAGACATCAGGCTATTATGTGACTCTGGTTTGCTGTGAAAGGGAAAAACTCTCCACTATAAAAACCTGCCTCTCACACCAGGCTGCTGTCATACGGCTGAGTGGCCTCACAGTGGCATGAGGGCTCAGTGTAGGTTTTACAGCAACCTTTGTTATTAATATCATTCTTTGTCTCACTTTTCCTGTCACGGAGAGACACAGGCCTCTAAGTTTGGCCCCAAAAGACCCTGCCCCGCTGAGCGCTGCATTAAATATCAATACATGTTTACGAGGGCCTGTAAATGCTTGATACAGAGGAGAAGCACTGAAAGAGGGAACCAAGCGCCGCATATCTCCCATGTGCATGAAGATGGAAGGTGGGGCAGAGGAGGAGAGGACACAACATAGAAAAGAGACATAAATGTAAAGGAATATGTAAAGAGCCCAGCAGGGGATCAGATAACTGTCCATGTGTTGCAGCTGTGGTTGGTCTTTTTACCTACCTGAAGCTCCATCATTATTAAACAGAACCTCTTCAAAGTTTTCATTCCTGCTATATGCTTAATTTTCCAAGTAATCTATTATTATAATATAATCTATTATTCATGATGCTAGTTCCTAAAATGATTTAAGATCGGACAGTAATGAGGCACTTCAGACTTACGTACGCAGCACTTGAACAAAAGGTGCCATAAAAGTACAGCTCTAGTGACTGTGTGGCAGTATATTTGGGGGACAGTGGGCAGGAGGGGTTGAGCCTCTGCTCCGGCCTTTAAAAGATTAACCCTGAGCCCACAAAGGCACAGGGGGCTGTGGGGCCAGGCCAGGACGTGAGTGGGCCGCTCACTGGTTAAACATTGGCCGTCTTGGATCTCCTGTCATTGTCTAGTTAGGAGCTCTACCCGGGCCCCTGTTAGCGCCACAGACACATATCTTGGCAGCCGGAGTGAGCCGATACAAAGGCTGTCGGTGCCCGAAAGGCAGAGATGGAGATGTATGGGTCCAGGGTGGGGTACTCGCCACGTGGGGCCCGTTGTCGTAAAGCCCAAAGCAGGACAGATTGGACAGCAGAGCCCCCCCTGAGTCCTTCTCTTTTTGTGTGTCTCTGCGCTGTGACAGTGATAAACGGGACACATAACCTTCCAGAACAACAAACAGACACTGCCTCATTTCCCCAATGTGGGCGAGGGCAGGCATAAAGGAGGTGCCATCCCATTAGAGCCTGGGCTCAATGTTGCTGCGGTTGAGGCAAAGACAGGCACAGGAGCCACTCGAGCGAGGGCCCCCCAGCCGAGAAGGGACAGCTCTGCTGTTTTGTTTTCTCAAAAAAGTGTCATATAAACTCTCCTTAATTGGTGCTCCATAAAATTAGCATCTCCAAGCTGATTAGATTTCCTCTCTCCTCAGATTCTATTGTGTCTCTCAGTGACCCCATCCCTGCCATTCACTTTCAGCCCTTTCACAATTTTATTGGGCATCAGAGAAAGAGGAAACTCATGTAAGATTGTGCCCTTTGCCCTCCACTTCTCCTCCTCTCATTTGACTTTACCAAGTCCCTTTTGAAACGACGGCCTTCTGTTCAGCCACCGAAAAGTAAACTCATGATAATACAATGAATTTTGTTATGTTAAAGTGGCCTCCAGTCATCTCACTCGCTGGCTTTCACTTTGTCCCACAGTTTGAGTGAAACCTTTTGTGCTTTCGTTTATTTATGGTGCAGTCCACATGCCTTTTTGTCTTCCCCTAACCCAAACCTGCAGAACTACTTGAATAACCATTGGGGACAGGGTGTGAGCAATTGAAAATGCTTCTAAATAGATTAACCACACTTCCTGAATGTAGAGCCGTTGTGTCTCGCGAAATCAGGATTGCAAAAGTTTTTCCTTCAGCAAAACCCTGTTTATAGACACGTCAGAGCACCACAGACTGAAATATAATCCCATTAACTTTGAATGGCAAGTCTATTACTCTGTTGCATAATGTGTCTCGCACGGCATGGATAATCACCATCTCAGTGGAAATGGCGGTGAGATAAAGGGATTTGTGATGCTTTGACATCTTTATGGATGGAGTAATATGGTTGGTGGGACCATAAGCTCCCAGCAAAAGTCCGCGACGTGTACTTCAGCCGCTCTAAAATGCCGTTCAGAAAGAGTGATGCTCGACAGAGTAAGTTCATTATGGGTTGTAATCTTTTCTCGTCATTTTACTGGACTGGATCTCTATACTATGTTTGCTTTAATATGAGACAAACGTGTGTTGAGGCGGAAATTTATGTCCACTGATGAGCTGCATTTATATTGAAGGATTAGCATCTCTAAACATACAGTTTATGGGCAATCTCTACGTTTCTGAATCATGATAAAAGATGACATTCAAATTATCTGGTCGCAGTAGGAAGATTAGGAAGGATTATTTTGCTGCGCTGTATCGTGTGTTGAATCTTCAGATCCCATACCCAGATAAAATGCTTTGATATTCAGATTGACTGTTTGCTCCAAAAAATACTGGTGTTCTAATTTGTGCCTTTGCTTTCATAAATTAGATTAAAATCAACAGTTTTAGCCAAAAATGAACCAGAGTGTGATCAGTGTGTCAGACAGCAGTAGGAGGGACACATGAGGTTGTTGAGGTCGGAGGGATCATTCATATACGCATATCATGGGGAAAGTGAGGGTTAAAGAGTGGGAATGTATCCAGACATTGTGATGCAAAGGGCACGGGAGGGTTAAATCAGGTTCTACTCAGCCCCCTGACCCAGGAGCTCTTTGATGCTGCAGCCTTCAGGACATGGGTCCCCAAGGGGGGGCCTCAGTGTGCCGTGGCCCTGGGACCGGACCGCTGCCACAGAGTCAGCGGGATTTGGGGACATGCTTTTGTCCCCAAAGAAAATGTACGTGGCTTTGGGTGGGGCCGGGGGAAAGGTCACATACAGGGAGCATGGGGAGAGAGGGGTGAGATCAAAACAAACAGATCACTTTCTCAGAGAGCCGTTCTGTGAAGCAGGAGAATTATCATATATTATCACGCACAATATAAAACAACTACTGATAATTTTGACACCATTGTCCTATCACAAAGTTTAGATTATAGAAAGATTATAAAAGAAAATTGGGAATATCATGTTGCATTCTGGTTAACAATATTATCTTTAATGTAATCACAGACAAGATTCTTAAAGAAATGTTTCAAATATTGATACCCAGAGTTGATTAAAACCCCTCAGATCAATACTGACTGATATGTGGAAGTAGGTGCACCATGACACACAAGCATCACAACAGTAAAGACCTGTGAAAAGAAGACACCCTGCAGGTTAAGACCATCTCACATAATCGCACACTGATCACCTGTACTCTGATATAGCCTACCTTTTATTTTAACTTGACTGTTGAAAATGCTTCTCATCTTCAACTTGCATTAGCCTACTGTTGTGTGCTGAACTCCAAATTGCTACCACTTATTGGCATCAGTTTGTTCGTATGGCCCATGTGCCTGCTACCAAACCACATTTCATTTAAGATAAGTTGCTGAATTTAATAGCGGCACCCAGGATATTAGGAGATAAATCAAGTGAGAAATCAAATTAGAAAAGTGTCATTCACACAGATCCTTTAATCTGGGAGTAAATGATGATTTAACAACAGAGATGTAGAACCTGCTGTGCATTTAAACTGCTATTTGGATGATTTTGTTCTCCTCAATTATGACTATCATTGCATGTGATGCTGTTTCCTACAATTAGCCTTTTCTGAGTACTGCGCTGTTAAATTGTGTGTGGGTGTTTATGAGTAGTTTTTAAGCGCAGCCTTGAGAAAAAAAAACAAGAAAAGGCCAATCAGTGTTTTTATCAGATTCAAATGTTTAGATCACCATATACACTTCCTTCATTGTGCACCTGTTTGAGGCTTGAGTTTCATTTATCATTACTGTAACGGCAAAAGGTTTTTTAGGAATTACAGCGCCTTCTAGTGGCTGCATTTAAATAAGTCACCATTTGATGAGTGAAACAGAAAACAGGACTCTCCAGCCCTGAGGAAACATAAGTCAATGCACTGACAGTGAACAAACCTGAACTCACCTAGTGAAGCAGAATGATCTCTCTGACATTTATTTGACTCATTGCATCATGTCATAGATTTGATATTTACAATTTGTATTCATGGCGTTCACATCAGTCATTTACTAATGCATATAGTAATACAATCATTTTATTTTCTGATTCTTGGTTTTTTAAATCTCCCTGCAGTAAATGGGTATTTTGATTTCCCGCTTTGACCTCGCTCTCTCTCTCTCTCTCTCTCTCTCTCTCTCTCTCTCTCACTCACTCACTCACTCACACACACACACCAGCTCACATCTCTGTGTGCACTACTCTGCCAAAGGCTAAGACATTCATTTAAGATAGATGGAGTGTATACGAGTCAGTCATTTTCACTCTTTCCATGAATAATGCAGTGCAGCCAGCTGATGAGGCACATTTGCTTGTCAAGTTGAGAAGCAGGCGCACGGTTACATAAGAAGAGGGCTGTGGCTGAGGATTTCCGACAAGCCCGCCTTTGAAGACAGTACCCCCAGCACCTTCACCTCCCGCTGGGACATAACGCCCGCCTCATAGGGCCTGGACTCACCACAACTGACTGGGTCTAAAGAGATAGTGCTGGAATGATCAAAGAAAACACTCTGAGGCTAAACTATCCCAGAAGAATAATTATTGTTTAGAAAAAGCTCTACAGTTCTCTATGCTCTGGCTGGCGGTCTGACTGTCTCTTTGTAACTCATCAGATGGGTATTTACAAGAACATAACAATGGACGTTGTACAGACACAAGCATTTTCTCTTCGTGAGAATTTTGGATTTACATCATCTACATGTTGCCCACTTCCTCTCATATCCGTGCAGGAGCTATGGGGCTTTTCTTTTATATTTAATAGCCTCAGTGAGTTTCAAGAAGTGGCCCAGACCGAGGCCAACACGTGCCTCCTCAATCATTTATGAGAGTTAATGCAGAGAGCGAGGGCAGGCAGCAACAACCTGCTCCCCTAGGAGACCTGCGGGCACAAGGAAATTACAAATCAGATGCTATAAACCACACTGCCAGCCAGCAGAGAAGAGAAGAGCTGAGGACTTGGCTGGTATTAAAACCTGTCCCACTGCTTTCTTTATGCATATGTTAGAGAAGTGCTGATAAACCGCAAAAGACTGGCTCTCCTGTTTGTGCACTTCCAGGCGCTAATCTTGTGCATTTCTGATTAAAGAACAGCACCAGTAAACAACTTGACTTCCCTCGGGGTGGGGTGTCGCTCCTTGCAGTGTGAATCTTATGTAATTGCAAACTTTTTACTCATTTTTTATTTACACAGGAGACATGAGAGATGTGTGAAAACAGCAGACATTCACTCAACTCCAGTCAGTGCTCATACACATTTAATTTACTCTATATTCAAGTATCATAGAAAAAAAACACAATATCAACAACGATATAGCACCTGGCCACACCAATACCAAAAGCAGAAAAAATATCTCATTCATCCAGGTGAGTGCCGAAGCCGATAACAGAATTCCTCTCATATTTGGCAGATAAATTGTCATACTATCTCCTCCCATTTCTCTCTAAATCTACCGCTCTAAAGCTCCTCAACTTTGGGGAAAAGAGACAGCGGTGATATCCTAGGGCAGAGGAAGCCTCTTTCTCTCTCCTTCTCCTCCTCCTCGCCTCTCTCTTGGAATAGTAATTTAATTCTGCTGACAGTTTATCCTGCGAATAAAAGAGATGAAGAGGAGTAAAGGAAGAGCTGGAGGGGCTCACGGTTGTGTTAACTTTGTCCTTCCCTTTTTTACCTTTTATGCTAAATGACAAAAGCTTGGAGCGAACAAGGATAATTACAGTCATGGGTGTTGTGCAACATACAAATCCCATGTAGCTCATGGGAACAGCATAATTCACTTAAGACGTGTCCACAAATAGATACACCTCTAGGTTTTCCGGTTACACCTTCATATGACACGAAATAAAAAAAAGTTCAAGAGAGACTTTCTCACATTTAGTATCAGTCATCACACCCTGACCTTAACCAGCGTCCGTCTGGGGCAGCCTAACCACCGTCTGACAGAAAAGGTAAATTCCTGATTGATGATATTTCTCAGAGGTGGAATATTCATCTGTGTACAATCTCGTGCCACCATCGGCGCTCTCGGCCCTGGCTCAGCAATGTCACTGTGACTTTGCAGAACCTCTCCTCACTCCAGGACCATCTATTTTACGGTGTGTTTACGAGTGAATAAACATTATGCACCGTTTCAGTGACCTCAGAGGAGACGCAGAGAGAGATGTGGAGAGACAGACAGAGAGGTGGGAGGTGGGAGGTGAGATGTAGCACTTGAGAGAGTTTATAGAACTTCACAATTTTAAGTGTGTGCCTTTTTTTGCCTCTGCCTTTTTCATACGTGCATGTCTGGCTTGTTCAAGGTTAGTGGAATGTAATAAAATGTGATACTTCTCAAGGTGCTCTGGCTTATCTGTCTTGTACTGTCACTGCTTACTGACAGGGGGAGCTGTGGATCTCCTCTCAAGCCTGATGTGGACAGCAGACCTGACATGTTCTCACATATAATCACACATAAGCATCTACCATGATACGTGCTGTGTTGACATCCCAAAAAATGTGTTTTCATACATGAAAACACCTTTAGCAATCACAGGGTTTTACTGCAGCATTCATAATTGTAACTGATGAAGAGAGAAAGAGAAAGAAAGAGAAAGAGAGCAGTATTATGTTCGCATCAAATGTCTCTCTACGGGGGGTTATAAATCTCCTAAAACACCCAGCAGTGCAGGAAAACCATGGGGTGTCCCTAGAGGCTGTTTTACCTGCAGAGAGTGTAACAGAGGGAGAGGAGGGATACAGTAGTCAGTCTGCCCATAACAACCACATGCCTCAGTATGTAAGAGGAATAATGAAATATATTTTTAGTAACCACAATTTATTTTCCTATCATCTCTGCTTCTTCTCTTGTGAATTACTACATGTTAAAGTAATTAATTAAAATTTTCTCTTTGTATTTGTAATGGCAGTGATGAAATTCACTGGTGGTCGATCTGGTCCTTGACATTTAGGTTACGTGTCATATGTAGACCTTTCTTAGTTTCAAAGAAGTATAGCCTATGCTTCGTTTTCATCTCACAGTGAGATTCTCTGCTGGATTCAGTAGGAGATTAGCCTTTAGCATCAGGAAAACAGTGGAAAACTGTCTGTCTTGCCTTTGTCCAATCTTTTTAACATAGATAATAGTAACTATAAAGTAAACCTTACTCACATTTTTTAATTGTTGTTTTATCCGTAGAAGAATGGGGGGAGGGGGGGCTAATTTTGGGGTTAGCTTTGTGCTGTTTGGCATCTGAGCAGCTGGACGCATAGTTTGGCTATAACTTCTGAGAGTTTTGTGGCTGCCCGAAGATGAGACTCTATGAAATTACTGCACCAGCAGAGGGGTGATGTAACCCCTTAAAAAGAACTGTTTTCACTTTCACAATTTGGCTTTGTGCTTTTAAAGCAAACAAGTAATCTGAAGTTTTATACTGGGATCACATTGCCATAACTCCTGCAAAACAAAGCATGCATGTCACACCGCCTTTGTCATTATTAATGGATTTCACAAATGGTTGAAAAATAATACTATAAGTATACAGTAGTGTGTCTGTTTCAGTGTTGCTCGTATGATGTCAGTGTGATAGACTGGTCTTTGGCATGTGTGAAAAATAGGCAATTTCCTCCATTTAACAGTGTTTTTGTTTCCACTGCAGTGTATCATTTCGGTAACAAACTCTCAGCGGGAGATTACAGAAGATTCCCAAATTGTTAGTTATTTCCTCAAAAACTGAATATAGTAACATTCATCAAAATGTTATCATCTGTTATCTGTTAAATTAGACTGATTAGTTTTAGACAAAGGATCTTCATCGTGCGCAGAGTTGGGCTTTATTGCCTTGCTGTTCCTCCTATGGGCCTGAATTCCTGCACAGAATGTCTTTAAAGATGAAAAGGGGATTTGCTTCCCCTAGTGTGGGGTACTACTTTCAGTCCCTGCCATGTCTCTTGGCTCCTGGCATTGTCACGGACATTTCCTAGCTTTACACCAGGCCACACATCTCTCATAAATATCCCCCTCACGCTCACTCCACCGTAACAAGCCCAGTTCACTGTAGCTTCTATTTTTACGAGCCTGTTAAGCAGAGGGCTTTTACTACGGAGTGTCAGCCCTACACCATCACCGAAAGTCACCTGAGAGCACATTTTGGAGGTAAATTTTTATATTTAATAATATCATGTTTTATAGAAATATTGATAATCTGTGGGTGAAAGCAGCTGGGGAGGAGCCGAGCAGATAAAGAGAGGATTTGTAGATTTACCAGAGAGAGGAGTGGAGCTGGAACAGCCATAATGTTGGGTGTCAGCTTGAGTTAGGGTGGCCATGTGCAGCTTTCAGTGGCCTTGCGCCAGCCAGGCAGAGAAAGAAACACTCTGTTCTGCTCAGTAATTCTCTGCCATGCTCCATATGTGACTGTAGAGACCTTTAACTGTAAATCATCGACATTTTAACCGTTGAAAGGGAGAATGACTCCAGTGCGTTAGAGTATATTGCATCAGAACACTATTTGGATCAATGTAAACAGGCATGTGATCAGATCAGATACCAGTGACTGATCCCCAGGCTCGGAATAAAATCAGCTGCTGCTGCGGCTGCCGCTGATATCAAAGCAGCAGTAGCCCCCCAGGTATAGAGTTATGTATAATCTAAACATGTTGGTGTCAGATAGCTGTGAGCTACAGTACTGTATGTGGATAATGGTATCAGAGTGCATGTAAAACATAAGTCTCAATGCACTGAGATGAGGACAAAATCAAACAGACATATTCTGCATATGAATTACAGTGATTGCCCTAGGGAGCACATGCTCAAAAACAAAGACACTGTGTGATTGTTTTGGGGATTTAATTCATGTCAATCTGGTAATCAATTTTTTTTTGTAATTTTTAAGGTAGAGGAGGATCTTTTTCTTGAGAATGTTTTACTGTATGGCTTTAAATCCTCTTCACGTGACCAAAATGAAAAATGTCTGTCACCTGTGGTTCACATGCAATCTTGTAAAAACACCATCCAATCATTTTGAATGCCACAAACAAATTCATTGGGTCGTGATGCATCTATCAAACTACGGCAAGAAAAGAGAACTTGCAACACTGTCTTCTCTTTATTCAAGGGCTACATATTAAAACCCTTTAGCCACATCAGTGTAAAGATGAGAAGGCTAAAATTTCTCAGGGGAGGAGCTCTTGGGATCACTGGTAATGTGTCCCATAGGGAAGTTATCACGATGTGCAGTGCATATAGTCTGAGATAGATGATCACCTCGAATTACTAGGATTTGTTAAAATATTGACTTTGTTTGTTGCCACATGGAGACTTGTTGGTTTTTGCAAGTTCAACAAAAGAATGTTGTTACATTACGTTTCTTATGGAGTCTTGGTGATTCATTTCTTCGGGGCAGTTAGATGGTTGGTTCAGATGGGAGTCCTGCTTCAAGGTGTTTCCAAAAACCAACCTCTTTAATATACATCAGAACGTTTGCTGTTGGACTTGGGATCCACAATTGTATTACTGTCGGCAAAGAGTGGGAGGTAGTGAGAAACCCATGTGGAGAAATCACACAGATAAACAATAGAATATCACACATGAGATTGGGTTAATTGAATAAATTAGGTTTTACAGACAGTCGCCAGTAAACTCGGAGAACAAAGAAACCTTGAAGTTTTGTCTTTTCTTTTTATTTCTTTAGCTAATTGACTTTTTATTCTTACAACACAAAGCAGCCTAGATGACAACATGGAAAATGTACCACAGTGTTGATTCAGTGAATCGAGCAAACTTGACTCTTAAAGCTTACTAGACACTGTGGAGGAATTTCAAATGGGGGCAGTGATAATGAATTGATCATGTATGAGTCTTTGTTTGTGCATCCTGAGGAGAAACACTGCAGTCGTTCAACTCTTTATCGGTGCAAGAATCTATGAGGCATTCAAAGGCATGTGAAATTAGTCTATTAGTGCAGGTGATAACACCATGTTATTGGAGGACTCGTGTTATGGACCAATGCCTGCTGGGAGCAAACAACTTGCTGGGTCTCCACGGTGATGAGAGGGGGAGTCGAGGTATCCATGGGAGACGGTGGGCGTGATGGGATCCCCAGGGAGCATTGTGGAGGAGGTGAAGGAGAGCTTAACGTCTCAACTAAGAGAGAGAGATTCAAACACCCAGAGGAGAAAAAGGAAACAGTGAAAATACATGTGTAGCAGAAGACATACAGTAAACCACTGTTAAGGTTTTGATAATATACATGTTGCACACATGTTGGTTTTATTTTCCAATACATAGTTTCTTGGATTCAACAGTATTAATTATTTAGTTTATTGTTGGCCAGCAAAACGTGGTAATATACACAGACATGTTTTTTGTTTTTGTCTTTTTTAAATATGTGTTTATTATTTTTCAAAATGGAAGAGGAACACAGGACAAACAGATAAAAGAAAAAAGACCCTCCCCGACCCCAAATAAAAAATGAACAGGTTCACCTTATCGTGTAAAGAAATAATAGGCCACAGTCATGACAATAAACAAAACATACATATTTAGAGAGGTACGTTTCAGAGTGATTGACACATTAGTCCTTTCCTGGAAACAGTTGCAGGGTCCCGCATCTTTTTAAACATGTCTTCCCTGTCTTCATTACAAAGTCTCAGTCTCTCCAGGTGAAGCATATTTGCCATTTCTCGCAACCACAGATCGTACATGGGTGCAATGTCCGACCTCCATGTCCATGGATTAACTTCTTCGCAATCACAGTTACAAATATAGGCTAGCCTTTTTCTCATTACTGGCAGAAGACAAAGGAGTAGTTGCCCCGAGAATGGCTACAAGCGGATCAGGCTCCCACAAGTTACCAGTCACAGGCTTGCATCTGTTGCAAGTGGGTAAAACATCAGGAAAGAACTGTGCAGCTGTTCTCTAGAATAATAGCGTCTTAAACTGCATAAGCATTCATCCCATACTTCACCTCCCAATTCTACATTCAGCTCATCTTTCCATGCCTGTTTACTTGCTGTGTTTAATGGAGTATTGTTGTGCAAGATACGGTAAAAGAACTAAACTGTCCCTTTAGCTTATTGTTTGTTTATTGCCTCAAGGGTCTCATGCTCTAGCAGAATTTCAAAGTTGGGTAAATGTCTCCTGACATTATTTTGGATATGAAAGAATCGTAAAGGGCTAGATTGAAGAATGTCATTTTTAGCTAGAAATTGTGGGTATGAGCCAAAAATGCCATTAATGTATAAATCACCTGTTGTAAATGCCTTCATGCAGTAAACCCGAAGTCAGCATCAGATGATTGAACATCCGTAAGAGCAGATGTGACAAATACTGGCATGTTTTTTGATATTTGATGGGAGTCTTGTATTTACAGTATGTCCATTATTTATTCAACTTGTTGACCTCGTTTGATCTTCTTCTTTTTTATTGGTCTTGCTGCTTTATTTTGTGTTCACAAGGCTATGGTTTTGTTTGCCATTCGTTACTCTTGATGAGTAGATGAGTGAAGACTGAACACAGTAAAGTTGTCGGCTGTAAAACAAAACACAAAAGAAGCGACGAAGCCAAAAGATGCTGTCGAGCTAAGGGGAACCACACGCATCAGGTGACGAGCAACTGACTTCACAACACAAAGTCTTTCTCGTAACATAAAACCGTCGACTGGTGCAGCTTTAAAAATATTCCCATAATGCCCATTTTCATATGCATTCCTAATGTAACCTACTTTATCAAGTCTCCAACTCATAACAATACCATCCCACCCAGCTCACACACTCATTGGTGGCTGTGGCTCGGTGACTACCTCCTTGTACTGTAGTCTTGTGTGTGCCTCGGTTCTTGGTCGGGTCTAATTGGCTGCAGTGTGTGCATCTGCTAATGCTCTCAGGAGCTCAGAGAGGTCAGTGAAGTCAGGGTTCATTAGTGTAGCAGTGGAGCTGCCGCCAAATTCCCTCAAGGAACTGTTCGTCTTCTATCTTTTCCTCTCTCTGTCTCTTTCTGTAAACGGTGCCTCTTATTGGATACATGTGAAGGCACCTTACTCTAACAACCATTCACAGAAGTAGCTATGCAGTAAAAATCAACATGTACGGACCTTAAATTACAAATATGTGTCCCAAAAATACACAGAAATATAAGTAAAAAATCAAACACATTGCAGGAATTTGTCGTGGCAGCAGCACTAGAGCAATTGACCCACCTCATTACAGATATACCTCCTCTCTCTCTCTTTTTTCACTGTTTTGTAAAAGCAGTTAACACAATGAATCCTCCTGCAATGATTCCTATCAGTGTTCTATTCTTAGTTTTACTCATTTTCAGACATGGCAATGGAGGAAATCCCTTTGGCTGCACTCTTTTCCCACTATCTTTCTCTCTCTCTGATGGTTTGCTAATGATGGAAGAGGTGAGCTGGATCCAAAAGCAGAGAAGATGAAGCTTTCATTAGACAAAGTGACCAATCAGTTGTCAGCCATCTCCAGAGTCGTTCTCCCAACAACAGCGCCTTTCAAATGGAATCAATGTATTGTTCTCTTGCAGCCACCTCTGCACTTTTCATCCGCTGAACCTCGGGTCAATTTTCAGGACTAGAGGGAAGGACTGTTTAAGTCTCAGTAGCTGCTCACTGGTTTCTGCTGGTGGAGTGGGGCTTTAATGACCTCATACTGGCTGTATTAGTCACCTTTAGTGTAAAAAGCTTGAGGAGAGCGGGGCATAAAACCTAGCTGGATATATGGCCAGTGATTATTGATTGATAGGAAAAACATGTCGCCTGGGGACGTGATCAATCAGAAAACAAGGTGGGTGTTTACATACAAACCAAGCACCACTTCCAGTACTGTAACTCAGAGGTGGATAAAGGACTCAGCTTTATGAGGCCAATATTCTCTGTAGGGCTTTGCAAGCGGTGAATGATGTAACCTAGTTGGAGGCGTTCACACAGAACTTACCCCCTCTGTCTGGCTACACCTCCGTCCCCAGGGGTTTTTTCACCGTCCGGTTTTATCCACGCATGGTTCCTCCCATTCCATCAGCGCACAGTTTGGGGTCATGTTTTATTGCTGCCTAACACTTCATGAATGAAATTTTAATGCAATTTTCTCTTGACAACCTCGCTATCCGTAAGTGCAGCTTAAGTTCAAGGTGAATGAAGTGTGTGGTAGCACTTTGTAAGAAGTGGGAGTAACAGCTCATCTCTAAATATCCTGTTTGCCTCTTTGATGTTGCTTGAGAAGAGAAGAGAAGAGAAGAGAAGAGAAGAGAAGAGAAGAGAAGAGAAGAGAAGAGAAGAGAAGAGAAGAGAAGAGAAGAGAAGAGAAGAGAAGAGAAGAGAAGAGAAGGATGACCTTGTGCTTCTTTATAACTGTTTAACTACTACAGATGTGATAAAATATTCAGGGTATTATAAAAAGGTTGAAACCACATTTAGAGAATCTCTTTACTATTCACTCACTCTCCTCAGTCCCCACCCCCACCCCACCCCAACCCCTTCTGTCACACAGCCAATAAGTCATCTTTAAATATTGATGGAAAATTCCCTGCAATTTTCCTGGTATATTGACACCTTTGATCTTTGCTCATTTGCCCTCTTCGCCTGTGTTTTTCTCAAATGTACTTTTCCTCTGGAGCCCATGCAGCGTTTCCAGAGGAGGTCAGAGTTGTACCGCAGCCATCCATGAAAAGTAAACACAGCTATAGGTCATGTTGACATTTTGTACATTTGCGTATAATGTATTACTGTAAAATACAGGCTTGTGTTCAGCTAATGTACTGTGTGTGTGCATGTGCTTGTGTGAATGTCTTAAATTATGGTGGCTGTTTCAGAAGCAATGAGGCAGTGTGACCCCGCTGGCTCTTTATGGGTCAAACCCATCGCTGGGGACGCAATTCAATCACATCCATTTAATCAGCGACACATTCACAAGCAAGGACTCTGTCTGTCAACACACGGGCTTCACACGTTGACCTGATCGTAGAGAAGACACCTCACAGCACAATTACACACAGACACTCCACACACATCAATAACTCACGTCAGCACCAAGCATGCAGCCTCTTCTTACAGAGCTATAAACACTGTCTAATAAACTCCTGAGATACAGTACACGCTGTGATGATGAAGGTCTCCTAAAACACACCCATTTAATTGGCACAGTGAAGAAAAATGCATGGCTGCTGTGGGATGAAATGTGACGCAGCATGTTTAACAGCAGTGAAATAAATCTTTGTGGTGTGTAGACAAGCACTCACAGCCATAAGAGCTGCATACCATGTTTATGTAATAGAATGTGTTTTATGTTATACTAACAGAATATAGGTCATGTACACACATATATTAATACATCCATTTCAGTAATTGCATGAACATAAATATTAAAAAGGAGATGCACACCCTTGCCATACGGACATAACGGAAACAAAGACTTAATCAATTAAATCAACTGATTGCTGCATACAAAACTCACCAAATGCCTAGCACCACCATTAGACTGTCTCAAACTTGTAATTTATAAATGGTGTTGCACCATTAGGATTTAAAGGTACAATATGTAAGAAATCTAAAGCAACTGGCCGTAAAATCCTCCTAATATGTCACAGAGACTCAGGAATAATGTTCATATAACATGATGAACTCACCAACAACAATTGTACAGCCAGAGCATTCGCATTAAAAATCTTTTTTTGCAGACTGCAAATCATGTTTATGTTTTGAATTTATGTGTTGGCATGTTGCGCCACCTAGCCCTCTCTCAGAGTCACGGTGGCGTCAGTGGCATTTCAGCCTCCAGTCTGCTTCCACTGAGCTGCCGCTACGGCTGGGAGAAAAAACGAGTTCGCTGTGTTTTGAATTTGACTGCAGTAACCATTTTTGGCCACATTCTTACCTATGGCGCCTTTAAGGATTTTTTTTTTTTTTAAAGAAGCGATACGTACATTGTAATATCATGTAAAAATACAAAAAGGGCGGGGCCAAAGGTACTATTAAAGTATTAATCTCCATTTAGTAAACACTTACAATCTAATAGGCTGAGTCTGAAAAGCTTGTCCAAAAGAAAATATGCTGCACGGCTGTTTTAAATTCTCTGCGTGGGTATAAAGGCGCGATATGAAGTATTTATTTGCAGTTTTCACAGTACAATTGAGCAGCTCTCCTTCTTTCTGGCGTGTGAACTTTTGCGGTTGTTAGATGTGAGCATCTGGTAGAGTGTTAGTCTGATGAAAGAGGGATGACAGGAGGACGGAGGGATGGGAGATGGAGGCGGAGTGGAGAGCGGAGGGGGGCTCGTATCAAACGCTAGTCTAATGAGCCATCTGTAGTGGCAGCCATGTGGAGGCCACTCTGACCTGCTCACTTCTAAAATTGTTAGCGACCACGCACAAGATGACACCCACACAACACCACATGAATCCACTTCTTGAGCTGGTACAGTGAATTACACTAAGCCAATATTGTTGTTTTACCACAAACAATACAAACCAGCCAATGTCTGTTCTTCTCTGCAGTTACTGTCATATTATTATTTACTGTGAAGACTGTCTTAGGACAAACTAAAGAAAACCCCAAATATTTTATGTATCACAAATTGAATGCCCGAATCAGAGTGTTAATTTGTACATTCAAAGTTAACCTACAGTAAACATACAGTACCATTGCTTTTTCCCCTGGCTCAAACACAATGTTATGACTTTACTTTATAGTTAACAGGCCCAGCCAATCTTTCTACCAAGAGGGTGTCCAATCGAGGTAGAAACATGAAGTGACACCCTGGTAATCAGGGTCCATTGGTGAGCACAGGAAGCCAGTAATAGCAGACAATTCAGTTTTGTTTTGTTCCATCCATGAAACACTAACGTATTTGATGCTGTAGTCTGGTTCAGAGCACAATATTCTGGCTCATGCTAGTGTTGCTGCCTCATTTGTGTGTGATGTTAGTCTTTTGTTTTCCCAATGGAAACTGTACATAAATGTCAGCAACAGTAAATGTGCTATTTTGCATTACTTTACAACACCTCTCTTTTTTCCACTCTCTGATACTGGCCTTCATATCCATCAGCTTAAGCAAGACAAGGTAACAACTCACAGCCAAGAATCATTCCCTCATTAAGATCCTAATAATCACCCTCTGGGGGCACTGAACTGACAGAACAGGATATAGACGAGGAGACAATTGGTTCTCAATACACCTAAGGGGATCTGAGTTGTTCTCGGTCAATCATAGCAGTGTGAATAGTTGCTCATTAAACAGTTACAGGTACAGTAGCCTATGTATATCAACTGAACATAAAGGGGCAATATTTAGAATTTGAAAACATTTTGAATCTAAGAATTCAAATACTTTTGAATTTTACCGTGTAAAAGTAGATGCTAAAAAAAGTGAACCTGAGTATTTTTAGGTGTTTGACTATCATGGATATGTCCAGGTGGTGGAAAACTAATTATATTTCACTAGTAGCCTGTGTCATAATTACACTCCATCCAAATACAGCTGTTTTTTCATTTTGATTTCACCCAGACCTCCTACATTTTCCAATTCAACAGACAACAGAAATTTGTCCCAATGGAAACTGTACATACAAAGTGATGGGAATTTTTTCAGCAACAGACAACTGACAATGTTTTTTTTTTATTTCTTGAGTTAAACTTTTATTTCTTTTCATTTCTTTCTAAATATGAGCTCCCTCTACAACCTAACCTCTCTTTTTTCCACTCTCTGATACTGGCCTTCATATCCATCAGCTTAAGCAAGACAAGGTAACAACTCACAGCCAAGAATCATTCCCTCATTAAGATCCTAATAATCACCCTCTGGGGGTTCAGGACTGTTTAAAAACTGACAGAACAGGATATAGACATGGTTGGTACTAACAGAGACAATTGGTTCGTTTCAATGCAATTAATACCATTAATTCAAAAGGGGATCTGATTTAGAGATTAGTAGTTTACACTGTCTGAACCTCAGTCCTCTTTTAGCAGTGTGAGCACAGCTTCAGGGTCTGATGAGCATGTACTGGGGGTCACACACTCAACAAACTAATTAAATTAAACAAATCAGAAATTAGGTTCATGGGGCTCTTAAAAGGAGAGATCTCTAATTTATCCAATTTAGCATCGAGTGAAGGTGTAAATGATACAACGAAATATTATTCTTTCATGATATTAATGTTATTATGGCAGAGGAACAGGAGGAAATAATTGAACATGCGCATTCAACCCAGCAGCTTTGTGCCCAACTGATGAAGAGGAACCACTGATGCATCTCCTTAAATATCAACTGCGTCAGCTCCACTTTCATGGAAACATGGTTATCAGCCATCCCTGCTGTGCGTCTGTACAGAGGCAGAAATGAGCATCTTCTCAGAGGGAGGCACGATGAATAGCAGCAAACCCGATGCTGAGGAAGCAAATGTCAGCCTCTGTGCTGATGCAGAGCTGAACACTTAATGGAATTATTGTGCTTGACGTACTCCAACAGCAAGCCAACATTATCAATGCTCAGGATTGAACAATCCAGAGGCTGTTTCCTATCCAGAGGTTGAATAGCCCAAGGGATTACACACAACGTGGGATAAAAAAGGATGCAGAGAGTCTTCTACTTTCATCACAGGCCACTAACAGGGAGAGGAAAGGGTGAGTCAGAGGGGGAAGGAGTCGATTCGTCAATTGCAGCACTGAATGGACGCCTCATTGATTGAGGAATTGTGATGATTACAGGGTCGGGCGCTGTGTGGTAATGCAATAGGCAAAAGTCGTCGCAGCCTTTACTGTTATCAGGCCCAGTGATTTAGCTCCTGCCTCTTTAATGATGGCCATCCATTCTCTTCAAATGGCCGGGAATTTATCTAACATGACTCTGGCACACGTGAACAACGCAAGGGAAAACACACACACATACACATACATAACATACACACAACATTAGAGAAAATGAACTTGACAAGAGGATGAATACTCTCTCCTGTGAGTGCTGACGCTGCCTCCTGCTTCCAAAAAGCTGCCATTGGCCTCTGGCACCGCATGATAATAGGCAATAAGGGAAATTTACGGCAGGCAAAGGGCAGCGGTGTTTGTGTTTAATCAGGTCATGTATGAGCTTTCGCTGCAGGGCTGTCCTGCCTCTGGCTACATATCACCATGGTCAGTATAGGAGCTCTGAGTTGGTTTAAGATTAAGATAAATGATGAGTCGGAGCCACTCACACTTTACCATAAGCTTCATGGTTAAACACATCCATTTCTTACACAGCCACCCCGCGAATGAATTACCTCGACTGTCAGACTGTGTAAAGCACTGCTGCGCCTAATGTCTGCAGCAGTTTACCTGCTCAAATAAACATAAAAACTACTCAGACAGACACTTGAAACTTTCCCAGTGACGCTGCACCTCCTCTCATTGGCATTCAGATCAAAGAGAGCTCGACACCTTGACTTTATGTTTTATTTCTTTGCTTTCTCATTAAGTTTGTTTTCTTTTATTCTCATTATATTTGTTTATTCCAGTATTTTAAGCCTGTTCAGCACTTCCTTGAAATTGACTTGAAGCAATATGAAGAAGGGGCACAGAGTGAATGCCATTCATAAAATGACATATGTGCCGCATTGCTATTCATGGGTTTTGTGCAGTCCATTAATTACACTCCGGAGCAGTTCTCTAAAAACAAGACCACCACGTGAAGAGCTTCTCCATGTTCAACAAAAAAAAAGAGTCCCTCTCAGGATAAAAGCGTCGACTCACCACGGTCCACCAAGTAATTAAGGCTCAGACATTAATAACTCTGTTGAGAGGAAGAAATTAAATGAAACACAGAGAGGATTTATTTTCTCATTCCAACTTCTATAGTGAATCTTATTCAGACTCTTTCACGCTACTGTCTATTTTTAAAATTGCTATCTCTCTTTCTGTTACTCACTTCCTCTTATTCCGTGGCGCCTTCAAGGAAAAGCCCCAAACATTCCTGATCAATAATCTCTCTCTTTCTTTTTTTTGCTTTTGTTAGCAGTTCCCTCTTGCAGATCAATGGATTTCAATTTCAGCAGCAAGGCATCTTTGTCTGAGGCCTCCACACTCCCACAGTGGGGGCAGAAACACCAGGACACAGTCATATTCATCTGGATGAATGGCCACGGAGATGATCCACAGCTCCAATCTAGCGCTCTGTGTTAGAGGGCTGATAGTTTTGTCCTGAGGCTTAATCACTATAACTCACTATCAACACAAAAGCCCCCTCCTCCTCTTTACTGTGATATTACAGATGAAGCACCTTTATTACTGCTGGTGTAATAAGTGTATATTGAGAATAATGCCGGTGGCAGTGCTCTGCCACGGCTCCCAGGGAACGCCGGGAGTTGGTTATTATTTTGGGGAGCGGTCAGCTTGCAGTCCTCCCATCACAGGGTTCCATTAGCATTCCTGTGCTGATGTTGGCGGTGATTAGAGGTGGGGTGAGAGGGTGGACGGGGAAAATTAAGGGGTGGTGCTGAGAGGTAATGGGGGCCGACTTACAGCCAATGATGAAAGAACGACAGAATTAGCTGACAGAAGGTCTGGGACAGAGGCCAACTTGATCTGATCAGGGACACACATTTGGCTTTTCTACCAGCTACTCAGCTGGTGTGGGTGAACCTGTGGAGGTTTTTCCTCCAGGTTGGAAGCCCAACACTGGGCTTAGTGAAAACACTGCACTGTGCCCATGTGTCACACATTTCTCACCTCAGGATTAAGCAGCCCAGTATCCACAGGAATTACTGCGAGTCAACACTGGACATGTCTGTAGCTCACAGCTTACATCCAAAGCTGTGGCTTAAAGGACAAGCACACATTTCATAGTTTTTCATGCCAATGGAGTTTGTTTAGTTTTTTTAGTCAGTGAAGTTTAGAGGTGGAATGCTGTGTTTATGCCAATCTTAAGATATTACAGTAAATGTTGTTATATTGTTCTCTGTGTTTTTTCTCTTTCAGTGATTTGACAGTGATTTTCATATTCCCAGTTTCCAGAGAATTTACATCATTGAGTGGGATAATAGGGTCTAATGTGGCAGTGCGGTGGAGGGTGAGCGATTGTGAACGATGCCACATGGGAGACTTAAACCCCCAGGTAATTACTATCCACTTATTATCCACTCCCAACAGGGATGGTAACAAGAGATCACAGGTTCGAGTACACCAGAGACATGAGATGTGATTCCAAAAATAGATAATCCTTTTATTCCAAATAATTAGTTGAAGTGACAAAGAATCAATATTTAAAGATTGTTAGCCCCATGATGAATTCATCGTTACTCAATGCTGCATGAGGATACACACCACATAGTACCATACAATCCAAATGACACCAGAACAAGTCTAGAGAAACTTACAAAAAAAAATACACAAAGTAATGATCAGCTCAAGAACATCAAACCCCTGAATCAATCTAAATGTGAAACTGCATGAAAACTGAAAACCTTACACAATCACAAGGCAGGAGGACCATGCAGAGACACCTGGAGGCTCCAGTCATGCTATACATCCACACCAGCACCGAGTTAATTCAGGAGGAGGGAGCACACATCTAGGCAGGACGCACGTGCCCAGATATTATGCACAAAGGCAGCACCCAGTGATTGGGACATTGGTGGATGATTGAATCCGGCCTGATGGTGAGTCAGTGCACCAGAGTGAAGGGGAAATAACCTCCCCTGCCTTACTAATAATCCCCAGCATCCTTCTCAGAAAAGCATGTCATAAGCAGCCATTCAGCTGAAAAATGATTTTAAAAATCCATCCTTTGAGCTTAATGTGAGAAGAGGACAGACCCTTTCGTCTTTAGCTTTCATAGCAAATTTAGCTCAGCACTATTGCTATAGTGGTAAATAGAGAAAAAGCCTCATGTGTTTAAAAATGACCATGTCAAATGTGATCAGACTGACTCTTTATGGACGTATAAATGGAAAAGCCTCACATGGCCGTTTGAACCCAGACACATATTGTACAGTAGCAGAGTAAACCCTCAGCACACCACAATAGGCTACTACATACATATCAAACATAAATGCAAGGATGTGTTGTATGTGTATCATCTGGCCTTTGTGTGTGTAAATCTTTTTCCAATACTCTACACTATTTAAGGAGCATGCTTGATGTTTCTTTTGTACTGATCATAAATCAGAACCTGAAAGAACTGACTGCTCACGAACAGAAAATAGATACACACACACCAACATGTTATCTATACAAACAGGATGGTTCATTTCATCAAGTTTACCCACTGGTTCACTGGTTCATAAAATTGCAACAGGGATCACAGCAACTAAAGTTTACATCAGTAATATGCTGAAAAATCCTGAACAATGAGAGAGCAGTTTGAGCTCTGACAGGGTCACCTTTTGCGTGATAAACATCTTTTTAATGTTAACCTAGCAGTGATGCTGTTAGGTACTATAAGATTGTCACATTACTTCAGTGTTTGTGTGAGCAAAACCGAGTTCATCAACAAATCGCTCTCTTGTGTTGACAAGAGGCTGTGACAAGAGGCTGTGTAAAAGGCCATTTTCTCGGAATAATTCAAGAAAAATGAGCTGTGCTGCCTCACCAAAACACTTTATACTGGAAAACAAAAATCTAATTTGGACTCACTATAATCTAATTTGTAAAAAAGCCACAACCTCTGTTTATTCATCACTTTTTGTCGCGGACAAATGCAGTGGAATTTGTTTTGAGACACGGCAGCACCTCTGTGCGACTTCCATCACCAACAGCATTTTCCTTCAGGCCGTGGGGCTATTGGTATTGTGTCACCACACAACAACCTTCCTCTGCACTGCAATTAAATAAAGCTGGGCAGAGCTGTGGGCCTGATGAAATCATTAAACCTGCTCTTCTCTAATTGCTCATATGTCATCAGGCTGGGCCAGCTAAATGCCGCGGGCATCGCGGTTGGGGAGGGTGAGTGGGTTAGGCGCAGGCCTGTGGGAAGTGCAAAGTTCCATTTCACATGTCATTCACTTACTCACTCATGGCAGCTGCTATTTACTCAGGTTATGTACATAATAGCTAACTCACTGGGTGCCATTTGATTTTGAGCCAACTCACAGTTGAAATCATTTTTGCTCTCCATCGATCCTTCCTCCCAGTGTGTGGAGCCTATCGATAAGGAACCTCCCATCAGGCCTCCATCTGGCCCAATGGCCTTTTGAAGCGAGGAGGCGAAGGCTCGTCCATCAGTGACGAATGTCTCCCTGACACCTGACACTCCCCAGCTGGAGAAGCAGGTGGACTGTCGTTGGCATTTCCAATACAAAACACACAACAGTTCAAATGTGTTTGTATTCAGAGCTTCATTTTAGTTTTAAGAAAGACTGTTCATGTAGGGGATGTCATTGGAGGGAGGTCCTGAACAGAATTACGCTGTGACTCCTCATTGTTTAACTTTCATCTTTGCTAATTGCTCGACGCTCTCTTCTTGCCCATCATCCTTCAGAGCAGAAAGCCAGTGTTGTATCCTTTCACACCATGATCAGAGGATATAAGTGGGTTTCTTAAAAGTCTAACCAGCGATCATTGATTTTCTGTTTATACTGACACCACACACACGATGAGCGACGTAATCAAATGCACTTTTAAAGCACGCACACAGACAAGCAGCAGAATGAAAAGGGGGTTTTATTAGTTTAACTAGATTTTGCAGAAGATATGTGCACAGTCAAATGACCTCTTTCTGGTCAACCACTGTAATTGAACCATATTCATATGTCTTTTAAGCTGGAGACCTTTTGGGGAGAACAGAAGAAAGGTCCCAGGTCCGGGAATCAACCCCAGAACAGTGCTCTGTTGTAACGATCTGGCTGGAGAGCCTCATTCACGAGAGAAAATTCTGCCCACGTTCACGGTTGTCGGCCAACCAATAACACACGTTACAGTGTCACGGCGGCACTAACACACCTGGCAGTTGGAGAGACCCATAAGTTGGGTTCTGCACGCTAGGGCAGCAAAAGCTGCGCAGAAAGAGAAGTTGAGGCAGTTTTAGCCCTTTGTTCATCCAAGCCCAGCATGCTACACTGAGGACACCACTTACTGACATGATTTACCTTGGCTGAGATCGTTATACATTGTACTGGATTCCAGTAGTTGAATTCAACCTGTGAACAAAACTTCTTGGATTGTTATTTGTCCTTGTTCTGTTTTTTTGCAAGAGGATTTGAGTTGAGAAAGGAGTGCTGCATCAAACTGATTGTTTTTGTTTGTGATGTCAAAATAATCATGGATATCTGTTTAATATCAAGTCCTTTTTGTTGAGTTTTTGTTTTGTTTTGTTTTGTTGTTGATTTGACACGTTATTTATTTTTAGGTTGTATGAATTAAAGGGGGTTGTATTAATTTAGGTTTTAACTCATAGTCATCCTTTGTGGTGATTTTTAACTAATTATTTTATGTGACGGACTAAGTGACTTTTGTCAGGATAAAGCACCTGACAAAAGTAAAAAAGTGAAATAAAAATAAGAAGGTCTGCGCACACACAAAAGCCATTTGTGTGTAGTTCATGTGCCAGAGCCAAGGGCAGGCCTTGCTCAGCATGAACAACATCGTTATGGATAAAACCTCCTGAATCTCATCTTGAAGAAAAACAACCCTGGTTGTACTGAAGCAGCCTGGTGTGTGTGTTTGTGTGTGTATGGTGTCAGGCTAAGCTTCCTCTTTCACAGCCAGAAGCTGCTTAAACCCATGCTATGTTGACCACAACCAGATTCACTGGAGGTCCTGTCCATGTGCAGACATTCCTCTGCCTACAAGTGCTGGTCAGAGATGAACACACATGTATCACTTCATGAAAGAAAAACATGACTGAGCTGCACACATTCATCCATATTGCACCTGATGTTCCTCTCTACACACACCTCACTCACCTGTCACTCAAACCAACCTCATTTCCAACTTCCTCCTCATTCCCAAGTCACTCTCCCGAGTGTCTTCTGCTCTGACTCCTCTCCCCCTCTCGCTGTAATTCCAGCCTTTTCTATCCCATAAATCATTTTAAGTGTGTGAGAAAGTCTCACTGGCACTGCAGACAGATATAGTCTGTGCCGCCCCCTCCATGTAATCCCTCCAGTGAATGCAACAGCGCTAATCCTGCCACTGCACCATATGAATCGCACAGGGAATTGTCCACGCCGTCACATGTTCTGCCCTGTGTTCTCTGTCTCTCTGTTGTTGATTCTGGGTGAAACAGTGTCATGTTATATATATATTTGTACTAAATGTCTTAAAGCAAAAAAAACAAGCACAGTTTACTATATAGCTTCAAGGGAATTTAGCAGATAAAGTTCCTCATTGATCTTTATCAGGCACATTAGAAGATTAGCTCCCTTCCACTGAACATTGTGTTTGGTGGAAAAATATGAGTCTGTTACACACATGGATCAGCGAATCCTCCTGAAAACACCACAGTTTACAGATGTGTCATACTACTGTCAGTACTTCTATCTGGTCTCACAAAAATGTTCATAGCCTACAATTACACTATAGTTCTGACATGGACGATGGACATTGGAGAGTAGACAGAAAGCCCCAAACGATTTGTTTGCTTTGAGTTTTACAAACGCTAATTTGTCCTCCTCATGAGTGATTTATAGTGTGAAGTCAGGCAGAAAACTGTGAACCCTGTCAGTGTTTCTGAACGTGGCAGGTTGCAGAAGTGTGGCTCTGCTCGGTACAAGCTGAGGTCTGAGAGAGCGTGCCTGCATCAGACTTCCCAAACTCAAAAAATACCTCAATTCCGTCTGAAAATCACTTTAAGAGGCAAATTCTTGTCCTATGTCATGAACTGTTCCAGTTACACTCTGATGTCAGACTGCACACCACATTATAATCAGACTAAAAAACACGCCCTAGTTTTCTGCTCTCCGGGTTCAAAACCAGCAACCACAGAAAATGGATGGCGCTCACTCTGCATTTGTGCTGATGTTTTGACAGAGAGATGTCAAACCGCAGCTCTTTTTGAGCAAAGTGAAGCGTTGTGCATTCAAAAATAAGATTGTGGTTGTTTTACAGGAGTTGCTGTGTTCCTGCCAAGTGGGACTCTGAGGCAGATTTAATGTTTTTTGACAGGCACCGCTGGCTCACTAAAAGCTGCTTTTTGTTGCACTGACACATCACTTTCCAATTTATAGATTTCTCAAAGAGTCTCACTGTTTCAAAAAAAGAAAAAGAAAAAAAGGTTAAAAGAAGGGAATGTCATTAGTCTTACAGGTCTGGGCATATACCGCCATTTATTGTAGCATTGATGGTGCGAGCCTGCAAGGTGAAAATTCAATTAATCACCAAAATCGTTAGGAAACAGGAATGTGTGTACCAAGTCCCATGGCCATCCAGCCAGTATCAGGCATCTGTTTCATGCCTGAGCTATAGAGCCCATGACGCAGCTGTGAGTTCAAAGGGTGACGCCATGGTCAAAGTTAAGTTTAGGCAAGTCTCATAATTTAAATTAAAATAAGGGCTTCCTCAGTGGTTACAGTATAACCTGCTGATGTGTTTTGTTGACCCTTTCATCCAAACCAATGTTCTTAAAGGCCGATTCAGTCTTTACCCTCCTCCTGTCATAACTAGACTTTGCCTGAGTCAAAATGTGTCACCTTGTGGGTTCATTTTTACAGAAAGACAGTCTCCAATGTTTAAAAAAAGAAATAAGAAATTCCAATTACGGTATGATCCAAGTTGGTGTATTTTGCACTCTCAGGAGTGGTATACCTCTGGTGTGTGCATCAACCATAGAGCTCCTCCTAAAGCTAAAAACATCTCGAATAAAATATTATTAGGCGTGTTTTTTATGATGATGCGTTGGGGCTGTCAGTTTGCTGCTTGAGATCTTAAACCATTTTTTATTGATTTTACTGTTGCGTATCACATTAGCTATAAAGATAATGCAGATTTAATAACCCTGCACATTCAATTTTGTGGCTTGGACTTGGTGAGAAGATGTTTCAGCAGCTGTGCACATTGATCCCAGACTCTCAACTGTATGCCTAGATAAAGTGATTAGTAAGGCATTACATGTTCTCCGACAGCCCCCACATACACCATGTACACGTCAAGCTACATGTGTCTGACTCTGCAGTGTCGCGGTATTTTGTATGAGCCGAGTGCGATGCAGTGTGTGCTGCTCGGGGCTACCAGATGGAGAAAGTCCTGCACCAGTCTGCTTGTTGATGAGAGCAGAGCAGCCAGGAGACGCTGGCAGATGCTGCGCTGAGGGGGCACTTCAGAGAAAGCAGTTTTTGGGGATACGCGCTATTTTAAACTCTTTGCATGTCACTCTTATGCTGGTTGAAAGCATTTGAGAGGAACTCTAAGGATTTGTTTTGTACGGATTTTGATACTCTGAAAAGCAAAATTTGACTTGAACCATCTCTATAGATTTTGATTTGTAATGGATCGCACAGTTTAAAGTGTTCATATTTCTCTTTACACCACACACTGTTCTCATATACTTGCCTTCTTACATCTTTCAGACTAAAATCGGTGGGTTCTTCCCTCTGCTGCTGCTGGATTAGATTTACCCTGGCACGTTGCTCCCGCTCATAAATCATTCGCTTTATCATTTCTCCGGCCTCAATGAAACTCCTCTAAATGGAAATGCACCACCATGGTCGCTGGGGCTTACTTTACGAGAATAACCATATAGGCCTACTGTAAATCAAGTTTGTTTAAAAAAAAAGAGCAATACAACCTGGTGTAGACGTCTGCGGCCTACAGATGATCAGACACACACACATGTGAGGAGACAGGTAGTTTCTGCTCTAAACTGACTGGCTTCCCTCTGGCATCTGTCCATACAAAAGTGGATTATCCACTGGGAGTTCAATCAGAGAGACAACACATGGCTACAGGGAAAGTCTTGCAAGTACTCTGGGATCACTTCTGTGTGTGTGTGTGTATGTGTGTGTGTGTGTGTGTGTGTGTGTGTGTGTGTGTGTGTGTAGGGTGGAACTATATTTAGAGCCACAATCTGGCATGAGGTGGGGCAGGGTGAGCGGTGAATGGGGGTTATATAAATGATTAATAAGCTCAATTATAATGTTGAAACTCTGCTGTAAGTAAAATTCTTCAAGGCCACTACCCTGTGATTTTTTTTCCTCGTTTAAGTGAAGACACAGCTCATGATTAGATTTATTAATTTCATTCCTCAGTGAAAATGTCTCAGAAGCAGGTGCGTTCAGTCGTGGTTTAGCTCAGTATAACGATGTATTGGTCCTGGTAACATCTGTACTAAATCTGTTATTTGTAACAGATCTACAATCACGAACAGATAGTGCTCCATCTTGTGTGTTCAGGTGTGTGACTATTAATCTCTCATGGGAGTGTCATGACAGCGTGTGCTCTTCTGCACATAGGAACAAGAGGAAATAGACTGAGACATCAATGTACAACTGTCCATTCAATGAAAATGTTGTTTTCTCTATAGAATAAAACTCTTCTTAACTGCACATATATAACTGTGTGACTCATTCTTCTCTGATGTTGAATGAATGTGACTTTCCCAGTTGACGCAGAGCAGAGAAAGAGCTGCCTCTGCACACCATATATACATTTCGTATACGCAGAATGAATGAGAGATTGCAAAGTGTGGCGCCTGAGCCTTGATGCATAAAGCAGCCAATCAGTTAAAATGAGAGCTTAATACACTGCTGGCATATAAGAAGAAAGACCTCCCAAAAGGGAGAAATAATTCACTGCTTGACCATTTATCACAGACTGAATGTTAAAGTGGTCAGATTGCTGCAACCGCTGAGTCCCGTCCTCTGAGCGCGCCCACTCCTGAACAAAAGAGCCACTTTCATTAGGGAAAGAGTCTCTTTATTAGTACAAAGGACCCACGCTGGTCGTTTCCCATGTTTCCCTCCTGCCCCTTCTGCTGTTGCCTTCCACCCTCAAGTTCATTAAGCACCGGGTGTTGATGAAATGACCGATCTGGGCCAGAAGTAGATGCCACCAGAGGGGCTAAAGCTTTCTAAGGATGATTAGGTCGGTGTGGAGGTGGCAGCTCTGAGGACCTGCGAGAGGAACGTGCTTCATTAGGACGACTGAGGCAGATGGTGGAGCGGTCGAGTGATGGGCACGCAGGTCGCGGGGCGAGGAGGGGGACTAATCACAAACAAAGCTCCCCTTAGTTAGAGCAGATTTGTGGGCGAGGAAAAAGGCCATTTGTTTTTGTTATTTGCCTGAATCTAGAGGGATCTTTTGTTTCCCGCTCAAGATGTCAGCTGAACTTTTAATTTTGAAGTCGTCCTGATGGATGGATTTCAGGCAAAGATGAGTCACTTCGGATCAAGTCTCAAGTCACCACCGAATAATGCCGCTTTGATATAGCTGTCAGAAGACAGGACCACCAGACATCAAAAAAGAAAAAGCCCTTTGTTTTGACAGACGCCCTCATTAAGCGCAGTGAGTCACTCAGCCGCACGCCACCACTGTCCTATTGAAGTTTCTGGAGCTCTCCTGTGCTTTAACGACAACAAAGAAGGCAAGATAACAATCTGATGCCACGCGTGCATTATTTCTCTTTATGATCAACCAGCAAGCAGCGGTCGGTCCTATCACCAACCAGCTGAAGGGAGGTTTCACTGCCAAAGTCCACTTTGCAATTGTGTTCCTCATCATTCACACAGCAGTCAGAGTGTACTACAGTATATCTGACCGCTGACGTTGACAAGGCTGACAGCTGGGTACACTATTTCAGCACTGTGGCTTTTAGTCCTCCTCAGTGGGCTGAAATGAATGAAAGATTGATCGCCTGCCTGATGGATGTCATATCCACACTGTACGTAGTTTATGACTCATATTAGACAGAGATGTACTTGTGATGGTTAAGAACAGCTCTTGTTATCCATCACTTACTAATGACTACTTTATTGAGCTTGGACACATTAAATAAGAAGCACTTCATCTTTACTCTGATTAAACTGATCAAACTGACATACTTCACTTTCTTAATTGCTTCAGCACTTCTCCTATTATTTGCATATTTCTGAAGGGCATTTCTTCACCTAATGGAGCGGAGGCGAGCAATGAAGTATGTTTATGGCGGGGTTTAACTCCAGTAGGTGTTGAGATTAAAGGGCCGCTGCCAGACACAGACTCCAATCCGGAAGGTGCATTAAGCAAAGTTTAAAGTTATATGTAAATGTCTGCAGACTTTACAACGTTCCTTCTCTCTAGAAGTTTGGCACCATGTGACTTTTCTCTGTCGAGTGGACGAGTACACAACAGCTGCTGCTGCCGGACCCAAATATCACAAACTGCGTCACACAGCTCGACCTGTGAATAATCATGTGTGTGTTACAGGTTGTAGGTGGTGCTAAAGTTGGAAATAAATCTGGGTGAACAGTTTTTCCTGCTCTGTTAAGAAATAAAACAGGAAAATAAATACATTTGCCATAGAAGCACATATTATTATGCCTATGCATATCTATGGACATCACATATGCATGACTATATGTGTGCATACTGTACACATACTGAAATATTTATATGATGTTTCACAAGGAAGCCTAGACAGAGTTTTACTGTAAAAATCATGGTTTTCTCAGTAGTGTCATTTGTGATACCAAGACAATTTACATCTCAGACTGGTTAAAAGGTGAACTATTTGCTCTGCACTATAAGAGCTGTTCCATCTGCCTCGGTTGAACTTTATGTTTAGTACCAATTAGCAAATGGTAGCATGCGAGCACACTGAATATTAGACATTAATATGATAAATATTATACCTATTAATCATTAGCAAGGAAGCTTCACGGAGGCTGTAGTTACATTGTGTCTTATGACATCATTAAATCGGTGCTGGTGTTTTCAAAATCAATACAACAGAACTGAGGATATACAGTCGATTTGTCTTTACTGTGCTCTTCCTGGTCAGACCTGGTGCATACATTACCCACAGTGCAACTCAGCTGCTGACAGTTTAGTCAGAGATTTAGATAAAAGAAACCATCTCTCCTCTGAAACTGACACCACGAGCATCAAGCTGCTCTGCTGTGAACACCTGGTAAATGTTGTTTTCATCTGATATGAAAATGGCTGCTTCTTGAAGCTGCAGCTCATATCTCATCTTTCCCTGAGGGAACTGAACTGATTTAAAATCCATTCATGCTTCTTTAAACACTGGATTTGATTACTCAGCCTTTTTTGTTGTCTGTTTATTTGTTTGCATTCGTCTTTATACTTCTCGTGTAACCGTTACACTGCGTCAGTCCCATCAGATCTGGTGAAGCTGTAGCCTACAGTATGTAGCTGTTGTGTGTATTTACGTTTGTCACACACACACACAGCTGCACGGGAGGAAACTCACTTCCACTGACCTGATGGCTCAGGTTCATCTCACACACGCCCCTTCACTATGCCTCTTTTAGTTCATCCCTCACTCTGTGGCTGCCGTCATCTGTGTGTGTCACCTCAAGAACAATTCCCATCCTCTCATTTTTCACTGTCGCCCACCGTCTGTGTGCATCCATCACTGTCTGCAGCGCTTCACGTGTCTCTGAGAGAACCACTACCCTCATTTTGGCAAATCAAAATCTGTGTTTGCTCCCATTGTCCACTGAAACTCCATCGCTCCTTTGTTCTCGGGCCGAGCATAGAAAAGTATTTAGTCGTTAATGCTCCAATTCTTTCCACCTTCCTCAGTTTCTACGCACACACACCACAGTGCTCTAAATATAAAGAGGACTGTGTGCGTGTACGTGCGCGCGCATGGCGTAACATCAGAGAGGAGAGGCTGGAGCAGCGCACTGTGGCTGTATCAGCTTGCAGCAGGCAGGTCTTTGTCAGCCCCCTGCCGAATAATGTCTAATAGGAATAACCTGGGAGACACAAAGACAATGAGGGGGAAAGAAAAGGACAGAAAGAGATGGACAGAGGGAGAGCGAGATACAAAGAGAGGATTATTTGGGTTTACAGTGAGGCAGGAGACATTGTTTACATATTTGTCCTCACAGTGAACCAGCACAACATGAAACAGTCTATTTCAGTAAATTATGTTGGGAATATGAAAATAAAAACAATCATTTTAGAGAATATGTGGGACAGGACATTAAGGAAACATTGAGACATAATGAAAGAATAGTCACAATGACAATTAATTGTGTGGCCTCGAATTGTTAATTAACATTAGATGACTTTTAATGCATAATCACATTAATCATAATGATTAATGGAAACATATTTTTGCTGACCAAAGAAATTATGGTCAGGTAATTCTCTTTCACAGTCCTGCATATTGTCAGACTATTTTAAACCAGCAGGGGACCAGTTCATGTCTAGTCACACCAGTTGGTGTTGTCTCTGTAATAATGATCACACTATTTCTCAGAAAGCTTTTAATGTGGGCAGTATCTCAGGTCAACGGTAATTATTAAACCAATTACAGCATGATAAACATTCCTTTGCATGCCAAATATCAGAAATGTAGTCTACCTGCAGGCATAAAAAGTGCCACACGTGACAGCACATGTTGTCCACAGCCTTAAAGGATTCACCTGACGAGTATAATTTTAGTAGGCTGAATAGTAGTAAGATGAAAATAAACAAAAGGAGTAGGAGAATAAAAAACATGCTAAAACAGGAATAATAAAATCATGGATGGCTACACCTATTTATATCTGGATGATCCCCGGATTTTGCTGTAGCACAATCATTGGGTAAGAATTTGAATATTTGATATTGACAACATTTTGGTTTGGCCAAATAACAAATAACTTTCATCTGATTCAAATGACTTCTTGATCTCATGTTAACATTGTCATTGAGCACATAGTATGCTACAGTTCATATTAGCAATTAGCTCAAAACAACAGACTCCTAATCTTGTTGTTATTGTCCACAAACCTCATAAAACACAAAAATAACACCTCAGCCCCAAGCTCAGTCCTTCCCTCTGAAGACATTCATTTTTTATGCTGAGTAATGCTGGATAAATTACTTCTGTAACGCTCTGTGGTTTTTAACAAACATTAGTCATTCTTTTTAGGAGCTGATTTTGTGTGTTGGTGATTATTTACCGTACAGCAGCAGGACAGTGTTTCTGGTGTTTACTCAATGTAATGAGTTCTTAATTAATGTTTGGACAACAATGGGGCTCTGTGGCACATTCAGAGATATACACTCACCGAGCACCTGCTTATTAATGTGATTATCTATTCAGCTAATCATATGGCAGCATTTCAGTGCATAATATCATGTGATGTTACACCAGTATCGGAATGAGGAATTAAATGGTTTTAGTGACTGATAGTGGCATGATTTGTGAATATGAGCTACAGGAAATTTCAAGCACAACAGTCAAACACGAAACACACTGAGCAACAGGTCAGTCGATAGAAATTCCTTTTTGAGAAATATTAGATCTGCTTCACCTTATGGTCCAATATTACTGTCTTCTAATGTCAGCTATCAGAATAATCGTCATCTCAAATTGGTTTCATGACCATGAAGATCAGTTTAGCGTATTTTAACAACTGTTTCAGAGCTGAATCTAACACTTTTGGGATGTGGTAGAGCATGAGACTGGCAGTACAAATGATCATCATCCATGTTGCATCATCAAGCAGTCACTTAATCAATCAATCAGAATCTCAATGAACATTTCCAAAATCTTGTGGCATCATAGAGTTCCTGCTTAGTGGGTGGAAGTTATCAGAAAATAGTAGAATCCATTCATTGCTGGTGTTGGTCTGCATGGGACGTCTTTCCTCTACTTCTAAAGCTGTTGAGCATCGTTTCAATTCAATAATGTTTTTTTGCTTTAAATGTTCTTCAAAATTAAAGTCTGTTGCCAAAACACTCCCATATGAATCACTCACACTACTACTACTAGTACTACCGTGCTATTGTGACCAGCCCAAGATCAATGGAGGATGAACAACATGGTGTAAAAGAGTGTAGGTGTGTGAAAGTGACCTGTTACATCAGAAGCTGGACTGAGGGGGCGTTTGGAGGGAGGGAGCCTTTCGATTAGAGGCCAGTGTTCAACTCACACTTTGAAGTGAGCATTGGTGCTTTGCCCGCTGCAGCTCCCCAGCGGGCTGGCTCCGTTGAATGCCCAAATGTCTCTCTCTCTCTCGCAGGGAAATAAACAAGGCTATGCTGGTACAGTATATGGAAGTGGGAGTAGCAGGAAGATGGAGACAAGTGAGGAAGATGAAAGACAGAGGCGGTAATATCGAGAGACAAATCATGTTCAGTCATGCTGAGGAAGCCATCCAAGTCATGTCATCAGACACGAGTTGCATTTCAGTTTCCAGCTACATGCCTGCCCTCAGCTGTTTGGTTGATTTCACACAGGCTCCAAGTCCTGATGCTTAAGTCATTGGCACAAATCAGATTTTTTGTCAGCATGTCTGCCTAAACTGGGAGGGGGCACACACAGGATCGGATTTGGCCATGGTTAGACAGCCATGAAAAGATCAGTGTCACAAAGGCTTGTAAGTCAGGTTTTGCTGTTCCTGAGTGACTACAGCTGTAGACAAACGCACAGACACAAAAAAACAACAACATATGATCCAAACAGAAACACACGCCCCGTGGCTCGACCCTGCAGATCCACAGTCGGCCCGACTTGGAGGAAATCTCTCCTCGGTGATGAACACTGGTGCTTAGTGGTCCATTTAATTGAGAGAGGCACTGTGTGACAGGTGAGAAGGAAGATGGGGAGGCTGCTGGCAGACTGATGTGGGAAGTGTGGGGATCCTGCTCTGCATAGACACACTCAATTTACTGACCTGCCACAGCTGCAACACAGAGAAACGGCAAGCAGATAGTTAGAGGCTTCCCCTCTAGCTTCATATGTGTGGGGAGAATTTTTATTTGCACCATTTGCATCACGCAAAGACACGTCGGGTTTTTCTGCCACCTTTAATCTCTTTAATGGGTAATTTGCTTTGCAGGTTGCAGGGAAATGTGCACTTAAGTGTAGCATGCGTGTCCATGGAAAACAGACAATACACCAACAAAGGCGACAAAGAAAGTGGGACAGCGTCATTTCAAAGCATTTGTATACTGCTCTTTGTGCAAGTAACCGTGTTGTGCTCATGGAAGAGAAGATGAGATGAAGTGAAAAGGCCAACAGAGTGAAAAAGGCGACCAATAGAACGCTGCGGCTGCAGCAGCATCTCACAACAATAGGGCGTTTCTCAACCTCTTTCCTTTCTCTCTTTTTTTTTTAGTAGCACATCATCTCAGCAGAAAGACAAAGCCTGATTTTGAGAGAGGCACCACAGAATACAGCAGCCGATGCAACTGTTTCAGGCAAATGAGCACCGTGTGGTGTGTCAGTTATTGTGTTCCTCAAGCCGGCGAGTCCGCCCCCACACAAGCACAGTGTGACTGCTTACAGTGCAGCATGGAGACTGTGTTTCTATTCTCCTGTTGCTATAATTTGTTTTTATTACTCCTGTGTTAGCCCCCCAGTCCTCTCTGCTAATCCCCAGCTGCTAATGCGTGTGTCTGTGTGTGTGTGTGTACATGTGGCTATTTAATTGGTCAGGAGAAGAGTCTGAAGAGAAAGTTGTTTATTGCAACTTGGGCCTCATTTTGGCCACTGTTCAGCCATGATAATGTTTTATTCACCAGGTTAATTGCTTGGTCAGGCAAAGGAGGGACATTTAGCAAAAACTCAAATTAGAACTAATGTAGTGTAATTCATTTAAATTAATCTGAGCCTAATACTAAACTACACTTCATGTTGTAATAGTAGTACTTACTTCGTTGTGACATTTCAGTGTGACTTCCTGAGTCATTTGCATTTTACAAAGTCAGTACTCAGCCTTTCCTTAGTCACCATTTTTTTCCGTCTGTGATGCCGAATACAAAAAGCTTCCTCACATTATTTCTCGGGCGTCTTGGTGTTGTTTTGTATGGCTCACAGTCTTTCCATGTTTGTGTACTGTAAGCAAAGAACACAACAACATCTTAGATCACTAACAGGGCAACACGGCGTGAAATGGGTCAGATGGAGCAGGACTGGGAGATGTGGCGGTTCAGTTTGAATTCAGGTGACTAAAGATTGAACGTTTGACTTTTTTTTTTTTTTTTTTTACTTTTGAGTACCTGTTTGACATTTTGTAATCATAAAAGCAATAACACAGTTATTATGTTAATCGAATTAACATTTTGCATGTTTATGTCCACATGCAGTATTTTCTGGCAGGTTTCTTTTCAGAATAAAAAGAATACAGACTGTGTCCAGATCGAGTGTATTGTTGCAGAGACTTTGGGAAAAAATCTTAGTATCTATCTCTCTCTCTCTCTCTGTGTGCGTGTGCATGTGTGAATGACGTCAACAGATGAGTCTCACAGAGGATACGATGACCTCTCTCTTGTCACAAACCACTGAGACGCTTGTCAAATGTGCATTTTCATCATCCCTCCTGTTCTTTGTCTTCATGCAGACACACACACACACACACGGACACACTTATACCCATAAAATAATAGCTTTTTATAAAGGATAGCCTTGTCCAACCAATTTCTCATGCCATGTCCAACAATGCTGTCACAAGCACCTTCACCACTGATCCTGCTTTATTCATTTATTTATTCATCAAACAGCAGAAGGTGATGTCAGCCTTTTTTTTTCTTTCTTTTTTTTTCAGCCGCCGCAGTCGTTTTCCTGAGTGCTTTCTTGGAGCGCTGGAACTTCAATGACATTGCAGATCAAGAGTCGTAGTGGCAGAGACCAGATGCAGAAGCAGCTTTGGGGATTTCTCTCAATCAATCTCTGCTGTTTCATCTCAGATGATCTGTGCACACTTTGAGCTTTTAGAAGTGGTGGATTTCAATACGGCTTTGATGAACACTCGGGAAGAATTTGCAAATGCCAATTTCTGTTTGGATGTTAGATCATCAGCAGTGCTGGGCGTTAGCAGAACATCATTTGGCCGACTGAGTAGACCAGAAAGTGAGAAATTTTACTTATTGGGCCATGAATCAGAGAACTTCAGCTCTCGCACTCCTACGGAGAATTACCTAAGCTGCTCTGTTTTTTCTGCTCCTCTAATGATCCTTTAAGGGAAGTTCTTCCACTGTAATTTGAGCGCACTATAAAGTCTCACTCCTGTAAAAGTCAAAAGTTTCAAGGCAGTACTTTCACTCATCTTAGCTTATAGTGCAGTAAAAATCAATGAAATGTTTAAAGCATATCTTTCCCTCCACAGACAAACAAAAAGAGGAGTGGTTGACTGTTTTCCTCTGTCTAATGCACAACAGGCAGGTCGTTTCCTCCACTCCACAGAGTAAACATTAACGCTCCCTCATTAAAGCAAAGATTACGGTGTTGATGAATAGGTGCTGCAGGAAGGGTCAGAAAGCGTTATTCCTCTGAGGTCTGCATCTGCCTCATAAAGAAACGCAGCTATGCAATTGTGCTCTGTGATGCAAAACGTGGCCAATTAAATTGACTTCTCCACCAAGGGAAGAAACGCTCCCTCCTGCACTCCACCGAATCAAATCATTCAGCTCGCTCTAACCTGAGAGCCAGCGCCTGTGACACTCATTTCAACACAAACAGCCTCCACTATAGTTTTATCATCCACTTCTAGGGTTAGTTAAAGGCAGAAGTGCTGACCACGGTGCTGAATCCGATGGCTGTCTCATTCATGGGTTGATTCATGGCGGTCATTATTTGGGCGGATGGCGTGATTGCCTCCATGAACAGGCTGAACGGCTCTGACCCAGAGACCTGCTCTAAATCTCGCCGGCTCAAACGGGCAAACACTTAAAGGCTGCAAGATGGTATCAGAAAGTCATTTAAAAAAAGATTACAAAACAAAAAGAGGAGATAGACTGGAAATGAAGAGATGAGGCAGTGCCAAAAATTAAAGATGATGAAAGAAAAAGTGGAGGTGGGAAGACAATATACTGAAAGAAAACTAGGCCCAAACAAAAGTCAGAGAGATAAGATGTTCTTGTGGTCAAGGGGAGAGAGTGAATGGCATTAATGAGCCTCTAATTCCTCGGACTCAAGTCAAACACGGAGGCTGAAGCGACTGAGACAGAGACAGGAGATAGAGGGAGGAGGAGGATGCAGATGTATCCCTGCCTTGATTTCTTTTATCTCTCCCACAGAGCAGGAGATGGTCTCTGTGCCTCAGAGGAGTCAGGTCTGTCTCCTGTCTTCAGCCGCTCACGCTGCACAGCTGCTGCAGGAAAGCTAACACAAGCAAGCACACACTTACACACATACATTGTGTATCCGTATACAACCTCTTAAAGCAAGTGCATGTACACATTCAGCGAGCACAAAGAGAGTCTAGCCAATGCATATTTTAACAATGCATGATTGGCATAATGTACTGCATCAATATGATGGCATCTATTCAAAAACAGCCTGCAAAACAACTGCATTTAATATGTATTCATAGTTGTCACTTAAAACTGTTACACTTTGTGTCATATCATTTGTGACTCATATCATTTGTGATAATTTGTTACAGTTACTGTTAGATTATGTCTTTAACAACGGAGTCTCTTGTTCAGTTTCCTTTGTTTATATCATGGTTTACACTTTTGAAAATACAGTATGTTGATTTAGATGAATGTATAGATCATGTCATTAGTTGCCAGATGTCATTATTTGCAACTATCAACATCAGAATCTGCTTCAACTAATGATAGGAGTGAGCCTGTAATCTAAATCATTTAATTTGTCTCCTTTGTTGAGCTCCACCTCCATACTCACTGTTGCTGACCCTTGAAATATGGTGTTTACAGTGTATGTATTCAGAGTGCACAGTGTAGATAAGACTGGCTGGGGCTAGTATGAAATACATGGGTCCTTACCACACACACACACCTTAAGGGCAGCACTCAACAGTGGTAACTTGAGATTTAATGAAGCAAAAATGTTTGTTATTCCTGCACAAACAATGTGCAAAGGAATGACTCACCACTTTGGAGACATTTGTTCTAATATAAACCTGCTTGGATGCTTATCATGAAAAAATATAGGCCTAGTGGAGGAGTAACATAAAGAAAATGAAAAAAACATATTTCACTTAAGTGGAGAGAGGGCTTTTTGAATGAGAACTAACCAATAAGTCTGAAAATGCTGCATTTTCTTGGGTAACTCATTTCTTTGGTGTTGATGGAGATTGAAAGCCCACAGTGGAACAATGTAGATTGCTGATATTGCGCTTCCTATAGTTAGAGGTGAGAAATAATGCTTAATACAACCATTAGATGTTTGTTTTTTAGTTTTTGATCCTTTTGCCATACCATACACCATGGGAAAAAATCAAAAGAGTGCTACAGCTAAACTCCAACCAGACAATCTCAGTTCAGGGTAAGAATTTTCAGCAGCCGACTGAACAATCATCAATCATGTAGACACACATTTACATAGAGAAACTAGATCCTAGGACGCCGCTCTCACTTTCAATAAATGCAGCTTGATAACTTGGCAACAAAGTCAAAAATTGAGAGAAATGTGACAAACACTGCAATCTTACACTGCCAGCCTCTGCTTTTGTCTAATCCAACAGACGTGCTCTCTCACGACTCAGCAAAACATGTTGACATTGATAAAATTGCCCTTCATCAAATAGTCTAAAATGGTAAACCAACAACGAAAGTGTTATTTGCCTCAGGAGAGAGTGAGTTGATGGGAGAAGTTTTTTTTTCCCTCCATCAGAGGTGGCTGTGCTAACTTTCCAGCTAAATTCATTTAGTTTAATTTTCGGTCACTTTTAAAGGCTTCATCTTCAATGTACTCCCCGTAAGAAGCTTTGAGTCAGTGAGCTGCTGCCAGTTCAGATTTGCCCCTGTTTTCAGACGGGAGCGTGTCTTCGCACAAAGCTACAAATGAACTCTGAATCTGCAGCGCTGTAATGGGATTATCAGCAGGAACTCAATCATCCAAGAGCTGCAGCTGTTTCACGTGTGAGCAGGAACAGCACATTCATTTCCTCCTCACCTGTCAACACTGGGTGCCAATCAAAATTTTCAAACTGTAACAGGGGGGAAAAGACTGCTGAACTTTTTTTTATTTATTTATTCCATGTATGAATTATAATTCCTCTCTTTCTCTCCCAGGTTTTGCCAAACTTTCCCTGCCATCACAGCTCAGTATTTGTTGTTTCTCCTCTCTCTGGGCCAGAGTCCCAATCCTATCAAGCTGAAACAGGAACAAAGACCAGTGTCCCCCGCTTCCTACTCCCTCAATCCTAGATTCCACCTCACAATCTCTAAAAAATCCCCTCTTGGTCCTGGTCCTCACCTCTGAGCGACCTGCCAGAGCTCATAATCCAAACTCATTTTGAGAGGCAGAAAAGTCCCGGTAAGCTCCAATGTCGCGTCAGGAAATATTGGTGCGTGTAAATTATTCATGCTGGGGTGTCCTAGTTACTATTTCATTTTGTGTTTAGGAAAAAAAAAAATCCTAAATCAGGTTGTGGACTGTTTCGGAGTCTTTATATATATACAGTATATATATATAATCCTCTGGCCATAGTGCTTGGTCAGATGGACATTTTGCTTTGTGACTAAAAGTGATAATAGCTGAGCTTAATGCCTCAGCAATTTTAAATTAAATGCATAACAAAATGTCTGAATTGTCTCAAACAGCCTCGGGCTACTGCCCCCGACCTGCAGTATATGTTTTACATCAACTGAAAATGAATATGTGGACCATAATAGAGGTATTACTTGCTGACCCAGTTGGTGCAGAACCACCAACCACATCTGCTCTGGTAGCAGCAAACTAAGCAAGATGTCCAACATGTTTTATTCCCAGCTCTGTTTTGCAGCTCCTTGAGGCGCGTCCTGATCCAACCAATGCTCAGGCTGGATGGGAATACTTCAAGATATTTAATTTTAGATGCTATTGATTTAACAGCATGGGGGAATGCCTAATCTTATAGACTACATATTTCATGATTGGTACAGATGTTTAAGTTTGACTAACTAATCCACTAATCACTACAAGTCTGGTGAATCGAAAGTAGCCCATGAACTTCTGCATTTGTGAATATTACATTTTGTATTTAGGAATTAAGTCTGAATTTGATTTGAGTAATATTTTGGGGAAATTTAAATCTACAAGAAGAGAAACCTTGGACTTTTGCTGCATTTCTATGAAGTAATTGTTACTTTGAGGCAGAGCTTTTAGTCAGCAAAAGGAATTTTCTTTCATCCTGAAAATGTAATATACTGTACACTGTTTCCATCACAGGAGAGAAAAAAAAACCAACATAGCTACTTCTACACTGTCAGCCATGTTTGAAGTGCTCCGTTTGAACCTGGTTGAATCCTAATGATGGCAACATTAGATAAAGATAAGGCAGACTCAAGACAACTTTATTAATCCCTTAAAGGGCAATTCCATTTGGCGGCTCGCACACCAGATGCTCATAGCACAAACACCTAACAAAACAGAGATACCAGGAAAGAAAAAAGAGAGGGTTGGCAGCTGTGTGCAAAGTCAGGAATATGAATAAATAACTTCATTAAAATTAGGAATTCTGACTGGTATATTGGTGTATAATACACTACATGACTCTAAAGGACTCTGCACCAGCCCCCAGGGAACCCATGGCTTTAAAAGTGTTTGAAACATTCAGAGATTGTCTTATTTAAAATGTTCATGATGTATCTTGATACCACTGTGTGCTAGAAGTGGTTTTATTATATATTTTTCCTGTATTTAATAGCTGATATCAAAGAAATAATCCTAATACTTCTTCAGGCAGGACGGTGAATACAGTACGTCTGAGGCACAGTGCAGCAAAACGTTAGGACAGAGACGTTCAGCACAGAAAAGACAGGCAGCGCAAAATCTTGAGTAATTATTGAAGTCAGTGCACATCACTGGTTTGTATACTGTACCACTTGGGTGTGACTCTCTGGCACTGGAGTGGAAATTTCACCAGCTGTTAAGATCATCTTGTTTGTTTGAGTGTTTCACCGAATCACTTCTCACCTTCAGTGTATCACTAACCTGTCAGGTGTGACCCAGGGCTTTCTTTCATTACACAGCCAGTGAGCTGCTGCACAATCAGAGCCTCCTAAAGTCGGTGTTAGAGAAAGGGACACTTGAAAGAGCTGGATAAGCTCAGCGTAACCTCTACAACTTTAGACTGATGTTCCACTTCACGGCCTCTGCTCCCCTTCTTGAAAAATCATTGCAGGGAAAACACAACTCCTTTTCTCAGAGCAAACACAAACACTGAAACACACACATACAAATGAACAAGAATTTCCATAAAGATGTCAGATATATTGCAGATTTTCTGCTTGATTGACATTTATTGAACAACACTGTAAGTATCAGTGGGTCCATTTTTACAAGCAAATTACTGGTTTGGGCCGACTCCTTCATGAGTGCTGAATTTAAAGGCCATAAACATTGAATTAGCCCAGGACTTAGAGGGATCTTCAACAGTCCATCTTAATGTGGAAACTGGTAACAGTTCACTGGACCGTGGTGCTCTGGCACAGATGGTTATCAGTGGGGAAAAGTATGCTTCAGATATATTCCCAAAAGATCATGGAATAAAAAAGGGCATCACCTGTGATTTAAACAAACAAAAATGGCGGATTAACACTTTTCATTATTTTAACTTTGCTAATTGGTCAAGAGACATATTCATATGCATAATTAACGGTAAGGAAATAGTCATGTGGAAAAGTCCACTGTAAAAACAGAGTTGATGACATACTGTAACCTCACTGCTTTCTGAGGAAAGTTCATTATAAAACATGTTATAATTTCAGCCCATTATGTTTTTACATGATTTCATATTACCTGAATACAACAATTATTGTGCATGGCTGAATGAAAATAAATAAAACAAGAACCATGTACACATTTGCTGACGCTGAACTTTCATTATAGTAAATTTAAAACAGTGAGTGGGGATGTGGCAGCAGTACTAGTGCACACAAGTGTGTGTGTTTTGTTTTTTGTGCTAATAGTACTTGCAACCAAAGCACATTAAAGACCTTGTTATGAAGCTAACATCATTTGCACTGATGATGCTGTTTGTTTTGGAAGATACAGGTCACTAGATGAGCTGGTCTTTTTGTTCCAATGTCCCCAAACTGGGAGAAAAAAAATCAGCTGTGTCACCCGAAGCAACATACGTAAACTAAGAAATGGACTCACTTCATCCAGTGGTTTAATGAACACAAGGGAAGTATTCATTGTCATGGTTTGTCTCATTCCTTGTTTTAGTTCCTGTTTTATTTTGAAGTCAGAGTCCTGTCTTCCTGTGTGAGCCCTGTGATTAGGCTACCTAATGTGTCTCACCTGTGTTGATTTCCCCACCTGTGCCTCGTTTCCCTTTGTGTATTTAACCTCTGTGCTTTAGACCTTGATAAATCATCTTGCGCGTGCTCTGTCTCTCATGTTCCTGCCATGAGTTTCACATCTGCCAGTTTGTTTCCTATAAGTAACACCATACCACGTTCAGAGTCTCAGTCTGCATTTTGGGTCCGTCTACAAACCTCCAACAGTCTAAACTTGTAGAAGAGCTATACAGAAGCTAATTGGACAAAAGAAAGTCACTCTCCTCCTCCTGCCCAGTTTCTCTACACAGTCCTCTCTGAGTAACGCAGATGTCCCACTGGCCTCTGCCCCATCTGGTGACTGTCAGGGCTGCACTTTTATCATCCCTTTGAAGTCCACTCTGGAAAGACAAAGTCAGTCAAGTGGGAATAAGAAACAATAACCATTGTTCTGTCCCTCATCACAGTATTTGTGTCCACCGGTCCATCTATCAACTCTCAACCCACACACTCAGCTGCTTTCTGCTTCAATATAGCCCATCAGTACTCACACCACCTCTCTTCCCTCAATCCAAAATGCCACACATTTCCCCTGATCATCAAACACAGCACTGTCCTTTCACTCATTCATGTGTGTGTTGATACCCGAACTATCAACCTACAGTAGAGTATGGCTGAAATCAACATAAATAAGACTGTATTTCCAAAAAGGTTTAATGTCTCTATTTTTGCATTTACTTGTGTTTGTGTGTCAAATCTGCATTTTCAAATCTCAGACGTTATTGAAGCGAAGGCCATTTGAATGACTGTTGTAGAAGAGTAGGGCACGTGTTGTCTTATCAAAGAATGAATTAAAGGAAAGAAACCTGTCGATGTTCAGTATCAGTGTTGAAATGCAGTCTCTGAGTTGTATCAACTATAGCATGTCTGTTGATGTGTCTGTGTCACTGTATTTCAGTAATCACATTTATTTGCTCAGTGCACAGTATCCTAACTCACATTGTTGAGTGAAGAGCTGTAGTAGTGCTATCCCATCAACTGAAGTGTTTCTTTTACAAGCTAGGCTCTTACTTATGCTTACACTTTCACATCCTCATGCTCAGAAGAAATATGAAATAGATTTTTCACAGAGGGCTGGGTTCAACCAAGCCTTTGAAATGCATGCTATTACACACACAGGGATTTGTAGCCATATACTTCGCTTTTTTCTGGTCCATTTTGCCTGGTATCCTTTTTTCCATAGGATTAACTGTTGTGAGTTTAATGAGGCAGTGGTGATAAACATGATTAGTTCATTTAATACAGACCTCTCTCCAATAGGGGCTGATTTTTTTTAGCACCAGTTTGTAAGTGTGGTCATTACTTATAAGCCAATGAAAGCTTCAAAATAGGTTCAGTCTTATTGTCTTAACCTTTAATTACATGCTCCAATTTTCTTCTTCATAATGCCTGGGCTTAAAAGTTTATCAGGGCGAAAGTTTACATTGCCATATTGTGGTAACTTGCACATTAAAAATAAGAAGAAGCACGCGAACTGTAGAGAGCCAACGAACTTTATCTGCAACACACGAGCAGGCATACACTTGTACATAGGGAAGCGGTATATTCCAATACAACCGGAAGTACCTTTTTAACCTGAGTAGAGGAAGAGGAGTACCCCCCAATAACTCCTATGTCTAAACAGGGTGCCCCCTGGTGGCCAACTAATCAACTTTGTTTTGTTCACAACACTTCTCCCTCCTTAAATTCTAATTTCCCCCTTTAAATACATAACATGGGAAAACATCACGACCATTACTTTAAGTGCTATTTCCGCCATATTCAACACCTGTAAATATATAAACAAGTTAACAGGCAATATAACATTCAACTTAACATGCTCCATCACAGAGTTAGTCTCTCAGGAGGTTTTCTCACACGCTGTGACCTCCGCACCACCTCTGGAGACACAGAAGTCACTGCTGATGTGGGTGCTTCAGGTGTGACTGGTGCGAGGGGACTGTCTGTTGTCTGGGCCTCAGTATTAGAGTGTCCAGTCCCTCCGAGAGCCACAGCAACATCTCCTTGGGTTTCTCTCTCTGGAAAACTCACTTCCACCGCCAGTGGTCCCACTGGATTCTCCATGCACATCTCTGTCTCAGTCTCTGTGTCATGCCGCAGGCGCACATGATCTTGATGTCTGCGGAATGTGCGACCATCAGTCAGCTTCACAACATAAGACACCGGGCCACTCCGCTTGAGAATAACACCAGGTAGCCACTGCTGGTTGATGCTACTGCTGAAGTTCCTTGCATAAACACAGTCATTTGGTTGTAACTGTCTGTCTCGTGCACGTTGATCATGTCTTTCTTTCTGTTTTTCCTGTTTCTCCCCCACTTTCACTTTCATGTCTGGACGCAGCAGGTCCAGTCTTGCCTTGGGCCGACGCCCCATCAACAGCTCCGCTGGCGTGCGCCCAGTCGTGGTCTGTGGTGTGAGTCGATATTTGAACAGGAACCGTGAAAGCTGTGTGCTGAGTGAATCTCCTGCCATCCTCTTCAAGCCCTCCTTCACGGTCTGCACAGCCCTCTCCGCCAAGCCATTCGAGGCTGGGTGAAAAGGAGCCGTCCGAATGTGCTGTACACCATTGTGGCGCATGAATTCACTGAACAGCTCACTGGTGAACGTCGGGCCATTATCAGTGACCAGTGTGTCCGGCAAACCATGGACAGCAAACACTTGCCTGAGCTTGTCAATGGTTGTGGGCGCTGTGATATTGCTCATGATGTGGGCCTCAATCCATTTAGAATGTGCATCCACCATTATGAGAAACATTTGTCCCTTAAACGGCCCAGCAAAGTCCAAATGTAACCTAGACCACGGGCGGTCAGGCCACTCCCATGGGTGCAAAGGAGCAGGTGGAGGCATGTTCTGATTGGTCTGACACTGCGTGCATGTTTTTACCTTGTTCTCCAGATCCTGATCCAGTCTTGGCCACCAGATATAGGATCTTGCCAGGCTTTTCATCCGAGATACACCTGGATGAGTCTCATGTAATTCCTCCACAATCTGTGTACGGCCTGGTGGAGGCACAACGACCCTTGCCCCCCAAAAGATGCACCCATCCTGCAGACTCAACTCTGTTTTGCGTTTAGCATAAGGCCTCAACTCCTCCCCTTCCACCACAGAGGGCCAGCCTTGTAAAAGGAACAGTTTGACTCTTGACATGACAGGGTCCCTCTCTGTCCACTGTTTAATCTGGGACGCTCTTATTGGTGTCTCTGCAAGCCTCTCTATCGAAAACACAGTCTCTGGAGGCACATAGGTAGTGACAGGCATTTCAGGCAGAGGCAGCCTGCTCAGGGCATCAGCGTTGGCATTATCTTTACCTGCTCTGTACACTATTGAATACTGGTAGGCTGACAGCGTGAGCGCCCAGCGCTGTATCCTGGCTGAGGCTAGCGGCGGGATGCACCTGGTCTCGCTGAACAAACTCATCAGTGGCTTATGGTCTGTGTGGATTTTGAAAGCACGGCCATAGAGATACTGATGAAAGCGTTTCACAGCAAAAATGATGGCCAGACCTTCTTTGTCTAGTTGCGAATATCCCTTCTCCGCCGCTGTCAGGGTACGTGAAGCAAACCCAACCGGTTTCTCTGATCCATCCTCCATCACATGTGACAGGACAGCCCCGACCCCGTAGGGTGAGGCATCACATGAAAGGATTATTTCTTTATCAGGGTCATAGTGAACCAGGAGCGTCGTTGAGTGGAGGAGCTCTTTCACGTCCTTAAAAGCCCCCTCCTGCTCCTTACACCATTGCCACTTAGTGTCATTATGAAGAAGCTTGTACAGTGGAGCTAAGACTCTTGAAAGGTCGGGCAGAAACTTGCCATAATAATTTACTAAGCCCAGAAATGATCTGAGTTCAGCGACACATTTGGGACTTGGGGCCTCTTTAATAGCTCTCACCTTGTCCTCCACTGGGTGGAGTCCCTCCGCTGTGATCCTGTGCCCCAGGTAGGTCACGCTTGATGCCAGGAACACACATTTGCTGCGTTTCAACCTCAGTCCTGCTTCCGAGAGCCTCCTCAACACCTGCTCCAGGTTAGCCAGATGCTCCGCCTCCGTGGCCCCTGTGATCAAAATATCATCCAGGTATACCGCTACATGCGGAATCCCCTGCAGCAGTGTGTCCATTGTTCTTTGGAAAATGGCAGGGCTGGACGCCACTCCAAACACCAGGCGATTGTATTTAAACAGTCCCTTGTGCGTGTTGATGGTGACGTACTCCTTTGACTCCTCGTCAAGCAGTAACTGCTGATAAGCCTGGCTCATGTCCAACTTTGTAAAAAGCTTCCCCCTGATAGGGTTGCGACAAGTCCTCTATGCGTGGCAACGGGTACTCCTCCAGCTTAGAGACTTGATTGACAGTGAGTTTATAGTCCCCGCATATCCGTGCAGTTTTGTCCTCTTTCAAAACTGGCACAATGGGTGCTGCCCACCTTGAAAACTGAACAGGCTCTATTATGCCCAGCTTCTGCAACCGTTCTAGCTCTTCTTCAACTTTACCTTTCATGGCGTAGGGGACTGACCTGGGTTTGAAAAATCTAGGCGCAGCCTCAGGGTTCACGTGGAGCTTTACTGTAACCCCCTTAAGTGTTCCCAGCTCCTCCCTGAACACTTCTTTGTACCGCTGCAGAATGTCCTCTGTTGTACATGCATATTTTATCTCATGCCAGTTCAGACGGATTTTGCGTAGCCAGTCACGGCCCAACAGACTGGGGCCGCTGCCCTTAGCAACCACCAGCCTGGCGTTTGCCTTCTGACCCTCTGCTGAAATGTCCACATACAGCACCCCCAAATGAGGAATGGGCTGGCCTGTATAAGTCCTGAGTTTGAGCTTTGATGGACTGAGGGGAGGCAGGTTGGACCCCCACGTCTGTCTGTAGGTGTCCTCACTGATGACTGACGCCGTAGCCCCTGAATCAATCTCAAACTTAATGTCTTTCCCTCTGACAGTGATGTTAGCATAATAGGGCTCAGGTGGTTCATTGTCCGTTTCCACCCCAAACATGTTATAGGAGCATTCAGCCTCTTGGTCAAGGTGGTGCGTGGCTGCCTGAGACTGATTCATTTTTCCCAGCCCCGGCTTCCCCCTTCCTTTTGACCCTCTACACTTTTTAGCCAAATGTCCTTTTTTGTTACATGCATGGCAGACAGCATCTTTAAATTTACAGTCATTAGCATAGTGTGTCCCACCACACCGGAAACATTCCACACGCTTTGTCTGCTTACCAGTGTCTTTCTTGACTTGGTGCACTGCTGCTATCTGTGCTCCTCCATTTCCTTTTTGGATATCTTTAGCATTATTAGCAGCCATCTCCATACCCTGGGAAATCTCCAGAGCTTTCTTGAACGTCAGTGGTGGGGTTTCCCCCAGCAGGCGGCGCTGAATGGCATCATTATTGATACCGCAGACCAGTCTGTCCCTGAGCATATCATCCAACACTGTCCCAAAGTCACAATGCTCTGACAGCTGCCGTAACTCCGCAACAAAGGTGGATACAGACTGGCCTTGCTTCCTGAAATGGCTATGGAACTTGAACCTCTGGACTATCACAGACGGTTTGGGATTGTGGTGGTTTCCCACGAGTGCGACCAGTTCATTATACGGGATTTCTCCTGGTTTCCGCGGCGTGGCCAAGTTCCTTATCAGCTTATAAGTCTTTGCTCCACATGCACTCAGGAGAATAGAGCGCTTTTTAGCCTCATCCGTAATCTCATTAGCAGAGAAAAAGTGTCCCAACCTCTCCTCGTACTCAGTCCAGTCTTCGTTCCCCTCCACAAATTCACCGACAGTCCCGTATGTAGCCATCCGCGCTTGAACTCCGGTCCTCGGCAGGGATCCTGCTGCCACCGGCGCCTCTTGCCGCTCCTCGCGCTGCTCCGCCGACCGTCACCGTAGCCGCTGCAGCCGCTGTAGCCCCTCGTGTCTCTCGTCTCGACTCCGCGACCCGTGTCTCCTCCGTCCGGCACTGTCCGTCCTCGGTCTTGCCGCTCGCCGACAGCCGCCTAGCACGCTAGCTAGCACACTTTTGCCTAGCTATGCTAATAACAAAACAAACGTTCACGTCGACACGGCCACAAAACCGGTTCACCTCGTCGCCAAAAATATGTGGTAACTTGCACATTAAAAATAAGAAGAAGCACGCGAACTGTAGAGAGCCAACGAACTTTATCTGCAACACACGAGCAGGCATACACTTGTACATAGGGAAGCGGTATATTCCAATACAACCGGAAGTACCTTTTTAACCTGAGTAGAAGAAGAGGAGTACCCCCCAATAACTCCTATGTCTAAACAGGGTGCCCCCTGGTGGCCAACTAATCAACTTTGTTTTGTTCACAACACATATCATGTCTACTTTACAAATTGAATTCATCAAGTTTCTTAAAAGTCAATAAATTAGGAAATAAGATTTTGATGCCTTCAAGATTGAGGTGCACATCACATTTCTGTTGCTTCAAGGGAAGGCAGGTAATGTGTTACAGTAAAGACTGTTTAATATCTTTCTCACTTTTCTCATAGTTAATGTTAACTGCATCCCACATTGAGTCCGTTCCTACAATTTGGCTCCTTTATACTAAAGTGTGATTGTGTTTCCTCGTCTTTCCTCTATGTGAATATCAGGCAGGACTGAAAGTGATCTTTTCCACCTTTTTCACAGTTTTTATGGTCTATACTGTACATCGGCTTCTTATCTATATTGTAATGCCTCTGGATATGTGCTTAGCCTATATCCCAGTGTCATCATGTGTGCATAGAACAGAAGGGGGACAAGACTGGAGCCCTGTGGGACACCACAGCCCAGAGGAGCTACGTGGGAGGACGTGATCAAAAATGGATTTGGAAAATGAGCAATACTATAGAGATATTGTCACATGTTTCCAAAACGCCCACAAATTTAGTTTAGTTTAGTGAAGAGGAGCAACATATTTGCTGCACTTGCTCATGAAAAGCTTGAATTATGAGTGCATGAAAAACAGGTACAGTATGCCACTGTATATTATTTAAATAGCCTAACTCATTTCCTGCCTCTTCATTCCAGATACACTGAGCCACTCCCTGAATTACATTACGAACTTTTACTTTAGGTACTTCTACCACATATTCTTAATATCATATTAATGCTTAAAATATCACTGCTGCTCAGGGACATGTTGTGGTGGTGATGGAGGTGTTTGGTCTCCCACTCTCCCTCTCTCACGCTTACGCACAAAGAAATGAAGGGAGACAGCAGCAGCCTACAGGAGAGTGAAGCATGCAAATAAACAGCACAATAACCCCCCACCACCAATAGTGTTCCTGTGAAGCACGTCAGAGGCAGCAGGCTATGAATCGAGGTGCACAGCGGGGTGAGGAGAACATTTCTTGGGGACACAGTTAAGGGACTGTGCTGGTCTCCTGACTTGGGACTGACACTCCCACACGCCCCTCAAACACTCGCACACTTCTCTCACACAGCCCGGAGAGTCCCACGTCCACAGCGCGCTGCAGGGAAACCATCAGGTACTGTATTCAGACATAATCCACCTCTACTATTCTCTTCTTCCTGCGCTCTCAGTGCTGCTGGAAAAACCCTCTGCGAGCGGGAGGGTCAACTCTGTGGTGGAGTCAAAAGGCACGTGTTTGTTTTTGAAGTGGGGGTAAAAAAAAAAAAAAAAAGCACGTTCAAAGCAGCACAGCAGAGACTTCTGTCTTTGCACAGGCGACTGTTTGCGTGGGCCAGTGTATGCATATTTAATCGAGGAGTGGGCAGCAGCAATTCAGCGTACTGGCTCATCAAGTGGGCAAGTGGAGCAGGGGAAGAGGGCTGTGAGTGACAAGTTTGCACTTGTTCAAATGTTGCGTCCCTCGCTGTTGTTGTGTTGGGCTACTTCTTCTCAGCTGGTGATGCTGACGTCGGGCCTATGTGTGTTTGCTGTGTGGAATATGTGGGATGGAGAGAACAGAGGATGCAAATGTCTGCTATGAGTGTAGGTCATAAGTATTGGACTGTAGAAAGCAGATAAAGAAAGTTTAATTTTTTTTTTCTCTAATATTGCATTTTATCCATCATTTAGCCAGGTGGTGTTGACTCCCTCTTTGAGTGTAACGCCTTCAGGAGCACAGTGTGGCAGGCAGGGACAGACCAGGCGCTCATATACAAAGCCAGCACGTTTCACTCTGTCTGCAGCAGCCGAGCAGCGCTGAGCACCACCTCCAGCATCAGCACCACCACAACCACAACCAGAACCACCTCCAGTAGCAGCAGCAGCCGCAGCCGCAGCAGCAGCAGCAGGTCGGGGAGGGTTTCGGTTGGAGACAGTTGGAGAACCGACGACGCATATCAACAGCACCCAGGCTCCACTAATACACCAGTCAGTAGCGATGCTCAGCGGCCGCTCTCTGGTGGCTGTCCGCCGGCAGGAGGCTGTTGAGTGAGTGAGCGAGCGGAGGTGTCGCCGCGGAGCGCTGTCCGAGGTGCTGAGGACTCGCCTCTGACAGACAGTCGCTGCTGTCCCTTTTCCAGTCGAGACTATACGCATGAACTGACGTGAATGCCGAGCAGCACACCACCACAGCTCCCTCGGCCAGAGTACATGGGACCGCACGTCGTCCGAGCGTTTGAAAGATGGAGAGATTTTTCCTGCTCGTCCTCAGCTGTCTCGGCGCCTCTCGAGTCACAGCCGGTAAGTTTATGTTTATGTGCAATAACAGGGATGTTTCTATATAGCACAGCAGCGTCTCTCCATCCCCTCACAGACTGCTGCTTTAATGTCTAATTAAGACTAAGTACGAGGGCAATGCAGTGGCTTTTTTACATGGAGCTTGGTTTGTTGTTGTTGTGGAGGCTTTTAGGTTTCAGCCGGCGTTGTTGTTGTGAGACGTTGCGTAGTCTGTTGTGTTCGTGCAGAGGCTGCCTGTGTTTGCAGGCAACTGGAGGCATTTCCGTGTTGTCATCTGATGAAACAAACATGTAGGGCTCATGGATCAATTCATTCACACCTGAGAAACCTGCACGTGCCCAAACCCAGACCAGTTTGTCACGTGGACTGATTAAGATCAGCGAGGGTTAATTGACCTATGACAAATTATAGCCTAATATTCTCCTGTGTGTGTGTCTGTGTAGGTGTGTAGGTGTGTGTGATGTGAGCCAAACTGACCTTTCATTCTCATCCCTGCTGCACAAACACACACATTTCCAAGCTGAGTGTTGACCTGAGCTGTGTATTAACACTGTCCACATGTGAGAACCTGTATGGGCATTTGTTGAATACCGATCAACGGCAATTATTTTTATCCACAGAGTCTAAAATCTGTCTGTAATGAGGTGGCAGTGGCTGCTAGAAATACATGATTGGGTAGCTGAGGAGTGACAGTGGTCCTCTCGCACAGATCCATGGAAACACCAGTGATGCGTGCTGTATCTGTCAGTGTGAGTGCTGGTGTCCAACACATACTGTAGCCCACTGTCTGCGTGTGCATCTATAAAACATGCGTTTTAGAGCCCAAAGCACACACACACACGCTCACACTTTGACCGCTCACTGAGATGGAGTGCTACACTTCACTCCTGACACACTCCTGCCATCAAAATGCACCTCTGGTTCGCTTAACATCCTCCCACTTCTCAACCTTTCCACTGACCATAAATCATCAAAAACACACACACACACACACTTAAGGTTATACATTTCACTGACACACAATTTACAGGCTCTCTCAGTCTTTATTTCTTTTGTCTGTCTTCTACAAGAGTAAACTATTTCACAGTCTCACTGTAAAACGACTATATTACAAAGTGCTGCTCAGGCCTTTGAAGCCCACAACACTTCCACTGGTAAACAGGCAGTGGGATGTCTAATGGATGTCAGCGCTTTTATTGCTGTATTTGACTGTATGAGCTCCACTACATTAAGCAGCACTTGAGACTAATGGAGTTTTTGTTTAGACTGTCTTCCTGTTTTAAAATGTTTTAAGAAGTTTTTAGTCTTGTATCAACTCTCTGTGTTCATTATAAACACAATTATTTCCTCTTGAATGTTTCATAACACACTGATGTAATCCCAAACTCAGTTTGCAAGGACTGCTTGATCATTTTTTATCATTTATAATGTGTTCGATGTAATGCATAATTAACTGTTAATACACCTGTTATAAAGGATTAATTACGTGTTAGTGACAAATGCTCTTAAAATGTCTTTATATCTGCTTACAGATACAGATGTTTACTCTGTTATTAACTTTAGATATGTTGTTGCTCAGCAGTGAAGTTAAGGTGGATATTATCACTGTAATTATTTTCAAACCACTGACATGAATTGACAAAATTAGAAGAACAGTAGTGTCGTTTGTTGCAGCTCAGAGAACAAGTCATCAGGTGCACTGTTTCTAGTGATGAACACATGAACTTCACCGATGGTTCTGCTACTGTAGTCTGGAGCTTTAGCTCATCCCACATGGTGTTCATCAGATGCTTTTAAAGAGTAACTTCACACCCCCCAAAAAATCCTGTTTCTGCTGACCCCCAGTGGTTTGGTTCTCACCTCACTGCACTGCAGCTCCTCAGGACCCTTTGGCACCACTGTTGCGTGTGTTTGAAACAGCAGCGCACTTCTGACCGCGCCAAACAACACCCAGCAGTGACACTGGGTGAGGTTGGAGGCAAAACAGGTTGAAGCTTCCGAGCAGAGAAGGCAGCAAACCACCGCTCTTCAGTCTGATGCAGGTGCGATGCATAGTTCAGCTTTTCCTCGCCCCTGGACCTTTTATCCGACAGATCTGAAAACCTTTCAAACCAACGATCCAGTGATAATCGTACAGCTGATGAAGAAATAGTCATGTTGCAACATTGGTCCATTTGCACAGCTTAAGGCGGCAGTTCAATTAGTTTTCTCCAGATCCTGGATAAAAAAAGTGCTTAAAGTTCTGAGATTTTCTTAGTTTTCTCCAATTCAAAATCACCAAAGCAGATCTCAGGGTGCTAAACCCAAGAAGAACGCCTTATAAATACACTTAAGTATAGATGATTTTAAAATCAGATTTTTACTCAGGCCTCAGATGTTGGCGAGGCTACCTGATGAAATAAATGTTAAATAAATCTAAGTTTTATCTAAAGCTTGAATGCCCCAAAAGGTTCGCAGAAAACCTAAAGTTGGTTTACAAGGTCAGAAATACATTTTGAACCTCAATGTTTCAAAAACCTGGCCACAGAAACTTGTAGACTTTCACAACTCACGATTCACGCGGTTCAACATGATTCAAGTTTTTGTCTCCCACTTTATTCTAAGACTCAGTCAGACACCTGCACTGGGAAAACCAGGCCAAATCGATGTTGAGGCGGAGAGGTGGACTGGCAGGAGTGAGTGGGTGCACGCCACAGCACCATAAAATTTATAGAAGGTTGACGTCTTTACTGTGTCTGTGTTTATAGTGAGTCATAAACAGTTGGTTGATACCGGGAAGGGAAAGGTAATGTTTCCATTTAAAATGTAAATCGACTCTCTAACACATTCATCCAAATGAGGCCATAAATCTTCATGGGCAATTTTCCTTGGTCCTTAACAGTTCTGAGTTTGGAGACAGAAAGAAAGAAAAAAAAATCAATGAATCAATCAACAAACTGAACAGTGATGCAAGTGGTGGAAAGGCCCCCGGCTGTTCTCTTTGTGTGTTTATAATAATGAGTAAAGAAGGCAAAGTCTTTCAAGAGCGCGGAGGTTATTTCTTAGAGCCGTAAACCAAAACATCTCAGGAAACTTTGGCAGCCACCTGCCAGGTGATAAATCCTATGTGAGTACAGTAAATTATGTGTCAGGTGCTGAGCCATCTAGCATCCATAGAGAGGAGTTATAGGCCTCAGCTGTGAAAGCCAGAGTTTGTAAAAGCTATTCGTCTTCTCCCCCTCTCTCAGCAAATTATCATCAAACAGAAGCAGACGTACACTGTGAATATTTCTGAGCACACATCCAATCAGTTGGAGAAATGCATTAAAAAAAACTAAATCACAAGGTTTCACAAGATTTTCTGCTATTCTGTGCACACACACAGTCGGTGTGTGTCTCAAACACACAATGCAAATACTTCTTTATGCTTTACGGATTGTCGGGTAGACGCATCATGCTGCATTATTCATTTAAATTTGATTTTATTCAAATGTGGTGTCCTTTAGACCTGCGGGGTATCAGGGGCAGCCTCCTGATTGGACGACTGAATCATCACTGCTCGCTCTTTAACAAGCCAGTGTGTGTGTGTGTCGCGTAGGATACAGAACTGTGTGTGCATGTGATTATCAGTTCATTAGTTTCCCTCTGGTGAATTGTATGAGCACAATTAGCTGTTTGTAATTATTAGTTGTCTGTAATCTTGTTTGGTGTTTATAAGTTTTTTAAAAGCAGGCTACGGGACTTTTTTCATCAGCTAATTACAGTACAGCACGCCGTCGTCTCTATGATCACCTTTTACAGAGATGTTGCATCAGATTTATGTATTGACAGGAATTTACCTCATTATGTAGCAGCTGCACGTTACAGCTAGAACTACATTATGTTTGGTTTTACAGTGTTAATCCAAGTTTTTTGAGGTTTGAGCAAGTGATGAGAGGTTGTTGATGCTTCTTTATGAATCAGTCAGCAGCATGAAGGCAGGACTGGCTGCACCATCTTTTCATAAATCCCTCTGGTGAATTGTGTGAGCACAAATGAGTGATGGATTTACTCAGAACTTCGAGATCTGGCTCAGTAAGTCAAGATTTTAGCATGTGTAGATCTATTCCCAAAGACACGTCTGTAATGTTAAACAGGACGGTACTGCAAGCAATCTAAAAATCACACACAGTTGCAATGGACACAACTTGTAAATGTTGGGATTTATGGATTTTCTTGAGCACAGAAAAGGTTGTTCCTACAGTGTCAAATGACTGGGAAATATCCAGTACTGCTAAAGTAACTGATGTAATTTAATCATTCACAAAACATAATAAGCACTGGTAATTATAACTTTGTGTCTTCAAGTTATATATTATTGAAAAGCGTAATTTATATTTAAGGTTGGGGTCACATGTTCCATGTTATCTCCTTCACTCTTTAGACAGGTCATGTGTTAGCAGCCAATATTAGCTTTTGCAGCTGGTCCACAGTTACACCTGGGAAGATTCATCTCTAGGTGCAAACTGTGTGGTGCAACCTGCTTTAAAAAACTGCAGAAAAAGTTCAGACAAACAGTAGCTACAGTACAGCCAGGTCCAGCAGGACCAGAGTGCTGCGCAAACATGATTACGAAAAGTTCAGAAAAAAAACTTTCATTCATAAATAATCGACAATATACAGTATTTAGGTTACTTTGAAATACTGTGGGTGAAGGGGAAAACAATTATGTAATCATGTAATCTAGTTTGCCATCTTTAGACACAGTTAATCCAAGCATTCAGAATATTTCAGGTCTTTTTCAGGCTGTTTCATGCCATATTGACATTTCTAAACCACCATCAGAGGAAGAAAAAAAAAACTAAAGACAATAAGACTCAGTTCCCAAATCCTACAGATTATAGTTTCTGTTTTCCTCAGCTGTGCCACTAAAGATCTCTGGCTCCCTGATGAGCTGAATGTAACACGCTGTTTGATGCAGAGCCTTGCTTTTGTTTAATATGCATATACATTTCTTCAAACCTAAATCAAAGCTTTGTTGGATGTACAGGCGTTTGATTCAGCTGTGTGCACGGATATTTCGGTATGCAGGTGTGTGGTGATCTGCGTGTAAATATGAGGATGGATCTAGAGCTAATTTATTAGCTTAGCTTGACAGAGTCTGTGTATTTTTGGAAAACAGAATTGGGGCTGGGAGAGAGAGGTCTGGCGCCCTGTAGTTTTGCTGTTTCTACTTTGTCAGCGCTGCCCATATAATCTTCTTTGATCATCCTCACACCCTGACACATTTTAATTGTCACATGACGAGCAGAACTGAAGGAACTGAGATGAAAATCCACTTTCACAATGTCCCTTCAAAGTCTTCTTTCATAAGTGCCAGTACTGCTGAGTGTTTGTGTCAACATAGTGCTGCTGCTCTTTCCTCTGGCACCTCATCACCCTCTTCTTTATTTCTCTTTTGAGTTCTTTGAGAGCTGCCAATGGCTTAGCAAGACGCGGATGAATAGAGCGATGGCCTTGTGGTTCATAGCAAGAGCTCTTATGTGCTAAAGCTTTTCAGATCTGGTGACAACACTGGGATTTGGACCAAACAGCGAGAGCTGTAGCAAAGAAAATAATTAAGATTTTAATCTTTTTCCCTAGAAATTGTTTTTATGTCGCTTGGAAACTTCTCTTTTACCATGTTCATATTCACTGACTGTTGTGTCAGGTTGGCTCTTTTCTTTTCTTTTGTGCCATGAAAGGAACAGACATTAGAGGACAGATTGGTACAATCATCTGGACACTGGGCCTGTGGGAGAAAGACATGGCGATGCCAAAGGACTGACGTGGCAGCAGAAGCTTTCTGACGCAATCTGTCGTCTGAACATAAGCGGTCGGAGCAAGGTCTCGGCCGCAGGTGTTTTCTGCGTCAGAGAGTTATTTCTATGTTTGTATTTGTATGAGTGGTCAGCGGGTCCTCAAGCTTTAGTTATCAAAGCATAAAACAAGCAAAATGACCAAACAAACTCACATTTCTACAGTGAACATTGATACATTGCTTCTGGTTTGTGTGGGCAAAAGTAGCAGGAAGGACAAAAATAAGAAGAAACACAGAGCAAACATTTCACTGTATAGCCTATGTGTTGGTAATAATGATACTGTATTTCACATTGTGTTTGAAGGCATTTTCTCTGTTTCCTCTGCAGTTCATTTATTGTTATAAAATCAGCCATTAGGCACAAATGTGGTTACGGCACAGCTGATGTGATGTGGTGAGAGCGATGGGTAAACGTCTCCCCACCACAAAGAAGCTGGTTAAGCTGAATCGTGACTCCTCCGCTCTCTTATTGACCCACAGCTGATAAATCACTGTAGCATGTAATGAAATTCAGCCAAACCAACTTTCCTCATTATCCGACACATTCACCAGCGAGGATAGAGAAAGATAATTAAATATAGTATGGGAAGAGGGTCAAAAATTATGTAACTGGTTAGATAAAGAATTGCACCAAATATACACTGTTGCTTATAAAATTGGGGGCGGTTACTTCTTCTCATAAAATGATTGTGACAATGTGATTTATTCTTGATAGATTCAAAATTAGTCCAACTTATGGACAACAGTGTACAGTATGTAGTACCACATATACAAGTGCAACTTACATGGATATAGCACAGACAAGCCCCTTTGGAAATTACCTTTTGCACTGCATCCTCACCAACACTGTTCTACATATGTGTGTTTTTTTTATGGTAGTGTAAATATAAATGTTATCATGTCAACAGACGCCTACGCGTGTAAAGGTGTGACTGATGTTAATCAGTTTCCCGTAGAGCTGCATGCTGGGAACTGCAATTCTGGTTTTGATAAAGAGGAGGGGGCTCAATCCTCAGTCGGGGGCCAGGAGTCAGTCACACAGCATGTGTTAGTCTCAGGGGAAGTCTTGGTAGAAGAGACACAAAGACAAGAAGGCAGTGATGAATACAAAGAAATCAAATGAATATATGCAAAAGGAGAAGGGTGCTGGAGTTAGAGTCACAGGAGAGAAAGACAAACCCACAGAGAGGCAGCGAGTGGAGAGAAGACAGAGCCAAACGTGGAGGAATCAGAGAAGAGTATTATTCACGTTCTCCCCCTCCACCTGCCTGTGACACCAATCCACCCAGGCAGCGACTGGAGGCGTTACTTCTCCTGCTGTGCCCAGGTCCTCAGCGGTGGGGGGGGGGCTCCACAGAGAGACGGAGACAGACAGACGTGTGAAAATAGAGCAAAGTGTATTATCAAGCACTAATATCATATTCATAACCTTATATCAAGCTATGAGCTCCTTTAGTGTTATCAGCCTCATCCCATATTACTGATGTTTCCCTGCCTGTAAGGCGGGTGGGGGGGGGGCTTGGTCGCTCCTTCTTTGAGAGTAGATTTCATTAGCAGTGAGCTTGTCAAATAATCAGCCTCACGGCACTCCTTTGCCTTTCTGAATTAGCTGGCTTGCATTCTCTGTGCACACAATGCTGCATTGATTTTCATACCCTGCCTTTTGACATTTAATTAGAGAAAAGTGCGCGTGTGTGTATGAATGTGTGTCCATCTGATGGAAAAGACAGGGGGAAAGATGCTGTTTTGCAACCCCACCCACCCAGCGTTCCCATCGCCAGCGGGGTTGGGAAATTCATTTCCTATGAGTAAATAACTCATTTCTCTACAAAGGGACAAAAAGACCCTTAGGTGTGATTATTTGACGGTGTTGGGCCGCTCTGTGCTGAGGCGGAATGGACTACAGAGAACACACGGGCTCGGTGGGACTTGCACACATGCAGAAAACAGCCTCCTACACACAAACAAACAAACAAACAAACAAACAAACAGGCCCTCTGTGGCTCTTAAAGAAGGACGTCTTAGATGAATTTTAAAATTAAAAACTATAGGAACACCTTCTTCCTTTATTAGCCACACATCTGCCTACATTTACATTCTCAAGCAGCTGATCAGCAGCCAGTGTATGTACACTAGTGGTGTGAGGTTAATCAATATAGTGGAATAGTACATGAGTGAGTCACAGCTATACTGTACCATCTCCACCTTTTTCACCCACCACCTCCTCTGCGCACCCAGATTCCCACTGAAGTGTCAGTTACAGGCAGAGAGCTCTACACGCCAGGCTGTGGAGGAGCTGCCAAAAAAGCCCCGGTGTAGTAGCTGCACAGAAACACGGCGAGAGGCGTCGGAGAGACAGACAGAGATGAAAAGAAAGAGAGAGACAAAAACAGATAGATGGTGAAAGCACGCGCGTGTGTGAGGGGGAGGTGCAGCGCCCGCCGAGTGTCCAATGCAGTCAGGGAAATGGGTGTTGAAAGCAAAAGTAAACAGAGGAAGAAATACAGGAAGCATATGAGGTGGATTTGCTCTTGACAAGGAAGTGGTGGATACAGATCCAAGAGCTCTGGTAGTTGGACGAAACAAAAGGCAGGATCAAGGAGAAGAAGAAGAAGAAAAGGAGCTCCCGTTTCCGTTTGTGGTAATATTTCAAGCTGCCGTATGGAAAAGTGGTGGCACTGCTGTGAAACAGCAGGAAGCCTCTAATGAAAAAGGCATTATGGGCAATCAATTATAAAACATGACACAGCGTTACAGTGCGCCCTCCGACACGTACACATGCGTAAGACAGAGCTCCTAAATTATTCACCAGATGCTTTAGCTTCTAAATGAGACACATTAACACCTCATGTTCTGTTGGGAGTGTCAAACCGTGATGGCCCTAACTTATGTGTATGTATGTGTGTGTGCGCGATATATGTCTCCACAAGGACGAGACCACGTGCCAAGGTCTCCTCCGACACATGCAAGGGCAAACTCCAGATCAGCACAAAATCCTGATGGCTCTATCATGGCACATTAACAATGAATGAGGGGGAGCCGGCGTCCCTGCCAGCTGTATGTACAGTGGTGGCCCACGAGAGCACCATCCAACCTGCAGCTCTCACAGCTCTGAGGCTTGATAACATGTTAAAAGGGAAAACAGGCAACAAGCATTTGTAATTCTCCAATTTATAGTCAGTAATTCCCCCTTGGGCTCAAGCTTTTCCAGTCATTATAGCTGCAGCACAGGTTGAATGTTTTCCGCCTTTCCAAATTCTTCCTTCAAACGCACCTCGGCTTTGATATTCTCCCCCACCTGCTGGTTATTACACCTTCCATACAAAGTGACTGCTTACTTATTACCTGTGAAATGAGCTTAAGTAGTTTAAGTTGCTAAACATGACATGATTCAAAGAAAAGGGACAGGGAGTAGCAAATCACCCAGGGTCTGCGCTTGCATCTCCTCTGCCAGGTAACAGTGGAGTGGGATGCAGCCAACAGGCAGTTTTCATGTTAGTTTACAAGCCTACAGACTGACTCATTAACATCCTGGGGAGCAGAACCAGCCCAGGGGCCACACTGCGAGAAATGCATTTCTAAGCATTAATAAGGTAGTATAAATCAGTGATATTTCCCTATGGGGGTGGACAGAAGGTGGAATACCATCCTGCTAGCTTTCATAGCTTCTCAGGCTCAAAGTCCCAGTTGTCTGCCTGGGTTTCACACTGAATCACACTGTTTCAGCTGAGTGGGATCACCAGTGTAGAGCAGCACATTCAAAAACGGCTATTTTACTGATGCAGGTGCTACAGTAATAATAACTTTAATGTTGGCTCTGCTCTCTTCAAGCATCTAGAGTGTAATTCAACAGTGACTTTCTTGCATGTGTTTTCTCTTATTGTGATGTACGGTATTTAGATTTCTACTATGAAAAAAGGTCAACATTCTCATTCATTCATTTAAAAACACTTATGAATTATAAATTACCCTCTTTCACTGAGCAGTCCTTTGGTGTGTCAGGGCAACGTCCCTAGCTTATCTCCTTCCCACAGAGCCCAACCATCAATACTAGTGCTCAGTTATGTCCCTCTTCATCCACCTCCAATTATCTACCCACATGGCTTTTCATCTCTGCTATGCAGATGAAATACAAGTCTACCCATCTTTCTCTCTAAAGATTGTATAAGATATGAATACCATCAATTCTCAAATAAAAGCAGAGTCTCAAATCTCCTATACTGGCCGGGTCTGGCTACAGGTTTGAGCAAATAAAAACCGGTCTCAATTAGACGTTGGGTCTATTTCCATTCTCTGCAAGTTCTTGTAACTGTACAAAACCTCTCAAATCCCTGTTTGAGCAGTTTTCTAAGCTGCTTTATTCGTGCTATATTTCTCAACAGGCCTGAAAAAGAAAACCTGATCAGGTCCGACCCAAGGGTGTTGAAGTTCAGACCCGATACGGTCGGGCTAATGAGCATTAATTCTCAGCCCGGCTGTGACCAAAAATGCAGTTATTTGTATATGTTGTTGAACTGAACCCAGGGCATCCGGTCGTGTTGTTTTGCTTTGCCCGGCCTGTGGAGAATTCGACTGAACCAAGGAAAGAGCCGGAGCAGTCTAGATGGCTGGTGAACACACATTTATTTATTTAGAAGTTTAATCTGTGTCGATTAAACTTTTAAATGAATGCTGCTCTGGATCCAGCTCTTTCTTCTGTTCTTACTCTTTTAAACAGTAAGAATAGAACGATTTGAAAGTCTTTTCCCATCTCTGGTGAGCATCAGATTTGTTCAAAATTAAATAAAAGCCTGTCCCATACAGAAATAATATCTCGAATATAAGTCGGGTTCAGTTCAGCAGTTGAAGCAAATAAAAGCCCGGGCTTCTATAAGAGTTAACAGTATTAGTCATCCCAGCCAATCAAAGTCACAAGAGACCTGGGAGTCATGTTTATGGCCAACTATCCTCCTCTGACCATGCTCTGTTGCCCACCCTCTCCCTGGTGAGCCTTCCTTCCTTCATAAGCTGTGAAAGCCTGAAACATGGTCCAGAGTGTGGCAGCCCATCTGATCTGTAATCAGTCCAAAAGGGCACATGCCACTTCACTATTCATCAACCTTCATAGCTACCCATGCCTGTCCGAATCAAATTCTAGTCACTGATGCCCTCTGGGCGGCTTCTGGGTCTACACTCATCTACTTGATGTCAATCACACAGCCTTATGCTCCTTTTCAACCACTGTGTGTTCTTCCAAGGGACGTCATCTGGCATTGTCGTCCTGCACACAGGACACTCTCAGTCCACACTCAGTCTCATCTGTGGTTCCCCGAAGGTAAATGAACCTACCAAGTCCAATCAGAGTAGGGGCTTCTCTCTTTAACTTCAAGAAATTCTTGAAAACTCATCTCTTGTGAGAGCACCTCCTTTATTAACTCACATGCCAGACTGCACTCCTCTGCCTGATCCTGTTGAATAGATGCAGCACTTTGTTCTTACCAGGTTTCCTGCTGTACTGAACATTAAGTATCTAATGTCTTTCACCTATCTGTCACTGGATGAAAGCTTCTGCCAAATGAGAAAAGTTGATGTAATATAAAAGGTAAATAATCACCCTGGCCCAAGGCTCAATTATCAATTAGGCATAATGTGAAACTGCCCTTGGCCCCCAAACCCTCAGAGGCGCCAACAGCCTCATGGTCACTGTATAGCAATTGCCAAAAAATAAATGAATAGCTATGCACCACAAAAGTACAACATGATTAATAGTAGCCTGAAGATAAGTTCACTAAAGGATCCCTGTATCAAAAATACTTATTTCCGTTGTGTATTAATAAATACATGTGTCACAGAAAAATGAGGCAGGACTGTGCTGCAGAAAGAGTTCTGCATATTTTTACACCTCGTATCAACGTGCACTTTTTTACTCAACCATATAAAATATCCAGCTACCGTCTAGATTGTATGGTAATACTGCGGTGTAAATGTAATCCACCGTACAAAATGATAGTTGGTAAGAGAGCTAATCCCATAGAGACTGACTGCAGGAAAATACAGCATCAGCATTGCAAAACCACATCTGGTAAAACGAAAGTAAAACAATTTCTTCTTTGTAGCGAAGCATGTGTTCCGTGTTTCATATTCCCACGCTACCTGCAGCATTTCTCCCGACAAATCCACCCCGAAATTCGCCAGCTTTAAAGCAGTGAACTGCACTTTACTCACACAACGAACTGAAAGGAGACAGAGAGGGGGGGAGTAGGGATGGAGGGATGGTAGCAGGACTGGAGGAGGTGTAGGAGGAGGGAGCCTGTCGCTCTGAGGTCGACAGAGAGATGAGGAGAGTGTTCATTAAATAATGATGGTCTTTACGGCCCAGGACTAGTTCCCTGCCTGTGCATTCACAACATGTCTGTACTGCAACTTAGCGTCCTCTCCTTGACTGTACACAGTTTCGCACACACTCATGCACACACTCCCAGTGGGTTCTCTAATGAACGGGGATATTAGGGACCTGTCACCCTTCAAGCTACTCAGCATGGGAGAGACACCTAGTTGTCACTCATCACTGGACTAACAAAGACACCCACACGCACACACGTATACACACACCCACCAGGGAGATCCGTCACGGCTCCGAGTCACTCCCATCTCTCACGGTGAGGCGGACTGCGTGTCAGAGCGATGAGAGAGAGTTTATGAAGACATCTGTCTGGTGTTTCATTAGAGCTGACTCTGGTGTCATGTGGATATTTAAGGCCCGTGGTCACGGCCCACGTCAGCTCTCGCTGTCCCTCGGCGTAAGACACTCGAACAGCAGAGAGGAGACAGACAAAGACAGAGAGAAAGTGACCGACCGTGGGGACACAAGGACACTCAAAGAGACTATTTAACTTTGTCTTTCAGAAAGTTAAAGATAACAAGCATTTTTCTCTTTTGCTAAACCTGACTCACCATCTTGTTGCAGTATCCTCCGGTCTGTGTGCGTTCGCTCATTTATCAGCCAGCACTACGTTCAATAAAAGAAGGAGAAACCAAGATAAATGTTATAAATGTTGTGTTGCAGATATCAATGAAAATGTGAGACATAATTATTTTAAAACCATCCACCAGGGAAGGAATTTCTCATTTCAAAGAGGATTGTACCTGCTCCTCTTTAAAGAGCAAAGATAAAGTAGTTGAACCGAGATCAGAGATATACTGTGTAGGCTTTACTCAAAGCTAACCAGCTCTGTGCTAAATTACAGGATTTAAAAGACGTGAGAAGTGAGAGATTCACAAGTAGAGCTTTGTAGATCAAGTACAGTAATTATTGAGAAGAGCGAACACACCAGACTGATTCTATTATCGCTTCTGGAAGATGAAATAAAAATCTCTCCCATTGATGGAAACAACAAAACCTGTGTTAATATCAGCATCTGCTTTTATCCCTATCAATCATTAGTCTCTTTTCCTGTCTTTCTTCCTTCTGTTGTTTCTCTTTAAAGACACAGTTCAGTGTTTATGCAGTAGCTGAATCAGTATTTGTGCAGAGATTTGATTATGTCAGATGATGTGTCTGGAAAAGTATAAACTTGCTCCCTGTGCTACAAACTATAGAAATGTTGACTTTAATGACATGAGTCTGACAAAAAGATGCTATCAAGCTGAATTATGGGAAATGTAGGATGATAAGCTCCTGTGTATTTTGAGTTCAAGCTATAGGATTTAAGTGCAGCTCAAGCAACCTCTGTTGAGTTTGTCCACTTGGTTTGGTTTGGTTTGGCTGTTGTGAAAACTTTGAATCCAATTAAGTGTCTCGATCCTGATCTAGACTGTACGAGCTCTGGTCTGTTTCCATGTTGTAATCAAAATCTGAACCACAATTAAAGGATTGGTTCACAGTTTTTGTTAACAAGTAGAGGTTGGTAAAATCTCATTCGGTTTTCCCATTCTCTGTTTTTAGGTCGAGCTTCCTGGAGCTGAAAAAAAAAGGAAGGAGACTAAATAGACATTTGCAATTCTGAGGAACTTTTTTTAGCACTAGTAAACAAAGCAATGGTCTGTGTCAGAGTCACAGAAATGAATGTGTTCCCTGAGGGGAATTATGAGCGTAACGCAGACTCTCACTGTGTGTTTTGAGAGTGACATTGGCGCAGGAGAGGGAGAGAGAGAAAAGGGAGACGACTAACGGAGAGATAATGAGTTTGATGTGTGGCTTTGTGATCCCACACTCCGCCCAAAATGCCCCATCCCTCAGGCAAACACGCAGCAGACGGTACACAAAGGCAAAGCCAATTCAAACACCGGAGCCCGTCCGCACGTCTCCTTCCTCCCATTCGCCATCGTTCAGGCTCTTCATTGAAACATCAGCAGCTGGCGAGGTGGAGACACGTTAACACGGAGGATACGCTATGACTCTGAGTGTACAGTATGTCAGCGTGTGTACGACAGCTACAGAACCCATCATCCCCGTAATCACCAGCCATGTGATTTGTCCCCGTCGAAGGGCAAGTGAGCGTTAACCTCTTCAGTAACTCACTGTCTGCAGACACTCGGTTGAATTAGATTTATATCGTATTAAAGACAGCAGAGGAGCATCGCTGAGAGTGACCACTTCACATTCCTATTCATCTCTCTGAGGTCTGCTTCATGTTACAAATATCAATCAATCCCAGAAGGCCACAGTGATACATAAGAGCCGCTGTCTGCTGCGATGTAAAGGTGCAACACCACAGTCTGCTCGTGGCTCATACAGAATAACAGACAGGCTTTGTGGTTTTATGGGTAACACTGGGACATTTGTAACCAATGTAAATGAAAGCAAAGGAACACAGCAGTTGACAGTTTGAGAACACATACAGTAGAGCTGAAATTCAGAACGCAAATAAAAGCAGGAAGTGAACAATTCAGAACATATAATATAACAATTGAGTAGCCTTTTACAGCACACACACATACAGTATATGGAACATGATAATATATAAAATTACATGAATAATTTAAAATGTGCTGAATTATACATTGAGGGAAAAACTGTCTCCATTTGGATGGGTTTGCTTCAGATAACTTACAATATAATACAATAATAGAGTATTCATATCAACGGATTCTATTGATTGATTATTGTCTGGCCTTTTAGAAAATTAGCCTGTCAACATTTTCAGGCAGCAGTTCACTGAGTTTATAAAATTGAATTAGACCCTCAAGTATGAAATGCATCCAAATGAAAACAAAGAACACACTCTGGGAGTATAGATCTCCATGAGATTCATTTCTCTGCACTGCACGGTCACATTTTTTGCAACAAACTGTAGACCGAGAATCAACAGTCCATTATGTAATTACCCGTTGACGCCATTTACACTTCAAATCATTTTTATAAGAGAAGAAATGAAAGTGATCATTTAAACTGTGTGAGAGAAAAAATCATTTGCTTCTAATCTGAGGCAGAGTGATAGGTTCTCCTTTGCTGCAGGCACTTTGATCATCTGATACACACACGTTATGAAGTGAAGCCATTAGGTGTGTGTGTGTGTTGTGTAGACTGGGGCGGTGCATGCAGTAATTAAAGAGAGTCTTACTTTGAAGCAGTTGAGGCCACACGTGGACACACAGGCTCACACTTAATTAGGGCACCGGCCATCGCCAGGGCACTCGACCCAACAGCTCACGGGCACTATTGTTATTCTGTGGATTTTTTCCTAGTTATTTTTTAATCCGGACGATTTAGTCCTGCAACTCGAAGAGTTGCAGGACATATTATATATCAAAACGTCGTCCTGATCGGGATCGGTGTGCTATTACTTTTCTAAACAGTCTATTTAATTTTGACGTAAGTCCATACGAGAAAAAACTGCGAAAAATTTCCCATAGAGAATGCATGGGAGAAGGTCAAAAAACGAACAAATCATCGGATTTTTCATACTGCCAACTGTTGTCTACTGCTCAGGCATACTTTCACCTAGAGACTCCGTTTAAACTTTAAATAGTAGACACAAGTCTTGTGTATTGGTGTATTACTCCATGTTTTGATAGGTTGTATAGTTTTTGATCAATCCCTGATCAATGATCATGATCATTTTTGGAGAAATTATGAGATTATAATGGGTGTGTATTGCACGGAATGTTCGTGCTAGAGTGCGTGATGTCATCAGCTAGAGTGGGGGAGAGCCCAGGAAAACTCCTGATTCTTTCTCTTTCCACACTCCTCTTGGACACAATTTACACTGTACACACATAATTTTTTCACAGTTTTGTAGACAAACTTGTTGTGTCTCCCACAATGTGTTCAAAATATCAGAGAGACTTACAGAATTTGAATTAGCAGCCTCTGAGTGCGGCCATGTCTGTCTCTTCGCCTCATTGACTCCAATACAAAAATTTTCTGAGAGGAGCAGAACGGACCGATGTTTTAAAACTGCCCGTGTCGCCAAAATATTTACTGTAGAAACACCAAATCGTACCAAAATTTTCAGGAAGGCCTTAGGGCACTGTTGATCCGTGTTTTGTTCTGATAGGAGCTACCGTTTTGTCAGAATAAGCCTAAATGCGAGGCCAGTGCAGAGGCAGAAACTGGCTCTTTTTCTTGACGTTTCTGTCTGCCTCAGCCTGGGATCGTCATTGGCAACCAGCTCAAGTTGTCATGGTAACCTCTGATCCTCAGGCCAGGGTCGTTAACTCCATAAACAATCCACCTGGAGCTCGTTAAGATGTTTGTAAACACAGACACACAGCTAAATCAGACTGATACAGGATGCAGCTCAGTCACACACACAGACTCTAGAACCAGCTTCATGTCATTACAGTTATAGACACACACACACACACACACACACACACATTAAAAACACACAGGTAACATACAAATGCGCGCGTCAGCGCGCACTCCTCTCCCACACTCTAACACACACAGGTAACTTCCTGTGATTACAGTTAAAGACACACAAACACATCATCTCTCACACTCTAACACAGTTAACCTAATGTGATTACAGCTCCTCCCTATCAGTGCTTATAGAAAGATGATCATGTGTCTGATCAGCTCTGTCTTGACCTTAAGATCGTGGGTTTGATTCCCATGTTGACAGAGATGGTACTAACGGCAGTAGCTGCCGGTGCCCTTTCAAAATTTCCCGAGAGGAAATTTTCTAGTTATATAATGAAGCTGAATCATTATTCTCAAATCTTGTAGCCTGTGACCCTAATTAAACTGGAGGTGTATCTGGAACATGAAGCGTGACACCTAACTCGAAATAGGCACACACACACACACACACGTCTGTTGTAAAGGTAGGGATATTTTGCAGTAAATGTGTACAGTATCTCATCGTCCTCGTTCCTTATTCTGATACAGAGCTTCCCAAAATCTTTTAAAAACAGTGAATTCGGTCTGTCACTTCCAGGACAGTCAGCAGTATAATTTCATGATTCATAATTCCTTTCAACAGACTGTGGTCAGTGCTAAGACGTTCATTATTCTCGGCTCTGAATCAGCCTCATCAGTTTCAATTTAAGTGAGTCACAGAGATACAGAGCGACTGATGAAGCTGTATTACTGTCTGACTTCACAGAGGAAGTATGAACCAGACTCACAATAATGGCTTTTGTCAACTACACTTTTGTGGTCCATACGAGAATAATAGACTATCACATATTGCATTTGTAATAAAATCTATAGTAGGTATGAAGTGAATACCAGTCAAAACTGAGAGTTATTTTGCAGGTTGATTTGTACCAGAGAGAGCGCCACAGAATGTTTCCTACTCTCCTGTACTGTATCTGTAGTTGCAGCAGTAAACAAATCAGTCTCACAGCTGTACATCCCAGCTCACAGTCAGCAGCAGCAGCAGCAGCAGCTCTGCATGTTGAAGGAATACCAAACCTATGTGAACAGTGTCACTGCTGTTAATACGCTGTGTACAGGAAGCCCCAGCTAGTCCCTACAATGTTGGCCGTCTTATTATTAGCCATTAGCCGCAGCCTTAAGACGGCAATTACCTTTTGATGACTTTTCGGTCTTTTTTCCTCATCACAACTACTGCTAGATGAAACCATGGTGGCCGCCATATTGCTGTAGCATTTACTAAAACCGGATACTTTATTAGTGTAGCGTGATCACGTGACAGCCGTGCTCACCGCGAGCCAAAATCTCATTAAAGCCTAGGTCAGCGATCCGGTCGTTTTGGCTAATGCTGCGTTCCAGGCAGGCTTTTGAAACCATAAATTACGGCTTCAAGTCACAACTTACGACTTTGTAGCGTTCCAGGCAACCCGAAACTCGTGTTTTTCCGACCTGTTGCCTGTGAAAGTCACTATAACGGCCACTGGTAACTTCCAACCCATGAACTCGTACCAGATCGAACTGGTACGACTTCGGTCGGAAAAACACGAGTTAGCAGCCCCCGCCCTCGCCATGGACCTATTGGTCCTCATCTCTACGTCACCACATTCACACGCACCCCTTGGCTGCCCACACAGCCCTTCATGCCATTCTCTCTCCTCATTGGATAACACTTGTATCCCACAAGGAAAGTTTTCTCCTTGGGTTACAGCAGAGCAGTGACTGAGTGACTGAGACCCGTGTTTCAGCTGAAACACTCTATGTAAGTGATTGCTGTCGGAAAATAGGACTATTTAGGACTTATATTAACAAAAACAATCTGCTGACTTATGCTTTAAGTTCAGAAGGAACTACTAGTGCCCGATTACAGTCCCGATCAGGACTCTTGTGGGGTTTACAAGCTACGAACGCCCACCGATTAGCTAAGCATGAATAAATATTTTTTATGAAGTAAAGATCGTTTAGTCCCCGGATGTCGGAGCTGAAGTAATTTTCTGTGAGACTTTTCCGCGTTCATCTTACGGCCTAATGGGGGCTCGTGACAATCTATACAATAGTTTTTCCATCCCTGTTCAGTTCACTGACCAAGAGATCAATGTTGCCATGTCTCTAGAGCGACATTAAAATTTTAATAAGTTAAACTTTTCACTCTCAAAACTTAATATCAAATGTTCAAATCTCAGTTTTAATTTCATGACTGTTATGATTGTTTCTGTCTCGCTGGCCGCATCGATCCCCTCCGTATCGCACACTCTCAGAGTCTGCTGAGCCCTGGGCAGCATCTCTGTAACACACTGAGGAATTTGTGTTTCTGTTCTCTGTCATCGATTCCACCGTACATAATGGATTCTGCTGAGCCACTTATTCACACCACTGAATTTGGTTTGCTGCCACGACGCTGCTGGTCGTTTCTGCAACTGGTGGAAATATAATGGAGCTGAACTTCTCATTTGCTTCCTACCCCCAGATGAAACACACTCTTGTCTCTCTCCCTCTCTCTCTCTCTCTCTGTTTGCAGATAGCTTGTCGCCTCCTGTCAATGTGACCATCAAAGCGCTGAAAGCAAACTCTGCTGTGGTGACATGGGACATCCCCGAGGGAGACTCTGTCATCGGCTTTGCCATCACACAGCAGGTGAGTAACTGACTATGTAGACAAAACACACACACTGTATATGTAGAGTGAGTGGAGTGAAGGCAGTTGCTGACATAAGGGCAAGTTTCTCTCTCTCTCTCTCTCTGTCACACACACACTCTCTCTAATTAAATTAAGTTGTAGTTGATCACCAGTTGTTTACTGCCATGTCCAGTTCTCTTTATTGTGTTGTTCCCTTGCTCTGAGTCAGCATGCATTATGGGTATTATCACAGGGCCTTGGATCCTGTCGACTGCTTCTCTGCTCTCTGGCAACAGCAGACTACGATATGTGAAAGGGGGGAAGCAATAGGCTATTATACACACACACACACACACACAATATGCAAACTCACACATCCTATTTGATTCAGAGACACATTTAATCACATTAGTTTCACGTCCATTGTGATTTTAGGGACACGCACTGTACGCACTCTGATGTGATGGAGGGGGACAGCTGCAGGGTCAGTGTGTGTCACCTGCTCATAGTTTTCTCTTCTCTTCCCTCTTGTATTATTTACATTCTTTTGATCTGCATTTTCTCAGAAATGGATGATATTTCTAAGAATAAGTATGACTTTTTTTTGGAGATGCTCCCATTCACTCAGCACTTGTATCTGTCCTCTAAATATGAGGCTAAAGTTGGAAGACAGATCATGCTGCCAGTCTTTATGTTGCACTAAGTTAAAGCAGAAGTAAGCAGAATGTTTGTGTTAATATAAGTCTTATATCTTCCGACATCAATCACTTACATCGAGTGTTTGGTCCGAAACACGGGTCTGTCAGTCACTCTGCTCTGCTGTAAGCCCAGGAGAAAACTTTCCTTGAATCCTACAACCTTTATCCAATGAGGAGAGAGAACGGCATAAAGGGGCAGTCCCCTCTGTGTGTGCAGTTGCACAGACTGAGGACGAAGCGCGTGCATGTGGTGACGTAGGGACGAGGGCGGGGACTGCTAACTCCATCCACTGACAGGAAGTTAGCCAAAACGACCAGATCGCTTACTTCTGCTTTAACATGACAGTGGTATCTATCCTCACAAATCCAAAATGCTGAAACTGATCATCTTGTGTTCAGGCCTTCCACACACTGGGTTGACCCCTCTCTCTCATGTTGACACTGTCAATCAAGGACAATCAATGTACACTGCTTAGAGAGACAACGACTGTCTTCCTTGTTCACCAAACTCTCCCTTGTCTCTCGTGCTCCAACAGAAGAAAGACGTGCGCATGCTGCGATTCATCCAGGAAGTCAACACCACCACACGCTCCTGTGCATTATGGGACTTGGAGGAGGAGACAGACTACATTGTGCATGTCCAGTCCATCAGCATGTCTGCGACGAGCCCGCTGAGCGAACCGCTGCGCTTCCGAACACCGAAGGAGGCCGAGACTCAGGCCTCTAAGAGTAAAGGTAGAGTAGAGCGGCTCAGAGACGAGACACATACACAAATGCCAACACTCGCTCGGTCGGTCCACACTCACAGTGAAGAAGTGCACATTTCCTCACTCTGTTTCTGTCCTTCTCAAGACAGTGAGTGCAGAGGGGACTCTGCCTTTTGACAATATCTTGACTGATTTTGTCTAAAGACCAATAAAAATCAATAGACACACAAAGCGTGAAATGAAATTTCACAACAGAGTGCTCCTGAAGCTGACCGCCTCTGACCACAACTCAGGAATAAAGCAGCCGGAGGTGGGGGGGGGGGTATACTTCATTGTGTATTGACGTTCTTCTGCAGGCCTCACCCTGCATGCACCCGGCACAGCTGCACGGTAAACCAAAACGAGGAGAGGCATTTATCACACACAGAGAGGAGATAGTCGGAGCTGCAAGGGCCAGTGAATCGATGGCTGAAGCCCCGCTCCATCCATTCTCTCATTTACACTCATCCCTCATGGGAGCTGGTGCTATTCTCACAGGGTGTGGAGCCAGGGGGGGGTCTAAACTTCCAGTATGGTGGCGTGTGGGTCAGCACAGAAGGAGAGAGAGCGTGTGTGTGTGTTGAGAAGAATTTACAGAAATCAATAACTGAACAGTATTTGCAGTATTTGCGTCAACAGTGTCTGCACATGCACTTTTTCAGATGTGAGTCTCTCTTCTGCTGTTTTCAAAAGCTATGAAGACAAAACAGCAGCTCCAGCTCTCATGGAGAAATAAACAGAAGCGCCTCATAGCTACAAACACACACCGAAGCAAAACAGACACTGGCATAGTTTCACTGAGAGGAGTGATTACATTTTTAAGAGGAACTCTGACAACAGGGAAATTATACAGGAAAAAAGTTTCACATTGATTTCTTGCCAAGAGCTCAGCGAGAAGTTTGATATCACTTCTCCTCTCGACCGCGTCCATACACCGAGTATGATGCCAGATCAATGTAGCATCAACACTGGAAACACCAGCCATGCAGCACCTTGAAAACAACTGATAAAGAAATGAAAATGTTAATTTAATCAGTAAATCATAGTGTAATTTTCAATTTTACAGGTGTGATACTGTACTTTCTTGAAATAACCCACGTTTAGACCTTGCAGGAAATTGTTGGTTTTACACTCTTCTTCTTCTTTGGAGGAGAGTCTGGCGAGCGAGACTAGTTTTACACTGACTTCTTTGGTCAGGTTTAACAAGTGATGTCATGTCTTCATTAGGCAGAGAGTGTTTGTATTTCTTCTTGTTTACAATCTATGGATTAAAGGGATAGTTCAACATTTTGGCAAATTGGCCCATTACCATAATCCCTATAGTTTTGTAGGTTTGTACCTTTAATTGTCAGTTTACATATTTTTAGAATGGCGAAGCAGAGCTGCGAGCTGCTCAGAGCTACGCTACGGAGGTTAATGGAATTTCTTGGTTTCCCCCATCAAACTCATCAAATACATAATCCAACAACTCCAAAATCTCTCTGCTCTGCTCTGCCGTTCTAAAAACAGCTTGCACTGACAATTAAAGGTAACAAACCTACTCCTAAAACTATAGGGATTATGGCAAAGGGCCAATTTTGCAACATTTTGAACTATCCCTTTAAGCTAAATTAGATGAATGCCTGCTGCATGGGGTCACAAACATGAGACTGGCATTGATCTTCTGGTCTAACTCGAAGCGAATAGGTATTTTTCCAAAATGTGAAGTTGTTGCATCGAGGCCACTGTGAATGTTTGTTTGCTCTGTTTATTTGGAAGACAGTTAGAGGAAGCAGCGCCGAGCCTCCGTTCAATCAGCCATTCCCCAAAAATGTAAGATTTCCACACGCTGGCACACTGTGCAACCCATACACACACACACTCATAAACACACACTGAGTTTAAGTCCCTGTTTACAGGAAAGCAAAAAAAAATACATTCTCTGCTTCAGCACATGTACTCAACAACAACAGCCTCTCAGTTTAACACAACAGCACATCGCTCTCTGTCTCATTTGCGCTGCCTGCTCGAGGATGTCTGTTTAATTAGCTTAGCTATGTTGAGACAATGAAACCATTTGATGACAGATGAACAGATGTTTTTCAAGTCAGTCAGTTTGTAATTTACCATGAAATCACTATAGGTGGAACTGAAGGTGTCATAGTGAGTGATTTGTGTCAGTATCTGAGGGTTTTATACAAAGTTTATGTTTCATTTTGTTCTGTCTAGGTGGATGAATACTTGGGTATCAACTTGTTATTTCATTTCTAGGCCATTAAAGATTTTTAACATGTGCTGCAAATTGCCCATCAGCAGAAACAACATCTGTGGTGTTACCGGAGGTGTTCGTATTGATTAGTTCAGCATGTTATTATTCCTGCGTTTTGCTTTCATTAAAGGAGCTGCAAAAGTGTGTGGTATATAAAATAGATTGAAAAAAGAAGAGGAAAATAGAGAGGAATGGAGTCGGATAATTGCATGGAGTAGAAAGTGTGGGAGAGACAGTCTCTCAGTACAGCTGTTAGTCCTTTGTCTCCATATGACAGGCGAATGTCCCGAGAAGAAAAGAGAGGTTTTCACCATCCTCGCTCAACTGCTCAGCCCCTCTGTTCTGCCATATCACGCTGATCTCAGTGGAAAGAGCAAAGGATGAGCACCAACGCAGGATTATTCCACATTTCTTCTCATTTCCTCTCTCACAATAGGTTTAAGCTTCAGGAGATCAAAGGAAGAGAGAGACAGACAGACAGACAGGGAGGGGGGGGCAGCTCAACCTGTGCACCAACTAGGAGAAAGAGTCAATGACTCAGAGACAGAGAGTTACTGACAGAGAGGGAAGGGGGAGAGGTCGCAGAGGATGCACCGTTACAGGAGAAAAAGATATCCTGACAGTTTAATTCCACTGTTGAAAACTCACAGACCTGTGTGGCTTCACACTGATGTACATGTACCATCTCTGACCAGGAAACACAAAGATTGAAACTAAAAAAAAAAGTACCATAAACAACTCTCAGTGGCATCCACACATAATAAAGGGAGAATTTTCTTTCTTTGGCCTCTCTGAAAAATTCTCAAAAACTAGTTTTTCTTCTGTGCTGTCATGCAGTAGTTTGATATGTATGTCAGAGCAGGGCTGCAGCGAGTGCTGCTGCCCCAGACTGCTCTGCTGTGTCCTGGAGGAGGAACAAAACCCCTGGATTTTATTTCACACTGGGTGGTCACAGTAATAAAAGCTGAAAGACAAAGGACACAATCCTACATGGCTCTGGCGCCTTAAAGGTCAACAGTTTGGGAAGTACAGTACACTTGATTACTTTGTAAGAGTGAGATGATAAAAAAAAAAAAAAACTATCTGAATCACATGTCTGTGCATTAATTAATTAATTCAGGACATTGTTATCTTATCTTAGCATAAAGACTGTAAATTAGGGGTTAATCCATAGATCCACCTCTGTATTAAACACACTGTAAAGAGAGTCAGTACTTTGTTTTTAATTCCAATAAAAAATCACCAAAATTATAAAAATGCACATTTTTCCAAAACAGCTGTTGTAGTATGACCATGGGGAGTCCCTTAGTGTCTGTGGTGATTTTGGAGTCTCTGTACTGTATAACAGTGGAGCTATTGATCAATATTGCAAGATATTAATGATTAATTCCAATAAAAAATCACCAAAATTATAAAAATGCAAATTTTTCCAAAAAAGCTGTTGTAGTATGACCACGAGGAGTCCCTTGGTGTGTGTGGTGATTTTGGAGTCTCTGTACTTTATAACAGTGGAGCTATTGATCAAAATTGGAGGTTTTTAATGATTAAAGTATATTTTTTGGCGTTGATAGCACATAGTGAGATAGACATCCAGGAAGGGTCTGCCCGACACGGGATTCGAACCAGGGACGCCTGCGTTGAGGACTGTAGCCTCTACATGGGGCGCCACGCACCACCCCAGAGTGTTAGTACTTTGTCTGGGAATAATGTAAATTTGAAGTGAGGCAACAAAAAAAAATCAAATTTTAAAGCTACACAAATAATGATATTTCTACTGCTCCCTACTATTCCTTAAATTCGGAATAGTAGTAAAACTTTTAGGTCATAAAAATGTTTTATTTATATCATCTAAAATTTCAACTGAACTTATTCATGAGTTCAGTAGAAAAAAGACTTTCGGAAAACATTTATTCAAACCATGATTTGAAATAAACTCTGTGACGTAAAACCGGGTTTAAATTAATAAAAAGTTTAACATTTTCTAAAAACTTAATAACTCTAAAACTCTAAAAATATTTAATACTGAATTGGGATACATTTTTAAAGATTTGTTTGACTCCACATAGCACAGGATGGCAGATATCATCAGTTACTGCAACTCATAACTCATCCCATGATCAGAAATTGCTGTGTTTTAACCTGACGGAAAACAGGTGGTTTACTCAACAACCGGTCTTAGATGAGGTTAAAATAGTCTTTTAGTTTTTTTCCCTACAGCAGAAAGTCTTGTTGAGTTGAAGATAACACAGAGAAGTGAATAGAACTTGAAAGTCATTAATCTATGAGACACAGGGGCTCATCTCGAGCTTGGTCAGTGAGCATCAGCACTGTTACAGCTGACCTGTTTGCCCCAGCGAGGCCGGCTGGTGGCAGTGTCAGGCGCCTTGGGCTGTTCTGCTTTGATTAGTTAATACTGGGCAACAGAGGCCAATCGATCAGCAGATTGCTTGTTGCTCAAAGCCACTGGAGCGTGGGGTTCCTGCCACAGCGGGCCCTCCAAATGTCACCCACTGCATCTAATAAAAAGGGAAGGGTGCTTTCTCCTCTGCAGTGAACTTTAGATCAGGCCTCTGACTTCCACAACACTCAGCAGCGTGAGAAAAAGTTACTTCCATGTTGTTGCTCTGTTTGATAGAAACGTACAGGCGGAATGCCGTATGAGCGAGCAACAAGAAAACCCCTCGTGGCCTCCCTTTAATTCCTCTCCTGATGGTCATTCCACTTCAAAGATGATGATGATGGAGTTTTACTGAGGTTGGCGTGAACTGATCCTGACTGCTGTGATTCATTTTTTTTCGTCTATTGCTTCATCTCTCTATCAGACTCTAATATGGAGAGATCCCCTGTGGCCTTAACTATTCTCTTTATGTTCTGCCTCTCTGTGATTTTTGGACTCCATCAGGCTCCCACATAATTTTGGTCTATTAGTGATCACATGAAATACGCCCCCGTTTCTGCCTGTATGAAGTCACTCTGTTTAAAGGAATAGTTCACCAAAAAATTAACTTTTTATTCCTCATAGTGCATCCAGAGACCCTGGAGGGGGTTTCATAGTCCAACGAAATCCTCGATAGTCAATAGTGCCCGACACAAAAAGGTCCATCAAACTACACAAAAACCCTGTAAAATTTCTCCATTCTGCTCGTCCACTGCAATCCAGTGTCCTGAAAGGATATAGTCCAGAGTTTACTCTAAATTACGTCATTTAGGACATATTTACAGCCTAAACAGTCCTGTATGGAGGCGCTATTAACTCTCATATAAGGATTTTGTTAGATTACGAACCCACGTCCCAGGTCTCCTGGGATTTTGGTGAACTATTCCTTTAGGTTAATCTTTTATAGTTGTCATTTCTTCCAACCATCTGTCACACCTGTGCTACCAACACCTGCCATAACTGTGCTACAGCAGTAATATAAGGCCTAATTGCAACTGGAGTAGACCAGTATCCCTTCTGGATGTGCAGAGGATAGACTGTGAACTGGATGAGTAAAGCACTGGATTTGTAGAATAAGACAGCTGCGGAAACACCAGCTCTGTGAGATTCATGAGTTAAAAGGGAGACAGCAGTGAGTGTGCAGGGAAGCTCAGGATCTCAAGAGTGCGAAGGCAGACCTTGAACTGCAACTGTCTAAAATAAAAGCAGAGAGTGCAGCAATGAAGCCCCAGATGTATAAAATGACTGAGCGATGTATTTCAGTCGGGTCTGCTGTTGTTCTACAGTACAATAAACATCCACTGACAACTTCAACACCAAAGGCACCACAGAAAGAGGAATCCTATCCACCCAGGATCAGCTGAAAACAAAGGCTTGGTGGTTCAAAAAAAAAAAAAAAACACTCTTAAGTTTATGTGTAGATGGGGAACTCAGCTGTGTTACCCTCCAAGATGATGAGAGCCCACTTCAAGGGGACTCTCCAGCCTGCCTCCTGCTGCACTCCACTAAGAGCCCTTAAGAAGGCTGAGGATTTGAAGAAATCATCACATGTATCCCATAAAAAAAGTGTGCATAAAGAAAAGTGTGAACATTATCTGGGGGGAAAAATGGAAGAGGCTGTAGGACCTGGCATATTGGGCATATTGGATGGACCAGTCAAAGATGCACAGGCCAAGACAGAACGTTACATGAGCAGCAGTGGTAAAATGAATGATCAGATTAAAAATGAATAGCAATTAAAAGAGTATTAGTATAAAGTTTGCAGAGATAATGTCCCACTTGTTAATAAGATGTACACAGGCTCCCCTTTAGACTGCTTCAGGGCGTCTACTGAAATTATTCGGAAGGGGAGGGGGTTGAATCATTTCACATTTGAACTATTTTCTCTGGACCTGCAACACAGGTCCCTGAATGCTCACATCATTTATATCCAACAATTCAAGTTGGTTCCATCTAAACAGACTCCAATAACTGTCATTCAATTCTAGGAAAACATGAGATCAGAATCTGTTATCCTTTTCATATCTGCATGTTAAACTGTATTAACTTTGCCACAAGCTACTCAAAACACAAACTTCCTGAACATTAATTTTCCTCTGAGGAAACGATTAGTACAAAGTTGTCGCAGCACGCACAGAGATTATTCTGCGATAGAGCAACCTGTTAATTCTCATTACAAATGTCTTGCACTGCATAAACACACTGGTGCTGACTTTGTTTGCCTCCCAGCTCAGACCGGTTGAAGCGTCGGTCATCAGACTCATTGAAAACCCTGATTTGAGAGAAACATAATTTGCTGATTTGGAGCATGCTTTGATGTTCAAGGCCAATTATCCTCCACTGACTCACCTCCAGACTGGAAAACACTGACCTGCTGCTTAATGACAGAGCAGGTAACAGATAACAGATACAGGGATGGTGGAGAGCAGCACCATATTCCCATCATTACAGTAAGTGCAAAGGTTCACTTTGATGAAGATCAGTGGAAAACTGTCATTAGGTGGTTTTTGGTCAGGCAGCGGCTAGTGATTGTGACACATGTGAATAAATAATGGTTCATTTTTCTTTTCCATCAGTCCTAATTCACATCTATGTTGCCTCTTGACTCCCTCAGACGAAGTGACGATGGAGGAAGTGGGCCAGACCACCCAGCTGAGGGCGGGGGAGCTCATCATCATTGTGGTGGTACTAATCATGTGGGCAGGTAAGGACACAAAGTTGTTGATAAACCAGGATCAGACAGCTCCTCTTACATTTCACACAAAATAAGAAGCTCTGATTTCATGCCGATTCATTCTCTGAACGCTCTCCGTCTCTCCTACCAGGTGTGATCGCCCTCTTCTGTCGCCAGTATGACATAATCAAAGACAACGAGCCCAACAACAACAAGGACAAAGCCAAAAACTCCTCGGAGTGCAGCACTCCTGAACACCCAACAGGGGGGCTGTTGCGCAGTAAGGTATAACCCACCCCCTCATCCTCCTCCTCCTCCTCCTCTCCCCGGGGGCCTCCCCCTCAAGCGGCGCCGGGCAGGTGAATGGTCCCAGCCACTTTCTAGACTTTTTCTTCCATGGACACTCCATGCACATTCATGGTGTCATCTGAGCATCAATTTCAGGCTCACGCTTAAAGGGGAACTATGCAAGTCTGGCTGCTTTTCCACTGTTTTGCTAACCCTCCTCTTAGCCATGTGCATTTGCTTACAAGGGAGAAATCAATTAATAGAGCGGTGCGTCATGTTATGCATCATATACTGTACAATGTTACGACGTGTATATTTGTGTAGTCTTATCTGTCATAAACAAGAGATTACGGGTTACGGTGCGTGTGTGAGCTGGAACACCGGGTCAGCGGCTCTGATCTGTTGGTTTTCAGCCAAGAGACATTAGGTGGAAGGCAGAGAGCCTCCATTCTCCCTGGAACAAGTTAAGTCACTTATAGCCATCACAATTACTCTGAAGCTGTTTGATTAAGGTAAAAATGTAGCAAAATTTAAGGTGAAACTCCTGCATAGTTCCTCTTAAAACACCGCTTCAACATGCCAACATCATCATTATTATGTGCATGAGTATGCAGCCATTCAGCAGCAACAAGCAAACACAACCAACTGCGTCATTGCTTCCATTAGGGTCTCTTTTGATCAGCGCACAGAGCTCCATACCATCATAGCAGAACAACAGAAAGTCAAAAAAAAACAAATCTGTACTTTTTTCACTCTCTTGCTACCAACATTAATAACACCATCCAAGCACAGAGGCATCCCCATGCTCAATGAAGAAGCTTATTGTGCGATTCCTGAGAGTCCTCCATATCTCTTACCTGTCATCTTCCTCTCTCTCCCACAGTTCCCCAAGAACAACAACAATAGGATGCCATCTGTCAACATCATTGAGGTGTGACTGCCAGGACGTCTTCTCTTTATCTAAAAGACTTTGTGTTCTCACAAACAAGCGGGGCCCCCTTTTAAGCCTATCTGCTTGTCAGGATGAGGCTGGGACTCTGGGACCCCGGGCAGCACCTACTTTCCTTTGGCACGGGTCCTGGTGCCGAAGCGCGGCCGCAGGACTCCGGGGGGTCAGACGCGACCTGGCCGGTGCCGGTCTGAGAGCAGAGTCAGCAGCGGAGGGACTGTGGAGAGAATTGAGTGGCTGCACTGTGCTCAATGAATACCGAACCACAGGGCAGCTGCCGAGATTAGGGCCAAATGGCTCCGGTGGTGGAGGGACTGCAGATAAACCAACCCCAGGGACCAAAGCCGATAAACAGAGCCAGAGACCTTTTCACTCTCACTCCCTCTGTCACCTCCTTTTTTTTCTCCTCGCCGTCTTTCAGTGCGTTATCAACTACCACAAACCTGGACATTTCTCATTACTGGGTGGCACTGAGATACATCCACTTTCTGGACCTTAATCTCATCCTCGACAACCTCGTTTTCCTCCTCGCATCCTGTTTTATACCTGCATAGAGAAACGCTGTAGATGATTCAAGTGTATCACTGTAGTTTGACTTCCTCCTCCCTCCCTCCTCCTCCTCCTTTTTCTTCTTCTTAATTCAGATCCACCCCTCGGGCAGAAACTCTTTGCCATCCTGTGGGAAATGTTTTCATTCTGGCGAGCTCGTTTCCCCCCTCAGGGAATCCAGACTCCACCTGGCCAATTTAGGAGCCATTTCTTTGATGTGCTGTGATGACGCCAGAGCAGCTTGAGATGGATCACACGGCTCCACCATCAGAGCTGAATCACCTCATTTTGTCAGAAAAGACGAGAGGAATTTGCTCACGTTGAAAGGCATCTTTCATCTGAACGCATATATTCAGTGAGGTCCAAAACATTTCAGTCACACTCGCTTTTCGACATTCTCTTACTTGTCTCATGCCTTTATGATAGATTTCGGAAATGTTACATTCCACGTCCAGAATAATCCCTTTAGTATTTCCTTGTGTCTTTCCCTTTGAGGGTGATGGATTTCAAAGCATTTGTGGGGAGGAGAAGGAACTGCCATAAAGTAGTGCATTCGTCTAATTAATTACCTTTTAAAAAGGGGCTGGACTCTATAGATGTCTACGGAGAAGTGGACTAAAGAGATCCCTTATATCAGCAATAACAGCTCCCAGTGGAGTGCGGAAGCAAGGACGCAAACTCTGTAGCCTCTTCGTCCAAAAACTCGACCTCCCAGCATGCAACGATCACGACAGATAAACAAACTGAAGATTGAATATGAGCGAATTATTCCTGAGCCTTTGAGTTTGCAGGGGATTCTTCAACTACAGTAAGAAGTTTTTCGGCGCTGTTGTAGAATCTCTGGTTTCCTGATGGCCAGCATGGAAAAATTAACTTCTTATGGGCCCAATCTTCAACCCTAAGATTTCTTTTGTGACATTCTGAACAGGTGTCACCAAGACCGAAGGGCTTCAATCAAGACTTTTTTTTTCTCAATTCAAAGTCGATATTTGTGTCGGACTCCATGTTGAAGAAGCTAAACATAACGATAAGGGATCAACTGTGGCCATACTGTGCTCCATGCTATATGGGAAATTGTTATAAGATAGCAAATGGCATATTCGAGGGCTGATTCAAACTCAGTAGTAATGCCTTAAAAACAATTATGTTATGATTTAGCTGGTAAGATGGAGGGCCTCATATCTCACATTTGTATCATATGCTTTACCTTTTACATAATATTTAACTGTGTGCAATGTTAAAGGAAATATTGCAGATCGTTGGTGTTAAGAACGAGCTGAGATAAGACATGGAAGCAACTGTTGGCTTTTAATGTGTACATACATTTTATATTTCATTCTTGTTTGGTGGTGTCAGATTAGCAAGCCTTTTATAAAACATGATAAGACCAATGTGGAAAATGTATAGACTGTAAGAGGGCACTGCTGCTTGTGGAGATTTAAGTGATTTTTCTGTTAATACACAGCTGTAAAAGTCCTGTTATTATGAGCTCATAGCACTCCTCTACTGTTAATGTATTTCTATTACATCATGTCATTGTGCTGTTTGTGTGCAATAAGAAAAGACTTTTTGATGAGGAAAATTATTTCGAAAACATGTGCGGGGTTTATTTGAATAATCATCCAAACCCTAATGTTTAGCAGCCATTCAGCTGGAAATCTCTATTGACAGGCAGAGTGAGAAACACTCTTGTTCTGTCTCATTTTGCGATGCACTGGCAAGTCATTTATTGTAATCAGACAAATACATGTGTGCACACAACAGGCAGCCCATAGTGTGTCGTGGAGAGGGCCAGTAAAGGTGAGTGGTCTCAGTGAGGGTTACGGCTGAGCGTAGTGGGCAGAACGGTGACTAGTGCAACGGCAGGCTTTTATCACTCCCTACCTCCCCCTCTCTCTCTCGTCTTCCACTCTTAATAAGACAGGAAAAGCTCAAGATTGCACTCCTCCAATAAGCACCAACTCATGTCAGAGGCAAGAGTGGCTTTAACATTTTTTTTTTTTTGAAAAGTCTGAGCGATAAAAGGGAGGAGGAGGAGAGGGGCCTTTCTGACTGATTAACCCAGACGTTTAAGCTGTTGCCAGGACAAACTTGGTGAAGCCTCGACGCACTGTTCTGCTGCATTACCCCAGAGTGATCAGCACTTCACCTACAACTTCTGCGGCAGAAGGCTGAATCCATTTCTCCCCCGCGAGCTCTGCACCGGTAGCAGGCTCTCCGATCGATAAGCATCCATCCACACAGCAACGGATAATGATGATTGTCTACCCGGATGATTTCTTTGAACTAGGGCCATGCCTTAAGTTTGCCAGCAATATATTTCTCAACAGCATTCCCTGCAGGCAGTCCTTATTTACTTTCCTCCTCCCCAGTCACGAGTATGAGTAAAGATGAGTAAAACCTCGGCTAGCAACAAAAGGTTCAGTTACAAAGCTGACAGATAATGGTGCACTCCTATGTTGCCACTGTAAATAATGTATTTCTTATTACTTTAAATGTAGGGCTACTGTGAACTTTCACTTCTTTTGTGGCAGGTCAGTGTCCAACTTTACTGTCAAAGAAATAGTTCAACATTTTGGGAAGTAAATTTGCCGAAAGATGAGATGATCAATGTCATTTTCATATACTGTAAAATATGAAAACTACAGCTCTGCTCAGCACAAAGGCTAGGAACATATTTTGTTACGTTTGGACAGAACTATGTATTTCTAGTCTTTACGCCCAGCCATGTTAAATAGCTGCTGGCTGGAGCAACACAGCTCATATGACAGAAATATTGATCCTGTCATCTAATAAGAAAATTAAACAAGCACTTTTGCCAAAGTGCCAAACCAATCAGCTTGCAGCTTTTGCATTTGGTAAGTGATGTGTTTGAGTGAGCTCTCTCCCACAGAGAACCCAGCAGCCTCAGTGTGATGGTAAACAGCCGTGGAGCATCATTTGCTTTTAAGGTAGGAGTTTACAGGGAATAGGTTTTACATGTGTGGATCAATGGGAGATATCTGTTTTATCTAAATAGAGCATGCACACTTCATACTTGGTGGACTACCACAATCTGCTCAGTCAGCCAGACATGGCCTGCTCCTACTGCTAAAGAAACAAACTGATCGTCAGGATTCAAGTTGTTTATTGTGTGAGTGAGGACATCCAGCCACTGCTGAAGCTTCTGGTTACAACAAGTTGTTGAGTCCACCTGCCAACTGCACATGAAAAACTCTCTTTCCTTTAATCGCACTCAACAAATGGTGACGACTGTAAGAATTCAACATTCCACTTGAGCCCTGTGGCGTCAAACCACTTTGACATGCTGAGGACTGACTCTCAGTGTTGGAGGCCCAAGATGTTTTCTCAAGCTCTTATGTGTACCATACAATGCCTGAAAAATATGCTTGGTAGCTGTAATGAACTATTTTACAACAAGACACCAGGGGAGTTCAAAGACACACAATTTTTCAAAACAACTTACACAATGTGTATTTTGTATTAGACTAGAAACATGCCTGGAAACTGACACTCAGTGTCGTGATGACAGAGAGATGTTGGACCATTTCATTGTGGACTGATTATGTTAATTTTGTCTTCTCGTTTATATTAGTTATTTTTTCTTGTGTTCAGACATTGAAATCAAAGAAATGATGTTACCTGCGTGACAGTTTCAACTGTGACTCCAGTCTTCCTCAGAAGCGTCATCTGACGTGCTGCTGACGTGTAAGTACAAGTAAAAAACAAAGAGAAAAAGAAAAAAGACAGAAAAACAAACCACAGAAGAATAAATAACCACATCATGCATTGGGACAAAGGCAAAATCACATCAGAAACAAACAGCTAAATGACACGTCAGCAGCACGTCGGATGACGCTTCTGAGGAAGACTGGAGTCACAGTCGAAACTGTCGAGCAGGCAACATTATCCTTGATTTCATTGTCACAAGAAAACAAAACTAATTTCATTATGAGACCGACAATGAAGCATGGTTTAGAAAATGAACTGCTATATTAGTGCTATCATGTTTATATTCATTGTATGAAGTGTACAGCAGTCATTGCTTAATGAGGGCTAGCATGCTTTATCTATTATGCACAAGGTTACACAACTTCTATTCTGAAGAACAAGGTGTATGCTTACTTGTGTATGCTTAAATAAAATATATTACATATTTTCCACAAAAGTGTTGGATCTTAATTTGGAACAACAGGACAAAGTGATTACATCTAAAACAAAAGAAACTATTGTTCGAACGTTTCTGGGCTTGTTGGGTGAATAATAAAATTTATATATATATATACATACATATAAATGTGAACATCAGACTTCACCCGTCAGCTTCTAAAAAGAGCTGTGACAGTGGAGACATCAACTTCTGCCCGCGAAAGACAACCATACTGTAAAACTCACCCAACAGGGTTTCAGAAAACGGTTAGCCAGCAGCTTCTACAGGAAAACATCTTGACTTGTAACAGCTTAAATGTTCAGATTGTGCTTATAAGACTGTCTACACATGAACATAGAGGTAACGTCTTTTGTTTGCAGACTTATCAGCTAGTACCCTGCAAAGCAGCAGATAAACACTAATTCTCCTTCCTGCTGAGATCCTGATCATGGCTCTGGTGTAGAGATGTGCTGTGGCTGCTCGGCTGCACACGTGCCTTGCAGTTTGCACAGCACGTGTCACAAGGTTTTCACTGACACCCACACACCTCTGCCTTCTGGATGGCGAGCCAGGGACAGCCTAAGGAAACGAACTTCTCTGGAAAATCTTCTGAACTTTAGCGAAACGTCGGTGGACTCTAACATTTTTCTCCTGCCATTCGTCAAGAGTCCATTTTGGAGTCATATTCCCCCACCGTCTCTGGTAGTTCCTAAAAATAAGATCACTGATCATGAGCCAGATGTTATACACTGCTTGCTTTACTGTTTGAAATCCACCCTCTTTCATAACCGAAGAACTTAATAACAATAATGTACCTTTTGGTGAAGTCCGAAGGATGCTGCCACTGAGTGTCCGTGTGTCTCGCTGAGGTCTGGTCCGCAATATTGGTCATCAGATTCAACAGCTCAGACATGACATCTGGAGAAAACACAACGTGGACAAAAGGACATCTACTGTAAAAGGGTGAATGCTTGTATTTGTTCTCATTGTCAAAAGAGTGCAGGAAGGATGGAGATGCCTTTCATGCCTAGTTGTTATTTTGACATGGGGTTGTGTGAGGTACTATATACTGCGTATAATAGTATAGTGCATATACTGCATTCAGCTGACCCTGACTATCCCTTTAAAGGCTGTCTCCAGTGTGATTCTCTAATATTGCTGGAAAAGCTGAGATTCATACCTTGGGTTGCTCCTCGTTTCTCCTTCATGTGCTCAGTGACTGCGTGAACATAACTGTTTTTTCCACGTTCCCAGTCCACCTTCCTGTCAAACATCAACCTGAAAATTAAAAAAGAGACATCTTCACAATCACATCTCACCATAGTCAACCATACAAAACTTAAGATGTTTCAATACAAGATTTCAATACAAACATTTGAAATGCCAACAATTTTGGTGAAAACGCTGGATCAGCCATCTGTAAATAAACCTTTCTATGTAGTGACCTGCTACCACTTAAAGTCAGTGTTTCCTCTAAATTCATTCAACAGCAGCACTCCACTGTGGCTAGATAATGTCACCTGCCACTAAAACGTCACATGCTTATTATTAACAGGTGAGGCAACAAATGATTTTATTGAGGAGCTGTGATCACGCCTATGTTATCTTGGAGTTCTTTTGTCAGTGCATGAAAACTTGTAGGACCTTCTCATTCTTCAAAGTTAGAGCAGCATAGCTGCTTTAGTGAAGATGGCAGTGAGTGCCAAGTGAGTGGCAGAAAAGTGATGTGTTTATTCCTAGATTTACTATCCATGTTCTTTTTTCAGTTATCATGACTGTCAAACTAGATGGTAAAAGACTCATTTTTCCACAAATATGTTGCCTTTGTTGAGCAAGGCTACTGAACAATATATTAAACAAGTTGTATGTTTTAATGCACTGGTATCAGGTTGCTATTCAGTAACGCCTGAAATGCAAAGTTCAGAGTCTTTGGCAATAAATGTTATCAGATAATTTCTATACATTCTTCACACTTCTCAACCTTTAGACAGCAACGTATGAGGGCAGGAAAGAAAAATTCTGCTCAAATTTTATGGCCCTCCAGGCACCATGAGTCAGAGAGGCATATACTGTATAACATGTTGAGACTATCATCATGGGCTGAGACAGCTGCTCTTAAAACCAATAAATGGCAGGCAAAACTATACTGTGTCTTAATTTTTATTCTTCTCTCCTTACACTTGCTGCAATGGTCACCATCTGGGCTACACGGTGGAAGGGCAGGGGGCACCGACATATTTTCAAGGAGGGTGGAAACAGAGATTTCTCCCTTGCAGCATGAAACAAGCGACACACACGTCTATTTGTAAGTCAGGTGAGTAAAGAATCCACCAAATGTTTTGAAGTGGGTGACTACCGCAGGAACACGATGCAACAACACAATGGCTGTGTTCAATTTGAGACACCCTAGACAGCAATCAGTACACTGGAAAATTAAGCCAACGATTGCAGTTACGCCTGGGATCCACTGGCATTCGTTGCATCCGACGCAACGCAGCTGCCTATTCATTTTCTATGGGACGCGTCAAACCGTTATCGACACTCCCGCAAAGCATTCTGGGTAGGCGGCGCGTCCAAAAGTTGACCGCAGCTCAACTTTATGCAAATGAATCCGTCGGACGCAGGGTCACTGTCCAATGGAGAGAACTGCTCGAGGGGGCGGGGGTCTGCTTATCCACTGTCTGTGCCTCTCCGTTAACTCGCTGTGTTCCCGCCAACCAAAACGTCTGTTTTTTTTACAGTCTATGGTTTTTTTTAGAGGCGTCGCGTCCAGCGAGAAATCACATTGACGCCAGTGGATCCCAGGCGTTACTCTACAACTACAGGCTGGCACAAAAGGGAGGTCGATCCCTGTAGGCTCCGATGATAAAACATTATGATGTCACTTTGAGTGACAACTGGTTGGGTATACACTTGCAACAAACCAGCTTGCACCAAAGTTTCAGCACTGCACACACCTCACCCCATTTGCTAATACATGGACTCACCAGCAGTTAGGACACAACAGCAGAGCAGCTTAAAGGGATAGGTTCAACATTTTGGCAAATTTTGGTCCTCTTAATCGCTGTTTGTCTGTCTGAACTACCATCATAGACTGCGCTGCATAACTTAAGTAATGTTCATGTTCTTGACATTGCAATGCAACAATCCTAAAATCCAGACATTTTTTCCAGAAGTTTTCCAAAAGGTTTTTCAGTATGTTTTTAAAAATCAAACTAAGGTTTGAACCGAACCGTGGGTTTGGAGAACCATTAACACCCCTAGAACTTTCAGTTTTCCCTAAATTCACGCTCCAACTCCAAAAGACTCTCATGGAGAAGTTGTGACCTGCACGTTTGCCACGCTACGAAATAAAGGTAATTAACCTACTTAATTAACATTATCAAAATAAAATAACGTAATAATATGATATTGTAATTTTAATTACATTGCAATTAACTGTGCCACCCTAAACACTGACTGTCACACTCACAGTTTCTCACAATGAAACACTGTAGAAGAAAGTATACTGAGGGAAGGATCTGTTTGATGTGGTCATACAGCTCCACCTAGTGGTGAGACAATAACAGTACCTTTGATTTGTGACACGCTGCACAACCTGGGAAACCTTCTCTTCTGGAGTGTGAGGGTGTGGAGGTTTCAGCTTGTCTGACAGAGCAGGCGCCTCTGGTTGGTTGCTGTTTGGCTGGTTGGGAATAACGACAACCGATTTCACCTTGAAAAAGCACAGAGTTGTGGGTGTGAGCAGAGAGCATCCACACTACATGCAGTTCAAAATGCAAAATACATACCTACATTAACAGAACCTGGTAAGGAAGTACAGCTGTGGCAACTAACCTGGACTTGAAGAGGTAAGGTTGTTTCATAACTGGTATCTAATGTGGTCTCTTCTCTGTTGAGTGAGGCCAGACACTCCTCGAGAGGCTCCTTCACATCTCCACACACCTCTATCACTTCTCTCTTCTGTTCACCAGTTGTGGACAATGTTACAGTGACATTGTGGCACAATGAAGACTCAAATATCGGGAGGCCAATGTCCCACACCCCTTCGGCCTCACCATCTAGAGAACCAGAGGTCTCGGACTTCGGTGGTGGACAACTGGCAGGTGGACACAAATCATTTAATGACAGCAACTTGTTGTTGAGTGGTTCAAATAAACTGTCAGCGTACCATTCAACCTGTGGGCCCAGCCGGTGGCTGGCAGAACTTGTGGCCAGCTCAGGGTTTCCGGACTTAGGTGGACTGCTTTCAGTTTTCTGTTCCTTGACAAAGGACAAGGAAAAATATCCCTTGTCTGCTTCTTCCTCTTTTACTTTTGGCAGCGTTCCTTCCTTCAGCTCATGCTGTCCTTCTCCCACTCGCTCATCTCCTTTTCCCACTCGCTCGTCTCCTTTTCCCAACGCCTCAGCTTGTGCGATACGGGGAAGTGAACCTGCTTTATTGCTAGTGCTGCTGCACTTGCAGCCCTGAGCATGTTCAGGAAGCCCTCCAGCAGTATGATTGCCAGCAGTATTGAGGCACAAGATGTCATCAATGTCACAGTCAAAAGCAGGGGCCAGATTAAAGACCACATCATCAGGGTTAAAACTGTGTGTCCCCTTAGTGCCCCCTGGCTCTACTGAGGACCGACATTTTATATTCTCAGAGTGCTGAGAGTTTGCAGTGCCTTTTATTTCACTTCTAAGAGCATGTGTCTTATCTATCGATGTGTGGTGAGAGTGCAGTTCCCCAAGGGGGCTGCACTCATCTACAAAACACCCGAGGTCTGGGGACAAGACCTCTGGATTAAATAGCTTTTTAGCCGGGGTCTCATAACCACCATCATCACTGGAATGCTCCAGTTTCCTTTTTTCCCCATGGTTGCCCACTGCCACAGGTTTCAAATTTATAAATGAGCTGACAAACTGTCTTGGCTGATCCGGAGCGGGTTTCTCGTCACTCGTGATCATCTTGGAATAAACAGAAAGAGGTTTTAAGTGCTCCCAACTGGATGGAGTGATCCTTGTGAAGACGGTGTGCTGAGCCTGGCTTTTCATCCCTGCCTGTAAAAAAAACACAAACACACAAATCATGTCAGTCACAAAGCCCCACTGTAAGACCTTCATTTAGCAAAAGCAAAATAAGTGATGGGGATGTGATGAAAGTAAAACAAATACTATACAGGCATAAAATATTTCAGTTAAAATGTAGCAGATGATCAAGTATTTCAAGAATAGCTAAATTATGTGTTCATTCATGCTCATTGTTAAGTAAAGTCTTTAGACGATTGGTCTTCTCGGATATTCAAGCAAAGGTTAGTTGGAAATCTTAGAAGCAGCACTACTACATGTCTATGTCCTGATCTGTAAATACATTTTAGCTGTTGGTAAACGGTTTAAGTAATTGTTTTCCTACATTTGTTTCAAAGAAACGCTGACACAGGCTCAAGAGTAAATGGTGGGGCCAACTGAAACCCATTCATGAGGTGGACACTTGACGGATCATCTACTACCACATGCTTAACCAACCGTCTCAGCTCAAATTATCAGTATGGCGAGCGATATTCACTTTCCCCTTTGCTTTTTTCCACTGCTATGTTTATTGTATTATTGTCGTGTGTGTTGTGTGTAATTGCTTTTATTCTCCTCACTCCTGCAAACGAATTGCCCCATTGGGGACAATAAAGAAAGAAAGTTGAAGTTAAGTTTGGCCAATCAAAACATAGCACACCACAGACTATGAAGATTTCATTACATGTTGCCTCCACCTTTAGCTACATTGAATGAGGTCAACATGGCTAAGTTGGTTGGTAAGTTGTAAGTAAAATGGGGGAGCTTCACATATCCCTATCCTGAGCATTGTGGGAGTTTCCACTTGGATAGATTCAAGCTTTGACTCATGGAAAATAACATTTTTGAAACCTAACATCTGAGTACAGTAATAAGAACAGATCAAGCCCAAGCTCAATCTCCACAACCATCTGCACCACGAGCTGCACAAAGGGTAGGATGTTTTTTGGATTTTTGGAGATGTGTTTCTTTATTGATGGCAACAGGTTTTGCTTCTCAGGTAACAGTCTGTGGAGTAATGTTCACAAACTAAAACACTGACAGGAGACACCTGTGTGGAGATGCAGAAGTACCCAATAATGAATGGTTTAATGGTGTGAGGATCCAAATAATATAATATTGGAAAATCCTGATACCTCTGACTATCGAAAGTTAGCAATTTTGCACGAACCTGAACTTATTCCTAGGTGAAATTCCCAGATTAAGTCAGAAGGTTTATCGTCAAACTCACTGTGCCACCAATATTTGCCAACGAAGATAACTTTATAAAACAAATCAAATTAATTTAAACAGAAGATTATAGCGACACCAACTCCGTCGAAAAGAGAAGATAAAACTGCAACCAACATTTTATGCGCGGCCGTAAAAACTACCGGTATTCCGCCATGTGAAAACATGGTCGCCAACAGTTCAAATCCGACATTTTCCACATCAAACTTTACTTTAGCTAGTTAGGCCGTGTGACTGCACGGTGTCGCATTCCCCTCGCTTTACCCTGCGACTTACACTAAAACTACTTCAAACTGGCTAAAAACGTAAAACGGAAGCGAAAATTTGAAGAGTTGGAGATTGGTCACCGTTTATTTTTGACTTTTAAGTTATGCAGCTTGGGCCGACGACGTCGGTGAACTCTGCGAATAATGGCTCGGCGGGCATTCAAGTTAGCAACCCAGGCTTTAGCTAATGTTAGAAAGCTAACTAGCTAAGTTAACTTAACGATGAAAAAAAAAACTCGCTAACGATATTTCACCAAAAAAAATCTGCTGTTCCTGTCACTTGAGCGAAGTTCGTGTCGGCTAAATTTATTTAATATCCAGGCTGAACCGGAATGTTCAGTGAACGCTGGGTTAAACTCACCTTTCATCAAATCATCAAAGTGCTGTTGTTCGGCTTGCTCTGCAAACACGGTTTATCTTACGACGCTGTCGGCCACGCGCACAGGTGCATGACGGACCACAGTGCACCGGGAGGATATGAGGGGCGGGGACGCGCTTGGCTGCGATTCAAAACATCACAGTTGCATGTAACCAACACAAGAGGAGCATCACAGTGGAAGATTATAAAATAGAACGTTCTGTTGTAACACAGAATGAAAGAAAAATTCTAAATTCAGAAATACCTGTATATTTTATTTGCTAAATTAGTTTATTTTAGGCCTAGAATACATCATCTTAAAGACACTACAACAGTTGTTGGATACCCACTGATGGTTGAGCTGTAGACTTTCTAGGCTACCTTAATTATTCTAAATGACAGAAATATCCAGTTCAGTCATTTTACAGTCTGTAGGCCTACTTTTGGTAAGTTAGCAAGCTTGAATTTAAGATGGTTTAGTTTGACAATGAGACTTTATTGGATTTGAAGTCAAGGGAAGAAGAATAAACACTTGATCTCATACAAACTGTGAGCAGCCCTAGTGTCTTTTATGAGGAACAACTGAGAAAAACAAAATACTTTCAAAGATCAAAACCTTTTGGTTTAGCTTAGTGATAGGCCTAATGTGTTTTTGTAATTTGAGGGAACTTAACGGTAGTTTATCAAGATAAAAAGAAAAATAAATTCATAACAAGACAGTGGTTTTATGTGGGAACATTTCTACTTTAATTTCAATCCTTGAGAGAAAACAAAATACGTCTGACACAGTTAAAATATGATGAATGGACTGAGATTCTGAACCATGTGAACCAGACACGGCAGTGGCAGCAGTCCCTCAGACTTCACAGTTAAACATCACTCTCATTTGTTTGAGAAGCATAGCGGGTCCGTGTACCTTTTTTTTCTATTGCCATACAACTCCATCTAGTGGTAAATCTTTGACTCTGTTTAGTGCTACGCTCTGCCAGTAGAGGTGAAGGTGATTCAAATATGGAAGAGTCTGGATATTCCACATGTCCAAAGAATCTGAGCCCACACTCCACTGGTGATTCACTAATTTGGCAAAAGTCACCAATTGAGGATGAACTGCACTGACAGCTTAGCATGTTCAAATTAACTTTTAGATCCATGTCTTTCCTCAGGTCCTCTCATCCTTCATCCCCTCACACATCTCCTCTTTCCAACCCTTATCCTCCGCCTGCATCGCCCGCTCCCCTCCCTGTTAAACCGGCCTGTCCTCCCTTCTCATGAACCAGTCTGCCATCCACTACTGCCATTAAGCTGGCCTGCTCTCCCTGCCTCCCTCCCACCAAAAGCTAATTTCTATGTTCTTGCATATTCTGCATTATAAACTCTTTTCTTGTTTGTGTACAACATCTATTGCACGTCTGGGTGAGGAATCCCTCCTCTGTTGCTCACCAAACTTTTCCCTGTTGAAAGGGTTTTCTATGGTTTTTCCTCAGTTGATGTGAGGGTCTAAGGGCAGAGGATGTTGTTATGATGCCATGTAAAGCCCTTTCATACATACTGTTTGTAAAAATGGGCTATACAAATAAATTTGCCTTGCCTTGCCTGCAACTCAAGTGCTCCAGCAGAATAAGTGTCGACAGGATGTCTGCAGTGACAGTCCAAAGCAGATTTAACCACTTCCTCACACTTGAAACTGTGAGATGTAGTCCTTTGGCTCTGTTGAAGACCCACACTCCTCATGCTCAGAGTGTTGTTGAGAGGCTATAGTTTGTTTGTTTTTTACCCCCACACACCTCAATTTTAAAATCTATACATAGATAGAGATTGTTCGGGTAATCTGAGCTTGTGGTCACAAGTCTTTGTGAATCAAATCACAAAAACTATTTTTCAATATGCTGAGGGAGGTTGCAACAGTTTACACTTAGCTGGACAGAGCCAAATAAAAGTTATGCAGTTCTCTGATGAAACTGGGAAACCCCTTTTGTGATTTGTCATCTCCATCTTCCTTAATTTTTCTCCCATACTGTACGTGTCTTCTGTTGGGGTGCAGTCTGTGTCCATTTGATCCTGTTTGTCAGGGGACAGGCTCTCTTCAACGGTGGACACCTGAGGGTTGAGTCCAATGCATGACCTAGGGAATGGTGTGAAAGAGCAGGGAAAATTAGACATGTTTTAATCCAAGACAACATATCACATGTAAAAATGTATTTGAATAATGTAAAACATGAGACATGACATAAACTTTGTTATTCCTCTTTATCCCAAGATGCCATTCATGCTGCAGTTATTCTCCCTGAGGTCTACAATTTGTCTAATGAAAACAATATCAGCTAAACACTGCACACAAACATACATTAGTAAGTTTTGACAAGCTGAAGGCATAAAGTCATGAACACAACACACTGACATTTCTACTTCAAATATTTGTTATAAAAATAGAGCCATACTGTAACATGCATCAAAACCACACAGGGACAGGTCAAACAATGGTTTTGGGACTGGGCATGTTGAGGCATGTACCCTTATCTTTACATTTCCTCCAGGCCAAGCAGGAAGGCTACGTGAGGAAAGACGATCGTAATAGGATGGGCGTTTCCTGTATAAAACATTATTTTTTGATGGTGAGAAACAGCACACACAGTGAGTTGAGCACTACAATAATTAATATGTGTGGTTGGTACCACAAACATTCCATCAGCTTCCAACTCCCACGCACAATGGATTGTGTTTGAACGGCAACCTTACAAATTTCCACCGAGTTGTCCACACATGGCGCTCCCAGCATTCCTATCTGTCCTGTAAGTAAATTGTAATGGGACCAACTTTGCCCAAGTTACCTTAAAGTCTGACCTTTTACACTTTTCTCAAAGCTATTAATGACTGACAAGTTAACAGCACAGAAGTCATTGAGAGAACTGGGTGACTGTTAGTTTTATGTACAACATAACAGTTTTATGTACAAACAGAGGATAAATAAATAGCCCTACTGTATAGGAAGCTAAAGTGACTGATAAAGGGGATAGGGAGTCAGACAACAGCTGTGTATAGTTTTGTAAAATGTCACATTCAACATTGTGGGTGGAACAGATCACTAATCCACAGTTAGGTCTGATTTGAATTGTTGTTGTTTCCCTCTTTTTTTTTAACTCTCCAGAAACATCATTCTGTTCAATTAATTTGATTAAAAATAAAGACGTTTGCATGCCTCTCTGTTCAGACTACATTATAGGACTAGGCTACCTGCAGTGAGAGGGATCAGGCAGCTCTACATATGTCATCATAATAAAATAGGGTTTCCCTCTACGGTTGTTGATGATTAGCTTTCTCACTCATTAAGTTTTATTGCTCTGACTCACAGACCACGTTAGCTCAGGTGACCGGCTGCATGTTATTGTTTCACTTCACTGCTCTGACGCTGATCCCTGTGTGTGAGTGTGTGTTTGTGTGTCTGTGCGCAGAAACTAGTCTCAGTGGCATTGAATAGTTTGCCAATACTTTTAGTCAAGTGTACATTTGAACTTTCCATTGTTATGGCTCAGGTCATAACCATGTACATAGGCCACACATGGCATCCCCAGCCCTCCTGCCTGTCCTATGAGCAAATTGTAATGAGAACTTTGCCCGAGTTTCATCTCAAGTTTTCTCAAAGCATTTTATGACTGACAGGTTAAGTCACTCTTGGGCACAGGTACAAACAGGCGAAGTAAATAACCCCATGAAGCTAAAGTGACTTAACAAGATGAAGGGGATAGACGGTCAGGCGACATATATGAAAATGTGACACCATTGTCTTGGACAGCATTGTTGTGTTTGGGAGTGTGGATGTTTCATTAGTACATTAAGTTTACCTTAGGTCAGACTATGACATCATTACTTCTTTTTATGTCATTGGCTGGCTCTGGTCACACCACATACTCACCCCACAGACAGATTATATCAGCAGCACTTTCACTTGACTTGATTTAAGTCAGGAAGTGAGTCATAAGTGCTGTGTATGTTTACACAACTCAACAACAGAGGTGGACAGTAATGAAGTATGATCATTTTAGTACATACTTACTGTAGGCATATATCATACTTATCAATCAAAAACGTTATTTGTCCCGTGGGGGCAATTTAACACTAGAACAGCCAACATTCCATGTATACCTAGAACCGCCAAGAGGTCATTTTGACCTCCATTCACTCTAATGCAAAAATGCTAAATGGACTGCATTTATGTTGCCATATATATTATAAACCCAGCCAGACACACAGTTCAAAACACTTTATAGTAATGCTTCACATTCATATACATACACATATTTTACAAAAAATAACAAAAGTGGTTGCTAGGCAACCAATATAGACGACTCTTTATTTTTCTATTTTCGAACAGTGTGTGTATGTAAAAATTTTCAAAATTGTTTCAAATTTTTGAATTCATGTCCATTTCCCATGAGAGCAAGGGATTTTCATTGTTATGTTCAATGTTTATGAGTAATATTAGTTTTTTATCTGTTTGACCTGTTTTAACTGTTTGACAACTTTCTAGTATCTGAACTGGTGTTGTGTTGTGGGATGAGGTCAAAATGACTAACTAACTAAATAACTAACTATAACTAACTAACTGGCAAACTGAGTGACTAAATGGACATTATTTAGCCCAGATTGCAATTATTGGAAAATCAATTTTATACATGTTTATATACACACACTATTCGAACAGTAGAAAAATAAAGAGTCATCTATATTGGTTGCCTAGCAACCACTATTGTTATTTTTGGTAAAGTAGTGTGTGTATATGAATGTCAAGTATTACCATAAAGTGTTTTGAACTGTGTGTCTGGGAGGGTTTATAATATTATGTTTACATAAATGCAGTCCATTTAGCATTTTTGTCATTAGAGTGAATGGAGGTCAAAATGACCTCACCCCACAGTTCTAGGATTAAACCACTCTTTTCTTCGCTCTCTTTTATATCAGAATCACGAAAACGCATAAGATGATGTAGAACACACTTTTAGGAAAAGTCACCAACTGGGAGACCTAGGGTTTTTAAGCAAACAGAGTTACGCGCATTTTAAGAAGCGAGAGAGGTCAAAATGACCTCACGGCGGTTCTAGTGTTAAAAGAGTAGCTTTAAAAAACAACAACTCAGCAGCCAAGGGTCTATGAACAAATAAAAAGACACAAAGACTATTCAATACTTTGACTTACTGTAGCTACATTCAACATACCAATAGTGAACTTCTAACCCAGCTATATCTGTGGAGAACTAGCTGCTTTGAAAGGGAGTGAAACAAATGTTTTTATTTTTGAAAATTTGATGAAATGACAACATAGGCTAAAACTCATGTCACGATGAATAGTTTACCAGAACTTTACATAAATGGCCTTTCAACACAGCCTCCCATCTTTATTCACTAAGTGTTCACTACTTTTACAAATGTCTCATCACTCAGACTTGTACAGACACAGAGACTAAATGGTACAGTCGCTGCATTTTGAAAAGGCATTATTTATTTATAGCACTCCTGCTATCACTTCCTGTCATAAGACCACAGGATTTTACTCCTCCTAACGCACCTTCACTGGCTGAGGAACATCACCTGATAATAAGAACACACCCCTCTGGCTATGGAAAACTAGCTGTAGATTTGACTACAAGGAAAACAAAACAACTCTGATTTTCAACTCTTATTTTTAATCATTTCAAGGGAGTGTAACATGATTTGATTTAATGTAGAATACAAACAAACAAGACAGAATTAACAGGGGGTTAAAAGACTATAATAACTGCACATAGCTGCCTCTGCATAATACAGTCCAATACAACAGTACATCTTCAGTTCAGTGTATTGTATTTCACAATCAAAGTGTATATATTATAACTCATATAGCCTACTGTATAATAAATAGTATTATTTTTATCTGCATTATAATTATCAGGTATCTTTTAATAATTTATAAAAATATATAAATATGTATAAAATAATATAATAATATGAATTGTCATGTAGGCTAGTTACAATAGGCTATATGTTACTATTAATGCATAAATAATATAATAATATTAATGCTATTTGTTGTTTCATATATTGTATGCATATACTATTTTAACTATATTACTGTATATAAACCCATCTCGATGTCTTTGTGCAGTGTCAGAAGAAAGTTAAGGCTTCAGATAAGAGGGGTTGCTGTAATGCTACAAGACACTGAAAGGGCACTTCCTGGTGCTGCATTACCCGTCTCTTATAGCTTCCACAGCTTTAGTTCATGTTAATACCACTGTTCAGTCCTCACTGGTCCTGGGGAGATCACTACATTACTACTGGGCTTTGGTTCTCAAAGTGCACTCGCTGGTGCAGCAGAGAGTCTGACGGCTTCCACAGCGTCAAGAACTTCTTTAGCTGTGCACCAATACATGACAAAATTCAACAACACTAACACAGTTATGTGTTGAGTTTGAAACACAAACCTTGCTACCTGACTGAAAAAGGCAGGTACACGATTGACCTGAACTGATTCAGGAGGTGAAAATATCAACTACCTACATGAGGACTGAAACATTGGCTTTTCTACGTTTAAGTCTTTTGCAAGTGACTGGACAGTGTGCAGGAAACCCTTTTTTCCTCAACTACAGTACATAAAGGCAAAAATACATGAATTCTGCCTTTGAATTTGCTGTTTCATTTTTACCAGAAAAAAACATAAATTATACTATAAGACAATGGTACACTACATTAAACATATATATATAACATATAAACATATAACATTAGATATGACTTTCACATATAAGGTATAAAATGGAAGTCTATGTTAAAGGGACAACGAGGAGTTTCTCCGTCGGCAGAACGAAAAATTACGCGACACTAAAAAAGTCTCATATTAATGTGGATGAATCTACGTTACCCACACTTGTTAATGGGCCCGTTTTCAATAAATATATCGTTTTGTCTCTATCCTTATTTTGTTATTATTAGTGGTGGCGGAAATGCTGGGCAATCCGACCAGCGTTTCCTTACTTTCGGTTTCGCGGATGCGAATGAGAATAACGCCGCATAATAGGATTTTATGGTCGGAACTACTACGGTGAACCTCTTTGAACCTCTGACTTCAACGATGAATGAAAACATGAGTCTGTCTTGCACCAGTAAAAGAATTTCACGGCGTGCGCGGAGGCTCAAAAATGAAGTGTGAAAAGGCTTCGCTTTTCCAAAACGTCTAGTTGTTCCTTTAACACACTATTAGAAATCAGGCCTAAGATCATGACACCTTTGTAAAAGATTAAATGGAAAGATTAATCACATAAATGTTGTTACACCCCTTGTAGAAAGACGGTCTTTCTCATCTTAGCCCTCCTCTCTGAATGAGCTGCTTTCAGGGTCATTTTTCACTGGACAATAGTTGCTGAGAAAGAGAACATAAACAACATTTAAAACATGCTAGATGAAGACAATGCATGACACTTTGTAGACTGATGTGAATGAGAAAGTTTACACTATGCTTTTTTTTCTTTTTTTTTTACCTCTTTCTCTTGATCAATACCCCAACAACCACCAGCAGCACCACCAGCAGCAGGGCAATGGCAATACCAGTGCCAACATAGCGGCGGTAAGTCTCTGTCAGAGGAAAACACTTTCGCAGTTAGTCTACCAACAAAATCGTATTTTCCAATCATCAAAAAACGCATACTGTGATTCTTTTTCAACCAAAATGAGCGTGTAGATGCAAAAAGCCAGTCAAGCTTGCTATTGTTAAACATTGCTGAATGAATGATAGATAAAATATGCTAACGATAAAGGACCTTCGTAAATCACTGCTAACCCTAACTGCTGCTACTTGTGAATGAAACGTGTGTTGGTGTTGAAATTGGCCAAACAGGAACTAAAGACACATGATGTCACCTGACACCCTGTCACACCTCGACACTAACCACACTGCTGGCTCCAGTGCCCTCCTCAAACAGATTCATTTTTTTTGGTTAACGGTTTTCTTGTGTGTGACACATATCAGGAACATTATGACTACAAGTTAACCCTTACCGTCCATTTCCCGCATTTCAGACTTCGCATTGCAGGTAGCTGTAAAAACAAAACAATCTTTCCTCAGAACTCTAGACACAAATTTACACATATTTCATTTTTAAATAAATGACAGTGATTGTGATTACAATCAAAGATAAGTGATAGAACCAAATGTTTACAGTGATAATGGTATAAACACAGGACAGGAGCTTTTAAAATGTCCCTCACATGCAAAGTTAGAGCCAAGACAGAATAGCCTACTTACTGGTGCAGTTCACGTCGAAGTGCACAACCTATATGGAGAAGACACAAAGGGACAACACACTGAGATTATTGATGTCTGAGGTCAGCTGATTAATGGTATTTTCAAATTAATCTCCTTAGCTCCATGTTTTTTTCATCATAGATTCATTCATCATTACATTATCTGTGGCATCATTATCACATTCATAGTGTAATACCGGTGAGAAGCACTTGCGCTTGTAGATGACGTGGTCAAAGCACTGTGAGGTGATCAGAGTGCTGATGTTGTTGCTCTTCACATCATTTGTTCCTCCTCCTTGATGTGCCAGTACAGTGTGCTAAAGTTAACAGACAACAGAGAAACAGCATCACACAGACCATTCACCAAAACCCTCAGGCTGATGTGGATACAGAGTGAAGCTCATCAAAGTAAACTCAGCTACCAGCAGCTACTTCTCAGCCTAATATACGTTGTCAGTTGCAACTACAAATGAACATATCTGTGATATTTAATGTTATAGGCTACCAGCTAATCTGCATTTTCAGTGCAGATAACTTGAAATGTTATGCAAGTTGTCCAAATCTAATAACCATTATTATGCTATTAATTAGTAGTTAGTAAGTTTTTGTTTGTTTTGCTTTGACAAATGGGGATATGTGTATAACTAGCCTATAGCCTACATGATTCTGGTTACTTCATCTTACCCTGGAGCCTGTTGCATTGGCCCAGGAGTATTCACAGTGAGATGCAGTGACAGGTGGAGCTCTGTAAATAAACTGGCCATCTTCTTCAGTCACAGTACAGACCCGTGCACTGCAGAGAACACAAACTGGGGACAAAATAAGACAGGCACAATGTTTAGGGAACATCGAGGCACATCTGCAAATTCAATTACACTTGGCAAGAAAGGGATTTTTCCCAGTCACCTGACAGCATAGCTACGTGGGGACGGAAGATATCCATAATTGGCACATGCAGACAATACGGAAAATTACTGAAGTGGCGTGATGTCGCACGTTCACACGTTGTGGGTGTTTTCAAACAACTCGTGATCTATGGCATGGACAAAGACGCAAAACGTCGCACCTGGCGGTTTCGCCTATACATGTACCTACTTATAAAAACACTCCATCCACCTCGTGCCGCAAAGTCTATAATCCCAGTTCACGAGTTGGTGTCGCTTTGAAAACATTGGCACGTCTTCTGTACACACACCATGAAAAATAACTGTAGTAGCCTATACGACCCGCGCGGCTTGCATCATCGACGGTGATGCAAGACTTCTGCTGTAACTAACTACAGTAGCCTATAGTCGCTCGCTATACCCTCCTCCAAAGAAGGAGACAGAAAGTGCTTGGGCATTGTTGCGTCTAACGATCCTCGCTTTTGTTTTGTTTCTCTGAATTACGAGGGGAAATAGGCTATGTTTTTCTGCTATTTTGCAAACCCTCCCCTTCCCTTCCCCAGCCATGTGCGTTTATTTTCAACGAAGCCGGTGAGAATGGTCCTATAGCGGAGTCATACCCATAGCAATAATCCTAAACTGTTTAATTAAGGTGAAAATCTTGCATAGTCCATACTCACGTCCAAGTGACAGCGCCACAGAGACGACCCTCCGCCAGCCGTGAATCATCTTGCTGTTTCTATCCAGCGCCTGTCTTAGAGCGTTTTTATAGTGGTAGTAGGTCTGAGGAGGAGGTGCAGGAGGAGGAGGAGTAGGCTACTCTCGCATCCGGCGACGGCCAATGCCACATGAGTCACGCTGGGGGAATTTGCTGAGCCAAGATGCATTGTGAACGTGAACATTGCTCCGTCTTCGAGAGTTATTTTGTAGGAGTGAACATTACTTTTTAGGTCAGTAATTGCTTTTAAACGGGGCTGTGTGCCTTTTTACAGGACAGAGCCTGCTGTTGTAGAGAAAGAAGTAGCCTAATTTTAATCCTGTAAATTGCATACCGGTATTCACTAGTAACATCTTGAATGTTTTTCTTCCACTCCTGCAGCTTTGGTCAGAAGTAGCTTGGGATTTTCCCAACCCAGCACAGCTTGCTTTATGATGTTGTCATTTCAAACATGTCATGTGCATAAAGGAAATACACACACCAGTCATTTTACAAGTTACCTGTTCAACTGCCTACCATGGCAAGGCAAATACATGTTTTTTTGGTCAAGCAGCCTGCTGCCAGAGTATTTTCACACAAGGCTGATTTGGGATTTTCATGCAACTACATCTCAAGTTGATGGAGAATGGTCTGAAAAAGAACATGTCCAGTGAATACCAGTGGTCAGACAGAGCAACAACTCATCTGAACACACAACATTTAGTCTTACTGCCAGTTGTATTTCAGCTCCAGTGACTTATATCATTAATAGATGTTTGTGTGTCTGTAAGACTCCAATGTTGTGGAAGACAGCTAAAGTTGTCCCAATACCCAAAGATAAAAAATCTGTCTTTAATGAGAGCAATTCAAGACCAATTAGCATTATTCCAGTCCTGAGCAAAATCATGGAAAAAGTTGTGTACATGCAGATTCATGATTATTTTTTTATGAATGATTTGATAACTAAGTCTCAGCATGCCTATAGAACTAGCCACTCCATGTCCACTGCTTTGGTAAAAATGACTGATGACTGGTTTACAGCTATTGACAATTCCTTAATCGTTGGGGCTGTACTGTTAGACTTAACTGCTGCCTTTGATTTGCTTGATCATTCTCTCCTGATAAAAAAACTTGAATGTTATGGATTTGGTCCACTGGCATTAATGTGGACTCATAACTATCTGTCTTCCAGATTACAACAGGTGCATATAAATGGTGGTATATCACATAGTGGGGATCTAGTATGTGGTGTTCCCCAGGGGAGCTGCCTCGGACCGTTACTGTTCACTGTGTTTATTAATGATCTTGCTTGGGCTACTGAAAGAGCAGAAATTGTGTTCTATGCTGATGATTCAACCTTATTATGCTGCGCCTTCATACAATGAGTTGAATGATGTCCTTAATAAGGAACTGCAAATTTTTTATGACTGGATTTCTTGTAATAAGTTGGTCCTTAATATTCCTAAAACAAAAAGTATTTTAATAGGTTCAAAACACAAGCTATCTTGTAGCCCTAAATTGGATTTAAAGCTAAATAATGTATATGTGGAACAAGTAGAGACTGTCAAACTCCTGGGCGTAATGGTGGATTCCAGCCTTTCTTTTAGTAATCACATTAATCAAATTATTTTAAAAATGGGAAGAGCTGTTGGTATTGCCAGGAAATGTGCTTCCTTTGTTACTAGACCCCTCCTGTGTCAGATTGTACAGAGTTTGGTATTGTGCCACCTAGATTATTGCTCTGTGGTCTGGGCATCTGCTGCAAAAACAGAGCTTAAAAAGCTGCAGATCGCCCAAAATAAGGCGGCACAGTTAGTATTGGGTTGTTCCACCCGATCAAATGTTAAACGTATGCATGATTCCCTCTCATGGCTGATGGTTGATGCCAGGTTAGCATCAAGCACTGCAGTGATGTTTCAGTCAGTCTTGATCATTAAAGAACCTGACTTTTTATTTTCTCAAATTGTCTTTAGAAGCACAGTGCACAACTACAGCACCAGAGGGTCCAGCAGTGGTGAGCTGGAAGTGCCTCACCCAAGAACTATGGCCTTATCAAGATCTTTTATCTACAGAGCAATAACTCTATGGAATAATCTACCTCACTACCTCCGTTGTATCGATAGGAAACAGCTATTTAAAAAGAAATTGAAATTTTATTTTTTTATGAGTTTATGTGAGTAAGAGTGGTTCCACTTTGTTATCCTAGAAAGACTGTTTTAGATTTGTATAAATTGTCATATGTTATCTGAACTTTTAGATGATTGTGATTAACTGTAAATGTAAATGTTGATATTGTGTATATATTGTGTTGTTTCTTGTGGACCCCAGGAAGACTAGCTGGCTACTAAGGTACCAGCTAATGGGGATCCTTAATAAATACAAATACAAATGTGGAACCTTGAATGAATCAAGACAGACCAGACCACGGTAGCAGAGGACCTCACTAGACTGATAGAGCAACAACTCAGCTGCACACATGTGGAACCTTAATAAATCAAGACAGGCCACAGAAGCACCCAACGCCACGCCACTCCAGTCGACTAGGCTGGAGACACACACTACATGATTTTCACAGTCGTTGCCAATTTAGTAAAGACTTCACACTAACCGACTGGCTTCAGCAGATTTTCATGGGGATCACACATTTAACGACTGTGCCATGATGGATCACAGACTAGGCTACATGCTTTGTTAAACCAACTGAAGCAACTTGAACGCACCAAACTCACAAAAAAGTGAAAGAGTGTGACGTTAGTGTGATCATGGATCTAGTGATTCCCACAGATGTGATTAGTTGAGTCAAAGACTGTTTAGAAACCTTTGGCTGAGTGACAGGCAACCATGTCAACACATTAGACAATGGACAACATGACCTGCTGATTTGAGTCTGTTCCCCGTCAATAGACTTCGGTGCCATCTCACTTCACTGTAACTAACTAGTGCTGACTGGTGCAGATTAGAACCGTCTGTGCATCGTGGGACCTGTAGCCCCCCCCCCCCCCAATTACAGTGTATGGTAAAATCATGTTTGTTTGTTTTTTAACCACGATTCACAGTCAGGTCTAGTCTACACCAGTAGGCTACGCCTACGCACTTGTGTCACAAGTGTGTGATTGGGTAACAGACAAATCAGCAGGTGTAGGCAAACAGACAGCACCAGACTTCAATCTCAGCGATTCAAACATATTTGATTTTTTTGAGCCGATTCTGGAAGAAGTCGGGTAACGTTAGTTAACGTTACTGGTTACCGACCCCACCGCAAACACATCGCCCATAGCCATTGACCAAGAAGAGGTGGGACAAATGAAATCGCATGAACTCAACATCGACTCCTCCACAACTTGATCCATACCAGTTTTTTTCTTTTTCATTGATTTCTCACAGCAGATGCGTAGACTATGTCATCCATGTTTGTTTACACTTTGTAATGTGTTGACATGGTTGCCGGCGTTCACGGGGAGAATCACTTCCACAAATTAAGTGAGTGACAAATTGAACTCAACCAAAGACTACCACATCTGTGGGAATTACACACTTCACTCTTAAATTGTCAGAGTGTGTGATCCCCAGTCATCATATCTGTTCCCATACTTTTGAAAGCAGGTGTGAAAGCAAAAAGGCACTCCTTCAGCTTGACATACCTTATGAAGGTGGCCTGTGAGTGCATGTCTGGTACTGAATCACAGTGAAACCAGTTTGTAGCTTTGTTTGTTTTTTTTGCAAGCTTTGGGACTAATTTACAAACAAACAACAACAAAATAAATCCAATAATGTCTTGGAATAAACATAACACACATACATACTTAGTTTTTATTGAAATTTATGTAAATTGATGAATTAAATTATATTCATACATAATCAAAATGTCCAAAAAAAATAACACAGGGAACCATACCTGGAGAAAATAGTAAACTAACAAATTCAACATTATAATTTAACAAAAAGGGGCAGCTTGCTGATAATTACCAAACTCAACCCCTTGGACTTTCTGTTGTGTTTGTTCAGCTATGCATCACGGTTGATTCATGAAGCCCGTTACCATCCTCAAAGAGAAGAGTAAAACTCCCCCCCATCCATGATCCTTGGACATTTCAGTCAAAGCAGTGTCATGAATTCACGGCGAGTCAAAGTTGATAATGAAACGTTAAAAACTCCAAGGAGGAGAGAGAAAAGAGGCACTGCATACAGTATAAGCCTAAATAATGAGTTTGATGCATTCAGACGTAAAATTCCCTTACATGAAATGTGTGCTTTTAAAGATGGATGAATGCTGAGTGCAAAAATAGATTTTGCATTAGAAAGGAAAAAAAAAAAAGATTGTCACCTTGTTCTCATCCATTTTCCACACAACCACTCGTTACCAACACAGACACACACATTTTTTAAAGCTTTTGTCGCCCAAGGAAAGGCTGATGCCTCGAAGCGCATAGGTAGTAACTTAATAGTTTTGCAGAATATTACACCTGGTGCGTCAGTGACCATCACCAGTGAGTTTTAGCCTTGAATCCAGTTATGTTTTCCCAGCTCAAAGCGAATTAAACACGAGACAGCACCCATGTTGACCTTTAACTCAATGAACTGTTCCCCACTCGCCTCCTCAGGATTCTCATATATCAGTTTAAACATGTATATGCCATATATCTCCACTCACACACACACTCACGCACACATGCTTTCTGTGCACAATGTATACAAGCACATACCTCACATTACAAACGGTGAATAAGTAAACAGACACAAAAAGGAAGTAATACACTGTAACAAACATTAAATAACTGCATGTTTTTTTCCATAGAAAAAAGGGAGAAGTTGGTTTGTATTGCTTTGGCCTGTTCTGAGCAGCCTGCTCATGTTGTCCTCCTCTGGTTGTGTAGATGCAGAGGCATCGACGGAGAGCCACAGGACTGCACCACTGAGAGGACTTGGCAGCAGCGAGAAGGTGGGGAAACCTTACCGGTGTCACAAATGTCTGTTTTGTTACTTTTCTTCTTTCACCAGCTGTTCTCCTCATCTTTCCCTGTTTTTCCCTTCTTGGCAGAGGTCTCACATTAGCATCCAAAAGTGTCTTTTTGTGCTGTGAAGTCTATGTCCTCTTGGTCCCATTTGCCTGGGGACAGGCACTCTTCAGTGTTGAAGTCCTGAGGGTTTACCCCAATGTCCAGGACCTGGGGGTTAGTGCGAGACTCAGCGAGTCTGGAGGAGACGATAGAGAGAGATTGGTAATTAGACACCTGGGAAACTATTCAATTACTGCCACTGTAAATGATTCATTACATTTGAAAAAGCTTGTGGACGATGATGGGCACAAACGCTACACAATGTATGGACGTAAACATGAATTCTAAACAAGCGTAGCTGTTTGTGGTGAAACGAATTGTGATTTTATTTTTAAAAACAAAGCAACATGTGGCCAGATGTGGCAATAAAATAAATGTCCTTTGTGAACTACTGATTAAAAAACTCATGTTAGGCCTGCAGCACATACAGGACACATACCAATCTCATTCATCATAACATCTCTGGTTCAGTGCCGTGACACTAACAGAGTGCAAAGCAGATGAGTGTGAGGCAGAGGCACAGGAAACATTTGTGATGAAGATGTGGACACACTGGAGGACTAATCGGGTCCTGTGGTGGACAGATTTTTTTTCTTATGAAGCCTGGGGATGGATCTAAATGTGAAATGGTGGTGGGAGGGGCTTCCCCCTTTTACGACGTCAAACAACAGTTCTCAACTATGTTAATGGTGAATGGCCTTAAAAGAAAATGTGACAGTGTGTCTTAAATAATTTGACATCCGTGTACATGAGCAGGCTTGGATGTTGGGTTGACTAGGGGAGGATGAGGTGAAGTGACTACATCCATACATGACACTGTTACCTGAGTAGGATTCAAAGCTATCCAGACTGTGGCTGGGGGCGCAGAGAAAACATCACAAGTCAGGTAACATTTAAACTCCTCACTCTTATCATCAAGTGAACCGACCGTTTGACTGAACTTCAAATGTTTGTGGGTAGAGCCGACTTTCAGAGAGCCGCTCTCTGTGTGACAGGAAAAAACATTGTGGACAGAGGCGCTTGGGTGATTTACATCTACAGCCAGCAGATGGCAGTGCAGTATCTCAAATAGCAACAAACAGAATGTAGTGCTAAGTGTCTGCAGTTCACATTAAAAAAATGCAATTACACACTCCTCCTCTAAGAGAAGTGAAAAGAGATGTATCAAAAACTAAAAAGGAAGAATTGCGTGTAGGATTAAACTCTTTGAATGTAAACATATAACTTTGATGCTTTAGTGCGGGAACAGATGTTTTGATCATTTACGCAACTTGCTTCCTGTTACATGATCTCCTGGGTGTTAAGACACTGGGTGCTTTAACAGTATCTGTAACTGAAAAAATAAAAACACTTTGCAGGTCTCAAAGTATCTATTTATGTTGTATCCATTACTCAAGCCACACAATATAGGTAACTGATGTGTGTATGTTCCTTTTATAGAATCATATGATGACGCTCACAACTTCAAATTTCAGAAATGCAGAAGAGTATAGGCCACAAACCAACCATTAGACGGAGTGAGGATAATACAAACACTGTCTGCCCCTCGCAGACAGACATTAACCTGTCCCTCAGCTCCCTCAAGTCCAGAAATCTACATGTGGATGCATCTCTGTTTATGTTGGCAGCATCCTCATTAATCACAGAGTGGGAGCTTAACGGCATTAGGGTGTAATTACAGTGTGTGCAGACAAATAATCATCTGATAACAGGGCTAAAATGGCCTCTTAATGCTTGATTAAAGAGACTGTGGAGCCCGTTCTCGCCTTCACTAAATGGAAGTGAGAGAATAAGACGACCAATGTCAAATTAACAGAGGGAATGAAAAGCAGAGCCAGAGGAAATAACTGCACTAACATAGGGCTGAACGAGTCTTTATGGCAGTCTGGAACAAACAGCTGTAAACACTTGTGCACTCTGACAGCAGACCACCACGGCTTATCTGAGTGTTGCCGATACAGGCTAAATTGAAACATTAATCACACAAACATTAATATGACTCCGTCTCCGTTTTGATTAGTTTGTTGACGATGTCGACAGAGTTTAAGGAGCTCCGAAGAGTTTAGACAATGTTCTTCTGTTGCCCTTGAACCAGAAAACTACGAGGCCAGGTCTTTTCCCTCACTTTTCTGCTGCAAAAGACGTTACTTCCCTATGGTTTTGAGATAAAAATACTGAGTAGTGCGTCACCCTCCCCCCCTCCAGCAGCAGCACCCATTGTTAATCACAGGCTTCCTAAACACATATGAAATCAGCATGTGGGCCTGAGAAGACGGCAAACCGATCAAAGCCACAAAAGCAACACCACTCGGGGAGGGGTGTTGGCTGTGCCAGGCCCTGTAAACTGAGCCCCCCCCCCTCTGTGGGAGCGCACAGGGGTGAGCCGCGCTGAGGGAGAGGCAGCGTTTATTACAGGAGCAGCCAAAACCGCATGTGGCTATTTCCAGAACGGCGGCTTGCATGTGTGGCTGTTCACCAGAGACAGCAAGAGTTTAGTGGAAAACATGAATGTACGCCGGCTGGGCCTCACCTTGAGAAAGCCTCGTCCAGGCCGTCCTCCAACTCCTGCCACAGAGAACAGACACACACATGTTGGTTTGCGGAGTGATGAGAACAGTTGTTACTGATGAGATATTAATGCCCTGACACAAGAACACAGTCACCTTTGGCCACTTTTCCTTTTGACCTACACTGGTCTACGGAGGTTAACATGGTCTGCCTGCAGCCCCACACCCTCTCCGGCTATGTGACCATTTGATAAGGTCACTTCTGTTCAATAGGCCATTGTCTAAGTACAGCTGCAGGGTCGACTCCTCCAGACACGGCGAGCACACTTCATCACCAAGCACTTTCACCGAGTAATCGGTCATTTCCTGCGTGGTGTCCCGTCTCGTCCCTAAACAGCTGAAACCCACTGAGCAGCCGGACTCTTGTCTTACCCATACGGTATTGTTGTTCTCTGTTGCGTGGTTGTGCGCCATGAAGGGATCCGATTCAGCCTGCTTTGTTCCTGAGTGGACCTGTGCCACGTTGGGTCCCTCGGCCAAGTCTAGAAGTTTCCCCGTGGCAGCCTCTGCAACATGAAACAACACACATTTGAGAACAGTTGCATAAACATGTATTAAAATTCACAATCAGCCCCGTTTTTTTGTTTTTTTTAATCTCCCATTACATTTGGTCCCTGTGTTGTTCTAAGATTGCTCATTGGCACTGGAGTCATCATAATTTGTTATCGTTTGATAGGCTCCCGTGATTATCATGGACTTGTGCGACAGTAAACAGCATGTGCGCACCAAGTATAATGCCACGCTACTCATTAAGATCCACTTTCCCTCTAATGTATGTCATTAATGCAGCCGTCTGTGGATTGTCGCTTCGTGATAAGTGAGGATGGTCTAACCCCACGACTTGCACGTCTTGACCGCAGTGACACTGCTTATCTGTAACGGGATTGGTTTGTAATTGCCCTGCCTTATGATAAATGTGTGTCAATAACATGTGTCTGCTCTCGTTTCTGTCAAGTCTTTAGTCTAATGCGGTCCACCGGGAGCAGTAAAATCCTCAATGACTTGCCTGATTGCTGGCACAACTGGTTCCCCTGTGCAAGCACTTCACCGTCGACGCTCTGCTATCCTTAACTGACCTTTTCCTCGACATCTATGTTCCTTAAAAGGCCGGCTTATAAACGACTGAGTCAGCATGTAAAAGCAATTCTCCCCACTCCAACCTGTCCTCTCCGTCAACACCGGCTCTGAGGCATCCGGAGCGTTCGGCTGTTATGAAGAAGGCAATATTGTGAGACTGGGACCGTCATTCATGTGGAAAAAGAGGGAGGCTCAAGGCTCGTCTGATGGTTATGCCCTGAAGTTAACAGCTCAGGTGTTTGCCAAGGTGGAAGTGGAAAAACACATTCAACTTAGAGCTGCAGTGATCAGTCAATGAATCAATTAGCTGATAGCAAGAAATCAAGAACTATTCATTAACCTGAATGATTCTCCAAAGTAAGAATTTGATGCTTTCATTTATGAGGATATATTTAATCAGTTGTGTGACACTAGTTTTTGACATTTTATATCTAACCGTAAGTTGTAGTCTTACATTTATCCCCGTGTAACAGAAGCAAAAAAAAAAAAAAAAATTCTGCACAATGAAACACAGGAAGAAGTGGCAGACGTCTGGTGCCAGGAGTGAACCGAGGGTATCATGTCTCCTGAATAAAGCTGAATCATGGGCTGACAACAACACCACTGAATCTGAGAGCCTCAGTGGCCATGCCATCTGATCAGCCACAGTGAAGGGTGCATAAACGTAACCTTGTGACAGCTTTAAAACTCTGCTGTCCCCAATCACTGCTTTAGGGCTGGCAGTGAAAACCTCAGGAGAAAAAAATAATGCTCGGCCCGATTCAAAAAGGCACTCAGATGCTTGTGTGCAGTGCTGCGTATTACTCTGCTGTACAATTACGCCAATTTGCTTTACGGAAATCCAGTCCACTGGCAGCTAAATGACCCACAGGATGGTGAGTGGGATAACGCAAGTCCAAAAATCACACACACACACACAATCCCCTATGTTACCAGAATCAGTTTCCAAGTCCGACTTTGTTGAGTCTTCTAACCGGGGGATCATCCTTAAAACCTGTGTCGGTCAAAAAAAAAAATAAAAAAAAATGCTACACATCCAGGGCCACAGCTCTAGATAAAGTATCAGAGCAGATTTAGAGAGATCCCTCTCTGGCTGGAGGCCACCTCACCAGGCAGGGGAGGAAGCTCAGTACAAAGCTGATGTTTTCAAAATAAAATAAAATAAAAAATACAGCTTCTGTCTCAAACTGAAACCTCCAGAGCCAAAAGGATCAGGGGAAACTCTGAGAGTGGCCGCTGGCGTTTTATGTGTGACAGGAAAAGGGCATGTCCACGCACAAACAACAAAGAAGAAAGGATTATGAGGCATGAGCATGCAGACATTGAGCCACTGGCAATAGGATGCTCGTCAGCTCTTTTCATTGTGGGCCGTGGACAATATGTGGAGATAATCATGCCTTAAGGTCGCCTGGCCCAGTGGATGTCAACAACATGTTTCCAAGGCATGAACTATGTCTTGAGTCGAGGAATCAGATGGAACAATGGGGTCGCAGATAATGTGGGCTCCAGCTTTTTTTAAACACAAGTAGTGTGACAGTGAGCATGACTCCATGAACAGTCCTCTGTTATCATTAAATGTCAAGGGGATTGCTGAACCAAGATCTGTTATTAATGGATCCACAACACAGCGAAGGATGGGGGTGGGGGGGTTAATATTTTCAAATTTAAGAGAGCATCATCATTACCATTATCATCATCATCATACATAATCACCTGGAAATGTCACTTTCTGTTCATTGTAATGATGTTAGCGAGACGGAATAAGCAAGAGACGCAGATTGTCGTCAGCTGACCTGCAGCCTCAATATAGGCCAACCTTTGACAAGTGGCTGAATACTCGTCCTCCCCCCGAGGCTACGACTGTGGTGACAGAGAGGGTGAGGGACGGAGAGAGAAAGATGTGATGATGGGTGACATGACTCACCTCCTCCCTTCAGGCTGCCCAGGCTGGCCGAGCTCTCTGACTGAGAGTTGCTGGCTCCTTCCCCGTCTGAACCCGACTTCACTCGCTTCTCTTTCTCTGTGCAACGTGGGGTGGGGAGGGTGGGAGGGGGGAGAGGAAGACAAAATGAACATACACAAAAAAACAAAAAAACAGAAATATTGGTGTGACTCAGGAACTTGCAACCACAGGGCGAATGCACTCGCAGTGCAGCCGCTGAGGGAACCGTCACCTTCCTAATAAGTGACAATGTCGAGTATTAAAAATGTCTCACAAAGCGAAAGCGTACGATGTGTGTAAACAAATTGGCGGCAGCAAATTGGCACGTCAAGGTTGAAGCCATTACTCAAGCCATCTGTCAGCTGAAAACTTAAAAAGGCCCCGCCTGGGCTTCAAAGATGAGAACACACTTCCTATTTTACGCAGCGGTAAGTACGGCAGCTTTCAAACAGAGCGAGGCATGGCATCTAGGTCAGACGGATAATAGGCTTTGCTCGCTCTAAACAGTCTCACCTGCTAAGAAAGTGGTTTGAAACACAGTGCGGGTTGCTAAGTGCAACTGAAAACACCTTTCATTGTATTTCCTGTACAACACCACCCTGTTGCACTCTGGACTAGTAGAGCAGATGCTGAGGATCTATATTTATCATTGCAGATGTGCCTCTAGGAAGTGTGCTTGAAAGTTAAGAATAAAAACACTTCCAGTGGACAGAACCAGACTCTGATTTATGGATCGTCAACACTTATTCCAAGCTGGGACAGGGAATAGCCTACTGTTTAGACAGGGACAGTTGAAGTGCAGGTACTTAATAATGTGTGTTTTGTATTCAGTAACCATCTGGGGTTATAAATAGGATGAAAAACTTTAAGATAACAATTATAAATGTGCAATATAGGAGGCTGGAAAACAAAAAAGTGGCCCAGTAAGTTAAATAAAACATAACGTGAGTCTCAGCCTGTCACTCACATTTCACAGTTCCTATTATACTGCTACTTCTTGTACATGTTGCAAACCCTCTGAGTGTAGTGTCCTATCACTTCATGAGGAACAAGACATCTTCTTCTCCACTTTTCAATTCACCTTTCAGCTACACCCCCTTGGTAACGTGCCCTACATGTGGGGAACAGCAGGAATAGTTACGAGATGTGCTGCCACTGCAACAATATAGACTTAAAAGCATAAAAGTATATTCTCAAGGTGCAACATTTATAGCTCAGGCATGTACCACAGAATCAGATTGTGACAGGATAATCACTGTTCAACTGCTCAGATGCATTTTGAGTAGCAAATGTTATATTTTGAGGTTGCCATGCGCTTTCTGCTCAGGTCAGCATGTGTTTTTGCCTATGCATCCAACACAAGATGGGCCTCAGATTTTATTCTGGTTTTGTCAGAACAACCTTCCAAAAAGCGTATTTTCCATCATCACCCATCTCGCGTTCCAAAAATATCTCCCCTCTCGCTGAAAATCACTGTGTGAACACCAACTCTTGGCAGCTTAACAACAGAACTCCTCTGGAGCGCTCTCAAATATCTGCACATTTCCTAATAGCGATATTCTCATTCTCCAGATCCACTTTTCAATTCAGACATTCTTTTTGAATCAGTTTGGTTCATCCGTCAGTTTTAATATGTGCGGCTTTGTGAAACAAGCTTGCCAAGAATTGTACTATACTGTAGGTTCAGTCTCAATTTCAGAATTGTTAATCCTGCAAACGTTCAACACATTCAACTCCTTGACCTTAAAACAGAATAAAGAAATGTATTCGAATTTCAGAGGCAACAATTTCCTACTCTGCTTGATAAATATAATAAATTTGTTTTGAAAAGACTAATGACTCTGAGTTTACTCACTAATGAACACAAACCCTAAAATACCCCTCATCCCCAGGAAGTACTGTAATAGTCAGGCTGATGCTCAAACAAATCAAGAAGCTGCACAGGAAAACAAAACCGTCTGAACACATGTGATGACACATGTGATGGGCGGAGATGCTGACCCCCTCTAACTACATGGCTGGATTAAATGTCCATATGTGTCTATGTCAAAGAAACCTGTTTACTGCAAGGAGATGTTTTTATTTCATCACCAACCTTGGTTTAAAAAAGAAAAGACATCTCATTTCCCAGGAGCCCAGGTAGCTTAGTGATGGCAGTGTTTCAAAAAAAAAAATCCCTCAGCACCTGTTCCCTCCCTGTGGCCTTTCTGCTGTGTAGTTTTCACTCAGTGTGACTGACTGGAGCGTCAGACTCGTGCTAAACATGGAACCGACTTAAAGATATGCAAGTTCAAAGCTAGCTGCAGTGTTTACAGGGAATATTCTATCAACACAGATTCACGCGCAGAGATGTGAGCTGTAATATTCGGAGGAATGTGGGTCAGGAATGCGTGGTGGTCTGTGGAGAACCACTGTGCGTGGTGGAGGGGAGTTTGTAAAAGGAAAAAAAAAAAAACACATGCTGCAAACTAGACAGCAGATACCCCTTCCTCCTGCCCTGATCCTCAGGGGTCTTCTAACTTTAATGAAAGAGACTCGAAAGGTTGTTTTTTTTTCTCCTCTGCCGATCTCACTTTCTTCTTCTCTGCCAAGAGAGAACACCACTACTTCTTTATGAAAAAGAAAAAAAAACAGATTCCTCCTCTCCCCTCCGTAACCTCCCACCAGCTAGGCATCGGTTCTCCTTCATCAGCGAGACCGCGCTGAAGTGTAAGGAAGCGGCTCTGCAAATTAAAAGGCATACCAAACCCTATCTAGAAAAATGAAGATGAGCAGAGGTGAAGAACAGTGAGAAAAAAAGGGGGAATAATGCAGTGGTAGTTAGTGTTTGAAAAGTGGAGTAAGGTTAGATGGCGAGGAGGCAGCGTGCACTAATTTGCCGATTTTATATTCCAGCTATAAAAAATACAAACAGGCAAAATGAAGAGGCGTGAGGCGGGGGCCTGTGGCCTTGATCTTGGGAGAAATAATCCGCCCCCAAAATGGAAATGTGCAGACATTAAAACATTCTTAAACACCACAGCAGAAGAAGAAGACGGGGTAGAAATGTTGAGTGAATGAAAGAGGCGGTTGGAATTTTCATACAGTGAGTGTGTGCGTGTCTCCAAAGGACTGAATAAATAAGCTCGCCTTCACATGAGACAGAATCAATGGCACCGACATTGAATCTGTCAGGGGGTTGAGCTCCCACTGACACACGCATACAATCATTTTCCTTTCTCTCATACACACTTGCCATCCCAACACCCCTCTCTGCCCCGCCTTTCATCCTCTCTTGCCCTCTCTTGCCTGATCCCCATCCCCCCTCCTTCTTTTGCTTTTGCTCTCCTCCTTTACTCCTCATAATAAACAGAAGCGAGAGCTGGAATGGGAGGATGGGGGAGGAGGAGAAAGAGAGAGGGGAGAATGAAATAACTCGACAGGGTGTGGGGTGAGGGGTATTAAGGTGCCAGGTGCGAGACAAGACGGACAGCAACAATGAGATAATCAGAAAATTCAAAGAGCACCGAAACACAGCAACATGCATGTAAAAGATGAGGAGGATGGGAGTCGGTACTGATGCAGAAGCCGACATTATTTGGCAAGAACTGCTCATTTACACCGGAGTCACACATGCAGTAAATTACATGCATGTTCTGCTGAGCTGTACGGGAGAACGTGTGTGACACCGTCCTTACACAGCACTTCGATTGCGTGTTGGTGCTCACCGTGGTGTCGGCTTATCTCCTCACTGTGTACTGCTATTGAGGGTGCTGACAAATTCAAAAGAGGAGGGAGGAGGGGTGGACGCTGCTTACAAGTTCGACATAAAGCAGAATAATATATAGACAGTGTGTTATGAGGGAGAAAATGATCAGGGATGAGATATATGAGGGGAAAATCCCAGCTCTCACACATCTGAGTCCTGTTCTTACCGTACAGAGAACAGAGATCTACTTCAGTCAGCCCATAATCTGCCCTAGGCTAACCTTACTTCCCCCGCCTCCCTCCACCTCCCCCCATGTCGATACCTAGATGAGTCTTTAACCATGACTGAGTTCCCTGTAATAAAGAAGCGTCACTGAACTAAAACAGGCACCGGTGCTCTCTGGGCGATGATTTAACCACTGTGTGAAGAACTGGTCCAATCAATGGGGACATTCCTCTACTCTATGTGTGTGTGTGTGTGTGTGTGTGTGTGTGTGTGTGTGTGTGTGTGTGTGTGTGTGTGTGTGTGTGTGTGTGTGTGTGTGTGTGTGTGTGTGTGAGAGACAGAGGGAAAAGATAACAGTGACGGGCAGAAGCAGCAGTTCCTCCACCGGTTCACATGACCCCTGTAGAGGGTGTCAAGGTCAAGACCAGGACGAGAGAAAGAAGACGATTTATGTTTCCACCGCGCCGTCTAGGGGGGAAACCTCAGGTTGAGAGGGAGGGTCACTGTAGGGTGGACGTGTACAGTAAGAGAGGAGGGTAACAACAGTGGGGAGGAAAAAAGAGGAGCGTTTTCACTCATCCGTCACACTTCGGTCGTCAGGGCGACCATGCGTACCTTCCTTGGCAGCCTGCCAGAATTCAAACGCCACTCTGAAAGCCTGAGCCACCGTGAGGGTTACCGCCTGGGCCTGTTGGTGGGAAGCACAGACACACACACACACATGAAAAAGACAGATACATAGAGAGCAGAAGAAGGAGGATGAATAATACACAGATGCATCTAATCCACTGGAGGGAAAACTCCAGGAAGTCAAGGAACTGTGACCATGATGCAGAAAAAAACCAAAACAGGAACTGACCACTAATACAAGGAAGAGTTCCTCCACAGATACTTCAAGAGGAGGAAGAGAAACCTGGGATCCATGACCAGTTGTTTATGCAACTGGGAGGATATGTGGCCTTTTGGCCTGAACTAAATTAGCAGGAGGAAGGAAGAGGAGGGAGTGGTTCACTCTTTCTACAAACCTCCAGGGATGGAGAGAATGCCAAGGGAGGGATGACAGCCTCCACACCCTTCATGCTCTCACTCCTCGTCTTTCTCCTGACTTAATACTTTGGGACGTCTGCAAGGAGAGTACTCAAAGTGGCAGTGCAGTTGTTCCCTCTGCAACGTATCTGCATAAAGTGCTTTTCACCCACCGCCAGGAGCGAAAAAGCAGAACCTGCATGAGAAACCCACAGCACGGAGAATCTGTACTCTACATGCTCCAGCCATTAGCTGGATTTAGCTAGATGTTTATTTATATGTAACAAATGCCACTGATGGATACGTCTGACATTTGTGCTCATTTGCTTTCTTGTTCAGAGTTAGATAAGAAGATCAATACCACTCTCTGGCCCGTACGCTGAATATAAGGCCGCAGGCAGTCGGCAAATAATTTAAGGATTAGGACGATGAACAGGTGGAAACTTTGTGATTGGTTCAGTCCAAATGTAACAAAATCCACCTGCCAGCTCCGCTGCCTAATGCTTGACTCTGTTCAAAAACATAGATGTGGAAACAAGTTGTGGTTTTACTGGAGGAGTCGTATTAAAGACCGTTTCTTAGCTGGGAGTGGGCTAGTTGCCTGGCAACCTCACAATGTCGACAAGACTTCAGAAAGTCGCTGAAGGAGTCGGATATAACATGTTGATTAGTGAGCTTCGGAGGTTTTGTTACCTTCAGACAGATCGTTTCCTTGTTTCCTCCTGAGCTAGGTGAAGAAAACTGCTGAATGTACCTTTACTTTCAACACACAGATACGTGAGTTGAATCAATCTTTACGTGTAGCACATTTTCTGGGCGATCAGGCGGCTGATTAGTTTTGTCACTCTCACTCCCGATGTCCCGTCCCCTCCTCACTGAGACTATCGCTGAAGGCCAAAAAAAAGAACCACATTTTTTCAAAAATGTTGATGTCTCCTGATGTGATGGTTTACTGTGCGCCTGATCCCTCACACCTCTACTGTCCTGTCCAATGAAGGCAAAAATGCCAGAGAAAATAACTTGATAATGGAAAAAGCAGTAAACATTTCATCTAAAATTTAGATTCATGTGGCTTCAGAGGCTGACAGTGTTCAGCTCTGACTCCCCGCTGACAGGTTATTTTGGATAAATGCCCTGTATGTGTACACAATGGATGTCTCAGAGACACTTAACCGCACAAACTCATTTACTCACCATTTTTCTCTTGGTGCAGAGGAAGGCATGACACTCCAGAGTCTCATTGTGTTGGCTCTGTACGATGTAGGCAAACACTTTGTCATGCATCTTGTCCGCCGTGCAGTATGATATTCTGAAGGAGAGAAAAAAAAACACACAGAGATGCACGTACTTTAATAAAACACAGAGACCTTGCAGAGTCTTCGCGGATCAAGTGGAACCATCATGTAACTTCATCTGCACTAAGCCCTTAAGCTAGTCCAGCAATCCGATTTAAACTGTTCAATCTAGCATTTCTCTAAAAACTATCACAACAAAAAAAAATCCTAAAGCCAGCTGCACTCACAATCTCACCGCTCTGCACGTGTTCCAACACTCGTCCCAGCTGTGTGTGTGTGTGCGTGTGCAGGTACAGGGCTGAGCCATGTCATGAACTTGAATTGAATCACGCTCATTGAACATCTGTGCTGTTTTGCCAAAGGGATGCCATTCCTCTCTGCTTTTTAAAGCAGTTACTTCATCACCCCCCCACTGTGCACACCTGTTAAACAGCCTCAACACACACACTTTTAAATTACGGCTTTAATATTGGGTCTGGCCCCTGTAAGGCGCGTAGAACAGACACAGGCAGGAGGTGATTGTGTCGTTGTGTGTTGTCGTGGCATAGAAGGTCGTCTCCTGATGAGAGATTCCTCCGTGTGGTGAGTTTGCGAGGTATCAGTCTCGCTTGTCAGTCTCAGGTGCAGAGCGGGGTTTTAAATTAAGCTGTAATGCTTCACAAATAGCTTTTCTCCACTATTTGATCATCGTGTCATTACCCTAATACCAAAGTGACGGGCACACACAGGGCAGTTTGGGGAGACGGATCCGAAATGATGGAGGAAGGCTGTAATGAATGTCTGCCATCTGTCCTTCCTCTCTCCTTCGAGCCCCAACTTCCACCGTACTATCGTCGCACACTCAGTTAACTAACGACGGGAGAATACGCTGCTTCCAAAATAATAAATAAAGAAATAAAAGTGAGGGAGGGAAAGTTTGGGAGAGGTTTGAGAATCACAGCTGCGCTCGAGTCGGCACAACACGACCCCGAGATTTACAGGCCAGCGTTTGGGGCGGGAGGGCATCAGGGAAATTGGGTGTCTAGGCAAATCCATTTCTTTTATTGGTCATCCATCTTCCCCCAGCAGATGTCTTGGGAGGAGAGGCTTCAATGGAGTGCAACATACAAGCAGCTGCTTTATGTCTTCACACCATCCTGAGGTTACAGCTGGACTCACCTCACCCAGCCAGCCTTTTAATTACCGTACTATTTAAATTCTTCAAAACGACAGACTCTATTATCAGTGCAGCGCTTTACTGGCGTCCCCTTCTACGGCGGCTGGAGGAAGGCAAATGCTAAAGAAAAGGTTAATAATGACTGACTGAATATAGAAATGACTCGTCTGGAAGCAAATGTGAGGTGACAAGACACACAGGTGCGTGTCGGTCGGCTACACAATGGGCGGATGGCTATTGTAGTTAGTGGCAGCTTGCTGATTTGGCCCAAGTATCCACTTAGTCAACATTTGGAGCAGCAGCAGCGGCGGAGGCGGCTGTGACACAGCTTGCACACAGAGACTCCTGCTCATGAAGGCTCATTAAGGAAGCAAGGCTATTTCTTCTCAGAGCCGATGGTCTAAACTCACAGACAAGGATATCGTTTGATGAAAAAAGTTTCTTTTCACACACTATATTTTGTTCACTCTGGATCAGTTAGTTGGAATGTTTTTCCTCTTGGTTCAGTTTCTTTTCACAAAAAAAAAACATCCGAGCAAACTTAGGAGAATCCCTACAAACCACATGAAAATATTCCCTCAGCTCATTGGTCAGATGTGCGTGTGGGGCAGGAGCAAAAAAAAAAAAGTAAACACAGGAAGAAGGTCCTTCACCGTGGTGTAACTACAAGCAGCTATGTAAACTGCTTGGGTTTGTGTGCTCTGCCACATCACGCTGCTGCAGAAGCCACAGGAGCCACAGGAGCCGGTGCGCTCACACTTGCAGAGTTCACCTGGGAGTTGGGTCAGAGCAGGGTCAGATCATGTTCCCGCACCAAGAGCGTGAAGTGGACATAGATCCTCTTCTCTGTGTGGTTGTTTTTGTTCACACCCAAAAGTATATTTAAAAAAAAGGAGAAGAAAAACTTTGTTTGAATGACCATGGTTTTAAGTTTATTTACACTGCAAACAGGAACTGCTACCATGTCAATTCAGCGTACTTGTTATTTATTTCCCCGAAATGTAACAGATACAGGCGTGAAGTGTAACCAGCTGCTAACTAAGTGATGCTTAACAACACTGTACTTCCTGTTTACATCTGCTGAAGCTGTAATGAAAGTTTAGTGGGGGAGGGTGTCAGAACATTAATTTGTTGTTAAATTAGTTAACTGGGAACTGATTAGCAATAAATCATTTAAGCTGATGATAATGACTGTTAATCCTCTGGTTCCTGCTGTGACAAGTCAAACATTTGCAACTTTTTGGGAACTATTGGTCAATATGAACTTCTTCCCAGAATGCACTTCTAGGTATTTTTCTGACATTTCATATTCTAAAACTAACTCAAGACAGCAATTATTATCAACTCATCAGCTGTAGCCTTAAATGTTGGTTAAAACTGCAAAGAAAATACTACAGCTGATGCTGACCGAGTGTGTTCACTGTGACCTCGGCGCATTTTAATGCAAAATAACCATCTTATCGACATCATTTTATCTCTGCCTTAGACAGCGACATCTGTCATCCTGCCCGCCCCTGCCTTTCATGGACCTCGGGTTATTCAAGTTCATTCTGAAAAATAAATAAATAAATAAAACAGCCAAGTGAAGTACGGACTAGATTTTTAATATAGATAAATGCCGTGAGTCTGACAAATTGACTCCATCTTGCACGGCAAGAAAATGGTTATTTGATGACAAGTGATACAAAATTGAACAGGTGGAAGACTTCTCTCTGAAATAGCTAAACAGCCACTGGTGACTCTGCAGAACTGCAATCATTTGTCAGTGAGGACAACTTGTCAATTATGCCACACTGAGATAACTTAAGAAAACTGTCACCAGTTCAGATTTTGTCCTCAATCTGCCAGTTTTAAGAAGACATTCACCTACATAACTCTATTCATCCTTGGGGAAAAACGATGGAAAGTCCCATCTTGACTTGATGTGTGGACTCATAAATGTGGAATTTGAGAAAAGTGATTCAAGCTTTGCTCATAAGCTTAAGGCCAATGGAGGTCAGGCAGGCTGTGGCAGGCATGAGAGCTCTGCAGACATTTACTAGTGAAGGGAGAGTGTGAGTGGGAGTGTGTGTCTGTGTGTTTGTGTGTCAGTAAGCCACACCTGAGGTGAAAGCTCAAGCATACAGCTGTTCCAGCGCTCTCATGAGATATTAGATTGATGACACACGCTGCTGATGGACTGTTTGTCAAACTTTTGGAGTTGCCTTGGAGTACCCCACCTCCTTAGACTCACATTCATCCAGTAATGGATGAGAACAAGAAGGATAACAACTTTTGTTTTATTGGAAGTGATCGGGACAAATTCAGGGTGGAAGCATTTTACCAATTGGAGCCGCCCAAGTGAAACCAGGACACGAAATGCATGAGAAACATTAGCAATCTCCTGAGGAGCTGGAGGAGAACTGACCTGTATATGGAGATGTTTTCTATCAGCTGGCTGGAGGCACTGTCGTAAAGGATGATTCCTCGCGGGGAGACCGTTAACGTGACTTTTTGGAGTTTTTTTCCACTTGCTTTGGCCTGGAAGACAGGAGTGTGAGATTGAGAGATAAGAAAGGGGAAGAAAATCCATCCAGCTGAGTGCTGATTACGACTGAAACTGATCATTTATAACTACGCCAGCCAACCAAAACACACCAAAGTCAGGGTTACCAGTACATCAAGTTACAAAGCAAATTTCCTGTCTGCTAGCTTTCAAATGATGCCATTAAAATATTCAGCTAAATGCTCGGAGACCTGAAAGAACCGCAAAAACAAACATATGCTGGCTGGATAAACAAAGAGTTAAACAAGTTAAACAAAAACAAACATATGGAGATGGGACTCAAAAGATACGTTCATTAAAGAGTTATTTAAATCCTTTCAAACTATGCTATTATGGCAGAAAAGAAAATCACTTTACGCCAAGTCGTCCTAGTCTACAAAACGACGTGTTAAGAAAATCTCCCACTCCGTATCCTGACTGACATCCTCTTCAGAGGGACACCAAGGGCAGCCAACAGATTATGTCCAATCAGAGCCTCTGCCGCCCTCTCCATATATCACTCTGCCCCAAGTCCCACCATTTTGCCACCGCTAACTTCATTATCCACTGAGCTGCCAGATCCAATAACATTAAGCCTTTTCTACTGATGATAAAGCTTGGCCGGGGCCACACAATGAGCAACAGTGTCCAAACTAATTGCCTCCTCCTCTAAATGTCAGCTTTGGCCTCGGGGGGGAGGAGATGGAGGAGGAGGTGAGGATCAGCAGCCAACCAGTCACTTCTGACCGAGGTGTCAGTCAGGTCAAAACTACTGTATGAGCTGATGACGAGAGAAAATACAGTGGAAACCGCTGATAGTGATCCTGTGGGTCCAGAGTCAATGTGAGCACTATAAGTGGTTCATTATTATAACTGATTTTTAATTATTTCACTTCATTTTTTATGCAGAACATCATCTAAATGCCATTTGTATAGTTTTTCAATGAGAAAATTTTCATGTTAATGTACAAAATTTACTAGCTAGAATAGAATACAAGGAATCATGGGAGTAAAAGATAAAATAAATACAAGTAGTTATAAAACTGTTTTTACACATGTTTTCATTCATAAAATTACAAAAAATGAACACTATAAGCGGATAAGTAGCTAGTAAGTAGCACAAATAAACTTAATAAAAAAAAATTCTTGATTACTATAAACAAATTATTTAAACACCATTTGTATAGAATGATTCTGTCCCAAGCCTTTTTATCCATATAAAGGGTTACTATATCCATCATCACTATGCTGTAAGCCAGTGTTTTTCAACCTTGGGGTCAGTCGCCTGGAGGTCTAGTAATTGATTAAAAAAATTCTGATGAAAATACTGTTTTAAACTAATTTAACTAATTTATTATTAACTGAATTATGATTTAAAAACACCACAGACAATCTTAAATGACTATATTTGATACTTTCACTTTCTCAAATATAAATCAAGATTTAAAAAAATGCAGCATATATAAATATCTGAGCTTGCACATCTTGATTGAGGGGTCACCAGGAATTTGTGATGTCAAAATGGGATCATGAGCCAAAAAAGTTTGGGAACCACTGCTACAAGCGGTTTCCACTGTATCAGAGACTGTGTGGATTTTTCTGAACATTGACGCGGGGTGTGTTAACAGGATAGTTTGGGTGACCTCTGTTCATACTATTTTCAGCTATGTGTGTGTCTTCACTGCCGAGGGTGTGCAAGTGCATGGCGTCTCTCACCGTGGCCACTATCCTTTTGACGGCGGCCGCAGACAGCTCCTCTCCTTTGGGCTGCTCTACCATGGTGACCCCCAGGTATTTGAGGTGGAACACCATGCCCTCCAGCAGGGTCTCCCTCGTGTCCGTCCAGTTCTCCGGAAGCTCTGCGAAGATGAGAAGAGAGACGCGGATCAGTGAGTGACGCTGCTGCTGCTTTTGCTATAAGACAGGCTGAGACGTGTCAGTGAAGCGTTCCCTCAGTCCACTTGTGTGATGACAGACTGAGCCGGGGCCAAACCATGTCCCCATTATGGCTGTGTGTGATGCGCACATGCCTTCGCTCCGTCTCCTTGCAGTATAACTAGTGCTTTTATGGGCTAAATCATGACTATTTCCACAGTACGTGTAAAACCTACTGCAAATTGTGATGAAAAAGCAGAAAACGAGCTTCTGAGTTTGTTTCAAACCTAAACAGAAAGTTGGCACATCTGTTTTTTTTGGCTGTTCAAGCTGTAATCCTGCTAAATGCGGCATGGTAAGGAGAGTGTAAAGTAGCGGTTTTCCTAAAATATTTAGTACCCAGGAATCACTGAAATACCCAGAGGGTTGAAAAAGTTTTTGAGGATTCAGAGACTCTTTCAACCATGAAAATGAAAAAGATATTTTGTACTGAAATTGCAAATTGCCACCATATTTCTTATCCAGGACACACAAACATGATTCATCTCTGCTTGTTTTGTACAAACACAGACAAATGTAAACTCTCTATTATGAAAATATAAAACAACAGAAAATGAAATCTAGGTGATAATAAACTGGTGCTGAGAAAGGGAACACTGTTATTTCCAGATGCCATTTCTGTTTTGAACATTATAAATAGAGTTTAGTTCCTACTCTAGTATTCCATGCTTGATTTTTTTAGTTTATTATTACCATCGGTGCATCTGTCTTGTACTTCTGCTGCTGTGTCACTTCAATTTCAATGGGAGAGAATAAAGTTTATCTTATCACATATCAGAAAATTAAGATGGCCCTGTCTGCACTCCACTGTAAACCCTTGTAAGTCCCTCTCGTCCGTCACTTCATGCAGAACACAGGCTGCTCAAACAGAAATGCCATAAAAACAAAATGAAAGTTAAATAAGAAGTGTCCACTGGTGATACATGGAATGACTATGTCTTCAATGGTGCATCTAAAACAGGCTGAAGAGATAAAACTGGCCCCTCATGACGGTTTGCCAGAATTCATTCAATTCAAAGTCATTATTACAGATCACCTCCTGCAGCTTAGCAGGCAGTGACGCTGGTTTTGGTTCATTTCGTCAGAGGAAACGCTCTATTTCTTCACGTCAGTAAGAAGAGATCTGGGTGTGGCTGCACAGGACTGACGACACAGAGAGGGAGCAGCGAAAAGAAAAGAATAACTTGACGTGCAAACTGACGTTCTTTCCACATGACACGACATCACCAAGGGACCCAATGTTCAACTCGAGCCGAACCGACAGCCCAAACTAGATCTCCAACATTCAGCAGCTTTCAAACTGACCATGCTGGAGCTGATAAAAAGGGACCTGTTGCATAAACTGAGGGAACTATATGTCACGGTGGAAGTTCACACTTGTGGACAACAAACTGCATCTTTAGTATTCGGGCCATTTGCTGGAGCAATAAACATGCTAACTTCTCTTTGAAGCTCATAAAAACTTTATGGACTAGTTGCCACTGTGTGGTGATAGTGAGTAGAGGCCATTTGTCTCTTCAACAACATCCCCCCTCCCTCCCTCCCTCCCTCCTGGGTGGTCTTCAGGGTGAGCTGTCCTGTTGTCACTGTTACCATGTTTTTCTAGAAGGACATGTGTAGCTATGCTTTTACACCATTATACACTTTATACTGAGATAATTGTCACATTTAACGATCGGCAATGAGCAAAATACTGATTGGCCTTAATTTTTGATAATTACTGAAACATGTTTCATTTTTTTAGGAGCCAAAAACCCAGAATTTCACTGGTTGCTGCTTTTCTTATGCATATCATGTGTGATACTACAAAGAGTGTCATTATATTCTGGACAACAAGTCACAGATAAATACATTTAAATGAGTTAACTCCAGCTCCAATACATTCTGATGTGCTCTTCCATTTAATCAATCCAGAAAATAAGAGCAGATTAATTGAGAAAACAATCGGCTGATTAATTCAAATGAAAATTGACTTATCTGATAACGCTCAAATAAGTCTTTGATTCATTTTTCCCCATTACAGCTCGAGTGCTTTAATCTTCTTCAGCAGCACATGACTGTTGTGTAGTTTTGAACAGGCTCGCTCTCAGCACCATAAAAACTATAGCTTGCCTCCATGTGTCAGCTGTTTCAGTCTTCACTGAGCAAATCCATTTTCTAGTTTTAAGCTTTTATGATCACCAAGTTATAATGGCTGATGAGCAAATGATGGAATTATGGTACAATCATTTAAAGGATTAATTCAAGAACTAAGTCAAGTATTTTTTAAAGCTTTGTGCATGCACTTATACTCTGTGAACACCATCACTTTGCTGCAGACACTACATCACTGAGGAAATGTAAACCATTTGAAGAAAGCAGCGGGGTTTAAACTATAACGTTTCCTCCTCTGCAGCTGAACCAGTCTGACTGTGAGTGGTTATGGAGAATGGTTTTTAATGGTCTAAATGCAGCTCTAAGGAAACCTATACTTAAGTAATGGGTGAGTCCTAACAGTGCACACCCACTCTAAGGTCAAGGGCTTTGCGCTTTTAAGTATGGTGCACAGATCAGGTGGCCCCCCTCTGCTGTTACATTAGTGGGTAAGTAAGGGTAAGTAGCACCCTCACTGTAATACAATCAGAGGCAAGGAATCACTAGCAGCCACCGATGACCTCAATCAAGTTACTGAGTGGTCCAAGTGGACTATAAATGTCCATTATGGGGTAGTAGCCACTTAAGGCATTTGCAAAGTTACACCTGATGATGAGGATAACGCAAGCTTAACCTCAGCAGCCGCATGACATTTTTCACCTTTTGGTGTCTGCTCGTGTTTGTATAAGCAGCAGTGAACCTTCGGTCCAGAGGTTTCCTGTGTTTACCAAAGGAAACGCTGCTGACTGATCTGCTTCAGGGCTGAATTTCAACAATATGTCAGATGTGCTTTGAAAATACTCTGAGTGATTCAAGGCTTAGGAGAGATGTCATTCACATAATACACACAAGTGCGAGGTTGCGCTGGTCCAGCAGTGATAGCAGAGGCAGAGGCTTCACCACTTGAACTGCCCATACTAATGCTTGCACAAGGCGGGTCTCCAGGGATTACCAGCCTGTTCAGCCTGACCGCAGAGCCCTAGGAATAGCCCGTCCCAAGAGACAATGGAGGAGGCTACTATAAAAGTACACTACACAATATAGATGATGGGATGTCTTTAGCCTACTAAGATAAATAAATCATGAGCAAAAATAAAAACAACCTCACTGTAGCAGTTTTAGAAAGAACAGTCTTCTTTAAAGGGGAGCTATGGAAGTCTGGCTGCTTTTCCACCGTTTTGCTCCCCCTCCCCCCTTCTGACCATGTGTATTTGTTTTCAACGAAGCCGACAAGGAGCAGTGGATAACGTAATATATCATAATGTTATGATGTGTATTGTGTGGTCTTATCTGTCATAGACAAAAAAGATGCTGATAGTAACAGTGATTTTTATCGCACGCAAACGTTTCCGACCTTGAGGTGCTGTTGGAACAATTAGTACACATACATCTGTATATAATGAACCACATGAGTCACATAAATGCAAACAATGAAATCATATAGCCTATTAATTGATAACCCAAATAATGCCATAGTAAATCCATAATCACATAAATATAATCTTAATATCTGTGATAAACAAGATATTACAGGTTACAAGGCGCGTTCGTGTCGGGGTGCCACAGGGACGAGAGCTGGTCAGCGGTTTTCAGCCAAGAGACGCTATCACGACAGAGAGCCTCCATTCTCCAAGTCGTTTATTTAACCATCACCATTAAACTGAAGCTGTTTAATTAAGGGAAACATGTAGCATAGTTAAGGTTAACAATCATGCACAGTTCCTTTAAAACTGACCCAGTGGCAGTTAAAATGAGCAACTCATGAACCACAGCTATTTTTAGACTGGCGCATATACCCTGGATGCTGCTGCTTTGTATGGAATTATAATCCATTTTCATATTGGTTACATTTGCATTCACACAACCAACCCCCCTCCCCACCACCAGAACCAGCCCCAGCCCCCTCCTCGGCAGCAGCAGCAGCAGCAGCAGCAGCTCTCTGCAGCTGCGGTGCTGATTAGAGCCAACTTCAAAGGCTTCTCGGCTACGCTGGAGCTCCGGCCGGTCAGCGAGCGCTGCTGCGCCTGGGTGACACAACCTGTAAATAAGCCACAGAGACCAGGCAGCCGGCCGCTGATTGTTGCTGAGTGGAATGGGATAGGATTTGTGGGGACAGGTAGAGGGCTACAGCTGCTGCCAGCAGCGGTGAGCAGGGCAAGTGTGAGGGGTTTGAGCAGCCAATCATCTTCGAGGAATGGTGTGGGATGTTTAATCAGTGTGGTTTATTATTTGGTCTTGTTCTGGCTCCTGCTCTACGAGTCTTTACAGGGTCAGGTGCCTGCAGCCTGCATGAACCTCTGGAAAACTTTACACACACCTCAATGGTTCACACACGAACAGATGTTACTGGCAGATATCGCTAGAGGGCAAACTAGATGGCTCAGACCGTATAGCACTGCCAGATTTGCAAGATGCAAACAATAAACATGGCGCCTCAAGGAGGTCATCATTTATTCATTCTGAGATCAAGGCAAGAAAGCATACTGCTCCACTGCTGTAGATGGTATGCAAGGCTCTTAAACTGAGTCTATCATGATAATGGGAAGTTATATTTCACTCTTTTACATGACGTTGATGATGAGAAACACCAGTGTTCACCAAGACACTTGATGATTTAAACCTGTCTGTTCAGCAGAGTGGCTTGATATCTGCAGAATTTACCCTTCCAGCATTCACAACTCTTCACTCGGTGACAAATCAAAACGAGTTCTACAAGTTTTTACAACTTAATAAAAAAAAAGGAAGAAAAAACTGATGTATCACACTGACATAAAAACTGAGACATTTTGCTATGACACATGCTCTAGGTCCCTCCCATTCCTCTGAATTATCTCTGAGATGTTTCTACACCTCAGCTTCAGTCCACCTGTGGAAAATTCAATCTCACAGCTGACAGCGCATATCAGTGGGAGGAGGGAGACTGCAGGCAGAGCTCATAGACAGGATTATGTCAAGACACAGATTTGAGGGAAGTTACAACAACTTCCTGCTGCACCGAGCAGTGGCCTCCATAACTCCTCAGCAGAAGAGGTCTGCAACGACCAGGACTATTCACCACTCGGCCAAACTGAGTAATCAGGGGAGAGAGAAGGGTCTTCGTGAGAGAAGGGATCAAGAACCTTATGGTCATTCTGGCTGAGCTCCAGAGCCCCTGGGTGCACATGAGAGAAACGTCAAGAAGAACAACCGTCACTGCAGCGCTCGACTGAGCTGGGCTTAACGGCCTTTCCTCAATGACAGTTTGCAAAAAAAACATTAAATAATCACCCGAATGACTCTGAAAAAAGACCCTGGTCTGATGAAAGACTGGACTGTTTGTCCAGTTTGAAGGAAACCAGACATGATTCTTAGAAGGGACCTGCAACGCATTTCCACGATTAAGGTTCCTATTTCTTCTTTTTGTTTTTATTATAGAGAGAGTTAATGCTGGACTTGTACCCCCTCACTGTTCAACAGAGAGGAAGCTGAAATTCTTCTAGCTATTCTGATACATTTTCTCTAATTAGCTTGAACTGTAAACACATTCAATGTGTAATTTCTGAATTGACAACAGTTAACGTAGCAGTAGGCCTGGGCCATACTCATAACCTTGACAGGAAAAAAAAAAATCTTTTCCCCTGCCACTCAGTGAAGCGTGATCAGGCTGAAATCACAGTGTGTCAGTGTAAAGTCCACTCTGCCAGTCAGATGGAAACGTTCTCCCATCCGCTCTGCCTTCTCCTGCGTCGTACGAGTCTCAACACCACACCAGTAAAGACTCAGACTCAGGAACAAAAGGATATACGTGCAGCTATACTTCAGCTCACCTCATCAGGCCTGCAGTATAAGTCTATACGGACATTTAAAAGCTGTACATCACTGTCAAACTTTGCCTGTAAAGAACAGACAAAGGTTTATAGCACAGAACATCAGACTCCTCAATTGTTCCCGTAAGTGGATGTGATAACAGGTTGTTAAAGCAATGAGCTCTCTGCACGAAGAATCTGTCTGACGGCATTGTGCACAGCACGAGACTGTCACAATGTGTTACACATTTCAACCTCCTAAACTCTGCGGTATCTCAAGCATTTTGCAAGCATTTCAAAGGAAGCAGTCTATTAAACAGAGAATAAGGTAAGACTCGCACCATGCACCTTTCCATCTACTCTGTTTGACTTCTCTCTAATATGGAGAGGGAGTTACCACAGGCTATACTGTGATCTACCAACAACAGTGTCCAAGCAGGTTGTTGGAGCTGTGGGGTTCAGTGAACCTGTACAGAGACTCAGACCGTCTCTGTGTTGTCCCAGAGATCTGAGTGTCAGGTTACGCTGCCGTCGTCCGCCCACAGTGCAGTCTGGTGTTAACGTGAATGTTGTGCAGTGCTGGAGATGTCTTCACCTATAAGTTTAAGATCTGACCATTTAAGTCTGTGCATAAGCCGGGTCTTTACATGGAGTTTTAATGAAGCTAAAAGCACACAGGCAGTTAGGCCCTTTTGATGCAACAAGAGATCTGGAGAGGCAAGACAGCACAGAGGTCTCAGGGAATTATAATCAAAGGGATTTGAGGGCTGAGCCTGTGCAGCAAGAGAGCATTAGAAAGCTGGTGGTGTGGTGGTGGTGGTGGTGGTGGTGTGTTTTTGGTTAAAGCCAGCAAACAGGAAATGAAGCAGGGAATTTGGACAAGAAAGGGTCAGAGAGGACCACTATGGCTGTCCTTGTCAACAGCCAGCGACAGTGATAGTAATGAGGTAATGCCATCCCTGGGCTTGACTCTGCTTTAAGGGGGCGCGGGGAGGTGATAGGGCGGCAACTCACAATTATTTTCATCATCTATTAATCTCTTGATTATTTACACGATTAATCGATTAGTTGTTTGGTCAATAGGATGAAAAATGTCAATCAGAGTTTCCCAATGTCCTCAAATATCTTGTTTTGTCCTCAAACCAAAGAGATACTATATTGTCATAAAGGAGCAAAGAAACCAGAAGTATTCACATTTAAGAAGATGAAATCAGAGAATTTGGACTTTTCTTCTTTTAAAAAACTACTCAAACTGATAATTCGGTTTTTTTTTGTTTTGGTTTTTTTTTTCTCGGAATTATCAAAATAGTTGATGATTAATTTAATAATCGATATTGTGTGATTAATTGATGAATTGTTGCAGCTCTAATGATGACAGACAGACAGAGAGGCAGCCAGGGATTCATAAATGAAATAGGCTATAAGCTGATAAAAACAGAAAATGGAAGTTGAGGTAATCATGAAATAGAGGCGAGTATCAAAGAAAAATATGCAAATGATGGCGACAAGTCAAATTTGTCACCATAAAATTCACACACACACACACACACACACACACACACTCAAACCACTACAAATGTAATGGACAATTATAGAAATGCAACAGTTTAATCACCATGAAAACAGGAGGAGCACGGTGCTGTGCTGTGAGTGCCGGCTAAATAATGCAGTTAATACTCAGAGGCTGGCAGAGGTGGTGATATGCATGCACTGATACAGGGATATATAACGCAAATCACCACGGTGCCGTCCTGACAACACGGTTGTTTTATCGCTGTGATCTAGAGCTTGCCTCCAGTCGACATTAATCGTGTTCTTCTGCTTGAAAATGGATGAAAATGCCTCTCTAAAAACAAGATACGGCCGTCCAGAGCTTTAGGACAGACAAGAGATGGATTAAAAATGAAAATGCTCGGTCGGTGACACATCTCTCAAACGAAAAACAACTTTAAAAAGGTGACAAAAGTTGAGTGGGCGACCAAAACTCTGGTGTGACCGAGTCAGTCAGCTGTGACTTCAGCGTCTCATGAAACTGCGGAAGTTGACGCGTTAGCCGAGAAAATCTTTTTACATCCTTTCTGTTGACGTGAGTTTACGAGTCTCACTGGATTATGTCAGCCAAGTTGAGGACACGAGTAAACCAGTGCAGTGAGATATTCAAGACGAACTGTCATAAATGATTATTTTGAGTTTCTCAGGAAGCTGGGGGGCACGGGGGGGTCTGTCAGCAAAGTGGCCGTGCTTGGTTTAACACACAAACACAAATCAAGACTTTCGGGTCAACAGTCAAAAGCCCCGCTGCCACTCCACAGCTCCAGCAGGCTCCACGAGTCCAGCCTGCTGCATCAACACTTTCCTCTTTGTTTTAATGTGAATGGAGCCTGTGAGCGCTGAGAGCTGTCCGCGTGGTGTCGCATCGGCTTCAGCCAACGAGCAAGAGGAGGGAGTCCCAGAGCATTCATCTGAGCCCTCTGGATGTCTAACTGTGAATGACTCATTGTTTTGTGGTCAGGCTGTGGACACAGTCCTGCCCACCTGCATACCATCTCCTGACAAAACAAAAATGGAAATGAATATAATCTTCATTCTCCGCTGGGCTGGCTGTTGTTCTGAAACACATTTCTGACCTCATGGTGAAACAAGCGCCGATGCCTGGGAAATAACAGGGTCTGACTTCTTGTTTTTGGGTGGAGGAGTGCGTCACCTTGGGACGTTGGGAAAGGCTGTGTTGTGTGGCTGACTGTCATGTGGTGCTTTCAGAGGATCAGTGTTCAACTATGGACAGAGGTTACACTATCAGCTCTACAGCCAGAGACGCTCCGTGTGACCATCTGCAAGTCTTAGTCATTTCCCAGTCCAAACAAATGAGTGTCGGAGGAAATACACTGGTACATTCTTTATCTGTTATTGTTAAAAGAAAAAAGACCAGAACCAACTGTGAGAAATGTTTTCCCATTTCTCCACCCTATCTGTGATTCTTGGTCCCCAATGCAATTTCTGTCATTTTGCAAACATGCAAAGAGTGTATTTGTTAAAGGGATAGTTCAACATTTTGGCAAATTGGCCCATTGCCATAATCCCTATCGTCGTAGCAGTAGGTTTGTTACCTTTATTTGTTGGTGCAAGCTATTTTTAGAACAGCAGAGCAGAGCTGTGAGCTGCTCAGAGCTACGCTACTGAGGCTAATGGGATTTCTTAGTTTCCCTCATCAAACTCATAAAATACACAATCCAACAACCCCAAAAGGCTCTCTTGCACAAGTTGTGACTTAAACATTCACCACGCTATGAGATAATAACGGAACGTTACGAGACAGAGTTATTTTGTGTCGTTTCGTTGGGTTGTGTATTTGATGAGGGAAACCAAAAAATCCTATTAGCCTCCGTTGTGTAGCTCTGAGCAGCTTGTGGCTCTGCTCCGCCATTCTAAAAATAGCTTGCACCGACAATTAAAGGTAACAAACCTACTCCTAAAACTATTGGGATTATGGCAATGGGCCAATTTGCCAAAATGTTGATCTCCTCAAAATAAACCATTGTCCATTTTCATCACAGTGAAAGAACGTGTCACCTTGTGCATAGATGTGTTGAAATTTTAACAGCTTTATGCAGCAGTGGAGTTCTACAACGCAGAGAAGTAAGATACCAAGCTTTAGGTTATACAGACAATCCTTCGTGGTATCAGCACTGGGTTTTGTTTCTGACGATTAGAGAATATAGAGTAACACTAAAAACAAATAAGCCAAACCACAAACAACCTTTGAGGACAAGGTGAGTTTCTGAAAGATCAATAGTGTCTTGTTACTATGATATAGAGCAAACTGCAGCCAATGAGGAAAGCTAAATTTTGCTCATGTAACTTCAGCTATTCACAGGCCTCGGGTGACCTTCGCCTGTGGTGTGATGACCTCCTCTTATCTCACGACGACAAGACAAGCGCAAAAAAAAAGAAAAGAAAAACAAGCTATTCCAGCATTATTAGATTCCAATCCGGACACTTTGGGCTAATTTAGAAACGGCTGACTCAGATGAGAGAAGATGCCTGGAGGGGTACACACACACACACAGACACACTGCACTAGGCTTGCAAAGAAAGAGCACTGGACAAACTCTCACTACGCTACAAAAAAGTTCAACCCTACATTTCTATTGAAAACTATTAACCATGGTCCCATGTTGTGTGCTGTATGTGTCAGATTGTATATTCTGTTCAGGCCGTGCACCACAGACACATCAGACGTTTCTATTGTGGGGAAAAAAGGATGAGATGGAGAATTGTTAAGAATAGAAAGACTGAGTGTTAGTCAAAGGGCGAGGGAAAAAAGTGTGTTAGTGCGTGTTAGTACACATGGGGTGATTGTCACCGTCTGTCCCTGCCTGGCGCAGACTGATCCAGTACCATTGTTCCCCCCTCTTAACTGCAGGAAACGCAGGAAATGTTTTACATATCATCCGTAAGCCAGGTCAAAGTCCCTCTGCGTAACATGCACAAATAACGCCATTAGACAAAAATGACCCGAGACATAAACTACAGGCCGGTTCACTAAAGGAGCAATCGATAGGAAGTAAGTAAGATGAACAGTCATGAGGTTCCTTTATGCCCAGCAGCTTGTGACCCCTTTTGTCTTCGTCCTTGGGCACCAGGATGCGTCTCTGGTTTCGTCTTTTCTATCGGGTGCATGATATTCTTGAATATCTCCGTTGGAGCCGTTTCAGAGATACCGGCGAGGTTTGTGACTGCGTGGCTATCAGTATTCAATTTGATGGCTGTTTAAAACAAAACTAGGTCCAGTTGGGTGAAGGAAAAAGGATTTACTGAAGATAAGAGTCTTATAAGTCATGGTTAACGACATCCCAACATTGTGACACGTGTCTTTCAGTGTTGGCTAAATCCACTCAAAGAAGGAAAGTGAGGAGAGGGAGAGATAGAGAGAAAGAGAGAGGGGGGGTGAATGAGTGGTCATGCCAGTCAGGGATTACAGCTGATGACCAGCTGAGGCCAGAATGTACTCTCAACAAGAATCAGGGTTATGAAACTGATCCCTAAAGCAGCAACACTGAGCAGGAGGAGCTGGACTCTGTTCAGATAACACACACAAATAAGGATGCCATATGTTCACATCTATGAACATTTGCATATTTACAACTAGATATTTATAGAAGAATAGCTGATTAATCATTCTGCTGAGCTGATTATCTAAATTGTTTTGGTGATCAATCAATTGATACGGACGAAGCAAGGTGCGCTGTAGTGCAGTGTTTTTCAACCTTGGGGTCAGGACCCCATGTGGGGTCACATGGAATTCTAATGGGGTCGCCTGAAAGTCTAGTAATTGATAAAACAAATTACTGATGAAAATGTGTTTTAAACTAATTATTATTATTATGATTATAAACACCATACACAATCTTAAACAACTGTATTCTATACTTTCACTTTCTCGTTATAAATCGAGGTCAAATAAGATGCAGCATACAAAAAAGGTTGGGAACCACTGTGATAGTGAGTCCATGTGAATCTAGTCAGGTAGAGCAAACACCACGAAGGAATTTAAATATAAGGATCCAGCATAAAATGAAGAATAAACCTGTTATTTGCTTTGACTATTTGAATCTTTGCTTTAGTCACGTATGGCCCCGGGGTTTCTCTTGTACAACCAGTCAGTGTTTGACAATCAGGACCACAGATTTGCGCAATGTGTCCTTTTGATTTTGGAAGTGTACACCTCAGCTGTTTTGCAAGTCTCTTCTCTGCATCCCTGCTCTGCTACACTAAAGTTTTGATCCTCAGAGGCATGTTGCAGGCTGCAGGTTGTTGTCTTGGCAGCCGTTGCAGCCCAGACACACAGGTAGCGGAAGAAAAGAGAGGGCACTGAGAGGTGAAGGAATCTTCCATTAATGAAAATAATCCCCCTTTGCAAATCCAGGGACTTTATAGACAAGATGAATTTACTGGAAAGGGTGTGTCGTGTGAGGCTTCATAAGTTTTCATTAATATTGGCAAGAGACAATGGGGATTTTCTCCAAGCTGTAGCTTGGGAACTTAGAATAAAAATAAAAAAAACACACAAGTTCTTGAACAAGCAAGTCCTTAAAACTAGCAAGTCGTACCTGCATTACATGCTCAGCACAATGAGAGGAGGGGAAGGAATTTCATTTGCAGTAACTGGTCAAACACCCCAAAGACTTCAGACCCACAACCCTCACAGCTTGACCGACAAGTCAGTTTAAATGAGGCCATTCCTGTTGTAGGTCCCTAGTGGTATCCTGCTACTGTAGGCCTTTAGGTGCCTGTGACAGTGAGTCAGTTAGTCAAACAGATTATAAAGGGAAGGAACTGTGACTTCTGGGAACAGAGAGACCAACAACGTAACTGAGATGTCTGTCTAAATATACTTAATTGGGATTTGTAGGCTTTAATCTTGCCGTTCCAGTCTCAGATGGTATTATATTTAGACACCAGGATCTCCTAATGACAATGAGGCTAAAGAACTGTGAACTACCACACTGACCACCATATGTCTAGACATATGGCTCAAGGGGATTACATCAATTATTTCTTACCAGGAAGGTGGACTGGTTAACCACCACTGTGCTTAACGTGCACACCTCTCTGGTTGCACACTACAGCACAGTCTTTCAAATGAATCTGCACTGTGAAAAAAGTGGGGCAAATTAAAAAGACTCTTTTTCCTTGAATAAGGAATGAAACAAAGGAATCTTCTATTCACACAGACAGAGAAACAGTGTTTACTCTGAAATAACAACACATGGGAATAGATGTACATTCTTCTAATCATGGAAAACCAAATAGAATATACTAGAATAAATAACAGACGCAAAAAAAAAAAAAAAAAAAAATCAGCTCTTGCTTCCCAAATTTACCAAACTGCAATTCAGAGCTATGTGGAGCCTGTGCCAGTTACTGGTTCAAAAACAGTAATTATGATGTTTTAGGTGTCATGTTACCCTGCTGTGTCAGCTGAAACAAGGGAAAAGTCAAACATCCATTTCGCCCGGGGATTAAAAATTGTCCTCGTGGAGAAGCGGTGACAAAGCATGATTGTGCAGCCGTACTCCACACACACCGGCACGTGACTCCACGCACTGAGAAGCAGCTTACAGATACAGGAGATCTAACGGGGCTGTAAATCAGCAGGGACTTTACAACTCCATAAAAAAAAATCCTGCAGAACGCAATCTCCATTACGGCATGGTGGCCTTATTTGGATGACTTTGTGCAGGGGACGCAACACTGACCAGCCAGAGGTTCAGGGGAGGACACAGTGCACAAGATTGACAAAGATGAAAGCTTTGTCGAGTTACGACCTGTTATTTAGGTCATGTAGCGTTAGTTACAACATGTAAATTCAAGCTACAGGTGTAAACTTCTGTCACCACAGTGATGCTATCTGAATAATGCACAAAATGCAAATGAGTCAGACAGCTTCCATCTCTGGTGCTCCCAACCACAATGTTGGCTCCCACATCTACAGTGTCAGATATGATGCAGTCCAAGTGGTTTTGAGATCACACGCTCTCCCCATTAGCCATCTGCATGGGTCCACTGACATCCTGGTAAGTAGCCGTTTCAATATTGACGAGTCCACAGAAGACAGCTCCTTGACCGGGAACGTAGGAGGGAGCCGTCTCTCTTCAATGCAGACCGGGATTTTCTACCACCCACACTTTTCCAAATTGGTAAAGAAAAAAAACAGGGCTTTCATGACCTACAAAGATTGTTGATATAACATACCATTTTACCCCTCTGTAAAACGGCAACTATTTGGATGTAATGAGAGGGCAGTGCAGAGACACATTCTGTCTGCTCAGCACACGGCCAAAAAAGCAACTGAGCTGTTCAAAACCGTGCAGGAAATGACAGAGCAGACACATTCTTGCCCGTGCAAAAGGAACAAGACTGCAAATGCGGGGCATGCAGGGCAAAGGCAGGCGCTAATGTCAGCCTGCTTTAAATGTTGATGTGCACTGATCACTCAAGGGATACGAGCGGTTTAATGCAAATGATACTGCGACCTGTTACGATACATCAGTCACAGTGGGAGATAAAGGAATGCGATGCTGAGAGATGCCAAAAGAGTGAATAAGCCACTTGGACAAGGCCAAGCCCATCACAAAATCCTACTTAAGACAACTTTGCCTTGTATTATGAAACCGAGAAAAGAGTTCTTCTGATACATAACAAGGTGGAGCACCCACATTTTTCATTAAGTGCTCTACTTTTTAAAAAAAAAATCCACATAGCTACATCAAATGGTAGAACAAGATCAAACAAGTTGCTGTTTGTGCTCAACACAGCGGTTCTCTGGTGCCTACTGCCCATACCGTGAAGCATATGATTACATCAATTCATTCGAAATAAAAGAGAAACTGTTTATCACAAATAATGTAGGTGAAGAAATGACATAGCAGCTGACTGACAAGATCTACTGATCTCTGTGGAAGAGTTTGATTTTTTTACTCTTTGCCTCAGATTGAATGCAGAGTATAGCAAAGTTCAACATCACGATTGTTTATGTTCTCTGTGACTGTGGCCACTGTCTGATGCAAAAAGGACCATGCTTATGCACCCCCCTTAGAAAAAAAAGAGAGGAGTGGACCCGAAACAAAGCATCGTTTGCACTGTCTGGCACGTGTGACATCTTGCTGCCAACTGCTCTATTGTCTATGGCTATGCAATAAAAAAAAATAAACAAAAGGTGGTGGTGGTGGTGGTGGTGGGGGGGGGGTTGGTCATGGAGGCACGGGACATCCCCCCTTTGTGTAAGGAAACATAAAGGGTCTCTGCAGCTGAGGCAATGCTAGCACCGTGTGATGATGCTGCTCCGCCGCCGGCGTGACGGTTGTAACGTTACACACTAGAGAAATGAAGACGAGCATCATGTGGAAATCCCATGTAAAACCCGAGCTGGTGCTAATTATTGATCTGAGCCACCTGGCGGAACCGGAGACCCCAGTGAAGGTTTACAGACTCCGCTACCACTCCTTCCTTTACGCTGCCTCTCATCTGTGTTTCACATGGTGTATCGCCTAGCAACAGTGCGTTGCTAGGATTGTACAGCTCCGCCAGGAAGACGACCACTCATCTCCTCATGTCTCCTCACCCCCGTGTCTCCCCTTGTTTTTATATCTCCATTGGTCCAAAGAGACAGTTAGTGTCCCCCCCACCCGCTGCCCACTCAGCCTCTTCCTGGACATTTCACACACGGCCGTGTCAGTCAGCTGGCTGAGTGACGTGGCAGACTTACAACCACAGTCTCAAACTTTTGTCGTGACTTGCGTCCACTGTTGGCCCCAGGTAACACCGGGTTACACCACGGGAGCGCCTCAGTGACCGTGTGCGTGTTGAACTCGCTGCTCCGTGGACAACATGCCTCAGCGGGAGTCGGTTTACAGCTGCGGGTCGCTGCTGTCACTTTGAGCGTCAAGTTCAATTACTAAACAATACGTTTCCTACTTTTAATCCCTGTTCACATCCTGAGCTCTGTGCTACGCGTGTTGTTTTCCGAGTTTCTGTGTCTACCTATCTACCACCACCCCCTCCCTCCCTCCCCCTTCCCCCGCTCTGACAGCTGTGTTGTCCCCGGCAGCTGTAGCTCGCCTCCGCACACAGGCGAGTTGTAAAGTGCCGCTAAGTAAACGCCGGTTGTAATGTTAGCTACTTGTCGACGCTAGCTCGGTTTAGCCACCCAAAATTAGCAGCAGCTAACGCCTTCGCGGTGATGTGCCGAACAAGTGAATACTTACTTTTATGCCTGCCCGCACCCCACGACTGTTTGGCGATGCTGGGACTCCTTATAATTGCCCTTCCAGCGGATTTCAAAGCGTCCATATTGTAATCCAAAAAGTGGGGCAAAGAGCCCGACGAGCGCCTCTTCGTCTCTGTCGAAACACTTCGCTCGGTTTAAATCAGCCCTCTCTCCCGTCCAAACTTTGTTTCAGCGTCTTTTTTTCCTCCCCTCTCCACGGTTAGCTTTCAGTCGATGGTAGATTATCATGTTGCTCGTCCCCCTGGGCGGTGTCATGTATGTAAATTAACCGGATAACGCGCCTGACGCCCGCTTGTGGAATCACGCGAGTGAGCTTGTTGCAGCAGCAGCAGCAGCGCTGCCACTCCGGGCGGATGGTGCTCTGTCTGCTTTTAACGCTGTTCCTCTTACTACACATAGCAGCACACTTTCACCCCACACCCAGCGTGTCTTTTGTGACACATAATTTGGTAGTCATTTCACGGACGGACAGCGGGCAGACCTGACGTGTTTTAATTCAGCCACAAGGCGTCTTCTCCTTCTCTGAGCTTCATTTCAGTGAAAATGTCACGACTATAAGGGGCCAAACTACTGTGGCTCAGTTCACTCAGCTTTTCAGAGAGATATAAAACAATGTAAAACAGCTAGATTCACACCGTGCACCAATGTAAAAAAAAAAAAAGAAAGAAGAAGAAGAAGAAAAAGGAGAAGAAGTAGCATAGCAAAACATTTCTCAGAAATAAATTATTTTTGTCAAACAAATGTGATTGACAGCCCTGCTTTTATCACCATTGATGGCCAATGTTATTGAAGTGAACAGCTGTGTGCTTGTTTTTCTGTCATACCACTTGTGAAAGCAGGTTTCAGACCAAAGACCACTTAAATGTAAATACTTTATTTTTCTATTTTTCAAACATAAACCATGGTGGAGAAAAATGCCAAGGTTATTGTATGTCTTCTTTCAAATGTATAACTTTGTGTCATGAGTCATGACTCATATGTCCAAATGTGAGCAGCTATTACAACATGTGTGTGGTTAAGCAGTTGAGGTGGGGCTGGTGGGTGGGTGGGGGTTTAGTTATTTCTTGGAAAAGATGCACTGCATTAGTCATTGTTCAAGATTGAAAGCCACAGAGTCCCTGCTGGACATCTGGAGGAGAGCGGTCCGCTGATGAAAAAAAAAAGAATGAAGTTAGGGGGATCCAGCCTCCAGACAAACACGCTTCATCTCACAGCCCTGGAGAAGAAACTCTACTGACCAGCCAAGAGGAGTTCACATCAGACTGACCTCTTGTGCATGATTAAAAACATATGCTTTGGTCATCGACTACTAGTTGAAACGATAGGAACTGAAACAGTACAAATTAAAAATGTTTCCTAAAATGGATCAAGATTATGAAGCAACATAACCACAAATAACATTTAGCTTGAGTCATATGTTTTAACAGTATGAGTTTTAACTCCAGCATAGCACATGATTTAGTAACTCTTAAGTAACATCCTGGTTCGTATCATAATTCATAATGACGCTGAAACGTTTTTTAGGAAGTTCAAGTTCTTCTGTTGCTAACATAAATGAACAACCAATGTGAATGACTTTCAAAAAATCTTGCACTACCACATTTCATAGGAGACAATAAGCACAGAGATAAGAACGTAAGAGGCTGTCACACCCCTGAGGACATATTAGCCAACACCACCACCTGTATTATAGATCAGGTAGCTGTATTTAAAGTACCGGTTGGTGTCGACACAGAAAACAGATCTAACAGAGAATTATCATCACATCAGCGTAGCGCTGTACACTAAACGATCCTTCTGTTCTCAGAGGTGCATTCCTTTTAAATCACTGTTACTTTGTTGGCAGCTACAACCATGCTTCACTTGAAAGGCTTGAAACAAAAGAGTGCACTCTGCTTGTAAATCTGCCAGTTACTGAAGCATGCAAGACATATCTGGACTGTTAAAGCAGCAACATGGGAAATAGTTTGAGTAGGTGTGTTAGGGAGGAAAAATCAATGAGTGTTTGCAGGTGGGGGAGAAGAGGGTTCAACTAAACTGCACAGACGTAGGACCAGTATGAGAAGTTTGCCCAACATTCAGCCTTTACTCTGAAAAAGAGTCAATACGAATGATTAATTTACACAAGTAAGCAGGCTCGGCTACGGGGGTGTATCTATACATGCTGCAATCCACTGTATCTTTACTGATGATCTGAGAAATCCAATTCAGTTTTAATAGGTTTTCACTGCTGCTGTTTCAGAGGGACAGGTACAGAGGCAAAGGGGGATGGAAAGTGAATTTAAACCAAGAAAATTGCTCATGGACTTTATGTTAATTAAGCAAGTCAAGAGAAACAGGGGAGCCATACCTGGAATTTTTTCATTTATGGCTTATTCACTTCAGACAGCTGGATTTACTGTAGATTTATGAGGCCTAATGGCATTGCGAGTACAGCTGGGCTAAATGTCGACGGCTGGAAAAGACCTATTATAATCTGTTAATTCCACATGCTTGACTCTGCCAAATAGCGTGGTGCTGCGCTGGAACTGTGAGAGCAATAAAATACTGAGGGTTGACTGTAAAACAAATTTATTCCAAACCTAGCCACCGGTTAATTCGAAGAAATTGAGTGAGGAGCTTTATCCACATTTGTCTCGCTGCACAGGTTAATCAAGTGTATTTGGGGAAGTCTGGCATGTGACAGAGTGCTGAGCAGAGGGCTTCTTTCATGCTTTGAAATTCTGTGTCCTTGGCAGAGGGATCCTTTATCTCCCTCCCAAATTTCCCAAGTGCATTAACAGAATTATCACTAAAATCAAAATGTGAGGCAGGCCTATAATTTGCTCCCTTTTATGGACCCATCACTGAAATCTGAGGCCCTGAGGTCAGCAGAGCACAGGACTCCCCTGATGGGTGATTATGCCTGCATTTGAAATGCAGACAAAGAAGAAAAGTGGTGAATGGCTTTAAATGGTGCACACGTCCAACTTCATTTACCTACCAACCCAGCGCAGCTAGAGCATTGTGGAGGCACCACTGGTTAACACGTTTTGACGAGCTGGCTGAAATGAACAAATTACTCTTAGATTCCCTTTGTCCAGGCTGAATGGGATTTTATGGTCGTGAAAAGAAGGAATTAGTGGTTCTTGACAGTTAATAGTCAAAGTCTCTGTGGACAGAGATTATCTCTTCTAACCTACATATTGCACATGGACACTGCCTCCCAGTGGCAATGAGATGATAGGGCAAGAGTGATGAATTTCATTAAGTGTTTTTAAGCTTCTGTCATGTTATAGTAACTTATATTCAACACATTGTTTACTTTAGTTATACTAGTGTATAGTCTTTCCTTAGCACATATCTATTCAACGAAAAGGACTTCAAATCATTTTTCCTTGAAAGATGACATGAAATAAGAGAATGACACTAATGGTCTGACATGGATTATAGCTCCTGCATTCTAGCATGAAACTCCCATAAAGTGTAGAGGCTTATAAGAAAAAAAAACAATGGAAAAAGCTGAAACGACCAAGGCTCAGCCATTTGGTCAGGTAAACCTACAAAAAATACATACTGGAGCCTACATTTTCCTTATCGTCAGCAGGATAGTATCTTTTATGAGATCCCCATATGGCAAAGTTTACAAAGTCAGTAAATTTAACCTGATGTTCATAATTGGTGGAGTGCACCTTTAACGAAACACACTCTTAGCACTGACAGGTTGTTTTGAAATATCCAGACATATGGTCTGAGTCAGAGCAACAAGCAGAGACAAGTCAATTTGCAAGAAAAAAAAGTTTATTCCTTGCAAACCTCACAGAGCGAGAGCGCAGCCAAGGTCAGACCTGGGGAGAAACAGAGCAGTGACTGTGGGCATAGAAAACAAAAAACAAACAAAAACACCTCTCTCAGACTTTCAACCACCAGTTGACCAAACAACTGACTAAACTGTAATTTTAACATCTTTTTTTTTCTTTCTTTTTTTTGTTGTTGTTGCCGCCAGGAGCCAATATCAGCAATCTGAGCGCAAAAAAAAAAGAAGCTTCTCCATATACAGTAGGAGAAAACCACACGCACAACAATGATCATTTCAGATTGATGGTGAAACCACATCAGACTCGAGCCACTTTCTCCCTGCGGGAAAATAACAAGACCAGAAACAGTAATAAGGAAAACTGCTTTACTAAAACAGCAGCCACTTGCCCAACAGTTGCAAATACTGTAACATTCACGAAAAGAAATTTGACTCTCTAGTCCCTTACTTTTAACTACAGTCTAATACAAGCAGGTGACCACTTTCTCTACCTGCTTAACAGAAACTTCCATTAAGCGATATTCAATTGGACTATTTGACCAAAAATGTCAGCCAATGTATTTGCAGTACATTCTTGAACACATTACGAGAGAAACAAGCATTCCAGTCTTGGCACATGAACTGAAGTGGAAGATTAATTAAATAAAATTATTTAACTGCTATATTCACGTTGGCATTTCCGAAGCTTCGTGTACATTGCACAGTCCGTCGTTACAGTTTTCCCTTTCAAACAGCATGTGTATTTTCTACAGTGCAACTCTCAATTGGAACTCAAAAAAAGAAAAGAGGGGGCGGTAGATAAACTGAGGGGTTTGGGGTTTTAACACTAGTGTGGATGATGTTTTGTGTACGGATGTGTTGAGCCAGAGACCTGTCTGTAGGGGCCAACATCATGTCAGTACATGGAACATGGGTGATCAGTTGAATGAAGTATTGGATAAACGCGACTTGTATAAGGGACAAAGCTGCCCTTGAGTACACACCATGGATCTGCTTCCCCCCACCAGTGTGGAAATCAGTAGGGAGCCCGAAAAACCAAATCAGTGCCCAAAGGCAGCTTTGTCCCAGTGGACTGGGTGGGGTCAACCTCTTTATCCATTTCAGCTTAGCCAGATGCTTCACAACTAAATAATCAGAGGGCCTGGGTCTTTTCTCATTATCACACTCACTCTATGTCCACAACTCAAGGCACTGTGATCATGACGACTGATGAGAGACTATGCCGAGTGCTAAGTAGCTGAGTCTTTTCTTACTGCACTTCCTTCCAAGTGAAAACAAAGTGAGGGAGACTTCGCTCCCGTTTCCACTTGATGCTGAACATATGGAGCTGCTTGGGTTATTTTGTTTCAAGGTCTACGCTTCTTTTTACAACACAAGGTTTTCCAGCTTGTTGAAATCAACACTTGAGTCTTAAAAAAAGAGTGAATAAACAGAACCACACAATACACTGTAAAAACTTTTTACCACCAAACCCCAAAGCAGCTAAAGGGGCGACGGGGGAGGGGGGGCGGGGGTTAATTCGGTGTCTGATTGTGGATTAGAAGAATAAATTGAACGTAACAGGGCGAGTCTGTGCCAACTTTTGCACTACATTCCTCTGGTTGTACAGATGTTCCCAGACTACCTTGGGAGAAAAACAATCTGTCAAATGAAATTGGGATACAAGTCAGGCAGTGTGATGAAGGAGAAATGTTTTCCAATTTTAGGAGGAGGAGGGGGGGCGGGGGGGAAAGTCAACCCAAAAATAATAAAGCAGCTAGTCCCCAGGACCAAAGAGCAGGTAACTGGTTGCAGGTGGTTGCAGTGGCGGTGGGGAAGGGAGAGCAACGCCCTTGAGATGAAGATACATACCCGATTCTGTGAGGTTTCACTAGACACTTAAGAGAAAATAAAACTGGGACTTCCTAGTTGACATGTGATGTCCGTTTTAAGTTTTTTTTTGTCTTTTGTTTTACCTACAACAAATACAGTCACACAATACAACATCCTTCTGACCTGGCAAGGAGAGAACCAAAAAAAAAAAAAACCCCCAAAGAAAAACATCGTTCTCAGCCGCAGACATGCCGAGCAGATTGGGAGGTGGTGGGCCTGCAGGTAAAATAAAAATGAGGGAGAGAATGGATGGAGGGGGGGAGGAAGGGGCGGGACGAAAGCGTTCACTTCTTGAGTGGCTGGTAAACAGAGGCGTTGGGGTCTAGGCCGGAGGGATTGGTGTCCATGAACTTGGAGGAGTAGTGGGGGGCCACGGGGGTCATGCTGCTGGTGGAGATGCTGGGCATGACAGCCATCACTTCGGCTATCTTCTGCTTCAGGTCTTTGATTTCCTGATCCTTCTGCAGGATTTGACCTGAAAGCAGACATCAACAAGAATACGATTCAAACCCAGAAAGGATTTGACAGATAACAACTGAAAACTTGAAGTGAGAGAATGTCTACATATCAGACGAACCTTGTGCAATCTCCAGTTGTCTCTTGGCGTCTCCCAGTGCAGAGAAAAGGTCCAGTTTGATCCTGGTCTCTGCACTTAGACTGTTCTCCAGGTGCTGGGTCTTGTCTTGCATGGCTGACAGCGCTGACATGAGCACCTCTGTGTCTTTTTCATTCTCCTTATATTTATGAAGCTCCTGAAAGATGAAGGAGGGGAGAAACAGCCAGGTTCAAAGTCAGGGAGAGAGCATCTTGACTGCTTTACCACACTGGTTACTGGATGTTCTGTATTTGGCTGCTTTAGCAGACATGTAGGCAGCACTGTGTGAATAATGTCTGATGTAAACATTAGCCGATAACCGTCTGGCTGCTCTTAAAAGAAGTATATGGTATATACAGAGCAGAGCAAGTTTTTTTTTTTCATGATGATCAGCATACAATTGGTGAGGAAACTATTAAGATCCTTCATAATACAGCTCAAAAGTTGAACTTTTAACAACAGTATTTTCACAGTGGTCAGTTGACTTGTACACTCAGGAATTATGACCAAATCATCAACAACAATAAAATCAACTACAAATTAACATTTCTTTTGAAAATTTAGATAAGTTCAACAAAAAAAAATCAGTTTTATGTTCTTATCAATAAATAAGCTCCCCTGACTAGGGGATGGGAAGGGTGAGGGAGGGAAAGCTTTTATGTCCTATTTCTGTTAATTTATTGAATTCTTCATCTTGATTGGTCCCATTATTTCATGTATCTGTTCCGTAATTAAGGTGTTTGTATTATAAATACCCAAGAAAAAGACATGGGAAAAAATAAAAATAAGCTCACCTGTACTTTCAATTCAAGCTCTCGGATCTGGTCCTCCTTTAGCTTGATATCCATTGTTAGTTTCTTACACTCAGTTTCTAATTCAGTGATCCGCCGCCGCAACGTGTCTGTGCACTCTCCTCTGAAATAAAGTAGGAGGAAAGTAGTTACTAAGTATACCCGACGAAGAACAAAGAATGAAGTAAAATGGCTGTAGACAACTAGATCTGCGGCATCAGATGTGCACCTACCTGGATGCTGCTGCTAGTGCTACTGCTCTGGCCGCTGTGGCTTCTTCTAACTTCTTTCGCTTCTTTTCGTCTGCGAGCTGTTTCTCAGCAGTAGCTCGAGCCTCCTGCTCTGCTTTGAGCCTCTTCTCCAGTTGGCCCACTGCCTGTTTGTCCTTTTGCTTTGCCTGCACAGCATTATGGAGCCTACAAGAGCACATGCACAGCACATTCACATACACGGAAATACATGGAGGCAGACTCAGTTTCTCATCTTTTTGCAGTCATCACTTTTTGCATTTAATAGCATTTTTTTAACAAGCCAAATTAGAAGACTGTATTGGTGATTTCATCTTTTCTATAAGTGCACAAACAATTTAGCTCACTTTCCTATAAGACAATTCCCATTTGGACAGCAGCACCACTCACTTGTTCTGCAGCAGCTCATTCTCCTGGCGCAGCTGGCCCAGCTCTGTGCGTATGGAGCGCTCAGCACTGCCCAGCGAGCCGATCTGGCTGCGAAGGTCCTGCTCCACCTGCCGGCTGGCCTGCAGGTCCGCCTTCAACTTTTTAACATCCTGCTCCAATCTATCAGAGTTGGGAGAGTGAACAGAGGAGACGCATTTGATGCGACATCAACATGACTTTCAGAAAATGCACAACAGTATAGCCAAAAGCACAGACAAAGTTGCCTTTCAACTAATGTGACACCTGACTATCATTCAGAGTAGAAAGCAGCTGCCACAGTTCATGTTTTAAAGAAAGCCTAATTCTTTTAAATGAGCCAAATACACAGCATAACCAGGGAAAATTACATATTAATGCTTCAGTGTCTTGTGGGTGGGTGACAGAGGCTTCTTAACCATTTTTATGTCCTGGTCTGAGGAAAGAATATCATCAATCCTAGTCAGACTTTCAGCAAGAGAGTCGTAGATTTATGACAAAAACAAGGTGAGACTTTGAAGCCGAATCTGATGCTACAAATACTGTTATAAATTCATGTTATTGCTGTCATCTTACACAGCCTCCAAGCAAAACTTGTGACAAAAATCCACCTAGCAAAACAAAAAACAAGATGAACAAAAATAAATAGATGCCAGGCAAGAGGAAGGCACTAAAACTATGACAGACACTGCATATCATGCTCAATACCTTGGACATTTTAAATTGTCCGTTACTATCAACCGTACAGTGAAATGCTAATATCTGAGAAATACTTGCCAATAAAAACATGAAATGTTTTTCAATCAACTGTGCTGCGCATCATGATTGCAAAGAACACCACGAGTGAGATAATCATTTTTCAACACCCTCAGTCCAATTAAGTCACACCAGGGATAGGCTGTCTTAATGACCATCTGTTTGCTTTGTGCAGTTCCTGTTACATCGTCGATGGCCTCAGCTTGGGAGGTCAGCTCGACAGGGACAGATTTGCGTGTTTTCAAATGGATTTGTTTTTTGCTATATATAGCACAATCAATTTCTGGTCCTGTTTGTTTGCTCCAGGTACACCAGCTGTCAAAATGTAATTGGTGCACTTCATAAAAACACTGTAGCCACTTCTGGGTGAAATATTAAATAAACAAAACCAGGAAATAAACAGTATCCAGCCAATAGGTAGTAGTATAACCAGGCTTTATATTCCTGAGCCGTCCAGTTAGTCAGCTGGCCAAAACTTACAAAAATACGTTGTGTCTGCAGTGCATCTGTATTATTTTGTTGAATTAGAATAAAAACAATCATCAGGAAAAAAAAAAGAAAGAAAAGTTGACTGGACATCCCTAGCCTCAACACATACATGGACACGCTTACAACATCCAGTGTGGCAAAGAAGATCTTAAAATAGTTCATGGCAGTAAAACATAGTGTGGTCTTAATTAATCTGTCAGTGTGTAGCCTGACTCATCAGATGTAGGCTGTGGGTATGAGGCCTGTCATTGGGCGATATTGGGAGGCGAGTCATTGTGTGACTGTGTGCTTCTTACCTAACAAGTGCTTCTGGTTTGCTCAGCTGGTTGTTGGGGATGCAGTTATCCGTGGGATCCCTGTGGGAGCCCCCTGACGTCCCTTTCCCCACTGATAACTTGTGCTTCTTCTCATTCTTCCCCGTGGAAGAGGACGATGGTGCGGAGGAGGGCACGCTGCCGTTGGTGGCACTATGGCCACGGGGCGAGGAGTTGAGCGCTGTGGCATTGCTGCTAGCATTTTTGTAGTTTTTAGAAGAAGAGGAGGAGGAGGAGGAGCAGGAGGAATTGTTGTCCTCTTTAAGCAAGAGGTTCTCTGTACTGCCCAGCTCTGTGGTCAGTCTCTTGTTGTTCATATGGTTCTCCATATACTCCATTTCTTGGAGTTTAGAGTCCACTGATGATGGCAGGATGCTGTTGCTGTTGTGCTGCTTTTTAGCGTCCCCACCACCCCTTCCCTCTTTCCCTTTTTCCCTATACTCTAGTTCCGGCAGTGGTGCCGATGTCTTTTTATTGGCTAGGGCGCCATTCTGTGATACTGGAGGTGTGTCCACTTCAGATATTCCTTTAGCTGCTGCTGCTGCTGTAGTAAAACAAAGAAGGCAGTAAAGAGAAACTTAGCACACACGGGTGACAACTGTCATGAGACTTCATCTCAAAAAGAGTCTGGTACATACCTGCTATATCCATCAAAAGTCTTGACTCACCGGCAGAACTTTTAACTACCAATGGATATCATCACTGACTCAATGTAGTAAACTAGCTAACTAGACACAAGCAACAAGATTACACTATGTCTCCTTGACATTGCCTACTCCATTGTCTGATTTCTTTTAGTAGAAATCAAATGATGCTAACTAGACAGTTTGTATAAACATGTTAAATATATTCAATAATATGGAATTCTACCGATGGAAATTTGCTTGGAAACACTATATTTCTCAGATCGAGCAGATACTGTAAGTAAACCTGAGATTTCTTGAACCGTCATGTGTGTTGACAGTACTGTATATACACATGTACGTGGATTTGGACCTTACCTTCTTCTGCTTCTCTCTCTTGCCTCTGAAGCATCTGTTGCTCTGGAGGCAGAGCCTGTTGCAGGAGCTGCATGTAAAACTCATTCTCCTTTTGCACCTCCTTTTGCTTCCGGAGACGCATCTTATAGCTCACGTAGCTCTTGAAGCCGAAGCCCAACGTGACCACTGGGTAGCCAATGCTACAGAGATGGAGATAACAAGTACACTTAAAAGTCTACTCTTTGCTTATAGATCAAAAGTCACAAAGTGCTGATTCAGTCAAATAAAAACTGCTACAGGAAACAGCCCAACTTCAAGGCATTATATAGGTTAACACAGCAGCAAGGTCCCAAGGACTGCTTAGATCAAAACTGCAGACCCCTCTTAGTTTTACAGTTTGGGAATGTACCCCATGGCAGTGTTGCTTTATATGCATTTTAGAATATATCAAGAAGACTGCTTGCTTATAATGTTGCTTCATAATTAAAGACCAAATGGCGACTCTGCAATAATATGCTCTTTCCTGAAGGTCAACATAACAAAATGTCAGTGTTGGGCTGACATGTCATACTTGCAAAATAATAAATATTTACGTGCATTTATTCTTTAAAAACTTCAGGAAAGTGATCATTATGAAAACTAATAAAAGTGATGAATAAATGAGTAATGTGGCACAGAGAACTAACACACTAAATCAGGCTGTGTGAGAACTTAGATTAGTTCATACAACCATGTCCCTACATAACACAACATCCCTCTGCACCATGGTGACACATTCACGGTCGATACTGAACACAGACATGTCTTTCAATCAAAATATGCCTGTCAAGGACAGTGCTTCACTGCCCCTGGTTAAAATACAACAGTGACTCACCAGTGTGCAGCAAACGGACGACATAGGTCCACGTGGAAGTTCTTCAGGTCTTTGAATCTGATGGCTGCCTCTATGTACACAAAAAGTATCCATAGAGATACTGTGGGCAGACACACACCTCTCTCTGAAAAACAACAACACAGGACAGAGATGTTGGAGGAGAGTATCGAGTCTTATTGTGTCCACAGCAAAGAGCATCAAAACACTTGGGCTGTGTATTTGCTTAATAAAATATTAACTTGCTTCGTCATGTTACACATACAATACATTGTATTTTTCTATTGCAGAAGTTTTTTTTATGTCTTTGAGTATTAAAGCAGAAGTAAGTGATATATTTGTGTTAATATAAGTCTTAAATAGTTATATCTTCCGACAGCAATCACTTACATAGAGTGTTTGGACCAAAACACGGGTCTGTCAGTCACTCTGCTCTGCTCTCCGAGGAGAAAACATTTTTGTATCCTACAGTTTTTATCCAATGAATAATAATGCATAATGTGCAGCCAAAACGCCGTGAATGTGGCGACAGGGACGAGGACTGTTATGGTGTTCAAGGAAATGTATTTTTCCGATTGGTACCAGTTCGATTTAGCATCAGTGGCTGTTATAGTGACTTTCACCGGTAAAACAGGTCGGAGAAACACGAGTGGGTTGCCTGGAACGCTACAAAGTCGTAAGTTGTGACTTGAAGCTGTAATTTACGATTTCAAAAGCCTGCCTGGAACGCAGCATTAGCGAAAACGACCGGACCACTTACTTCTGCTTTAAACAGGGCATCAAAATTTGTCTAAATAATAATAATAACAAAAAGCAAGTGCAAAATGTGTGATGATTTATTATTTTTTTAGCATCCATACTGCTGGCACTGGTTTAATTCACTAGGTGCCCAAATTTGCTTCTAGACAAACACACCTGGCTTAAACCCAAATTCTAAGTTTTACAATACGGATAATTTGAGTCCTAGGACTAAATTAATATGGCTCTGTCTTTCTCCCTCTTTTGCACCAGAACAGTTGAACGATCTGGTGAAACACTGCAGTGATCTCCCACTGCTCCATTACCACAGAAGTAGGTGCCTTATGCCGGAGTGGACATGACCTATTGTCACTCTGGCTGTAATACACTCAGACACCTTCACCACCAGGCTGTGGAGTGGTAAGGGATATTAATACTTGTGGGCGACATCCTATGGTTGTGAATGTCACTGGTGAGTTAAGCTGGAAGGCGCAGAAAGCATCTGGAGACCACTCGGTGTCCCTTCCTCCCCCCGAATGGCACTTGGATTTCAATCTGACACCTGGCCTTTGGTCAACATCGGGGGATACCACTAAATCAGAGTGACAACTAATCCGCAGCGTGCAGCTCACTTACACACACCGTGCAAAATTCTAAGAAGCAAGCCAGCTATTTGCAAATATGATAACACAATGTGCATGGGTATTACGCAACCCTTTTCACACCTGCTCTTCGCAGAAGCACTAAGTGGACGTTCTGAGTATTAGTGTGATCTGTGACTTAAACGGATGATCAGTCTTAATTATCTACTGAGTAAATAAACCAAAAGCTTTTTTCCTTTCTTTCTTTGTTACTTGCATTGTTAAACAGAACCTCTATAGACACAAAGGTTGTAGTCATGAGGTAGCTTTTGTTCCTGATCTACAGAACAGCTGCTTGCAAACCATTAGTCAACTTAATCACTGCTGTTTGCCGATCCCCATATGTGGTATTTGAACTAACAGAAATCAAGACATTCAAACAAAAGAGAGCCGTACCTGTGTGCCAAACATACTGCACCCACACATATGTACTGGCAGCGAAGAATAGCCATTGCACTGGGATGAAGAGGAGGCAAATGATGTCCGAGGTAAACGCCACACACACAAAGAATACTGAGAAGGCCTGTTGGTGAGAGGAGAAGTGATCCTGATAAACAAGCATATGCAATAAAGAGAGATGCAGGCTGTTCCACTGTTAGTATTTCATGCGTAACTGTTAGAAATGAAAGTATCAAAGCTATGGTTTTAGCTTCCCTTGAAAAAAGTAAATGGAAATGGTTTCTTGGCCTACACTGCTGGATACCAGTTCATGGAAGGCTGGGTGCCATATTTTAATCGGTTATAATGGGAGTTACCTAGTCCTTGGAGATTAAACTTCATATTTCATTGAGGAAAAAAATTCTACCAAGATTGATTACACAAACATTGCATGCTGGTCCTCCCTTTCTACATATCTACAAGACACACCTACACCTACACCTACACAATGGATTCAATAGGTTTGAAGCATCAATTCTACACTTAAGGCCAAATAAAATTGACATATTGTTATTTAAAAATGTAGATAACACGCAGACTAAGAGTCTGATCAGATGTGTATATTTGTATGTCATGTTGGATGAGAGGTCTGACCAAAAGAAGCAGCAAACAATACAAGTGAGAGAGGGAGAACCAGGATCTTGTTTTTGAGAGTGTGGAAACGCAACTCGACAAATGTCAAACTGACCGAATGAATGTTTATAATCTGAAATGCAACATTCATTGTTTACCTACTGCAGCACTCTCTTGTACACCGAGCTGTCTCCCAGGTTCTCTCTCTTATTTTGTTTGTGTTACACTGTTTCTGAATCAATGTTCAATCTTCTGGTTATTTTGTGATCCTGAAGGCTTATCTGACTCTGTACTCCACACAATTACTCTTCTTTTGTTATTTAAGCCATCGTTAATTATGTTTACATGCACACAAGAAGTCTGATTATGGAGAGAACTCAGATAAGACATGAAATCTCTTCTTAGGGGCAAACCTCACACATCCTAAGCTTATTACTAATAAATAGTTGTGCGGCAGTGAGCCGTTTATTTTCTCAGGTTGTGTGGTGCGAGGGACACTTTTGTCTTACTGTGTGCTTGAGTCTGGTTTTAGATTCAATTACTATGGATACAAAGAACCACTATGTATTCTCAACTTTCATTTCAATACACCACAATTTTGTCAAGGCAATTCCCTGTTCTGCTTCTTCTTTTTCATGCATATCTACTTTCAGACACGTTAAGCATAAGCATTCATTACCAACAAGTCATTTCAAAAACAGTTATCTACTTAAGAGTATCTATCCTTGTTATTATTTACGTGGCATTTAAGAACTTTCAAAACTAAACCTTTCAATGGGAAAGTCAGGAAGAACAGGAAAATAATCTAAGCCCAATATTACATTATGTTTCTGTATTTGTTAAAGAATGGGCCCTGCACATATGCAGATATGCAAAGGGGGTCACTCCACTCATACATGTGTTGTTTCTTTTATTGTCCTACATTTTGATTTGTTTGCATCACCCTGACTGGAGTTAATGATATCATTTTCACGGCCTGTTTACTATGGCCAAAGAGATTCACGATGATGATATTAGCGTGACATTTACAGAAAATGAAATTATAATGATGCCATCAGTCGAATTATTCTGCTACCATGATATTACCATGCAAGGAATGTTGACAAGATTTGTGTGCACCATCTGGTTTGTTAACTGTAGTTAGTCATAACAGCCTTCTCTGCATAGTTCTTGGTATAGACAATATCTTTTCTTAGGTCAGAAGTAAGGGGTTAGCAGTAGAAAGCTAGGTCATAGCTACTCACCAGTCCCTGGTATCTAAAGGAGTCGTACACACTCCGGATGAAGAGCCAGAACGGCCAAAGGTACTCGAACCTGAACTCCAACACAAAGTCTGCCAATAGTACCAGTGCCCACACCACCAGGAACTTCAGGTACAGGAAGGTACTAATAAGGAGAAGAATAAACATATGAGATGATGAAAGCAAATACACTGCAACCTTCAAGTGTGTGTTTTTTTTTCTTTTTCGTATTAGCGATGTGATCTGTGTGAAGAGGAATTATATGTTAACCCTTGAGAGTTAAGACAAGTAATGTGTCATTGAGTCTCAAGAGTCAGTAGTGTTTGTGTGAGGGGGTGAATCAACTGTAAGATGTATGTCTAGAGCTGCTGTTTGATAGATTATGTGCCTGTGTGCACTGCACTTGGTCTAAGCAGCTTATGTTATAAGATGCGACTGGGTGTATATATAGTACAAGTATGTTGAAATTTAAGAGATTTGTGAGGGCGTTCTGAAAAAGGTCTAGATCTGCACATAAATATGTCCTAATTTCTTACTGCTATGTACATTTGGACCTATTAGTGACAAGCTGGAGGTTACTAATTTCTTTAGGGTTGGGACATTTAATTCAAACAGAGAGCTTTGTTCAACTGATTCTTTCTTGGCATAAAGATTCATGTGAATTTAATAAGACAGAATCATTTGATCTCAGTTTGACATTTTTGTTGTGGGAAGGATGGTGGGGGTGTTCTTTGATCTCTAAAGGATGACTGTTGTGTGCTGAGGGGCATCTTTTCAATAATTCAAGGGCTGCCCCCACAGCTCTGGGTCTGGATGCCACGTGTGTAACTTGTGCCCTTTAACGTTTGGTTTATCAGGTCACACAGAAGCAGGACCTGTCAGGTGCCGCTGGAAGGACGACCGTGCAACTTTGAGTTGTCCAAACTAAGTACTGCAACGCAAGCTGTAAAAGTAGTCAGGCTAACTGACTGAATCCTCAACCAGCTCGTGGTTACTGCCCCTGTTAACACGGGACTCTGCTGGATAAGTGAGGTGTATGTGGTGAAGTTGGCAATGAGCACAGCTGCGGCGGTGGTGGTAGCCAACTGAAGTTACATTAGCTCACAAGGGAAGCTGCTAATTTTGACGCGGCTAGCAGATGACAACTGTTGGTAAAACGACATATACTAAGCGTAGTTTCGTCAGTATGCAAAAACCCCACTATAACCTATTTTGGGCAGTAACGTTGCTATGAAAGAGACCTTGTGACATGGTTCAAGACAGCCTGAGCTGCGGCCTAGCGCTACGACTAGCTAAGCGGCTAACGCTGCCTTCAAACTAATGCACAACGAAAACACACCGCTAGCATACACTACACTACGTTGTCACTAGCAGCTAGCTGGGTAAATAAGAGAGCTAGCGTCCATTAACACATCACAGGCAGTGTCTGTACGGTTCGCGCTCTGCAGGTATCAAAGCCACCAGCCCCTCCGCTCAGTGGCCCCCCGTCCCTGTCGTGAGGAGGACCCTTTCTTCCACCGGGCTGCTCATAAGTTACCTGCCGTAGATACCCTCGGTGATTCGGTTCCGTTTCAACGGCCGTCGGAGTTTGCTGCAGTCCGCATTGCGCCGCTTCATCCTCCTCCGCTTGGCTTTGGCCTTCGAGTAACCACTGTAATCTTATCCAGTTTTCTTGTGTATACGGACAAAAATAATAAATGAAGTGCCTGTGTTATATGTCGCTGTTACTATTTTTCCTCCACTGGAAACAAAGAAATAAATAAAGGACTCTATTCGGGAACCTCCTCTTTTCTGTTAGCGCAGGCTCAATAAGCTCAAACCGCGCTGTATTTACGTCGTCCACTTGTCAGACGGCTGGTACATCCAATCAATCTGTCCGCCGAGGCCTCTCTCTTTGACGGATACGGACATGGGCCACTTACGTCGCACCGTCGCTGCTCCACTCGCTTATCCTCCGCCAAAGACAACAGGACAGAGCGAGGAGGTGAGGGCCGCTGTGTGCGAAGCGTCTCCCCGTTGAACCAATCAGATTTCTGTGGACAAATCGGGCTCCGCTGATGGACCAATCAGCTGATCGCGGAGGCGGGCTTTATGTCAGAGGACTCTGTCTAAGGTTTATTATGGGCAGAAAATATGCAGTCTTTGGGACAAAATTCCCTTTGTGCCAGGCATGAAAACATCCACTCCAGCACACGGGGTTATTTATATCTGCGTCTTTGTGTGTGGTTCATTGACGGACTTGCCCCATGGCCTTGTTTGCCATTTATGTTTTGTTACCAGGTTAAAATGTGTACATTGCAAATGAGCGTGTAAGTGTGTGAGGCTCTTACCGTTACTTACAGTTGTGATTTACATTACCAATGGCTGCATGTTTATACAATGTTGTGTAGACTCACAGCAAAGTGACATTAAAAAAACTAAAATGAAATGACCTAGATAGTTCTTTTTTCATTAGGCCTAATTGCTGTGCAGTCAATTTCAGTAGAATATCCTGTGATATTGGTGCATTTTGTTTGATGTCTCTTGAGTTATAAGGAACTCACTCAAATATGCAATTCAATTCAACCCTTAAACCATAACTGTGCTTAGAATTTGCATGGCAAAAATGAGGCTGTCTTTTGTAAATAGTAGGCTACTGTAAATGTATTAAAGTAAAAGGCATTTTTCAATGAGCAGTTACATCAGACATTTCCCCCCTCTGATTGCCCAGAAGCTGATAAAGACGTGGCCTAAATGTTGTGCTTGGAGGTGCGCCCATTTTCAAAACGGCAGGGCTACACAGGCGTCAGATGGAAAAGTGCGCAAGGAACATCTCCAATGGCTCCTCAGTACGCACCAAGTCTGCGCTCCCGTCTGGCACCCTTGCTGCTTTTATTGCAGCTAGGGTTCATTGTTATATTTGCCTTTTACACTGAGATCCAATTCCAACGACGCGAAGATAAAGAAAACTTCAGCCGCATTTACCCAGGTGAGTAGTGAATAAGACGGGGGTCACAGGTTGGAGAAGACTTTTAATGTCTAATTCTAAGGGTAATAACTTATTTGAAGTTATATTAAACTACTTTATAAAGCGAAATAAAGTTACATTTTTGAATATATAAGTGTGGGGAGGGGCTGCAGTTATTACTGTTGGGAAATGATAAGCTCCTACAGTTGCTGATTGTTTCTGTGCATGAACTGGGTGGCCAACTGAAACACATCAGAAGTGACAGTATTGTCTGGGACTGCATTATGATTCACAACAGTTTTTAAAAGTCATTTTTCTCATGCAGAGTTCCAGGATGTAAATGTGATGGTGATGCTGGGTTTTGGCTTCTTGTGCACTTTCCTGGTGCGGTATAGCTTCAGTGCCAGTGCCTTCAACGTCCTTGTGGCAGTCCTGGCCACCCAAATGGCAATCATACTCAATGGTTTTGAGTACTACAGAGGAATGGTCAGGCTAGATTTGAGAAGGTAGGACCTCACACTTAGGAGATCTCTTTTGGTTCTGTCTTTCCATTATAGTCACTGCATTGTTTTGTACAGCTTGGTAGAGGCTGAAATGTGCACAGTCTCTGTCCTCATTTCCATTGGAGCTATGCTGGGTAAGGCCAACCCCGTTCAACTCATCCTCATCGCCTTGCTGGAGGTGCCAGGCTTTATCTTGAATAAATGGCTCCTCCAGACTCTGCTCAAGGTAAACAGCGTTCTACCTTTCACCAGAGCTGCACACCATGTCATATACAGTGGCATTCTACATAAAGTTGTCCTCATGATGTTGTTTCCTGATTGTATAGGTCACACTGCTGAACAGCGTCATGGTGCTTCACATCTTCGGGGCTTTCTTTGGACTCATACTGACCTGGATCCTGTATAGGACGGGTTCAGAGCAGCGATTTGAAAAAGATAAATTTGACAACAAAACGGGATTATTCTCCATGCTGGGTTAGTACCTTTCTGTCTTTCCTGATGTTTATATGATGTTTGTATGATGGTGGTTATCCTTCAGCTGAGGATCTGGGTTCAAACCCTCAGTCAGAAAGTACAATAGAAACCTTGTTTGATCTTTTTGGTTTTCCAGGGTCTGTGTTCCTGTGGATGTTTTGGCCCACTTTCAACTCAGTCCTTGTGGACAATCGTATTCCTGAGAGGAAGCTTGAGGTCGTGTGCAGCACCTACCTGGCCCTGGCTGTCAGTGCTGTGACAGCAGCTGCTGTGTCTGTGCTTTCCAGTCCCAGGGGAAAACTCAACCTGGTATGATATGACAAATGAGATCTTCACACAGCATTACGCTACTTCACCTATCACTCTAAACTGGACTTAAACAGCTGGCACCATGGGATCCATCTAAAAACCATGTTTTTATGTCTTCACCCTTGTCAGATCCATATGCAGTCATGCATCCTTGCTGGTGGTGTTGCTGTTGGGGTCTCCATATCAGTGGTTCATCAGCCATGGGAAGCCATGACAATTGGGTTGTTAGCTGCTGTTGTATCAAGCATTGGACACCGATACCTCAAGGTTATAATCACAATTTATGGACATTTATCCTTTGATTATACATCAGAATCCCTAACAAACTCTTTGATTTTCCAGATCCACATGCTACTTACATTTCAGTGCCATGACACCTGTGCTGTTTTCAGTACATATGGACTCCCTGGTCTACTGGGATGGCTCGTACATCTCATCCTGCAGATTAAGGACTGTGATGATCACACAACGTAAGAATGCAACAGTCTTATGTCAGACACTGGAGCACACATAACACAAAAAGGTGTAACACCTTGTGTCATTCATTTACAGGGCGATCCAGTTTGCTGTGTTTCACATTTGCAGCCTCCTAATGACCTTATGTGTGTGTGTGGTCACGGCAGTCATTACAGGTAAGTTTTCACATTTAACACATATTTATTCTTTTTGAGTATTTTAGTGAAACTTATTTGAGGTTGCATCTACAACCTGCTCAGGTGTATATCAATACTACTACAGTACAAGCGTGTTTTTCTAATGAATTTTACATGTGGTCTACTCAGGATTTCTACTCAGGTGGAACTTGTGGAGACCAACTCAACACAAAAAATGTTTTGATGATCAGGCTTTCTGGGAGGTATGCATTATGCAATCTATTATGTTTCTCTCTCTACAAGAAAAGGTTATATTGACACTGAACAGTATTGAAACTGGCCTTGTTTTCTGTAATACTACACCTTAGAGAAAATTTTGAGTTCTCTCAATACAATATTTTCATATTTTGCAGTTTCCCAGACTTGCAGTGCGCAAGTAAGAAGATGGAGACAAAGCGGACAAGTCTGGAATCCTGGAGTCTAAACGATTGTCTGCATAAATTCATGTCAATGTAGATGATTTCATACAATTATTCTTCTTTTTAATGCAAAGTAGGTGTTAAGGTCTGGTGTGAATGCACCATTTGAAATTTTGTACATACAAAGCTGGAACAAACAAAGTTTACATGCAGAAGTATGAATGGAAGACTCATTTATTGTTCAGTATGTTTATGTTTAATGCTGCCATGGTTGTCGAAAAGTGACCTCATGGTGTGGATATTACACAAGCTTAATGGATAGGTGGAGCAGTCCAATGCAAATATCCTAAACACAAACTGCATCCTACAGTTGTGAAACTTTTGTTGGCCAGCAGTGTGAGCTCATTAACCCTCAACAATAAATCTGGATGATGGAAACATTTCAGAGCTGATAGTGTTGTTTCAGGAGGAATACAAACAACCTCATATGGTTACATTCACTATATGTGTACAGTATTTTTGCAATATTGTTCTTAATGTGTTTTTTGTACCATAATAATTTATGCAATTTCCAGTCAAACTGTTCAAATTAAATGATGCCATAAAAGTCAGTATACCAAAGAAAGGTGGACAGCTCAGGGAAGTGCATCTCCCAAATAACACATTTTGTTACGCACAAAACTGTAAACCATTCCAAGTACATGGCTACACTGTCTGAGTGCAAATAGACACACTTAAATATGTGTCACATTTGAAAATAGTCAAACTCTCAAGAACTCTATTAAAATTTGTGCTTAGTTATGATTTAGCCATTATAAAGCAAATGACATAAATTAAACATGTTAACTTTAAATGCTAAACAAAAAAGAAGTTAATATACATAAAGTGTATAACCACTAAAGCATATTGTCTCATACAATATAGAAAGCAAGCTTTATAATGGTGCACGTTAATACACACAGACAGTCCATTACTGCCACAGATCCTCTGTGCGTCCAAACTTGAAGACCAAACCCCTGCACCAAAACAAAGCAAAAAACACAGTAAGATAATGTGAGAAAGTGAAGAATGAGCATCAACCAAAACAAAGATATCACTGAGGACTACTGACTTACCCAAAGAAAATGAATGCATTTTGGAAGAAAATGGCAATACCGGGGTACACAACAGGCTTTCCTGCAAGACACACATCAGGATTGTAGGTTATAACATGAGGCAGCATGTGTTGTTTTTCACATTTATGTAAATTCAGTTACTGTCTTCTGTTTAATCTCACTCAATTTTCAAAAGACACTCTGCGGTTGCTTAATACTGCAAGATAAGTGGGCTAGTCAGTGTCACACCCCAAACTGATTCTTGTGCCAAGCTGAGAAACGGGACTTACCAGGCACTACGAATCCTCCAAACAGAATCCACATGGAGGCAATGAGAGAACCGAAAGCCAGCATGAAGCCAATGAAGAGCCACACTCGCGCGCCTGCATACAGAGATAAGAAAGGGTGGATTACTGGGTGACTGAGCACTGCGCTTCTTTATGTGCCTGTGTTTTACTGCATGTATTCTGTGATAGTAATACAAGGAAACAGTCTGAAATAAGGGCATATTATGTACTATATTTAAACCACGTGTAATAGTAGCATAATACTTAGCCAAGTGGAGAAAAACCCATCCCCATAAATTAGAAAAGAGCGTGCGGAAATATATTCACGTCACATAGTAGCTCAGCATCCGTTTCCTGTACACACCTGTCTGTCCCATGCAGCCTTCACTGTAGCTGTCTCCTCTCACTTGGCCATTTGAAACTGCATTTACCCTAGATAAAGTCAAATGAGAGAGAAAACATTATAAACATATCAGAAGCTACTCAGCAAGGTTTTTTTTTTGTTTTTTTTAACCACATTGTCTATGTTAACGTAGAGGTCTTAAATTGTAAAACAAAAAAACATGTTTGCCAACAAGGTGTTCATAACTCCAAAACTGGATACTCTAATGTAATCTCCTCCAAGGATCCATTCACTTTGTGTTTCTGAAGACTTAAGTCATATAGTGGCCTTCCTTGGATGATGTAACTTCAATTGTCATGGAGATGGTTTAGTTGCCATCATGTGATTTAAGTATGGGATTTCAGTCACGTGATAACAGCTGCATGTGGAAAACAGGTCAAAACCACTCAACTGGAAAATGAATAAAGCCAGCAACTAGGAGCCAGTGGCCCTTGTGAAAAATTAAAGGGGATCTTTAAAAAAAAGAGTATCAACTGTTACTATTATATGACCACCTATTAACTTGTGACTGAAATTCCATATATAAGCCATGTACCAACTACTAAACTATCTGAGACAAGTGGTGGAGCTCTGGTAACACAGAGTGAGTGTACATTGAATACTTCCTGTGACAGAAACACTCTACAAAGCCAGACTTACATGAGAAAGGCCACTGTAGCGATGACTCCACAAGTGTGATAGGCATGGTGAAAGTCTCCCTGATCAGGATATTTCACTGCTGCATCAATGATGATCCACCAGCCAGTGAAGAACTGCAAAGACAAGATGATCCATGGTTAACTTTGTCAGCTCATTGTCCATTTGTTGCCATGTGAAGATTCAGTGAGAATAGCTGAACATTTACAGGACAAAAATCACAATTCTGTCTTCACTCATCATTAAAGCCTCAAAACAAAATGCAAATCAGTGAGACAACATACACTACCCTTCTCTAACCACAGTCTGTACGGCCTGGCAGAGGAAATCAAAAGTAAATACCAGCACTCCAGCAGCAATAGACGCGATGGTGTTTCTTCTCTCTCCCCAGTCCACATTGCACTCGCAGTCTCCGCACCGGATTCCGTCCAGGAAGCCTGACATGACTGTGGCAGAGGGCGTTAGTTTCAATCAGGTGTAAAAAAAAGAAAATCAAAACATCAAAAAACTCAAGGAGATACTTTGTCAGCTCGACGACATAAGCTTTTATAGCATACAAAAGCTAGTGTGAGGTAGCTATGGACAATTCCCAGCCAAAGTGAAATGTGAAACCTGAAAAACAATCGTGTATACGCAGTAGCTGTTGAGTGGAGATGATGCTTTACCCCACACAGAGCACCAACAAATCTGTAACTACACGCTAGCACACTGAAGCTACAGACCTCCGAGACCTAACAACAACAAGACTGTTGACTAATTATGAAACTTAAAGACCGCAGGAACTGACGTTGTCCTCAAACATCAGATAAAAACACGAACGTGTCGAGCCTTTTGTTCAAGGCTTTGGCACTAGCAAACATTTCCTTGAAGTGCTCTCTCTGCTACAAGTCGCTGAAAATACTGTCATAACTGAAAAGACAACGGTTGTACCTGGCAACACACGTACGTTAAGACACGGCGTTTTTTGACGGTAATGACATGTTCAATACAATCCCTACCTTTATTTTCGGTTTTTGACGTGAACCTCTTGGATAAAGCCGACTTCCGAGAGCTGCTCGGTCACGCACATGCGCAGTCCACCCACACCCATTTGATCAGGGAACCTCTGAGACGCTGTTGATGATGGTGCCTTCAAGTGTCGTTGGACAAAACAAGATTTTCCTTTAAAACAATATTACAATTGCTATATTGATTTTTATTGACTGAAGTATAACAAAGGTAGGAAATAAAGCCAATGGAAGTGAGTGGTTCCACCTCACAAATAGTAGGCTATACAAAAAGAACATGACCAATGCACAATTTCTTCAGGTTATTATAGGCTAATATTAAGTGCTAAATATGCGTAGGCTACTGTCCTTGGTACTAAACTTAAACTATACAGAGCTGCAAATACACATCAAGCATCATCATAAATATGATTTAAATAATCCTTATATTTCAAGAGGTATATTGTACAAGAGATGTATGTGTACTTCTATTGTATTTACGTGGTTAATCTGTTGTTTAGTGTGCAGAGATGCATGCTTAAAAACATGGTTTATTTAAACAAATATACATTTATATGATATTTAGCTCAATCATCTCAAAGGACACAACTTTCTTGACACAGTCAATAGAACATTTTCTTAGATCTAATATTTGTAAGGGTGGCCTGTGGATTGCATGCCCCATCTAATGGGAAATATGTGCTCAGTTAGTATATCATGAGTGAGTCACATGGGGTCTCCATGCCTACTCCTTAACCATTCATTGTTCACACATGACAATGCTTTCAACTGTGGACTATAAAGAACACTTGAAGCAGTAGTATCAGTCGTTATGTACTTTATTGTCAATGATTACATGAAGTAAACATTCACAACAACTACTGGAATAAAAAAATACGGAGTATCAAGTTAGTGGTCCATAAAAATATGATCATTCTTTGAAATAAGCAATTAAAGAATGTTAAGATAGTATATTGTTGATACATTTGACAACATCATGCAAGCCAGTGTAAATGGGCAAACATGAGATAAGAGAGGATAGCAACAGCCTTAAAAGACACCAAGCAACTGCAAGGCTACAGATATGGACAGAAAGATGACTCCAAAGTATCCAATGTAGCCATAGGCACCATGCATTCTCTTGGCTGGATCTGGAATAAAACATAAAACAGGATCATGCAAATGTTCATCAAAACTGAATTTTATTAAACATACACCAACTATTTAGTAGAAACAATGAATACTAAACATTTGTTGGGATTAATCTTTTGGTATGATGTTTTTGTTAAGTAAAATATCTTATCTCTTACAAATAACACACTAATTAACCCAGTGCATTGGTGAACCACACAATTTTTAACAATTGCTACAATTTCCTCATAGATGTTTGTCTTAGTTTAATCACCTTTGGCTTACATGTTATGTTCTGTAAATTATTAAACTAAACTGGGCGAGGAAGGGTCACAGCACTGCAACCTCTTGCACCTGAACAGCAGCCTTTACACCTTTTATGCTATACACTTTCACAAAAAAATTTTGTGTGGAAAAAAAAAAGAATTATTGCAGTGCAATGGTTAATATAAGAATAAGAAATGATGAATTTTGGTTATTACTAAGCAGTAAAAACAAAAGTAGATGGTTGTACTTTTAATCCATAATGGGCCCTAAAGTCATGTAACCTTTTACCCATACAATATTCCACCACAGTCGACACTTACAAATACGTAATATTAGGTAACAAATGCTTTAAAATGTATTACGTCACCTTGGAAATACATGAGACACTTAAATGTGTGTGAATTGAGTGAAGGTGCTTTCATCCTTCATTACATCCTTCCACATTAGTTTAGTCTTACCTCCTGTGTAGTACCCCCAGGCATAGGACAACCTGCTGGTCACCCAAATAGCCCCCAGCACAGATGCTGACAACTGTGATTACAAACAAACAATCAAAACAATGGAAACACAAACGTGTTTAGTAGTTGGATGAAATGTGCTAAATCACTATGACATTGTGCTCTAGCTGATTGTTATCTTTTATCTCTTCACCAGTAGGCTATGACATAACGTGCTTCCAGTTCTAGTAGGCTATTCACTGCAATAATCAGGCAAGGCAGTGCAGATTGTGTCATGTTTTACTCTGAAATATCACACACAATATTACTAGATATACTTACTGGATAGACAAGAGCTGCAATGGTCTGGAAAACAAGCCACTGAGGGTACACCTCAAGGGTATTCTGGTGTGCTCTCTGGATACAGTTGAATACTTCTTCTTTGTCACTGTACATTGTGGGATACTACAAAGATCAAATGTAATAATTAGCCTACCAATAAAACTCGGAATTGCTTTGCAAAATTACAAAATGGACAAACATATAGATATTCTGGTGCCGTCTCACAAGACAACCATCTTTAAGTCAGACAACTACCTTAACATCGTACTTCTTCCTGGCAGCCCCAACCTTGACTGCTAAATACCCCAGCATTAGCCAGCTGTAGAGGTAAGTGAATATAGCATATCCGAAGTTGGACGGCAGCACAGTGAGAACATCCATCTCGGACTGATTTAGGGTCTGTTTTCAGGTCTTAGGTAACCAACACACACAGCGACGCGCCAACGAACCGATTGGCAACTTTACAAAACGGACTAGAGAAGCAATCAAGTAAACAGGGCAGAGGTAACGTAGAATATCGCGAGATTTCGTGCCAATAGGTTATTTTTTAAAGGGCAATACTAGAAATTATTGTGATATTATTTTGAACAATAAAATGTGTATTTTAAAAATCACACGGGTAACATGGTCCTAAATACTAAAATCACAATCATATTTGATTTATAATTGATTTCAACTGATTCTGTAGCAGTGATCCAGGCTTTTTATTTCTTGAAAACGATTTGTGATATGCATAATGTGTCTTAAGTGAGCTTTACTGTTTATTACCATATTATAACGTCTCTGTTATTACATTGTGAGTCTGCATTTCCTAAATAACCTACAAATGATTTACTAAATCCGCAGGGGAATGCTGCATTGACGACGGACATATACCGTCGGAAATTAGAAACTCCATCTCATGTGCAGGTCGGATATTTGGTTCGGAAAGTCGGGCTAATCTTGAAAAATAAATGCTGTTTTCATTTTCTTGTTGACTATTTGTATACCTTTATTTTTATGTTTTTATCAAACTCAACTGATAGACACATAAAAACACATAGGCCTACCGCCTATGTGTTTTTATCGTGTGGGAGAGCTGACCACTGTGGAATTTCCTTCTGGATCAATAAAGTTGGATCTATCTTGTCGCCTGAACCCACTGGAAACTCAACAGACTTGGGTCCGAATTTTACAGTCTATGGTCCGAAGACAGTCAAGAAGTTGATTCATCTGAATCCCGAGTCTAAACGATCAGGTGACGCTAAACGTTGAACAACGTTCATGCAATGTTGTAAAGGCAATGTGGCTTACATTTTACATATATTTTGAATAAATAATTCGCCCAGTAACAACAGAGTATTTGTGTTTAGTAGCCTTCATCTAATCAAAGTGGGCCATACAGTAAACCACTCACTGAGTCCTATCCAATGGTCCTATCGCTCTGAACAGTGAGTGACACGTCACTGGAATTTTCCACAGGCTCTTCCCTACAGCTCGTGACTCCGCCCGCCTCGGCACCTCGCCGTCATTACACAGACGACGACACAAGCTTCAACTTCGACGGAGAAACAGCGCTCGAGATTTCGAAAATATTTGGCTACAAATCAGTCATTGATAATAGAATCGATACGTTCTTTTTGCATTAAGTATAATCCGTGATTTTTGACGGCTTTCTCAACAAATCTCGTTATCGGAATCAAAGGTTTCAAGCCACGGTCGGCCTGGTAAGTGTTACAACATCAGCTAACGCTAACGTTAGCGGAACTTTCTACAGTAAAATAACGTGTTTTACTCAGCTGCTGTGAATATACATGTACCCCCCATGTAATTGTAATGGTGATTTTAGAGCCATTGTCAAAAATAAGTTGAGTTAAGGGAAATATGAAGACAGAGGTAACACAATAACATACGTTAGCTTAAGCTAGCTAAGCTATTATTAGCTTGCGACACACTGGAAATTTCCAGTAATGTGCTGTCGGCCATTGTTACCGCTCTGCGTTACTTTGCTCGCTAGGGGCGGTACTGAGGAAACCACGGTTACGCAACAACAGTCTATGGCAACAACAAGAGGCTTACACAAACACTGGCTGGTGTTTTCAGGAATTATGTAAAGCGACCATTTTTCATTTTACAACAAGGGTAGTAAGGGGTACAGTCAGTGTGATGTATAAAGTTAACTTTTGTTGAGTACTGATGCAGATGTTTCATGTCTCTTCTCAGCTTTTGAAGAACAACATAATGGCCAAGGAGGAAGCCTCACTCACCGACATGGCCCACGCCCGTCAGACCGACGGTATCAATGTAATCTTTGACCAGAGCAGTCCTGCCTCACCTCGCTCCATCTCTCCAAGCAGCTGTGGCAGTAGCCACTCCTCTGGCTCTGGCTGCCACAGGGGGCGCAGGATTCAGAGGGGGCGTTACAGGTCTTCATCATCGTCATCATCAAGCAGCAGGTCTTCCTCTCATCCCAGGTCCCGTTCTCACCCCCGATGCCACAGACCGTCCTCCCGCTGCGGCTGCAACAGCCATCGCAGATATGGCAGTGGGCGCCATCGTCGCTCCCCGCCTCGCCATTACAGGGCTCGGTCACGCTCCTGCAGCCGCTCACCCTCACCAGACAGGCGCTCTGGTCCCACGCGCTACAGGGCCCGCTCCAGGTCTTCTAGGTCTTCCAATCGCCTGAGCAGGCACAGGGGAGTTGTGAGCCAGTTTAGAAATGAGTCCTCCAAATCCCCAGCCAGAGGATACAGGAGTCGCTCCAGATCCAGATCTTCAGGACATTTGAGTGTGGATGGTAAGTGGATTGAAACAAAGTGTTGAAGTGCTCTTTATTTACAGTAACTGCCCAGAGAGGCCTGACTTTAAAGATAGACAAATGCATTTTCAAATTGATTAAATCTTCTTTCAAACTAATCTATTCCTCAGACAAAAGAGAACTCCTCGAGACCGCAAAGGCCAATGCTTTGAAGATCCTGGGAGTGGAAAAGCTGGAACTTCCCGAGAGTGTGAAACCGGTCCTGTCGGAGCAGTCGGAGGAGCCCGAACGGGTGTCACCAGTACCAGAGACAAGGGTGAGACAAGACCCTGAAAGGACTCTGTCACAGGTGGGTGTCTGAAAGTGAATGTCAGCTCATACTCAACACATCACACACTAAAGATGAGGCTTTGTCACACAGATCCCAATTAAAGACGAAGCGGTATTTTTCCCGTCATGGACTAGATGTAAACACAAGGTAAGGGGTGTTGAACTTTAGGGCCAGCTAATAGTTTTTCATAGAACTTGTGCATTATAACTATGCACGGATCATTTCTTAACCCTTTACCTAGTGGGTAATGAACTCATAGCACTCTGACTGTGCATGGAGTTTTTTATTTTATTTTTTCTGTTAAATACATTTCTTCTACCTGTCACACGCTTTTATAGTAAAGAGGCAACAATGTCTACAGATTTCTGTTGATAAGCTTGAGATCTGTGTTGTGTTGAATTTCCTGTCTTGTGTTAACCTTTGGACCCCTGAGGGAACACACATGCTCTCTGTATTTATTCCTGTCTTCATAGATAACATGACAGTGGTCTCCTTCACTCATCGGCACCTGGGATTAAAAGGCTGTCATGTGGCTTGGGTGACGACAATATGTGTTTGCGGGAAAGGTTAACTGCCAAGTCTTGTAATGTCATGTCATGTATAGACACACATTTGCAATTACGCCAACACATATGTAGATTTAGAATTTAGGCACAATTACACAAAGTCCATTCAAATGCTAACCACACACATAGATGTAACTGGATAATTCACAAGCAATTCAGATATTGTATGACACTGACCACACCTCATATAGCAAGGCAGTAGCATTTTGACATTACAATTGTATTTATGCTTGCAGTTGAAATGGGTCGTTGTGATTTAGCAGAATCCTCCACTCGCTGATGGAGCGCAGGCGTGTGGACTGCGTTATAGTGACTTTTCCTGTCAAGAGAACTAAAAACAGACGAAGAACTCCTCTCCATATGCCAAAGATAAGTTGGTACACGAGGCGTGTGCTGAGGGGCTGGGAAACCTACATCTCCATCATTCTGCCACTCTAGACAGAGAAGACATCCTTTTTTATTATTTTGTTTGCATTTTCCTTTTTACTGTTTCAAGGTCTGTCCTTGACGCATTCATTTAATGGTTGAACCTAGTCTTTGACAGCACTGTGGGGGTGGGGAGTCTGCATGAGAGCTGCAGTTTGTTGAAGCTAATTCTTAAGTAGTTCTTATCTATGCATAGAAGTATTTATTACAGTATTAGTGACAACAACTATAATCCATCCTTGTGAACTTCACAAACTGTAAAAGCTCACTCTGCCTTTAGTTGTACACTCACATCTAACTAGGTCTATCTTTCTTGTCTTTTTTGAAACAGAGCAACGAGTCAGAGCCTGATGACATGTCCAGCCAAAGGATGTCCCCGAAAAGGAAAATCATCTCTTTCAGCATTAATGTAAGTAGAATACATTTCATGTTCTTCCTGTTCTCTCTAAACTCTTATTGTTGGTAGCCTCAGCAATCATTGCTTTACACTACACTAAATGTTTAATGTGTTTTAATGGCCCTCTTTCTCTTGTTATCTTCTCCTCTTTAGAATTCAGTGGCCAAGCCAACAGTGGCGGCTCCACCCAGCGCTAAGGTAACTGCCAGAATGGACATCTATGAAAGTAGGAAGCCCTACGGCCACTGGGTTCCAGTCAAGTCAGGGCGATCCTCCAGCGCACGCAAACACACATTCACAAAGTCACACTAGTGTGGCTGACTCTATGGACGCTGTACATACTGTAAATATTTTGTACACATCTTCATTTCACGGTCGGCGTTTTCTTTCAGATGTTAAAGAATTAAGTGGGAAGACGTGAAGAATTCATTTCAGGTGGGATATTTTTTTCCCCTTCGTTGTGTATTGTGCTGTAAATAAATTGAATAAAGATGTTTATTTGATTAAAAAAAGACTGGCTTGTCTCTATTATTATTTTTTTGTAACCAGACACAAATTGCAGGTAATCAGGTTACTAAGGTTAGAATTGAGAGTGGTTTTAGTTTAAAGTAGTTCATCAGAGGAAAGGGGGAGCAACATACTGGCCCATTTTAAGTATGAGGTAATTGTGCAGAGAGATTCAGATATGTAGGGCAGACTGACAACAAAGGCTTCAGAAATACACAAATATGTGCAACTAGATATATGCAAATCAAGGGCAGCCTCATACTTGTAGGTACTTAACCAAAATAACTTGTGGTGTTCTGCCAAAGAAAAATCATAGCCTGAGAATAAATTGCTGCAGCGGTGTGTGAGGACATGCACAAACAAGTTGGCTGACACATGGGAGAGAGAAGTAGGTAGCACACTTCCCACACTGAAAAGATGAAGGACTTGTTTATTGTCCCTGTTTGGCCAGTTGCATGTTTGCCTTGTTTTTAAAGGTTTGTCTCATCAGTCCAACCCCAGTGTGTGTAGTTTGTGAAAGCGACAGACCAACAGGGATTCACTGAACTTTGACCAAGTAAACAGACAGACGGGTCAACATGGAAACTGGATACAAGTTAGTTGCAATTTCAAAAAAGACCACATGATGTCAGTATTATATTACTCCATCTGTGCAGCACATGGCGATCAGGAGTGGGGGTTTTGTTCTTATGAGACCTTTAGAAGCCTGAGTTTCCAGACATTTGAACCACGGCTCATTCTCCATCTTGTTAAAGGATAAAAATCTGAATTAAGAGAAATTTAATCTGAGTATCGTAAGGACAAGTATATCGATATGAAGCTGTGTTACAGGACAGTATACCTGAGTCGCTCCACAGTGGACCGATGACTGGTAATTCATGGCCTTTTTCACAGAGACCTTTGAAAGTAGCACAGGTGTGAACGACAACATTAACAAAGACACAGTCTTGTGCCTGTTGGATAGAACAGAGCCATTGTTAATATCACTAACAACACTTGTTCTTTATTGATGTGACTGATATGTCTGGATAATGGACCTGTTTGTTCTTTGTGAGTGGGGCTGTCATTCCTGGACAGTGACTGCTAAATGACAATCACCAAGAGCCGTCTGATAATGCAGAATCTGAACATGTTTCTTCCAGGGAAACCTAATCTGCTGTTGTGGCTGCCGTGCTATTTACCCTAAAGCTCTTTAGCCTGACAGGTTCTTGGCAAATGTTAAAATGAAAGTGAATTATTATACAGAACTAAACTTTTCTGTTGGGTAAGATAAGTATCTATTCAGTAGGTGATAAATTTTAATCCCACTGAAGATCTTTTACACTGATACGCGGGTACATGTCAAAATCTGCTGTAGTAAAAGGGTAAAGTCATATTGTTTTGAATGTGTCTTACTGCCGGACTGCGTGTCTCCTGCTGTTCATTTTGATTAATTGCTGTGATATGAGTTCAAGCACGTGAAACAAAACACGAGTCTTAGTAGAATTGGAGCAGATGATATACAAACATAAGTGCTATTTATCAAATACACCAAAGTGGCATTGAAATTCCCAGGAATGACCTTGCTGTTTTTACTGGAGAGAAGAAGAAAAAGAAACCCTCAGACAAAACAGGTTTGTCTTGTTACTGTATGACTCAGTTTCATCATGAATATGAATGTTTTGTTGTTCTCTTACAGATTGGTTCAAAGAAAGAACTGATGTCACCAAATGTGGTTTATTCTGTGATTTTCGTATGTCTGGTACTTTACAGGGAACATTTTAATAGGCAGTTGGCCCTGAAAGAATCAGAGGTGTCACACTGTTCGAGACATTGAATTTATGTACTGCTGTTCCTTAAAAAAAAATCCCCTGCCAATATCCCAAGGTGAATCAGATAAGACGGAAAAAAAAAAAATCAGTCATAAACATGAACATTTAATCCACTCCACCGATATCAGAGTCGGATATCAAAGGTATAATTTGAAAACCTCTCCAACCCTTTCATCAGCTCAACACAAACAACACACTGCATTTGCATCTTCAAAAAATGAAAATGAAATGGGGAATTTCATGAATTACGGTTCATTAGAGTTCACCAGGAGAGGTGACTAGTTTATGGGTAACAACAATTATCAAGTGGAGACACAATTCAATGTTGCTCTGACCAGTCACTGTCCTGAAGAGGGCGCTGTGCAACTACTTTCAGAAATGGGACACTTGCATGGGAACCTGTTTTCATGTCTTTTATCTCCTCTCCAGTCACAAGGCTTTCCTGCTCATGTCACAGCTTGGGGGCAAGTTGGTTAAACTGAGATGTGGGCGATTATTAATAAATTCAATTGCTCAATTGTTGCTCCTTATCTCTGTGCACCTACACTAAAACATTCTTTTGGCTGGCATCTTCAGCAGCTTAACATGCCCTGGGGTTTGGATGGTAGTTAACCGTAGTTCATTCTCACGCTCAAAAAACGTCTCTGTCATGGGACCACACGCAGCAAACCCACAGAAAAACCAACAAGTGTGCGAGATAACTGGATAATTGGAAGTGGTTTATTTAAAAATAAGAACACTCGTAAAAATAAGTGTTGGTCTAACTTCTAATACTGTACAAAGAAAAACCACACTTTGTATACCTCACAGATGATTGGATTATCATTCAGCTCAAAATGACCTCAGCATGTTATGAGATGTCTGAGAAACTGCCTTATAATAGTCTACTATGAACACGTACTCCTGGTATGTATCAAGCACAGAGAAAGAAAAAAGCTGCAAGACTGGAAAACTGACGCAGTGAACGTGTCACTGTCAAAGTGACTGGATCCACTAGACGGCAGTGCCTCTCTCCAAGTTCTGTTTGATCTCTGCTGTGTATTTGCCGTAGAAACGCTCCGCCTTCTTGTTGAACTTGGCATTCCTCTCGTTGATGTAGTCGATGTCTGCGTCGTCGTTGTAGGCCCTGCGTCGGCTGTACTTGGCCCGCTTCTCGATCCTGACAATTACAAATAAAAGCAGCTTAGGGAGGATTTCATAAACCAGTACAGCCACTATCCATGGCATATCCATTAACAGTAATTGGCTACAGGCAATAATTTGGCAGTGTGCATTTAAATTTGGCAAGGAGAGTGGCAATGGAAAACCCAAAACACACATATGCACACACATACACACAGAGGAAAATACTGTCAATTTGTGAGCTCCCAGTCTTGATTCACTGTGTCTTCAAAGCATTGTTGTGCGTCATAGCCTGGCAACTGAATCCTTGTCTAATGCCCCACAGTCACATCCCTAACACAAGCCTTAGACTGTCTCAAATATAGAACAGCTCAGGGAAAGACCAGGGTAATCTAACGTGAAAGGGACTTCTGTAGGAAAAGACAAAAACAAAGAACCAGTGGAAGAACACAACTGTTCGAGGTAACAGTCAGATGTGAGGGACAATGAAGGTACAGCTTTATCTTCATGTCTCGTCGCTCGTGTGTGGCTCTCGTAACAGTTTGAGAACCATCCACCCGCATCCACTTACTTAATACTAAGTATGGTTACTTGGGTAATCATGGGGCTATTTGTTTGATGTAAGGTTATTAACACAATCTGCTCTGGTCTGACCAGGAACCTGAGATACCCTGTTGAAGATGCTCCCGAGGTTCAGAGAATAATGACCTGCCCTGCTATCAGCGGGTTGCGTCAGGATTTCCACTCTAGGGCTGATTTATTCAGCTCAGATAGGCCCTACTTCACACAAAACAACCCCCTCATCCAAATTGGCAAAGACATTACAAACTCAAACTCCACACATAATTTATCTCAACAGAGATAGTATCATATTCCTGGACCTATCACCACACTACGCTTGTGGTGCGCCAGTTACAGAAGAAAAACAAAATAGTCTGACTGAACCCACTGTCATTCAGAGATGCATGAAAAAAAACATTTTGGTTTGTTTGAATTGCTTGGGCCAATCATAATAAGCAAGCTTGGCCTAAACAGTGCTGAGCTCACCCATGCTTTTCTTAAATAAAGTCATGGAAGGATGTAATTCTATTGAGGAGGGTTTTACAAACAACTAATGGTCTGCCTTCTGTACAGTTCATTATTTTGTCAGAGTTTCCCATCATTAGCTTGTTAGTTTGGTACAGAGCCCCTTGTTATTTCTCACTGGCAACATCAACAGAGGGCAGAAAATAAAGAGTTAGTTAGTGCTGTGTAAAAGTTTATCTTAGCGGTCTGCCCAGTGAGTCAGGCTCAGGCTCAATGCTTAGACTGAGATCAAATCGACCTACTGTTTCTCAACATCTTCCACCATGCGGTCGATCCCTTCCTTTGAGGGGACATGTGTCCCGTGGATCAGGCTGTTGGATGTGGGGTAAAAGTCCTCGCCACTGTGGAGAGGAAACAAATGGAATTAGAAATACATAACGGCCGATGAACACCATTTTAACGTACTTGAAGTGACTTCTCTGTCCCATCATTGTGAATATGTTCATCCCAACGAGAAGATGCCGTGGCTTCAGGGTGAAAATGTGTTGGTGCATCGTTCACGGATCTACACGTGGCATCTCAGAAGCCCCGCAGGCACTGAACTTAATCATCTGTGCCGCCCGTGAACTCTTACACATCTTAAATTATTTTGGGAGACTGTAGATACCTCATCGATCACCCCGGGGCAAATAAGGGGGTACGGTAGTCGACATATAGAACATGCTTTGTAGACATGTGATGGGTGAGTGCTAAGATGATAACGTCAAGCAAATTTCACAGTTACGGTTATTATAAGCACAAATGTCTTCATGAATTATTTTATGGCCCTGTTGGTGGGACAGAACAAACATCTTTTGATGCTAAAGAACATATCTTCCCATGTTGACTCCTCTGGGTTAAGTATTAAAAAGACATAAATTACAGCAGAGGAAGCGGAGACGGAGGCTTAGCTCACCTTTCCTCCCGCTGTCTCTCATAGATTTCCAAGTCTGGTCTGATCTGCTTGGTGAGCCTCTGGTACTGTCGGAACTGGGCCTCGGCATAACCTGCAGTACATTTTGTAAGACAGAGAGAAAGAGGAAAAAAAATTGAATGAGTTATAATGACCGGAACAAACAGCAAGCAGGCATGAGGCTGAGCAACACAACCTGCGGCTGGTTAAGGAGGGACGAAGAGGGAACTCTCCTCCCCCCTTCTTTTCTTGAAGACCCTCTGGTGATAATTTTCTCCCCAGAGGTTTAATTCAGAGGAGGTTTTGATGCAACAGATGGCAGCCATATTTAGGAGACAGTATTTTTTCCCCCAGTAGATTAAATTGGGAGCAATTTGAGAAGATTAATATCCCAAGGGGCCGTTACATGGGTCTGCTATTGCTTTATGCACTGCTATCTAAGACTTTGATTTTTTATTAAAATCCTTAATTTAAACAGGTAGTCTCATTGAGATTGGGATCTCTTTTTCATAAGATGAAACATGCAGTGTGTACATACACACACACGATTCCCAGACATACATTTATGAATGTTCACATTTCCTGTGCCCTGTCATTGTGTTGTCCTGTAGTGAAATGTAACCAGAGAGCAGAGGTAACCAGGTGGTTTTTGAAGCACAGCTTTATAGATATCAACATACAACGCTCTGTTCAAGGCTATGTCACCTCTTTGTAATGGTGAATGAGAAAAAGGTCCACCAGGCTGTGATGAAGATAGCAACATCTTTAGCAGGAACATGGCACTGTGTGATAAAGCGGGGGAAAACTTCGATCACATGCTCCCAAACAGTAAAACAAAACAGAAGACTGGAATCACGGTGCACCACTTTTCCTCAACAGTAAATTCTATTAAATCACTATTTACTAAATGAATAGACTGAGGTTCCATGGCGTGACATGAGGGTTACCCATGCCTTAAATAACGCACTTTTATCTAATCACCATTTGCCTCGATGTCGATTGATGTGACTATAAATTCTTGCAAAGAGATTCCACAGCCAATATAGCCATTAGGCGACAACCACAGCAGTGTGTTTAACAATGACCGCAAATCATATTAGGTGTGAAATGGGCAGAAACATATTTTTCTCTCATCATTACAAAAGTTCAGATGTCTTCTAAAATGTAAAGCTAAATCAGACTCCAGTCTTTACTCTGTGTTTTGAGCTCAACTGATTCAAACGGCAACAACAGCTGGTGACAGCATGTGTTGGGTGATCTAAAAAAGGCACAAGCTGGTTATGATGTGCATACTGAAGTCTTCTGTATCTATCTATTAATTAAAGCAAAGTGACATTTCATAATTTCAATTAATCAAGAGGTTCTGGCTAAGCACCATAGCCTCTACCCTCTCATTATGACGGAGAGATGTATAATACATCATTCATCCAAAGCATCGACAGACTGAAAGTTGCGTTTCAGTTAACACCGAGCTGTAGGTTAGAAATTAGTTGAGAGAAAAAAGAAGTTGTCACATGCTTAGTAAACCAGGAAGGAGACCTTTAATTTCTCCAACACATGAGGTGATTTAAAGAGATGAACCACAGCCAACACTGTAGAAGTAATACATAGTCATCACACTGGAATATTACTCTGAGCGGAAACATCGTGCTGCTGATTTAAAAACCATGCACCTGTGATTTCTAAGCAGACCAGACCGTGTGTACTCAATAAGGAATTTGTACCGACTCCATGCCATGTTTCATACTATAAGCAAGTGTAATCAAACGGAATTACACCAGACAACTACATCTGTGTTCACCAAAGAGATCCGGCTACTGACCTGCAAATCCTTGGTCTGGATTCTTCTTCTTTTTCTTCCTCTCCCACCGCTCTGCATCATCAGCAGTGATCTCCAGCAGTTTCACTCTGTCATAGTCCTCCCCTTTCTCAGCACATTCCTGTCAGCCAAATATTGTTTCAATAAACACAGAGCAGGAATACATTTATAAGAATTGAAAAGGCATGCTGTTTGGAGAGACTGAGATTCAATAAACTTCTAAATATAAGACCACATGAGGAACTTATAATAGGACAACTCTGAGTCTACACACTGGCTAGCTGCTGATCATCATGAAAACAAGGGCAGTCTGGTCAACACCACGCAAAGTAAAATACCTTTTTCTTTTGATCTTCAGCAAGCTCCCACTCCAGTCGAGCTTTCTTAGCCTCCCAGTTGGAAGGGAGCTTCAGTCTCTTGTCCTCTTCCACAACCTCCTGGTGATTGAGCTTACGTGCTTCATTCTGCAGTGTAAAACAATACACGATGATTGTTTGTACAATACAAGTATATATCAAAAATACACAAACAGCTGGAGTCAGTCCAATTGTTTCCCCAACTAACACGAGATCATTATTTGTAGCGTTGATCACGGCTGTGTCAGCAATAACAACATAACAGTATGTCCTTATCACGTAAATATGTGCTTTTTACAAGGAGAAGTCAAACAACTCACCCGTTTGAAATGCAGCTCTCGAAATTTTCGTAACCTCTCCTCTCTCTTCTGGGACGCAGCAGTTTCAGTCGTTTCCTCCTCAGTGACTGTGGTAGATTCCTACAAAGACGACAGCCGTCATTATTTATCGTTTTAATGACCATATATATATAATGTTGGACAGGTTAGACAGAACCATAGTATATCTGCGACAGAACAACAGACGAGCTAAAGCTTGCTAACTAGCACTCGCTAGCGTCGGTTAGCTTAACAACAACAACACGAGAACGACAGAGTAGAGCATTAACACGATCCCTGATGGAGAAATACAACACGGATATCAAATAAATGTTATTAACCTAACATAATCTACCATAATAACAACATTACAGAGTAAACTGAACCAAAAAAAAGAAACTACTTACCTCACTACAGGACGCCATTGTTGTGCTACACGGAGGAAGAAGACCGGAAGTGTGACGTATGTACCGGATATAAAGAAAAACTGTAAAACGAAAACGGTTATATTTTATCATTTTGTCAGAAAATATTTACATAAACAGCGAAATATTTTGTAAATAAATGCTATATAGTGTAGGGTCCACTAAACAAACATTTGTCTCTAATTTTGAATATTTTGTGCCATCTTTTATTTTGAAATTACACCATTCTTCATTATTAGTGTGAAATAATTTCAACATTATTTCTTTGACATCTTACATTAGATTAGATTAGATTTAGATTGCTTTATTTGTACCTGCAGGTAAATTTGGCTCGCAGTGAGAACCATTCATACAAAAACAATAGGCCTACAATAAATAAGAAACAGTAAAAATACCTACACCATTCATCACTATATCCTTCATCATTCTAACTTGCTTCACCTACAAAAGTAAAATTATATTCATTTCAAACAATTTGCCAAAATACCATCAAGTCAAGTGCAACTGAGATGCTGACACTGGAGCCTATCAACCCCACCCCCCATCCCCCCAGAGAAACAGTGAATCACTTCATCCTCTACCAGCCTCCCTACCATGTATAAATTACATTATTGAATATTTGGTAATGTAAAGGGTGTTTTGTGTATTTTATTTGTGAATAGCTGAACACTTTTCCCTCATTGAAATACTGTTCGAATGTTATTTTGCATCTGTTCATCAACTTTTGTGCTCTTTTCCTTGATCTGGCTCAAACTAGAGAAACTGCCCTGGGGTTGATTGCCTATAGCCAGTCAAAATATAAATATGGGTACAGGGTCACAATTGTCCCTTTTTTCCTGAGTTTAAGTGTTAAATAATTGCCAGAACGTTTTTTGCAGAACATTATGATGTCACGGTGAAGTTGACCTTTGACCATTTGGAAAGTCAATTCAAACTGCCCTATTAAACATTTGCGTAAAATTGTGTCATAATTAGTGTGTATATTTTTGAGTTATGGCCAAAAATGTGTTTCGTGAGGTTTTACTGACCTTGACCTTTGACCACTAAATTCTAAACAGTTCATCTATGAGTTGAGTTGGACACAACCTGAAAACTTGATGCTCTCAGCTACAGCTGCCATATGGAAATATAATGAGGGACTCACACATAAATAAGAATCAAACTAAAACAATTTTATTGTAAACAACTAAAATTATTATTTCACTTATTTCACTCCTGGCCAGCTGGGGTCTGTCTATGGGTTCCCCTGCTTCCTCCCACAGTCCAAAGACATGCAGGTGAGGTGCAAGTGGTGACTACCCATATAAGAAGTGTGAATGGTTGTGTATCTCGATATGACAGCCCTGTAACAGACTATTGACCCGGGTGTACCCTGCCCCAGTGTTAGCTGGTGGCATCCAGACAACCCCACAAACCTATGGGGTTAGTAGCTGGAAAGATGGAAGGATGAATGGATAGATGGAGTAGGTATTTAAGTAACCAATGCAGAATGGCGAAGAGTGTGTGGTGGGTGCAAATGAAACACAAAACCTCAACCAACCAGGGTTACACTTACACATGAGGCTCTTTGAATAGACTATGCTCCAATTTACTTTGATGTACATTGTTTGCTGATGTCCCTGCTGATGTTTGCTGATGTTGAGCCCAAATTTATCCAAGCGTGGCCTATAAAGAAGTCTGCAGTGAGACAAAAAGACAATGCTCAAAATTCTTTGCTTTAAGAAAATTCCTGCTGTCAAAATACCATAAAAAGCGGGATTAAAGATGCTGAACCAAAGTAGTAAAACAAGTTCCTCTAACCAGAAGCACAAAGGCTTAAGAGCCACAAAAATGTCCCAAGACACATGTGCTAGCACAGTGATGACTTTACATTGACAAAGCTCCAACCTCATATCACGAAAACATGAGCTGTATTGCCTTCTGCTAAAGCTGCTAGACTTAAACCTGCACTCAACAATCAGAAGTAACTTAATCCACTGTTCCACAGATGCCAGCCATACAATTTCAAATAAAGTTGTACGTCTGATCATCCTGAGGCTTGTCTGACTTGATTTGACCCCAAGCTGTGTTCATTAATAGCTCAGCTCCCTGTGTCTACTGCTCCTTCGAAGAATGTGCAAAATAAATCATGGCCCCTTCACTGAACTTGGGGAGCAGACAGCAACAAGAGCAATAGGCAAACAGGGATTAATAGAGCTAGACACCAAGACAACTAGACTGGAAATCCAAATTCCCCAAGCAGCAGGCAGGGAGAGGGAGACGTCACAATCCTATTCTCAATAGAGACTTTTGAGCAGCTGACGATGAACATGAAATGGAGTCTTGTCTGGAGTTATTTTCTCTGGCAACCCTTTGTCCAGTTATCAGATATGAAAACAATGGCAGACCAGTTATAAAATCAGCCATAACATTTTAACAGGTGACTGGTTTTATTGTTGTGGATGATTGGTGTACATCCATGGTATGCTTTAAGAGTTCCCTCTGAACCATTAGTAATTTGTAGAAACACAATTTGTAGTTATAATTATCTTCCACTGCTTAATGGCTCAGTTGAAAAACTTAACAAATCAAAACAAATACTATGTATGAAAAAAAGAAAGAAAGGAGAAAAAAAGCAGATTAGCCACAGCAACGAAACCAGTCACCTGTTTCCAAGTCATGTCTGATTGCAAGTGTGTCACCGCAAAGGACATCTAATTACTTGCTGTAATGTTGAATCAGTTGTGTGAAAGTTTTTTCACAGCACCATGGCACAAGCAAATGCTAGGCATCTTGTATTTTACAGTAGTGTCTTTGTGAATAATTTTAAACGAGGTCATCTTGCTTCCTTTTGAAGATTAAATTAATCGAAAAACACTGCTCGACTAATGGAAACTGGCATGACGCACAGAGACAGCAATTATGAATATGACTGGAGGTTATACAGTGAGAGGCATAAAAGGTCAAGCATAAAGTCATTAGATTGCCACACAGAGAGTCTGTTTAGACTCCCCTAAACTCAATTGTTATGGTCATTTTCTCTGTGGAGAAATGGAATCTCCTATGTACTACCAATGGCTCTTTTTTTTACCCACAAAAAACAAGTATCAATCACAGCTTTGGAACATAACCTAGGACCTCCAAATATGATGCTATCTGATCAGGAGACGAACGTAAACACCACCAAGAGCCATTTGAGCATGTTTGACTTGCAAAAATGGATGTCCTCCCTGTTTGATTGCATTATACTAATAGAGCTCTTTTGGAGGATGTAATTAAGTGGAGTTTATAGTCTTAGATTAAAGCATCCTCTAGATCACAGGCAATGTTAATGGAGTGATGCATTTTCACTGGAAACCAGATGGGAGCACATCACAACAGAACAAAACATCACTGGCTGCAGTAATGGGCAGGGCTCCACTATTACCATGCAAAAGAGAAAACATCTTCATAATAAATGACTCTCAAATGAGTAAGAGAGAGAGAAACAGTACAGCAAGAAAAAAAAAAGCTTTTCCTCTGCATTTAATTTAAAATTGAAATGGCAGTCTGCACAACAGTTGCAAACGAGGAATAGATGCTCTCAGAGTGCTGGATATGAGTTTTAAATTTGCACTGATCAATAGAAAACAAGCTCATGGGTGTGTTCGTTTCCTTCAATGGATGTTACTGTCATCTCTTTGTTAATGCTGCTCACGTCTTTTTGCAGTTCGCAAGTATTCTCACATGCTGAGCAAACTCCCCTCTGGGTGCATTCACTCACTGCAGTGGAGGCTCTGACATGTTTTGCCTGGAAATGAACAGAAATGTCTGTTTGCCAGAGCTTATGTAGTGATAACTGTGAGTTCATATTCACTGTTCGTGGCATTGAAGAGACCTAGTTTCAGTTTATATTACCGTCCATTTTTAGCAGCAGTTAAAAAGGAGATTCGAGCAATTAAACATTACGGCCAAAATCAGTCAAGAGAATCTCACAGTTGCACAAAGGGAGCACCGGCATTTTCACAACGAGGCAGGCAGTATTGCAAATTTACTGTGGACACGTACTGTAACAGTATCCTGGCTACAATTTGGTGAAGGCAAAAGGAAAAGAAATCTTTCTGTTCATTCGGGTGCCAGTGCATGTCGTAGGCCTGACAACAGCTTTGTACGTTTCAGCAGAGATCGGTTTGATCTAAATTTGAAATACAAATTGGCTTTGTGACAGGTAATGTGATCTCAGTAACGCTGTCACTGCCATTTAAAGGATACTAAACCTTAGCGCAGTACGACGTGTATCTCACATGTGTTGGGGCCACCCAAAAATGCTGAACAGCCACTCCTCAATATTAACTTTTCCAGTCAGGCAAATCAGGCCCTGAAATAGAGTAACATTATATCTGCAAATAAATTGCACTTTAGGGGCACATTTATAAATACAGACCAGACCTCATGGTACTTCATAACTGTCTCCCATTAATCACACCGGACGGGATATTAGTTCAGTTTGTTACATGCTGTGAATGAGATACTACGTTTTTGTATGTACAGGAATACATTTGAACAGGGCTGTTATCTTGCTCTTAATAAGAGTTCCTCTAGATAGCACATGGGGGGGCAGGGCCTCTCGCTGTGCAGGCAGCTGCTTCACATCTGGAACTTAATATAAACATCATGGCCAATAAAATCATTCCATTTCCTTAATTACTATTCCTGTCATTTCCGCACTAAATGAAAAGTTATTAATTCAGGGCCAACACAAACACGCTTCTCCAATACAAGGAGCTGCTCCTGAAGCGTCGCCACCCTGACTACAGGCCGCTGTCACTGGACTGGAACCACAAGCTCCTGCCTCGCTCTGCCAGTGTGTGTTTTGTGTGAATCTGAATATGAGAGTGTGTATATGTACGAGGAACAGGGGCCAAGGCGCTGCAGACTTGAATAGAACACAAGATGGCGTCTTGTTTTCCATCTCATCCAAATGTTCCCACTGGTGCCAGTATAATCATGACGGGCACAATCCGTCCCGTTTCATCTCTCTCTGTCTCCTTTCCTTCCTTCTCCCCTCCACACTCCCCCCCTCTTGTTCTTTTGCTGTTCCTCAGTGTGTTCAACACATGCTCTGCCACCCTTTCCCCTCACCCCGTTTATACTGGACCCCCCCCCCCCACCACCCACCTCCATCCCCTCTCTCCCTCAGGTTTCTCTGACATGCCTCCCATGTTGGATAGCAGCCTTGTTAACATGATATATAGGGTGATGAAAGGACTTTGGAGATGTTCAGAGAGGATCTGCCAAAGTAAGTACAAATACTCACTGCAGCTATACATGTTCTAGTGGAGAAATTGCAATCTCTCACAGGGTCATATGTCATCAAGCATATTTTCAGCTGAAACATTCCTCACAGCGCATCATTATCAGCCATGCCTGGCAGTCAAAATGCTTCCCATTGATTTCAAAGCTGCTGCTGCTGTTAGACATATCCAAAGGGCATGTATGAATGGAGCGAACATTGAGCTATTTGGATGGGACCCTTTGTAAAACGCCACATGCCAAATGAATCTTTGTCTGCCTGTGTATGTGTGTCCTTGTTGAGCTCGACTCAACCAATTACCATCCTGCCCCGTAGGCAAAATAATGCTGATATCATGTAGATCATGACGTATGTGATTTGACACGGTGCTATGTGCTCTGATTCCAGCTAAAGCCATTCACAGAACATGAGAGGGAGAGGATTTGGTGTGCAACACATATACTTACACAAAAGACGCATGTATGCACTCAGATACCGCCAGTTTTGTAGTCAATGCTTTTGCTCCACCACACACAATTAAAGTCCCAATTAAAGGCCATTATGGGTTTTCCACAAGCAGCAACCACAGGGAGAGCAGCTCCACGGCTCGTACATTGCGGCCACACAGATGTCTCCTGTGTTGTCATCCAAAGGAACTCAGATTCATCCACAAACTTTATGATGATAATTACTGATCAAAATTAAAGTGCAACAACAATATAAAGTCAGAGGATGGCAATAAAAAAAAAAAGTTTGAGTGATTCCGGTAAGTGGGGCCAAGTGGGACTATCAGAGGGAAAGTGTTTGTGAGATGTTCAAGTGTGATGACAAGCAGTGGCTGAAGCCATTTTCCCTTAAAGCCTATTCATTTCATCTCCTATTTACCACAAGAGGGAGGCATTTCCCTGATATCTATTTTTGACCAGAAATGACATTTCTATCAAATCTGATCGTGACTACTAAATAAAAAGGTCACATTTTCATGCTTTTCCCTACTTATGCAATTGTTTCTCTGTTTCCCACAGCCACAATCACCAATAGACTTGGGTTCCCACCACAGATGAAAGCACTGGGCTCTATATCTGCTGTGAAGCATCCATTCACCACCATACCCACACACAAGTTCAACACGAGTGTCTCCCCTTGAGCGGGGCCCAAAATTGTCATGGGTTTCCGCTTCTGAGTTCCCATCCTTTTACCCAGTGACCTTAATGAGAGAGTAAAGTTCTCACTTGGCTAAACAATACACTGTTGTAGAGGGCTGTGATAAGAAGTGGCCAGTCAACAGCCTGTGGACATGCAGCTGTGTTGGCCAACAGTCTTTCCTATCTGTCCCCGGCATGACACGCAAAATCAGATGCTAGATCAAATAACTTCACACACACAGGCACACGTGTCATAATGCATGCGGCTGTGCACAGTCAAACGCACAAATACACACACACACAAATGTGAGTCTCATTCCCACCCAATATTGTGCTCTGAGAACTAACAATCTGTTTAGTACCAAACCTGCAGAGGCTCCTTTCATCTTGAGTTCAAGGCACAGATGATCTAATTCCAAACCTGATGATGAACCAGCCAGTGCCAAGTAGCTAAAACAAGTGTCAACAACAACACCACTGTGAACTGCGGAGTGATAAATGAGCTCTTTCTTCGTGGTCAGTATGGTTTATTCTCTGAACTATTTTGGGCTTAAAAAGATCTTTTATATTCATGAACAAACTTATTCTGTAGGGCAGAAAATGTTAATTTAGTCATTTTCAAGGTGGAGAGTGTTTTCCCTTGGGAATGTCAAAAGTGTGAGAAAATGTGATAACATACTGGTATGTTATATAGATATATATTTATATTCATACATTCATTTTAGTTAGATCTTGATGTTGTTAAATTGTAGTTCAGAAAAAAACAACCTCACAAGCTCCTGAAAAACAACTAAATGGATGATTTTATAAATATACTTTAACACTGGTTCATAGACCTGGGAAAAATATTTTCCTATCTATACCTTTGTGGTGATGGTTACACACAACAAAATGATACATATGTATTATTATCACTACAAATATACCTGTTTAAGATGCAATCTGAAAAATTGGGAAAGAGAAGGAATTTATTACTCTGTTGTCTTGTCTTTGGGGTGGTCTCACAAACCCCCTCCAGTCTATCCCCTATTGTCTATCATGAGACAGGTCTCTGCTACTACGGGGTACACCCAAAGAAGAACTGTAAATGGCACTGACATCTATTTTCATATTTGTATTAGTATTTTTACATTAAACATTCAAAAATAAAGTAAAACTAACCAAGTTTTGATGCTAAACGTCCAGGCCCACTGCCATTACATAATAACTTACCGCTTTGTGCCTCAAGAGGCGATAGTGAATCATTGTTATCATTCAGTCTGTCCTCAGTGGATGAAGATGGTGGCCAGAGGGACAGTGGCTGAGGCTCTTGCAAAGTGACCATTGGCAACTTCACCTCCCACTCCCTGCAAGAAACCACATTCAGTGGCAAGAAAAGTAGTGTTAGAAATAGAAGCACTGCAATATTAACATTAGACTTAGTTTCCATTACTGGAGACAGCTGTTGGCAAGTAAAGGAGTAAAACTTGAAGAACTCATGATGTTTCAAAACCAGTAAGTAAACAAATGTTAATGCCAACATTAGCTATGTAGATAGAAATTATTTACAACATCTTCCAACACTTAAAGTCAGAGGATTTTAATTTTATATTGTGTGTGTTAATACTCATTATACCATGGTCTGGGTAAATATTCGATTCCGATTGGCTGCAGGGTCTTTTTCTTGGGAAGAAATTGGGACTTCTTGTGAAAAACTAAAAACCACATTAAAGTATTAATAATTTATTTCATATTTATTTCTTTTGTAAGTGACCATGGTATAATTGGGATAATACCCTTGGAGGTGTCCGATTATCAGTAATTAATGGACTTCCCAGAAGCATCTGTCTTAATGTCAGCCTCCACGTCATCCATTAATTTCTGATAATGGACACCTTGTCATTACTTAGCACTGAAAAAATTATGTATTTAATTTGCACATGTATTGGTTTGTCTTATATGTGCATTAGCTACTTGATGTATTTATAACAGAGAATCTTATCATATAAGCTGACAGTTCAACACCAAATCTGTTTCACTCTGATATCATGTATAGAATAGCTAGGTAGGGTGAGTGAGCTATGGCTGGAAACTCCATAGTGATGACTGGACAGGTGAGGAACGATAGGTCTGAGGTGACAGGAGGAGAGGCCACTACTGTTTACACACACACACACACACACACACACACAAAAGGGATAAATCAGAGACAGAAGACAAACCCATGGCAGCCAACCAAACCATGACAACCAAATACAATTAATGACAAAAGCAATTGCTGGTGTTAGAACAGACTGAAAAAAAAAGCTTTTTCAAAGTGTAAAAATTTCCAGTGTGGTATTGGCACTGTTTGGTCCGTCAAGTTATAATGGGTCTGTGGGTGACTAGCAGTCATTAAAACCAGACGCACACGTGGGAGCGCTGAACAGGACAAGGAAAACAATGACGGATATTCCAGAGTCAATGAACTGTCTCAGTCAGACAATCTGCAGCAATGTAGGGTTATGTGTGTGAATGAATGAGGTGTTTCCCCTAATGTGGGCTATAATCTAACCCTCCTGGGAGGTGCAGGCGGGAATGCTGTGGAAAATATTCAGCTCAAATTCAAACTGGAGGTCCATTTTTAAATCTTGTGCATGCAGGGGGAAAAGAGAATTGCTATCGACTAGGAAGAAACAAAAAAAACACAGGAATGTATAGAGAAAGAGTAAAAAGGAATATCTGCAGAAATGTAGGGATAAAAAGGAAAGAGAGGGAGAGCATTAAGTACAAGCTTGGGCCATGTGTAAACAGAGTATATAGAAACCAGATAGGGGCCGATCCTAAAGGTAATATACAGAGAGAATGTGTTTAGCAGAGTCCATTAAAGCCAAAAGCCTCTGAGGGAACGTTTCTAGCCAGACATGGGACTCTGATGGAGGTAGCCAAGACACTCTAACTCCAGGTTAGCCTCTTACTCTGAGTAATGGACCAGGGTGTTTTCAGACTCCCATGGCCCCTCGTGAGCCCCTCCGAGCCCCTGTGATGAAGTTAGAGAGGCAGCAGGAGCGTCACGGCAGAGAGAATGAGCTGTACCCGTCTCCTGTTGCTGTTGAATGTAATTTCGGATCGTGTTGCAGCGGAAGCACAACTGACAGAGGAAGAATATATCGAATTCAGCTCAGACATCACAATAATATTGAGTCTTGTTTATAAACACACTTTCAGGATGCTGCGGGAGTATCATTCGTTTGAAAGCCCCAGTGCTGAGCTCCGGCGTCCTGACAGCAAAGCCTGAAAGAGGTGTGATGGGATGCCATTTGATAAGGCTGCTGCAAAATTGTACTGGGCAAACAAAACACCATGGGTGTGAATTCAGTCTATAGTTTTTACAATTAATTGTTTATTTCACTGATGAAATTATTAATACATTATTTGGTGAATGAAACATATTTGTTATGATGATAATACACGTCATAACTGTGTATATGTAGACAAGAGTTTACAGTCATGCTAATGGTGCTGTGACACAGCAGTTTGAGTTGAATGTTAAAGGAGACATATTGTGCCCCCTTTCCACAAATTAAAATAGTTCCCAGGCGTCTTAAAGACATGTCTGTGACATGCTGTGATCAAAATACTCCAAGGATCGAACATTACAGCTCTTTTTATACTCTCAAAACAGCCCTGTTCAGAATGGCTGGTTTCAGTGCCTGTCCCTTTAAATACTGCTTGCCCCGCCCCACCCCTTTACCAGTCCCAGGTAGTGGCTGTATCATGCAAATTTGAATCCTAGTTACATCACTGGAACACTGACAGCTCGTACAACCGCGTGGATTTCAACCTAGGGAGCCGGCACATTACAGATTTTTTTGTGAATTCTCACATTTTATATACTGTATGTTAAAGAGCCTTCAAAAAGTGATATTTCCATAATATGTCCCCTTTAAAGCCAGGTTGCTAACAAGCACATTGTGACGGCGATAATTTAGTAAGTTGTTTACTACGTTGGTCTTTGTTTAGCATGCTCACTCGCAGGCTAATTCACTAAACATGACTCAGCTGAAGCAAATTTAATGACCAAATACTTAAGGGATCACTTGAGTTATTAAAACGTATCCTGAGGAAAAAACGTCTGCACCAAATTTGTTGACGATCCATCAACCAGTCGTTGAGACATTTCACACCCTGATCCATAATTATCAATCTCATGGTGGCATCAGAGGAAAAGTCAGGGGATCAGCCAAGTCATCAGGAATCATCCACTGACTGTCATGGATATTTGTACCAATTTCCATGGTAACCCATGAGCCATTTATCCACATATATCAGTCTGGATTAAAGTGGTGCACTGATGGACCGCCCAACATTGCCCATTGCATAAAGCCATGCTGTTTAGCGAGGGTTAAAACAACCAAAATCAATTATTCTTCACCTGACAAACAAGACAAAGCCTCTCTCCCTCTGTCATTCACTGCGCCCCCATGTCTTTTCCTCAGTGGTTAACCAATTCTTGGCTCGCTCCTCCAGCACGACGCCATCCCTATTATAATGCCATCATCCCTGCCTGCCAAGCCATAGAAAATGATGTCACTTCCACCCTTGGTCATGGTGGTTTGGGTTTGGCCACTGGTGCATGTGACAATTTGTGCCCTACTAGGAAGCCCTGAAGCTTCCAATGTGGCGAGGAGCCAAGTATCCACACCCTCTCCTGTTCTCACAGCGAGGCACCCATTGATGCATCACACAGCTTTTGACTGAGCCCTTATTTCTGCTTATGTTCTCTTTAATACTTCCACGTTAAATATCCCCCGCCCCCCCGATCTTTTCCCCCCGTCATGCTGTGCATCGTCTCCGCTCTTGTCATTTAGCCCGTGACTTTGTAGTCGTGTTGCGAGGCGGAAAGGAGCTGGACAGGGCGAGGCACAGACCCAGCGGTGGCTGATCTATGACTTCTGGAGAGGAAACACAGCACAGGCGATGAGAGAATGTGGAAATGTACGCATGGCACGATGCCCGCGGGGCCAAGCCCACTCTGCACTGTGTTTAGAGGCAGCCTTTCTTCTCGTGCCAGGTGGGTGGGGGGATGAAAGAGGGCACCGGGAGGGGGGCGGGCTGGTGGGTGGACACAGGCCTAGGATCAAACACTAGAGAGGCAGTGGAGGGTGGTGGTGGTGGTGGTTACTGAGGGTTGGTGGCTGTGTGATGAGTGTGAGGAGTGGCCAATTGTCTGGGTGGCTTTAATTCATATGTGATTAATTGTTGCATAAATCGTCCATGCATTTACTTTGGCTTTTTTTTCTCCTCTCCCTTCTGTTAGTGTTTATGAGGCTTCTCCATTTCTGGTTTTGGAATATCCGAGACCATTAATGTCCCATTCATTATAATGTTACATACTGTGTTTAATTTCCTTTTCTGATACCGCACAAAATGACACACAGCATTCAACAGAAAATACATCCTGTGCTGTTTATCCTACGAAAGGCTCCACTAAAAGAAAAACACTTGTTAATGTGAGGTATTTATAGTTTCAGTCATGTTTTAAATTGCTACTTCCTGTGTACTAGCGAGCATATTTAATGGAGTATACCATTTTTTCCACCATGACCACGTCTGTAATTTGCCACTCAGCAGCATCACTGTCCAAACTCTGATTCTGCATACTGTATTTGAGGTTGGGAATTTCACATACATACTTGCAATGTGACTAAGCAGGGGGCAGATGCCTTTGTTGCCCCAACAGCATCTCATTATCCAGGCCCTTCCAGCAGCGGCGTGTGGGTTCTCAGCGGGGAACCCCAGCCCAGAGTGTGGTGGCGAGGATGGAACAAACCAACCACCACTCGCAGGCTCCAGCCGGATGGGGAGGGAGGAAGACAACACTCATCATTTGGAGGTTTGGGTCTGATTGCTTCCCCTTGTGAGGGACTTAACTGTCCCCGCTGGGAATGCAGTCCCTTTTACACCCACGCCTACAGACACAGAGAGGAAGAAAGAGGTGTAAGGATACAAAAATAAGAAAGAAATATAGCCATGCAGAGTGCAAAACAAGATCACTGAGCTTAGTCTCTGAAAACACATGAATAAAATATGCATGAACTCAGTCTATAAAAAGAGATATATATTATATTGTGGGAATAAGTCATGGGAATGACTGAGTACTCATTATGGTGAGGGAGGAATTTAGCTTTTTGAATATTCCACTAAGTAAAATAACAAAGTCCATTCAAAGATATGATTTTTTAAATTATGGTTGAGGTCAAAGGTGAAACTGTAGCCGAATAAACACTTATAATCAATATTTTGCACTAACAATGGACCACATAACCATGCATGTGAAAGTGGACGCTCGCTGTGATGAGCCCATAGAGATTTATCGCCCAAACTCCAGTACTTGGTACTTTTTTAGTGTCTTTCAGCTCACTGCTTTGGTTTTCCAGCTTGCAAGTTTACTGTTTTGGTTCACCCTCACCGCTGTCATGTTTTTGGCCGTGGCAGGCAACTGTTAGTTTGCTAAAAAGACTAACATTTGAGACAGAGATGAAAAACAGAGCTGAAAAGAGGTCTCCGAATGAATGGCAACGTTGCTCCGTACCTCATGGATGTGCAACAAGGCAACTGTTTGTTAACAATGCATCAACTTTGAAGGTGATGATACATCAGTGTTGCGTTCACAGCTTGTTTCCACTGCTCCAAAGTGACGAAAAATTTGTTACTCCAGATTTCACATGTGCACATACCAAAAACACTCACTCACGTCAAAGTGGTGATTTGGTGGAAGTTAGATTCTTTCATGAGAAAAAACGTCAGTGTCAGTGATGGAAACCAGACATTGTTTGGGGGATTTCTGACTGTACCTCTGAAGCTGAAGCATGTTTGAAAGCCGACCGTATTTCATAGAGAAATCCACGGGTTGGAATTACATAATCAATGTCATTGTCAGTCGTTCCTGTTCTGAGGCGGCCGGGCTTTGCCAGTCGTCGTGGTTACTATAAAAACTAATCATTTCAATTTCCTCGTATCTTATTTCATTCATTTACTTTAATCACAGTCTGTGGGAGGCGCCAATGTTTCCCCATGAGTGGCGTCTGCTAAAGAGAGCAGAAATTTGGAGCAGGTTTTTTTCAGCTGGCACTGGGGCAGAGACATCCATACTACTGCATTTAATGACTGTGCTGGAGTTCAAGCGATTAGAGCTCATCTTAGACAAGCTGCATGTCCTTTTGATCTTCGAATCCTGCAAACGAAGTCAAGGGGAGAGACAGAGACGAATCACCTGCGGTTTTGGAAATCATTTAGAACGGACCGGCTTTCCAAACTGATAGGGGGTGAAAAAGGTTTGATCTTCATCGGATCTACTGTTTCAAATTCCCTATCTCTCAGTCTCTCCCTTTCACCGAGTGTGTGTGGGCTGAAAAAGAAAAAGAGCGGGTTTGGGTTTTCCTGAAGACTAATGGACACAAATTCTTTCAAACAGAAAAAAAACCTTAAAAAAAATCCACAGCACTAAAACAATGTAAGCATAGGGAAAGCCGCATGTGGATGATTGTGATCGCTAAACTGCCTGGCACTGTGGCAGTCTCGGGCCGGCGAAGAATTATGGCCTTCGTCTGCTCCATTAATTAACAGCCATTCAGACAGGAAACCAGAGCCAGCACTACAGTTTGCTTTCATGTCTCATCCCATTTGCCTGCAGAAACCTCATTTTTCATTATTTACTGTATCACTTCCAGACTGATGATCATCAATATTGCGTAAATGAAAGGCAGAGGGGTGGGCGAAATCTTTTCGGAAAAGGTTTGAAGTGCGTAATAGTTTGCTGCTGAAATATTGGCCTGTAGTACGTGTTGTTAGTGAACCCCTCAGTGGGCTGTCACGGCGCGACATGAAAAAGGCGGCCCCGTACAGCCACACGTCCAGGCGTAACAATAATGAACCTCGGGGACTTTGAGAGCGGGGGGAAAGTGGACGCAAGTGTTTTATGATCTGGCAGTGCCGCGGACAAAAGCAAATAATCGCCAGACACAGAGGAGCAGGTAGTTTCACTTAACCTCTGTTCAGGGCTGAGCGCCAACTTAACTGGAAGCACATGGCTGCACAGCAAATGAGATAGAGACAGAGGGACAGAGAGAGAGACTGATTATTCCTATTAAATGACCTCCCAATTAAACATCCATCACAGTGCAGGTGTAAGAGAGCGACCAACCTAATGACTCTGTTACCACACAGTAGCCGGCCCTTTGTCTCTGTGCACGAGCCGACTGTAGACAGTTACTCAAGTTACCCAGGTCGCTCAGGGAAGTGGTAACACACAGAGGATTTGAGGAAGTCACAACTCTGGTGGATGCCTCTCTGTACCTGCACGGTCAAATGGAAGAGAGAGCATACATCTCGTGGACTGTGGTCTGCTGTTTACTGGATGTCTGTGGCCTGTGGCTTTGTCTCCCTCCCATTAGTGTGTTTGGTGTTGTTCGCATGCCGACTGGCCCTACAGTAAATGCTCCTTATCGGTCGGCCAGTCCTGAGGGCACCGCAGCCGCAGAAACCCCTGAGAGGGTGTAGGATGGATGAGGTGTGTACATGAGGGCAAGTGAGGGGAAAGCGTATGTCCAGGCATGTCTGCAGGCGTATGTTATGAGTATCCAGGTAAGATATGATGGCACTGTGTGCATTTTGGTGTGATGGTTGAGGGTCAGGTCGAACAGGAGTGACCATCCATCTTACAGACCTGGATTTGCCTGTTGCACCGCCTAGGTTAACTTCTCCTCTGGCCGAGCGCCGCTATCAGGTTCCCCCATGTGGTTCCACTTAGACCGCCGCGCTGAGGGCTCCAGCTCCAGTCTGCAGACAGACTCTCAGGCCACAGGGCAGCAGCAGCGGTGAAGGCAAAGGCCCCACCGAACCGGCTCAATAACCCAACCGTGGCACACACCTCATTGCTAGCAAGCAATGCCGCGAGTAAATGTGTTACTGTCCGCTGATCATTACTGACTTGGGATCAGAAGATCAGGTTAGAGGTGATGCTAATAAGCAAGAGATTCTGCTCATTTTAACATTAATGTAACAATAAATAGTAATGATAAAACCCTACATGATAAAGATAAAATGCTTATTTAACTTTGTCAGACACAGCAGCAAAATAAAACTCAGAGGAGAAATTTTACTGGAGTTATGATTTATGGGACCAATGCAGAGTTTGGTGGTGAAATTACAGCTTTCTTATGACACACCCTACTGTATACGTTTCCAGCTCTTTCTGCCTCAGCCCGTCCTCCTGTCTCTCATCCCTCCTTGTACCCCCTCCACCACTTACAGTCTATCACTGTATATTTTTATTGATGAGGTCTGACAGCGCCCCAATTCCAATATAGCTGGGGACATTTGATATGCACACCCCACCCTTAAAAACAAAAAAAGAAAAGAAAAAATGTACCTCAGCCTGCCTCTCTCAGCGCAGAGACTCCACTCCATAACAGCATGGCCCTAATTTCTCTTTCCAGTCATGGAATATGATAATTTTCTTATTTGCAAGAAATATCAATTGCTCAAGGCGGACACATAATCATTGGGGAGGAAAGGAGAAGCTACCTGTGTAATGTGCTTAACAGGCTAACCCATTTAGCCGCAGGCGCTGTTTGAAAATGAGAAAGTGCTGATGGTCAAAATCAATTTTCCCTGTGTCCAAATTACTCCCTGCCCGGCTTAGAATTTCACCTAAATGGCCAAACCTTAAAACACTGATACTAATTCTATCATATTAGAGCCTGGTCATATAGTTGAAGTTATTGCTAATGCTATTTTGCTGTATTTATTGATGTAGCTAGATGACTCGAAGGCCAGGGAGCAGAGAGTTCTGTTACTGCCTTTGTGTTTGTGTGTGTAGATGCATATCAGTGCTGCATGCATACACTGTGCATGTAGCCATCAGGTTTTAACAAGGATGTTTGGTGCTCACAGTTTCATAAATATCATATATCATAAGAGAAAACTACATAAAAGGTTGTAATTCTACTGTACAACACTGACAGTTTTTTAGAAAAGCTGTAGAGAACAGACATATTCTTCTAAAGATATTTTAACAGTTTCTTAGTAACTGGTTGTTATCTTTATTTTTTCAATTTTTTTTAATTAAAAAAATGGGACAGTACACATTAATGAACATGAATGAGATTATAGATTATGGTTAATTTCCATCTCTTGTCCCATTGGCAGGTAGGTGTTGGGTATAAAAAGGACCATGAATTACAAAGCTTTACCAATAAGTGAAGGAGAGAGAACAACAACGACAACAACAAAATTAAATAGAATAGAAAATTATATTCTAATTCAGTGAACATGAGTACAAATTACAGCAGAATAAAAAAAGTTGCACAGAAAATGGAATAGGAAGATGAAGAGCGGTTATGGCACACATTATTTCTAAAATAATCAATTCAGCGAATATTTCTTGGAAACTGTGAAAGAATGATTTTGAAAATGTACAGTATAAGTTCACTTGCAAGTCCTGATTAGCCACCAATGTATTTGGTCTGTGAAGAGGACCAACCTACAAGTCTGTCTGTGTGTGTGTGTGGTCTTTTGATTAGTGGCCAAAAAAATTCACCTGTCAAACAAAAAGTTAGTCCACTGTGGTCGTAAGCATTAGAGTTTACCCACCAACTGAAATTCAATCGTATGTTTTTAAATGTCAGTGCAAATTAATATTTATCTGAACTGTTAGGAAGAGGCTGACATTTTGGGAGTTATGCTTATTTGCGTTCTTGCCGAGAGTTAACACTGATTCAACTCGCATGTCTGTCGGCCAACGTGAGAACTCGTTTTAGCTTGAATTAGCATGAAAACAAGAAGCAGGGCTCGTGGTTCAACGTCCACAGTCTTCCAGCAACTCCAGAGTTGGCTAATTTACACCTTTTACCTCATTTTTGTAATCTGCACAAAAATCTAATTATGGGCATAGCCACTTCCAGTCTGTGCTAACTAGCTAAGCTAATTGTCTCCTGGCTCTCGCTTTGTATTTAGAGCACATGTATGGGACTGGTATCAATTTTCTCATTAAACTTTCAGCAAATAAGTGAGTGAGCATATTTGCAAAAATGTCAAACCATAAACATTAAAAATGAGGGTGACCAGACTTTTCCCACTGCGGCGCTGACACTCTGGCATAGCCTTTCTACATTACACAGCAGTTGGGTTCATATTTTAAAAGGCCCTGGAAGATCTGTTTAACTGACCTGTCATTCATGTTTTGGTGCCTGAAAACTGTCCGTCATTTGCTTTGTTTATATTAATGACATGTGATGCTCACACTAAAAATGGGCTAAAACATTTAAATAAACTGTACTCCCTCGGTCGGTGGATTTCTGCCTCAAGTTTTCCAATTATAAAACCAGGATCCTGACGGATCCTTCCAAGACAATATTTTTAGACATTAACAACTTCTTATGAACTCAATCAAACTGACCTCTTTTATTTTTATGTAACTACTATATAATTACTGGCTTTTTCTTAGAAAGGTAAATAAACTGTGAGGCCTTTACTGACAGTGCCTATTGCACTTTTGCTCCAGCTTGAATATAATAAATATATCATAATGGTTCCAGGAAACTTCTTAGTATAAACTTTCTTAAAATTATTAGGAAACTGAAGGGTTTCCTGATTTTGTCATGCACAGTATGAAGTTGCATGTGAGTGAGAGAAAGAGACGTCCGTTTATCCATCTATCCATCCATCCATCAGCTATACTGCTTATCCATGCAGGGTTGCGGTGCAGCCAATCCCAGCTGATACTAGTGAGGGCGGGGTGTACCCTAGACAGGATGTTAATTTATAAATCTTCGTATTTTAATGTAATGTTCTGAGTTGAAGTCTCCCCAATCAGCACACTCTGATTACACTATTGATTTCCTCTGGTCATCTCTCCAGGAGTAAAGGGTATGACATCACTGTCAATGATGGTTTGTGAGGGACCTGAATTCAACTGGTGACACTATCTGATAGAGCTTTAAGACCCACGTTGTAACTTGCAGTTTGCTTTGGATGAGATTCGCTTTGGCCTCGGTTGTGCTGGACTCACTGGGAGAGACCGGACTTGTCTTCCCCTAGACTTAAAAACAGCTCTGGTCAGGACTATAGATCTGTGGATTCGGGGTTAGGTTGGCTTGTGGCCATGGCCCGTCCACCTGGGCTTGCCACATCATAAACAACAGCTGTGTGTCAGGTCTGCTACTGTATCAACATCACCACACTGGCCACTGGCTGGAGCCACACATAGGTATTATATCCATGAGACTTCCTGCTGGAGGACGGCCCTCCAAAACACCAAGGCCACTGTCCAGGAAGTCTCGTACCCCATCCGACACCAAGACATTACAGGGGAACTGCAGAGGAGAGGAATAACTGAAACCTGTCTCAGTGGGTGTTTGGCTTATTCTGTGATGCTTTCACTTGCAGCTTCATTACAATAAAAAGGGCTTCAACATGCCCTTGCCCCCTCCGCACACTTTCCGTTCTGTGTGCAAATTCCCTTGGCTTGAGATAACGTATCTGTTGCAGCTCCGATTTATCTGTTTGGCCTTGTCTTCTGTTCAGAGTGCAGGTCAGCCTAATAACCTTTGTCAGCTCTTTAGGCGTGAAGAAGGTATATTGTAACCATTTGGGGAGAAACGGGCCGGCTTTCCCGATATTGACTCAAACACGCAGCGGGGAGAAGGAGGGGAGGTGCAGAATAAAGTGACACTAATGGAACATTGATGACAAAACAAGGCGCGCACAGGGACCACTTTCTAATGTTTTTAATTCTTAATGTCGTCGCCTCGGGTTTCAACATGTCTTGGGCCGAGGCAGCTGCTTGCGCCCGGATGGATCTGGCACGAGGATTAGGATTTCTTCGCGAGGAAATGGTCACATGATTTACTGTTGCTGGAGAGGCGCTACAGGTGCCAGCGCGTGAGGAGGGAGGGATAAGATGACCGAAAACTCGGCTCTTTGGAACCACACCGCGCTCGTCTCCCTGCTCCGGAATCAGCTCTATCGTGACTGGGCTGAGAGATCGGAGTGTCACCCTATACTTTGAAAACACACTTTGATGGCAATTAAATATTAATATGGGGAATCATAGCCTGAGAGCTGTATCCACATTACATGGAGCATGCAAATCGCTCCAATCAGTGAGCCAACCGAAATAGCATCGGGAGAGCTGTATAAATAAGACCATGGTTGTCTTTAATATCATTAATATGGACTAAACCAACTGCGGAGGGAAAAAATAATACAAAACTGGAAAGCAGTTACAGTAATTAGTATTATTGTGTTTTAATTTGCATGTGAGTGTGCAGTGTATAGTTGCTCTGACCTTACGTGAGTGTGTCAGTAGCCGCTATTAACTGTCTTTGTTTTTTCCATCAGACTCAAATGTCAAATTAAAAGTCTCTCAGATATGCAGACGGCAAAGTGGACGGCGGTGCAAATCAGAAAAAGTCTCTTCTCTCTCCTCTTCATCTCAGCTCCTCACACAAACACACATTCAAACTCAGTCATCTGCCTTTTCTCTTGGTTTCTCTCTCCCCTCCATAATCAGGCCTGGTTTCCTCCCAATAGGAAAACATCCCTCTTTCCTCCTCGTCTGCGTCTGTCAGCGATTCTGTGTGGGCCTGGACTCAGCTCAGGCTGTGACCAAAAATATCCCCCCATGGCTCCTCTGAATGCGACTGGCCACACAGACCACAGGCACACAGCCCTAAAAATACAGAGCGGCCCAGCCACAGCTCCCCTCGTTCATTCATTAGCACTGAGCAGACTCGGGGGCTAACGGAGAAGAGCGAAGCAGGGGAGAGACGGCCGTGCCCACGAGGTGATGCCTTGTTGAAACTACTCGAGGAGTAGGTGTGGAAAAACAGTGTCTCGTTTGGGACCATTTCAGATCTCATCCACGCCCAAGAAAAGATAAAGACTTTGCTTTGCCAAAAGAGCGCAACTACAGATATGAGCTCAGTACGTGCGTTCAGATTTTAGCCCAGAGACAAAAACTTCCTCTGACTGTGATTGAGTATCTAGTGTCAGTGGTGGCGTGGGAGAAATTCATTAAAAGTAATAAAGCTGTCTCACTAAAATGATCGATTGCCCTCGGGCTGGCTCTCACAGCTAGCTAGCGTCTCGTCATCTAGTGCCACCCATTATCTCCTTGATCTGATGATAGTGAGAGGGAATTCGAGAGGTGTGTTTAATTGCAGCATTATTGTTTAATAAAGGCAGGTTATTTGTCTGCATTCCTCTCCTCCTGTTCGGTTGCTTCACCTCCCCCTGTGTTCGATGCCAGCCCAGGCGCTGGGCGGCTGCTCGATGTGTGGGCACCGTTATTACACATTCCTATCCTCTAACTCGCCAACAGAAGGGACAGGCCCAGGCCAAATCACATGATGTCTGTGTGTGTGTGTGTGTTTGCGTACAGTGTGAGTGGGAGAGTCTATTTGTGAGATTATATTTGCAAAAATATGAATATTTTTTCATGGAGGCTGAGTTTATATAGATATGTGCTGTGTTTGAGTGTTTGTCTGTGCGTGTAGCAGAGAAAGCCTGCTGCATATTTGAATTTTTCACGTATGTGTGTGTGTGTCTGAGTGTGTGCGCGCATGTGTAAACAGCTGGCAAGCCTGACCTGTGGTGTTGTATACTCAGAAGTGAAGGTATTCTGGCTGAGGTTACGAGGTGGGTGGGGGTATGCAGGGGCTGAATGAGGCATTTAGTGCTGACAGTTAAAAATACACCTAGCAGGACTAGCGGTGCTGCTCGAGCCGACCCATGCCGACCCCCACCCCCCACCCCCACCACACACACACACACCCAAACGCACACGCACACACACACACACACTCCACATTAACCACCTATTTCAGGCCTGGTCTGGGTTGCGGCATAGCATGCCAAACCTGATGTAAGATAATGGTTAACCAGAAATATGATTGGAGGCCAGGGAGCCCTCCAACACATGAAGACATGTGGCTTCTTCATTGGCACAAATCAAGACGTTTGATATTCGAAACTAAAGTAGGCCTTGTCATTCTGTGTGATAGTGACGTGACGTGTCTATCTACACTCAGCAATATTAAAGGCAGTGGAGAGATTTATGGATGTGCAAATATATGGCTATAGAGCATTGGACAATTATTTAAAAAAAAATGTAATACACAAATTTATAATTCACTAGCTGGATAATAAATGCTATGGTGCTACGATTTATTTTTAATTTAACCGCTGATATGTGGATTAAAAAAGAAAATATTTATAACTATTTTATTCCTCTTTATTCATTTCATTTAGGTTGATCTCCCTATGTTTGGGAGGAGTCCTGGCACACATTTCCTTTTTTTTTTTTGTCCAACACCTGCTTTTTAAAAAATAATTAGATAGATATTCGTTCCCACATGTAGCCAGGCCAGAAACTGGTCCATTGTGTGTGTTACTTGGAGTTAGAGGAATTTACTGTAAGTTCCCATTGGCTCTTCTGCTGCTTATACATTGGGACTGAAACAACAACTTAATTTCACTGATTCAATCTGGCCATTAAATCATTTTAGTCAGAGGCAAATGGAGAGCTGTTTGCTGTTTATCAGGCTGAAAGGCTTCCTCTCGTCATTTAATGATAGCATTACAGTAATATAGGTGTTTACGATAGGTGTGGGGCTTATTTAGAGTTAATAAAACATTCTCTTTCCTATGTAATGAAGGATGCTATTTGACATAAGTGCTTTTTGTTTGTTCTGTTTGGTCTCAAGTGTGAGGAGAGGACCATTAACTTGAGACAAACATTTTTACCAGTGGTTTGTGAAAGCCTTCTCTCAAATTTACCGGAGGAAAGGCAGTGATGCAGAGCTTCTCGCCCGTCTTTGCTCGACCTCAAGCAGCAACACAGTGGGTGCAGTTCAAATTCGTGAAAAGTTAAATTGACCAGTGATGGCTAAGGTGACATACACCTCAAAATAAAGATTAAAGGAGGCTCTCTAAGTGTCACATTGATGCACAAAGTAGGAGACAGGATAGGTCTAGCCTCTATAAAGTTGATTCTCATTATCTATAAACACGAAATCCACCAGCATTTTTCCACTGGAACTTATAGGAAGCGTGAAGATGCTGTAACACAGGAGGTGGAGCTCTGGTAGAAAAAAAGAAAGGCACAGTGTCTTTTTAGTGGGGGCTGGGTTGGCAGAGGGGATATGGTTGACAAAATATAAAACAGAATGTGTGTTTTTGTGTTAAATTTGATAATGTTTCCCTCGGGTTTCCAGGAGCCCACGGATTGGGCTGAGTGCAGAGCGCACGACAGAGCTTCAAAAAGCAGCTATTTAAAAGTCTCAGTTAACAGGACCCTCCAAACAGCCAAACCGCTTCAAACGTCAGCCAAACAAGATCCACATTGTTCAATGGCATGCCCAAAGTGGCCATAACCCAAGCACGGGCCCATAAACAACTCCTAATTGGTTTAATTATCATATAATTTTAAAAATATGTTTTAATATAGGGTCTATCCTTTTATTTACCCAGAGCGAAGTGGAAATAAGACTTGGGCCCAGTAACAAATTCAATATGTTCATTATGTAAACACCTTAAAGAGCTGGGAGAGCGCGGCAAAGAGAGTGAATGGGTCGAAATGTAGAGATTAAATAAAAGTGGAGTTTGCACTTGAGTGCTGCACATATGCAAAAAGTCGCAAACCCAAATGTTTGGTTCTCTGCAAGATAACCCAAACACACAGATGGTGAGATAGAACAATGTCAGGACCGTTTCTTTTTCTTTGTTGCTGTTTTTCTGAGAAAGCCGACAGATGATGTTCAGAGGAAACCGGACGAGTGTTTCACAACAACTGCTTCCTTCCTGGATGGAGGTATGAGCGGCGTTGGGGGACACGAGAGGAGAGAAGGTCAGAGTCAGAATATGTGATATGTTATGGGATATGTGCTTTTGGATTGATATGGCTGAGGGGGACAGTTTTTGTCATCCTGGCCATCTAGGATGGGAGAGAAGGTCAGAGTCGACAAAGAGGCTTTTCAGCAATGTTTGTTGGCTCCTCTCTTAGAATTGCGAACTGCAGCAGAGGATAAATAAACCACACGACGCGGGCCGCTGCATGGGCGCTTATCAATACTGGACCCTGACTGTTGAGTTTTGACACACAGGGGGCGACAATTGCCTCAAACAGTGGCCCGGAGACGTGAGAACACACTGTACCACAATCACAACACACAGGAATGTTCAGCATGTTTACTTTAAATGCTCCCTTATTGGCAGTCTGATGTGCATCGCCGCAAATTTCTGCTTGGCACAACAACAATGAAAACATGCAAATGAGAAGGCAAACCCAAAGCACAGTCATGTCTGTTCAAGTCTAATGAGGTGGGAGCTGTGGTTACAATCAGAACACCTATTACAGAAATACTACACGGTATTAACTAAAGTGTGCGGCATGTTTTGTAATGAAGAGCTGCAGGGAAGTAAATTTCACTGTAAGAAAGACATGTTTTCAAATGAAGTGAGAATATGTGTTATTGTTTCTGCGCTGATAAATGTTAGACCTCCATGAATGATAAAACCTAATGAACACCCGTGGGTTATACAGAAATCATTAGTGGCTTTCAGTTGTGCTTTATTTGAGAGCTTTGTTCTCCGAAACATTTTAGCCTGACAGCATTTACATGAAGTGATCTGTTAGATTACTCTAATAACAATAAGCTCAAATTTTTCCATCTTTAATTCAGCTACAAAAGCTTAAAAATCTGGTGAAGCTTTTACACATAAGCGACACTACAGATAGAGAAATCATAATGCAATAAAAGAGTTTCTGACCACTAGAGGTGCCATGGAGCAATGTCTGTTACAAGTCCCTGTTTTGTTTGGTTTGTACGGTTTGTACTCAGTTCAGTCATACTGCTGTTTAGCGGTGGTAGCATAAACGCAGCAATGTTAGCTGAACAACAGCCAACTTGGCCACAAGTTGGGAATGGTTTAATTGTGAAAAACTCAATGAAATGATGTGAAGTGGATGCATGGGGCATGCACTGCAACTTCCACACACATTCACTACATGATGCACAATTGCCCAAATCCATGTTACAACCACCAGAGAGGGGGAGGCTATAAAACGATACATGCACTTTCCTCCTTTGATCTTATTGGCCTATGAAAAATTTGAGAGTTCAGAAAAGCTGTATGATAAAACTATATGATTTAATCATCTTTGAACAGTGAGTAGTAGAGTATTAAAGGGAAAGTTCAACATTTTGGCAAATTGGCCCATTGCCATAATCCCTATAGTTTCAGGAGTAGGTTTGTTACCTTTAATTGTCGGTGCAAGCTATTTTTAGAACGGAGGAGCCGAACCGTGAGCTGCTCAAAGCTATAGCTACGGAGGCTCATGGGATTTTTTGGTTTTCCTCATCAAACGCACAATCCAACAACTCCAAAATGCTCTCGAGACAAGTTGTGACCTGCCCCCCACAGGACCGCGCATCAACGGTTTTGCATGAATTTACCTCGATTTTACCTCTCGTAACATCCCATTATTATCTCATAGCGTGATGAATGTGCAGGTCACAGCTTGATCAACAACAACGATGATTAAATGTACGGTACAGTAGTTTCAAACGGATAATTTCAGTTCAGTTTTCAACAAGTATGAGCATATTCCCTGTCACTGAAGCATTCCTACACAATACTTTATGTCAGTAACATGGAAATATTTTAATTTTGCTAACATTAACTAACAATTCATAGGTATATTTTGTTGTTTATGTTTATATATGTATACCTACATACATTTGTAAAACAAGGAAGGTTTTTTTTATTTTTCAAATGTTAAATATATAATGTCATTTAAGTGGAGAAACGTATAAGTGCACACATGACAGACACCACTCTGAAAGAGGATATTCCAGGGTCACTGTGCTACACTACAGACCTTTAACAAGGATAGCACAGAGACGCCATCATGCCTCCTTTGAGACCAAATGCTATCATACCAGATTTGTGGCCTCACAACAATTTTAGGCAGCTCAGAATGAGGGATAAATTGCTTTGAGTCATCGGATTCCTATTAGGGAAAATGTTTGCGGAATGATTGGCAGTGATACCAGAACCACTTTTAAATGGTCAGAGAAGATGAAGGAGGAAAAAGCAATTGACGCATCAGGTCTGTTCCAAGACTAAATCTGACTGTCAACAATGTTAGCCTGTGATCGGGCCCTCCACAATGACACCCACTGCATGCCATGCTTTTAGGAGGGGAAATAAAGTAATAGCAGGAACCTGATAGTGTTTAGACGGTCAATTCAGCCATTCAGCAGATCCAGAAATTTTCTGCTTAACTGCTGAGGAAGACAGTGCTGGTCCCCCCTTTTTTTTTTTTGGAGTGTTCCGCATTTGAGTCGACGATTAAAGCAGATTCAGCTATTAAACCAGAAATTACAGGGTGATGTTCTGTTTATGTGGAATGACTCTGAGCTAATAGTCACACCGTGAAAGGAACATAAATGCACGCACACACGGCCCCAGGTTTGTTTTTGCTAGCTCCGCACATCCCCTCTCGCTTTGTCCTAGGTGAGACCTGAAAAACCTGTGTTTCATTTGCAGCTTTGACCTCGGGATCACATCATAATTTTCAAAACGAGTTCACTCCTCATTAGAGGTGAGAAAAGTGATGGAGCGACAGGGGGCAAGGAGGGAGAAACTGAGAAATAAAGATAAATGGGACATGGGGAATGGAGAGAGAGAAACAGAGAGAATGAAAGAGTGTCTCGGTTGATGTGAGCCAAATGACAGGCGTTGGGACACGAATGTGAAAACTTAATGGGGCTGGCCTCTGAAGTGGGCCTCCCCAGTAAAATGAAAAGCCTGTGGAGCTGGCTCCTGTGATGGATGAAGCGTTGTGCTTGCCGGGGCCTGACAGATTCTGGGAAAGCGCTTGAGCCGTCTCCGGTCCTGATAAAGAAATAAGAGGAGCGCCAGCGCTGCTCGTCTCGCTCCTGAGGTGACAGAGGAGCTTTAAAATGTTGTGGATTTTGCCAGCCAGACAGCCATTATCTACAAAGCTGAAGAACGATAATGCAATTTGCCTTACGACCTTCCTTTATGACAGGCAGGACCGGTACCTTTGTGTGGAAATAAACAGCTATAACTAAAAACATAAATATTATATATACACACACTTGGTCCCATTGTCTGACCCAGTGACTGTGCTGCAGACTATCGATACAGAGACCTGGGAATGAGCCCACATGTCGCTGTCTTCAATCTGGTTTCTAATTGGTACCATGTCCTCTCAGAGTGACATCACTGGAGCCGCAGTGGAGGTGATGGGGACCAGATGGTGATGAGCCACTCCTGAGCCACTCGTCTCTTCACCTCTCATCCATGTGGTTTTCTTTCTGTCCTTTGCTTATCTTATCTGTCAGATTGTTGGGGTTTATCCTCATCAACATTTTGTGAGTTTTTCACCATCAAAATTGCCGCTGGCTTCCAACAGAACTGCCGTAGACTAAATCAATGTGCCTTTCACTTCGCCTCACGCATCCCTCATATCTGCTATGATAGATCCTACAGGATCCGTTGCCGTTTCGGCTTCGTACAGTAGATGGATTGATTTGGCCGCAAAAGATTGTGCTCTGAGTTTAGTAAAGTGGCTTGCGGTGGCTGGCTGCCTTCTCCTGGAGACCTTCGACCTCTAATTAACACCCCTCCTGTCCTCTCCTTCCTCCCCCTCCATCATTTCCCATAAGTGGTCCAACTTATCCGCTGGCTGTCCGTGCGACATTCTGAGCCCCTCACACTCGCACAAACACACACAGGCGAAGAAACACATTGATTCTAAAGCTGGTGTTCATTTCAGATTCCTGTTAGGATCCATAAACCTCATTGATCTCACCATCTCCTCTGATTAGGCAATTGAGCAGAACATACCAGCGTTCAAATGTGCCTGATCAGGAGGACTTGTCCCAGAGGACCGCTGATAAGAAGACATGGAAGAAGTGAGTAAGAAAGACATGGACACAAAAGCAATTGAGGTTATAAATTAGCATTCTCTTTAGTTACTTTTCCTTCATCTGTCAAGCTTTTGTTCCTGCAAGACCAAAGCAGGCCTCAGTTCTAGCTCGAAGCCATCAGTTAAACCGGCTGAAATCCTGAATGTTATGAGATTTTATCAGCTATCAGCTAAATCAAAGGTTGTGAAAAAAGTCTCGAAATGACATTTGAATGTTTCAAGCTGTATTGTGAATGCTATAAAAATGGGTTTAAATATGCACTTAATTCACATTATGAAAGATATATATAAAGTTACACAGCTGATAGGCAAATTGATACAGCGCATCACAAAGCTTACCTGCACAGAGGAGTAGTACTGACTGAGTTGGTTAGTTACAGATAAAATAACTTTTTTCCGACTAGCTGATGCATTGTAAACTTTTACTTTATATTGTAGTACTCTTGAACTGGTGTATTTTTTGAGACGGAATTTCTTGTAGGTGGTGAAAATACGCTGGTTAATCATCTTGTCTCGGTGCAGCACAATGCACTGGTGTTTCTCAGTGGTGGGAGGCAGAGACCTTTCTACTGCAGATATTATACTTAATGGCCATTTGTACCTCATATATTTAAAAAACAACAACAACAGAACTATCCCTTTAACAGACTGACAGAGAAGCTAACATATGTGAAGCACCCAGGACTGACTTTCAAATAGTCTACATAGTTTTTTTTTGTTTTTTTGATTACATAACCTGTAAACCAAAGAACTTAAGTAGTGAGTTAATTTGCTCCTTGGTGGTTGAAGTAATGCTTTGTTACTTTGAGGCACTTATTAGCTAAACATGCTAACCAGTCCGGCTTACATCACACCGGATGAACATAGTTTGAAACATTTCTTACATTTTTCAATTTGTGTTTTGGCTTTTTATAAAAGCTGAAAAATAGGCGCCGCGCCATCCTCTGAACTCTTGAAATTCCCCGTTACTGAGCATCTGCCATACCTAGCTACAGTTACTAAGCTATGACTGCTATGCACGGGAAGAGCTTAAATGCTTAAATTAGAACAGTAAATTAGGGACAGAAAGAAAGCCACAACAGTAATGCTTGTATGTCTTCACTGACTTAAATCAGTGGATTTGTGGTGTATATATTTGTGGCGTGTTGTACTCAATGATTTCAGACCTGGAGGACAGAGCAGACGTCTGTGCCAGTGACACAGATCACATGCAATGACCTGGAACTGCTTCCAAACACAGGCCAGACCACAGACGTGGATCTAGTCATAGCAACGGAGGGAAAACCGTCCCGGCATTCCTCCTCTGTCTTTGTCAACAATGACACACCTCTGCTCCGGCGTGTCCCCTCCCTCCCCTGCTGTCTTCACAGCACTGACAGAGAGTGAAAGAGAAAAAACAGCCATGTGTCACACTGCAAAGCCAAGACATTTACACCCCAGCTTTAGTCTTGGCGATTCACCGTCTTGTGCAGTGTTTAATTCCAGCCTTTCTTGGGCTGCGTGTCTCTCTTTCTCTCTCTCGCTCTTGCTTTCTTTCTTCAGAGGGATAAAGCAGCAGTTGAAGAAGTAGCCCACCCTTGGGGTTGAAAGCTTGTATCCCATCCAACCCTGAAAGCTGTTTTCACTCAAAACATTGTCAGCGTGCCCAAACATGTCAGAGGAAGTTATTTGTAACAAGGGGGATAGGGAACTATCCTTTAGATCTGTCATCGGGCTCTGGAGGGGAAGCTCGCTGCTCGTTGGCCGCACACCTCCGCCGGCCAATCAGAAGACAGGAAAGACAAATAAATAGGAGGCGCTGTCCCTGAATGGACAGCTCACACTGGTGGTTTCATCATTCTCCTGGTGCATTGGGTGCACTGGCGACAGGGTTTCCAAGAACGTCTGTCCTTTCTATTTTTCCTTTACTTTCATCCGTCCCATTTATGACCTCTTTTAAACATGGTACATGACACATCACTTTAGTGTGGCGAACTATAATGTGCATTAGGTAATGTACAAGATAAAGCCAAAGTGCTTGTTGTTGAATTGAAAATCTGACCTTTAAGTATTATTCAATGACAGACCAGTAGCCAACACTTCACTTTGTCATTTGACTTATGACATTGCACAGACTCAGACTTTCTAGCCTCGACTTGAAAAAAACCTTGAAAAATTATTAACCATAAACCCAGCATCCAAAATGACAAATAACAATTTTGTCAAAGCATCAAAAATATGTCATAATTGAGGCAATACTGCCAATAATTTATAAGCCCCGCCCCCAAATCAGCCAAGCCAAAACAACCTGATGACATCATCAAAAAGCCACCAAAAGCTGCTGTTGCACGATCAACATAACTTCATTTGTGAAATCGGTGAAATGTCTCAACATATCAAGATGTTATGGATTAAGCTGATGAGCAGATGCAACAACAAGTTTTACTACAGAGTATGTATTACTAGATGTACACACTATCTGAGCATTTTACTCTGTGTTGTTTGTGATGGAAAGAAATCTGCGCCACGATGAGTCACTGCAGCGAGTCCAACCAGCTCTCTGGGCATAAAAACAAACTTTATTAAAAGATCACAGGCGCGGAGGCCGACAATGGGAGAAGTCATCAATCAAAGGTGGAGTATCTGTCATGGCGTGCGTAGCATGGTGGGAGGCTTGGTTGGAAAAGTATCACAGAAACTGACTCACGCTTCGCCAGATTAGTTGGTGCAATTCCCTCGCGTCTCCTCCTCCCTCGTCAGGAATGTCGCAGAAATCAGAAAATGCCTGTGGCTGATTTTAGTTAGTTGGTTTATTTAGATTTTGGATCACGGACAAAGTATCAATATGAAGATCAGGGCAAAGCAATGCAATATTGGGGCTGAAAATGCACTGGGACACCCCGGCATGCATCACAAGCACAGTCACCGAGAAATCTGCTGGCTCACACGCATGAGCTCAATCACGCACGCACGCACACAAACAGAATTACACACACATAGACACTCCACTGCAGCAAGCTGTGCCCAATCAATTGTTGTAACCATTATTCAACATATGTGGCTAATTTGTCCCTGGCAATTTCCATCATGGTTGGGTGATGGTCTACAGAGAGAGATAGAACAAAGCTGAGGCGGTCACATGACAAGTCCCGACCAAACCATCGCAGCCACAAGCACACAGGATAAATGTCAGCACTTTGACCGATCCAGCCTCCCATTCTGCTTCTCCTACCAGCACGATAAATATTAGCGACGATTATGATTGTGCTAGGGAGAGCGGCGGAGTAATGGCTGAGGCCGGGCTTGATGCTCACACACAGAGCGAGGGTTTGCCAGGTAGCAAATGTGAAATGTCTGATGTTGCACTGGAGTCATTTAACTAAATTAACCCAGTTAAATGTGCTGGAGCCTGTGGTTGGCAGAGTATAAAGAGAAGAGTCACTACCTCGTCCACACACATTTGTCAGTGCAGGCGGAGAGAGGCTGACAGACCGAGATGCATATGCGTGCACACACACATACACCCAGGCTCTGTGGGTAATAGCGGCTGCATGGGTGTTAGAGGGGCGCCACTGTGGTCGGACTGGACTGTCTGGGAGCATAAAGTGGCCTTCTCATGGTTCCCCACTAGCCTGGGTGGTCTGACTCCGCTATTGGTGTGTGTGCTGACAGGGACGGACATACATTCATCCTGCGAAGGTGAGATGAGTGAGTGTGTGTGGTGGCAAAGGGTGGCAAGACAGCCTGGGCAGTGCCCACACATGGAGCGCCACAAGTCCCACTGACCATCCTATTAAACACACACACCCAACCCCCATCCATGCGGAACAAATATTTTGACAGAGACGGGTAGACGGCGGGGCGTCTCCGCTCTCTAACTGGGTTACCTCTGGTGTTAGGCTGGGCTCAGCACAGGATGGCCTCGGTGTGCCCAAACAGGACCTGAGGAAACCTCAGCCACTTTTAGAGTCAATCAGCCCCCCCACCCCCTCAGTCCCACCCCAACGACTCTGGAGGCAAACGCTAACACTGAACCATCAGACGGCGGAGCGAGGAGGACAGCAGATTCCTTGGGTTTCTAAGTTGTGGCCAAAAGGAAAAAAATAAACATTTTCTCCTTCCAGTGACATTTCAACAGGCAGATATACTGCCTGTCGCCTTTCCAGTTACATTGAAAAAAAGTGTCATTCTCTCTCCCTCTCTCTAGCTCTCGCTCTCTGTGGTAAAAAGTGCCAGGCTATTTTGGTTTCCCAAAATATTTTCTAAGGTCTGAAGAGCTGCTTTTATATATCTGTCGCCCTTGCTGTTTGAAAGTTGGAGTATCAGCTGAAAAGGACCATTCACTGGCCAGAATCAAAGTGTTTTGACCATGTTAAATGGTCCTCTATTGAGCAGGAAGGCCACCTCAGTCCACACAGCTAAATTATAGCCCCACAACACAGAGTGTCCGTTACCTCAGACACTGGCGGTCATGCATAAACACGAGCTGTTTCAACAGTACAACAAACCTGCTGTCGCTTTAAGCAGCTTCCCTGATTTCCTTCGACCATTCTCTACAGTGACTCAGCGTTTCAGACAATCGCTTCTTTCCATTTGATGCCGTTTTTTCCATGACGTTACTTTTTTTTTTTTATCCCACAACCTTTATCTGACATTTATCTCATTTATCTGTGGTTACTGGTTAATTTTACAGAAACAATGCTTGAAAAATAATGATGTGGCTAACATGTAAAACCGTTGATACTAGTTCCATCAAGTCTAATTGTCACTAGTTTAAGTGCTACTTTAGTTGCCATTAACTCCTGACCGAGCGCTCATGGCTCTTTAGCAGTCAAATGCTCACTGTGTTGGTGAGCTGCTTACTTGTCTGTCTGCCATTTGGCATACAGTGAGTTCATTTGTGCTTTTTTGCTGTGGCTGGAAACAACACAAATAAGAGTGGCGACACTGAACCAAAACATTAAAGCTGTGGGCAGTCAAACCAAAACAGTAGGATGAAAGATACTAAATGCTCCATAGAGCCGAGGAGCACTGTGGGGTTTGGTGATAACCTCCATCAAAATGAACAAACCCTGCCACATCAGACATTTAAATCATTATTGTGTACAAATGTTGATGCGTGCAGCTTTATGGAGGGTCTGTGTATTCAGTCAGCAGCTAGCGACGGTTGAAAATGACGTATGTGATACATTTATGAACCAGTCAGACAAGTACGTTTATTTTTCCGAGGTAATGTTCAACCTGACTGTTGACAAGAAGCATTGTTGTTTACATGTTATTCATCTGCCTCTTCTATGAATGCAGGCAGAGTTAAGGGAGCAGCATTTATTATTGATCAGGCTATTTCCAAATGTCCTTATTGAGTACGTAATAAACAGTCGCACATAGACAGTTGGTGCATTAGTGTCAGCAGAAGCACAAGGCAAACAGCACAGACCTATCAGTCACCATCACTCCTGATGTGACGAGACTGATTATAGGTTATTAAGCTGTATTGATTACTGCCAGGGGGAGCTAAGTGTGTGAGGGAGAGACGGTTGAAGTGTATATGGAAAGACTTTTACAGCTCCCTGCACTGTAGTACACTGTGCTATTGTAAAGCAGACTATTGAACAGTTTAAGGGAGTCTACATGCTTACAGCACATTACCCTTAAACCAGCTTTGCAACGTATAGTTTCGCTGTGTGTTTTCTCTCTGGGTCTACGTCGAGGAAGTCATATTCATCATCAGATTCCATCAGTGGTTTTGAGCTTTTATCATTGCAATAATTATGGCTGTCCATTTATTGAATAAACTTTTGAAGTGGTAGCACTTTGAGAAGCCAGAGCCACCCCAAACACACCACTTTTGGGGCCAGAGCGAACAGCTTACAGGCTTTGGAAGCCATGTGGGTAACCTACCCTGTACCACTCTGTCCACACACACACACACACACACACACACACACTCACAAACACATACACACACACACACAAGCACCATTCTCTCCTCCAAACCAATCATTATACCCATCCTGCCCACAGCTTGAGAGTCCTCAGGTCCACAGAACATACTTAGTTGTGGTTGAAGAAGCACTTACATCCACTCAGCACTCTGCCATTCCCTGCCCAAGATGATGCCGTTCTGGTGGGGGAAGATCTTCTTTTACGAACTTCCTGCGATCATCCATCAGCTTGCTAAAAAGAAATGGATGGATATGGTGGCCACAGTCTCTAACCTCAAGAAAAGCCTAATGCAAGGGGCTTTTCTCTTTTCTCCTTGCAGCTCCTTGGGCACTGTTGCATAAGGAGAGATGCCATCAATTATTAAAATTCCATTGGGTTTAATATTTAATGGTGGCGACATGTAATTTACACTTAGGCTCAAGAAATCACGGGGTACAGACCAAAATAAACAAGTGTATGTTCCAAAGAGTGCAGGGGCTGTTATATGAATCCCATCCGGTGAGCTCTGATTTCACTCATAATCTGCACAGTAAAGCAGCAACTCTGTGCTTGATTTGATTCATATTGGAAAAGTTTGGAACCACCAGATTTTAATGCACCATTTATCAATGTGAACCAAATCAATGAAATTAAAAGAAAGAAGAAAAAGGTTTTACTCTTCAGAGAAGTTGAAACCCCGAAGGGTGGAATATTTGCTCATTTTATACAATACTGCTTTTGATGAAACTCTTATGTATGGACTACTATTTTAATACCACATAGCTCAAAGAAAAATGTACCTCTGAACTAAAAATGTTGTAATTTATATATAATATCAGCCAGTAGCATGTGGCATGGCACCAAAACAAAGATGCTCCAGACCAGAATTTATTCACATCTCTGCATCTACTGCATCATACATAAAACTAGGCCTATATTGCCTGGTTGCGTAATACCAAATGTCCATTATTGCACCTCCAGCTTTCAATCGTCCTACTTATCCAGACCAGAGAAAAACTGCCTGTCCCAGAGCAGTGGCATCAGCCAACAAGACTTCAGCACAGTGCAGAAACTCCCGTCTGCTCACTTTTCATTAAAATGTCCCTGTTTGCCAGTGACTCAGCTGGACTGAGCTGGAGCAGTAACCAGGGATTTAAATGAGGTGGTGAACTTTGAGTTAACACCTTTTAGGGTTACAGATGATGTGAACATGTGTTGTGAATTTGGGTGAGCTACATATTGCCATAGGAGCGGCAGAGTGACCTCTGACATGTGTAACACCTCCTAATTTGTCCTAAGGAGAAGTTAACGAGGCCTACTGGGGAGCAGGTCATTAAAGTCCAGGGCAGTGGAAGCCTCGCTGACAGAGACAAGGAGCCTGTGTTTACATACGTGATGAATCTGCAGAGTCTTTTTAAAAAGACATTCATGGGGAAATTTATGTTTTCAAAATGAGTTTAATTCTGTGAGGAAAATGTGACATGTGCGTTGTGTTATGGAGTGAAAATCTAATGTACATGGACAAGATGGAATTGAAACTTTGATATGGTATGAATGTAAACTATAAAAAACTACCAGGGACTTGCAAGTATTCACTGCCATTTACTGCGTTCTACTACACATTTTCAGTAATTAAGTGCTGCTGCTATTGGAAAACCTGTATTAGGCTGCTGTGGTAGAAGTATTAAGATGATTTCATTAAGTGAAAGTAACAATACCACAGTCTAATCATATACCTCAAAGACAAAGTGGTGTGGAAGTATATAGTAGAGTCAAATGGAAACGTTCAGGTAAAGTACTAATTACCTATGCCTGAGTAAAGCTGTCTGGCTGCATTCTGTGAGGCTATAAATATACCTTTAATGACACAACGAGGACATCAAAGTGTCAACACAGGTGTGGTCTGAAAGATAATTTGCCAATTTGTATCCCATCATTCTTAGGGTGTGTCTCTTTCAAATGATGTCTCAGACTACAGGAGAGTCTCTCGGTTGGGAAACGCAACCTGTTGTGCTGGTGGCAGTGGCCAAATGCTCAACTAAATGATACTTAACTACTTCACTCGGGCATATATACACGGTACACCCAAGTGTACTGTGTATTTTGCATTCTTGCATAGGTGTGTGTGGTTATGTGGCGGTGGTAGTGAGGTGAAGTTGGAGTTTTGAGGTCACTTCAGAGGCGGCTGTCAAAGGTTAAGGATGAAAAGAAATGCAGTTATTATTTTCAGTTATTTTTATCAGATAAAAAGGTGAAAAATACGGAGGAGAATTTACTACTAGAAACTCACATGTCCGACCATCCGTTAGGTCTTCAACGATCATACGACTTTTCCTGAAGTTCACCTCTTATGCACCCAAAGCAGTGAAACCACACCATATGCTTCCAGGGCAGTGTGCTTACCACTGATAAACATTCCTCACACTGTGGTGGAAACAGATTTTTTTTTAAAGCAGCTGTGTGTGCCTTTGTCAGCCAGGAGCCCTTGACTACGACCGAGGTGGAATGCATGTAAAGCTGCGTGGCTCTGAAGAGCCCCTTGTAGCTGCTACACCACTGGAGGGCACTGCTCCGTCTGCCTTCACACAGACTGCTCTTTGTTTGGAGATGCTTCTGCCACTAACACAGGGTATCTAGAAGATTAATAGGGACAAGGTGAGTATATGTGTGTGTGTATATATATACTGTATATATATACACAAACACACACACATTCAATATATGTAGGCTATACATATCTATGTTAAATATTTTCCACATTGTGTAAGTTGCAAGTGTCTCATTTTTGTTTTTTGCAACGCTTCAGGAAATAGGGTCTTTGTGCTATTTATGGCATCAAGATTAGAGATCAATGCAGACTCCTTTCATCTACAGTAGCACAGAGTTTAGTGTTTTATTTCCACTGTGTTTGATGCTAAAAACAAATTTAGCATCGATTTATACAACTGCAAATACGCTGCATCTGAGATAAGGAGAACTACTAAATATAGTCGAATGAGAAGTGTTTATTATTATCAATGATAAGGATAAAGGCTGTTTCTGTGGTGTGAAGTACTTTGCTCACTAAAATGAAAAACAACAACACACAAATGCCACACAGCATGAGACCTTCTCTACCGCAAAGCTCGCAGCCATGTTTTCTGTTTCCTTTTTTTTTCCCCCCCTTCCAGAGCAAACTGCAGGAGGGTTGCCTACGTTGGAATGCTACCGGGTTTGAGTTGTTTCAAATGAAATAGCTTGGCCTCAACACCTCCGCCCCCTCTAGCCACAGTGTCACAAACACTTACATCCTTGATGAAGGAAAAAGAAAGAAAAAAAAAAGCACAGCGTGCAACGACGGTTGGCAGCGATAAAGTGCAAAAAAAATGGGGCAGCTGCAGAGCCAGAGCAGATCTGCTGAGTCAGGCTTTTAGGCTTTAATGCTACAAGTGCTACTGTGGGGGGACTCGTGTTTGCTGGAAAAGAATTGTCGAGCGGGTTAGATAGAAAAGAAGCGGTGGTTAATAATTGCAGAAAATGACAGGATAGTTGTGGAAATACAGTGTTTGAAATGTGTGTAATGTAGGTTGAAAGTCAGTGGTGAAAATTGGAGAAGAGTTGGCATACAGAGTGATAAATAAAATGATGAATATGAGCACAAACTCTAAAGAAAAGGCTAGAGGAAAAGTTGGAAAATCCATCAGACCCAGTAGTATTCTGCATGACTGATAGACCTTAATCAGAGGATATGATACAACGATGAGGCTCCAAACCACTGGCAGCCCCATGCGCCTGGCCATGCGCAGTGCTGGAACCGACGCCTGCAGAAGCTCTGGCTTTATTGGAGGTGGGCAGACGTTCAAGTTTTTCTTTGACGCTCCACCCCGCAAGCCGCTTTTATGGGCCTGTTTACTAGCATGGGCTTCCAGAGATCTTTATCCAGTGTGCCTTTGATTTGCCAGAGCTCTCATCCCACATCCCATATGCAGCGGCAGAGACACGGGCCTTTCAAGACGCACAAATAGAAATCTGGCAGTCATTTCACAGTCAGAACATTTTTTTTTGTTTCTCCCCTCTCTGCTCACCCCCTTCATTTTAATCCTTTATACCACCCCCCCTCCCTCTGTTTCTCCACATCTTCAGATATAATTATGGGGGCTCTTTGCAGATGTTCCTCCTCTTCCCTCTTCCAGATTTGAGGAGATGAGTAGAAATGTGATGTTGCTCTGACACTGGGGACATGAGCATTAATTCTCAACTGTAGCCACATTGTTAACAGAACATGCCTCTCTCTGATTAACTCCAAATAAATAGTAAATAATAAATATAGAGACTCAACACTGTGTGCAGGCAGCAGCAGGATGTGACAGCAGCCACAGCTAAATGTTAATTTCATTTCTTCCCTGTGACAACTGCTGTATTACAAAGGGTTCAGCAAACACGGAGCAGCTGGAGTGGCTGCCGGGGCCTCTACTGTACAATGTAGGTGGTCACCATCGTACTGTGAGACACACAAACACAGTAATGAGGCAGTTCTTGTTAATTCTGCTTAAATAAGACACATCTTTGAACTTTTCAAAGCAAGGAGATATCAACAGAGAAAGCGGTAGGAAACCACTTCCGTCAACCCAGACCAAAACAACAAAAAGGGACCCATCTCCAGCCAGAGGGGGGGAAAAAACATCAAATAAGTAAAATATAGGCTACAAAAAGTAAAGTCAATACACACACTGCATATAGCTGTGGTCTAAGGAGCAGTGGACAAGGGTGCAATTATCCTGCTTTGACACAAAAACACACAAGCTGTAACATTTACCCATTGTTAACACCGGCCTCTGCGGGTTTGTCTATAGAGCAGCAAGTCGAGCCAAACACAGCTCCTCCCACGTGAGAGAAGGAACCAGACCTGACCACACGAGGCCAGAACCGGCCACAACCACCTCGTCACATGACCAAGGTCAACAGGAAGTTTCCGAACGGGAGGAATAACAGAGCGTTCGGCAGGTTTAGGACACCAGTGAGTGAGCCTTCCTCTCCCATTCCCACTCTTATTTCATTTGCCATTCATCAAAGTGCCAGAGGCAGCGGTCTACGTCCCCGCTCGTCAGACAGGCAATCCTCAGGTGTGCCTACTCAGCGACTTGGTGACAGCCAACCTAGAAGGTGCCAGTTTGAAGCGTACAATGGAGAAAATAGAAAATCATGGCCCCCACCTGCAAGTAGGAAGTAAGGGAGTGAGTCTGGGCAAGAACACCTCTCTGTGGAGTAATTCATGAACTGCCACAGTCTGGCTGAGAAGTGTGATTTGGCTGGAAAGCGGGTGAAGGGGGGGGTTCTGCATGGCAGACAGAGGCAGGAAGCTCTGACTGAGGGAGAAGGGGTCAGAAAGGGTCTATATAACGGTTTCCGACAGAGAGAGGGAGGTAGAGAGAGCAAAGTTTAACTGAAACACTGAGCCCCTCGCTCGTAATACTCCTGTGGTTTCCTTCCTCAGTTCCTCGGCCCCAAACCCCCATGCAGACTGACTCCCTTTTACTGGTGCTGCCTTCGCTTTAAAACCGTCCTCTCTTTCTCCTTCAATCTTTTTTTTTCTTCTTTCTTTTACTTTTGTGGTATAAAAAAAAAGATGATGCTTATTTGAGTCTGGCTGTGGCCCTGGCTCTGCTCCATGGGAGGAGATGTGGTTTCTCCAGCTGCCGTGAATCCTGCAATGAGGCTCTGCGCATGAGGCCATGCTTAATTTGAATGGTCGAGGCTACTATATGATACACCCCCACCACCACTAACATCTATCTCAATACTCTCTATCGCTCCATCGTCTCTGTGTTATAGCTCTAAACTCTGCCGTCTTTGTTGAGGGGCTCTCGGCTTCTTCTTCACTTCTTCTTTGTCTTTTCTCTGCTCCAACACCTTGATGTTGCACAGAATCAGTGTTTAGACCTAAATACAAAATGATATGGAAAGTGTTCTGGGTATTACATTTGTAAAACAGGAGGGTATTATTTCTAAATGGAGTACCAGTCTCTACATTAAACTAATAGTGTGTTGCATTATGGGTTGTTTGAAGCCTTAAAGCAAACGGTTTAGCCTTTTGGAAAATACACTTAGTGACTTTCTGGCAGAGAGTTCAATGTTGATAGATGATGACACCTCTCTCTTATCTGCACAGTAAACAGTTACATCTCAGCTCAGACTGTAAATGGGGAAAACAGACAGCCTGGCTCAGTTCTGTTGTGGCTCGCCCTTCTACCCACACCTCTTCTGATTCATCTTTACCAAAACTGGATTATAATATATGCCATTATTCAAGGGGTTAATTTCCTGCACTATTTCTGGATTCCCAGCACTTGCCAGACACGCAGACTTAAAGTATTACTAAGCCAAGTTAAGCCTACAGGTAATGTGTTTTGCTGCCATGATAAAATAACTTCCTGTCAAGTGCAAAGGACTGGAAAGCGTCTCCTGAAACAGAATAGGGACTAAATCATCTCTCACACAAACAAGACTTAGAGTTGTCATAGAAAGTCACGATGATATGCTCCAAGTCTAAAAAAAAATACTAGATCCTGGTCACATTCAAAACGCTGACAGGAACTTGAGACTGATAAACAGGATGAATTAGCTGCACTTGGACAAACTACACAAGTGTGGGATTTATATCATGCTCTAATGGATGTATTTCATGTTTTTATTTCACCAGAGAAAAGCGACGTGGATCATCTTATCCTTGGACTAATACCGTCTCGAGGGAACCCTTCCCGACAGGAGTAGTCTGAGGTCGTTTTATATTCTGCCAATGCAGTAATTTAGCTTTGAGTCAAACTCAAAGTATAACTTAACTAAATGACACTATGAATACCTAGAGACCGAGCACAACCTATTAGCGAAGAAAAACTGCAGACACTGCCATGTCCAAATATGAGTCACATTTACATCTCCCATACTAAACACTGCCTACTGTGCTGATCAAAACATTACATAAGACTGGTGTGGTGGTAGGTTAGGAAGTCTGGCCGGGATCCAGAGGCTTTCTAGAGGCCCTGGCTTCTCTCTGTACATTAGCCAGGATATTAAAGGAAATGCAGGCCGCCACAGGCTCCACTGCTGTGGTTTGCCATCAGCCGGAGCAAATCTTTGTGTGTTCCAGTGGCACACTCTCGGCCCAGTCTTGACATGAGGAGGGCCGTGTGTGTGTGTGTGTGTTGTGGGGAGAGTGGGGGAGTCGGTAGGACAACGGCATGACCACTGTGTTCCATTCTGTGTGGCCTGTCAGCAGCCGGTCGCTATAGTAATACACACTCATTACACATAATAGTCACGGAGACAAAGCGGCAGATGTAAAAGAGCCACACACACTCATGCATGTGCACACACTCACACACACTGTCATGAGCAGACATTCCACGTGGGCCCCTGTGTGTTCACGGGTCATTAGCATAGCTGTAGTGTGAGCTAATCGGCTGTGGCAGTGTTTTGCCGGGGACTGGCTGGGTGGGACAGGTAACATTCAATTACGGCCCAGCCTGGACGGCGAGGGGGAAGACATGAAGACAGCGGCGTTGCGTTACAACACAAACACACGACACACTCCACAGGAGCATGGAGAGAGAGTGGATGTTATGGGAGCCTCCCAGAACTCTGGAGTCAGAGCAGAAACGCTTCCCACCTCATCGCTGCACTGTTTTATTTCAACGAATACCACCCAGTGTGTGTGTATGTGTGTGCGCACGCGAGAGAAACGTGAACGCACGTCGACATTTACACATGACTCAATGTATATGTGTGAGTGTTCATATTTAATAGCTGAATATGTATGTGTGTGCGTGTCTGTGTGGGATTGTCTCTTAATATAGTTAAGCTGTGAAAAACCCCAAAGTCTTTGGCGAGGCCTCACACACACTTTTTCTCCTTCCTCCCTCTCACCAGAACCATTTATCAGAGCAGAACAGGGGCAGCTTGCGTGTCATAAGCCTCTTTGGAGCCACAAACAAATCAAGCAGGGCTCTCCATCAAATGAACTCCCCACTCGACTGGCGGTTACATAAAGGTTTACTCACTCGCTGTGTAAGAGCATGTTTCAGTGGGAATGGCTTCTGATTGAATACATCCATACGTAGCAGCACGGGGAAGAAAAATGGCTGAGACTTATATGGTGTGTGTGTGTGTGTGTAGGAAAGGGGGGAGGGGTGTTGTCAAACTTTTTCTAATTTTACGCAAGTATTCAGAGATTTATATGCATGGCTGTCTCCTTTATTTCAGCACAGGTGTAGGAAGGAACCCTGCCAAGCTGAGTTGGAAACTATTATGGCTGTAATGTAACATTCAACACAGTCACAGGATTGAGATACAGTACATATTGAACCTTAAAGGGATAGTTCAACATTTTTGGCAAATTGTTGAACTATCGTTAATTAATTGTCGTTACCTTTAATTGTCGATGCAAGCTATTTTTAGAACGGTGGAGCAGAGCCGTGAGCTGCTCAGAGCTATGCTATAGAGGCTAATGGTTTCCCTCATCAAACTCATCAAAAACACAATCAAACAACTCCAAAATGCTCTTGTGGACAAGTTGTGACCTGCACATTCACCACGCGATGAGATAATAACGGAACGTTACAAGACAGAGTTGTTTTTGAGGTAAATTCATGCAATGCTGAGTTTTTCAGCAAGCAGTCTCTGCATTGGCCTCGAAAACAACTGCGATACTTAAAAGGTGCAATAAATAATACTTTGCTGTACTATGCTGATACATTTTCAATTGCGAAAACCAATAAATAAAGTGAGTGAATGCTATTTCCGCACCATGTCGTGCTGATTAGCTCATAAAGTTAATCAGTGAGTTTTTTGAGAAATATTTCTACATCATAATAAGCATGTCTTCACAGGAAATGTGTGTCGCAAGTGTACAGTTTATACCATGACTCATCATTACTGTGTTTGTAGGAATGTGTCTCTGCACAACCAGACTCTCAAACAGACACCGCCATGGTGACACAACAATACTCCAGACAGACAGTGTGCGCCACAGTGCTGGGATCAAATGTGGAATGCTTTCATCCCCGTTATTGTAGTTTGAGTTTCACAATAAATATCTTTTTGAGGGACCTTAAAGAAACCAGTCCAAGATGAAACTCACATTTCCTTTGTTAAGCTAAGTCTAAAGAGTTTTTTGAACGCTCTGACTAATGATCCATCGGATCAGTCGTTGCCCAGATACTGTACAGGCCTTGGGCATCACCACAGTGGTCAGATATGTTTCCTTTTGGACCAGAAAATAACTAATCGATATCATCACCCTTCACCCTGCACTCTTGCCAACCCAGACCAAGCTACTCTCTGCATTGAACAGGAGATGTCTTTGTTGTGCAATGACCCCCCTCTCCCTCCAACAGCATGGTCAATGCTGACCGTGACCACACCGGCCACGAGAAGGAACCATTCACAATCTGGAGGTCCGCCGCCTTGACAAAAGCTCAGGTCAGAGCAAAATTTGAAAACAGACGGAGCACAGGGTTGAGCCTTCTGCTCTGTGGTTGAGCTGCAGCTGGGGCGGACACTCTCGAAACTTGACCTTCACCTCTGGACCTGACCGTGGCTTTGGAGGATAGAGAGGGGGTCGTGCCCCACAGTGACTCCTGCGACTCTATTGGTAATGGCATTGATTACTGCTCCTTGACGCCATGGTTTTTGTGACCGTGTGTGTATTAGGACGGATGGCACCGTGTGTGAGCGTTGCTAATAGACGGATGGTCTTAAAATATGGGGACAAGATGGATGTTGTATGGCTCTGTTGAGTATTTTGAATGATTCATGTCGATGACAAACACTCGCTACCTCTCAGCAAAAAATGCAAAGTATACTGTCCCTTTGGTCCCTGCACCATCTCTGCTCCATCTCCCCCTCCTCCCTTGTGGAGGACGAAGGGGCTTTTAGGGCCCTGATGAGGCTGCAGTCAGAATTATGGGGTGAGGAGTCGTCTCCATTTCATCTCAATTACTGCTGTCATTAAAGCAAAGAGGACTTTGAAGAGGAGGTCGTCCAGAGTGACAGCGACAGGACGCTGATACTTTGGGTATTACCACAGAATAGATAGATCTAAAGAAAAGCTTCCGAAATTATAAAATGCAAAGCAACAAATATTTTTTTTAAATTATAAATTATATATTAGTTGTCATCTCCGCAGTTATCACCAACAATTAACGCTTCATCATTAGCTACAGTAGAACACTAAAAGCCCAGTCCTCATTGACGTTAATCAACACAGAATGGTGTGACTATAAAGGAACAGTGTGTAAGTGTTTGTCTGAACGATAGGCTGTAATTTGAAATGAAGTGTATACTCATACATACAGGGCCTGGTCTCACAGGGCCACTAGTGAACATTAGAGAGAGAGGCCTGCAATTCACACTACACATGAATATTTAAGGACACACTGGGACTCTTCCATTTAACATCCCAGAGGGGGTGAGGCAGACCCCCATATCCTCACTCCTGCCTCATTCCACTTTCTCCTAACTCTGACCTCCGTCACCTCGTTGCACTTCCCCTTCCCTCGCTGCCCTGCACTCACTCGCTCTTTTGTTCTTTCTTCTACACCTCCCTCGCTATTGAAATTCTGGTTTTCCTTATCCTCATGTCTCACACTCGCCCGCTGTCTCTTCTGTCTGTGGTTCCTCAGAGCTCAGGAGCCACTGAGGCAGATGAAGGGATGAGCACTTGTCCCCCCCACCCCCACCCCCCTCCACCCTGCCCGACCAGCAGGCTGCCAGTGCGTGGAGGAGATTGAGATGCGGCTGACGATGCGGCAGCTGGTTCTTCTTTGGGCCTAATCACTCCCAGAGAGCCGACCGTGGTTTGATTTGGTTTTTTACAGCCCGGCCTTATTTTTCACATCAGTGATGTGAATGCCCCCTCAAACCCTCCCCCTACACTTTTGATCAAATTTGCACCATATGCCTTTGAAGGGAGATGAGCCGACTGGCGGGCGTGCTTCTCTTTAACTCCCCTTCCCGGTGCAAGTGGTTTGATCAGGCCCCAGCCCTGATGGGGGCAAGCTCTCCAATCCTGAGACAGTATTATGTTCCCAAAATTGCCTGACTGAAGATAATGAAGGCCTATGATTTTTTTTTTTTTTTTTGGAGCTGGGCTTGAATCAAGAAAAAGGAGGAGACAGGGACTTGACTAAGGACGTGCTCACTAGACCGTTACTACCAAATCAACTTCCAGAGGTAGGAACAAGCAGATATGAACATCAAAAGGAAGGCCACATACATCTAATCACCTCTAGGTTGAAGTCTGTCCTTCTACACTTTCAGTTCCCCCCTCACTGCTGCAGCCAATAGGATTAAAAGAGTTTTATTTCACCTTGAATTACCACTGTGCGTACCATGCAGTGTAATCCATATTGAAAGACTTCTGGGAAGAGTTTGGCCAAATGGGGAAAAGAAAAGAAGGAGGGGAGGATGGCAGACTGATTGCTGAAATGAATGCCGCGTTGCCCCCATATCTTTGTCTCAATGAAATCCTTCCCTCCTTCAGAAGGAGAGCCAATCAATGCCCTTATCAACTGTCTCATCAGGCCGACCGGCCAAATTAGCCCCTGGCAATTCACAGAGTGACGCATAGTTTTTTGTAATCAGGGGGAAATCAACATCTAAGAAACGAGAGTATCCACTGGAAAAACAGTGAGTACAACAGTTAACTAGAGAAATGACCAGTGACAGAAACAGATGAGGAAGATGATAAAAGTCCAAGACACAACACATCCTGAAGTGCACACAGGTACTGGGAGACCCCGAGGCAGCCCATGTGGTGGAGGAAACAAAAAGCAGATGCATTTACACGTGAGTCTGTAACGACTGACGTGACTAAAATAATCAAAGAAGCAGACAGCCAATAAAATGGCATCTCACTTCATAATCCACACAGTTAGATCACATAGAGACACATACTGTCTTTATACTAAATGTGTTAACATGTGTCAGAGACCAATAAAATGACAATAAAACAATCACTGAGTGAGAATGATGCGGCAAAGCGAGTGTATTTTATTCCACCCATGCTGACATTTTTCCTAATGCTGAAAACTACTTAAAAAGGTCAACTGTAATAGCATGTCTATTCTTCTCCTCCCCCTCCTCCTCCCTCCCGTCGTCAGTGGCACCCAGGATCTGGTTCCGCTTCTCCACTGGCTGTCACAGAGGTTTCCGAACAGCTGTGGAGATTTAACGGCTGGAAAACAATAGCTCGTGTCTTTTCTTCTGCTCGCAGACACAAACGTCTCTTGGCTCGAGTCCCTGCTTAAGTGGTAAGTGAAGAGTTAAGAGACTGGGGGGAAAATCAGTCCTCAATTACTCAGTTCAAACAGCAGCAACCAGAGGAGGGATAATTCTGTAAAGTTGTTCTCTCCCTTGTTCCTAGAGATGAAATCAATAGGTATGTGTAGTTGCTGTGTGTTTTTAACGTGAGCGTGTGTTTCTATCCGTGAAGAACATGCTCCCGGTCCGACCATGTGGAAGTGTAGTTAAACATCAGCTAACATGCTAGCTGGCTGTTGTGACTGCAGCGGGGGCTGGGAATCATTAATGAACAGTAATGAACAGCGCAGAGACATACTGTAACAGATGATGAGCGTGTGCATGTGTGTGTGTGTGTATGTGCGTGCACGGAAAGCATCTTCGACATGCTGCGTGCAGTGTGCCTATCAGCAGGCCATCACTATTGATTTATTAATGCTAGAGAATGCTGCTGCGCTAATTGAATTGAGATCCAGGAAGTCAGTTAATGTAGCTGACAGCGATACAGGAATTTAATCTCCCCAGTGCACAGAATTATGACTCTTCCCTATCTGCGCTGTCAGAGGGATAAATAGTAAATCAATCTTTTCTACAATGGGCCCCACTCAGAGCCGGGGCAGGACGGATCGTAACAACCTCTCTCCGTCTTAAACCATCAACAATCGCTGCTCGAAGCTGTTCAGTTGGTTCATTGTCTCATCGCTCCGGAGATAAATCAAAGTTGTGGAAAAGGGCCGCAGTCTGGGGCAGATGTAGGATTCAAACCCCATAATCATAAAACCTGTCATTAGGAAAAGACAATGCACTCACTATGGCCAAATCGCTTGTAACCCAATAGTTTATAGTCACCTACATTGTCCAAGTCAAGGCAATCACTCTTATGCTACACACTTCAAAATCCACTTCCTGAAGTCTAGCCCCGTCCAGCTGGTACCGCGCCATTGCTCCCCACCAGTGTGTGCCCTTGAGAGAGTCTGCCGACATCAGCGTTTCTATGCGTAAGACCACCACCACTACAACGACCACTACAACTTCTTAGAATATCATAACCGCTGCCGCAAAGGGGCTCCAACATAAAGTCATTCACACAGACCCGGTTTAATGTATATGTGTTTGTACAGCTGCTATTTAGCTGCTGCCTGAAGGTAAAGGAGAGCTGTATGCCGCGGGCTCTGACAGCACTGTGAGGAGGACTGTCCAGAGGAGCAAAAGTACAGATGCTGGCAGGCGAGCCAGGCAGAGGCCTGAGGCCAAACCACTACAGTGTACTCAAAGGCACCACCACCCAGCCGGCCAAGGTGTGTGGGCTTGCTGGCTGAGAACCGATGACCCTGGATAGTCTGCATGTAGATGTGCACGCACTGCATAAAGCGCACAGTACATGTGAACAAGAGCTAACAGAAGCAAGTGGACCATACTGATCATATAGTACATGGCTCACAAAAAATCATAACCTAGTGTGGACACATATAGCCTTCCCAATGAGAAGGTGCAATATAGGACCAAGAAACAGAGATATAAACAGAGAGAAGACAGAATGAGGGGATGAATATATAATACATTTATATAGACTAACTGGCCAAGTGAGGGTTGAAAAGAAAAACAATTTTTTTGCTCTCTGTTTCTCTTTTCAGTGGTTAATGGATACATGAGTTATATACAGCACTTATTTTAGTCCCTTTAATCATGAGTTTTTATCGCATGTTCTGCCAAGACCTTCCACCAGTTACTGGTGGCGCCTGCCAAGAGAAATGAATGAAAATGTAGAGAAACCAAATATTGTGGAGCCATGGCTCAGAAGTCAAAACCCATCTTTTTCTTCCCTTTGAAGAGCTAAGCTGTAAAAGAAACACCTAACTGGGACCAGGTATTGTGCTCACAGAGTGTGGACGACAGACATGGAAAACACTTTAATCGGGTTTAGTGATATGAGAAGAATTTATGTGGTTAATATTACCTGGCTAAAGCTTGTGCAACATAAGCTCATATAAGCTATGCAAAGACAAAACAAACGGCCGTGTCAGCGTTTTCAACTTATGTGGCTTAAGAACAGAAGAGACAACATCATTAATCATTTTACGACATGCCTTGAGCTGCAAGAAAAAAGAGTCTGCAGACACATCTACAAATCATAGAGCAGCGCCGCTCGGCAAAGTCCTCAAAAACTGGTTCAACGTTCGACTAAGTGAAAAAACACCCAGTTCAGGACACTAAACGTCCCCAGAGATCAAATCCACTACAATAATCGGAGGTGTTGACCGTTCTCCTCATGCATCTTAATGGATGGAAAGCCTGCAGACCAGAGTGTCTCTGGTCAGGTTTGATCCATCGGCCGCTGCATTAGATGGGGCCAGGGCTGTGGCCGCCGGAGCTCTCAGGCCTGGAGAGTAGTACTTAATGCTCGGGGGGAGTGGAGGACCTTCCTGCCCACAACGTCCTACCCCATGCCCCCTGGAAAACCACAGCTGACCACCGGGGCGCTGGGAAATGAAACCGAGGAAACCACGGGCCAGGCGAGAGCAGCACACCAGCCGACACCGAGGCGGAAAAAACAAAGAGTCGGGCCTTTTGGCGGCTTGGTGGTTGGCGCTGATGGAGGTATTAAGATATTAATTGCTTTTTGACATGATTTTGTTAAGGGAGGAGGGCAAGCCTGCGGCTTCTCACACAACAGCCAGTATAATGGTGGAGAGGCCTGACGGGGCAGAAAAGACCTGGCTTGGTACTCCATGCACAAAGGGAGAGATGTCGGACAGGGAACCTGTTTTTATCAACGCTGCCTCAAAAATGAGGGTTCTTATGGCAATTATTATACAGATCATAAAAGTACAGATATTATAAGGGATTTAGGAGGTCATTGTACTTTGATTTTACACAACTTCATTCTACAACTCTAATTAAATGCTGAAATTAATAAGTAATAAAATGCAATACCAAAACATGTGCCACTCATTAAAGGAGTTGATCAGTATTTTGGGAAATACAAAGACTGGAAACAGGGGGAAAGCCAATGTGGTGCTCTCCAAAAGCCTGGCTAACTGTTTCCCACTACAGTACTTCCAGTCTTTATGCTGAGCTATAGGCCAACCACCTCCCCTGCCTCATAACTAGTGCACAGATATGGGACTAGTGTAAATTCTGATTCATTTTAACACCAAGAAATCAAATGTCACCAGAGCACCTACTGCCCACTGTGTCACGGTTTGTCCCTCGTCCCCTGTTCAGTGTCCTGCTTGACATGATCTGATGTGTCTCGTTCCTTTGTGAGTGAGACAGATAGATAGAATGATCCCCAAGGGGAAACTACTTTGCCACCAGTAAAAACACATACATCCACTTAACACACAATACAAGAACCTCAGTGTGTTCCTCTGTCTGTTGTCCTAGCCCTGTGTTTTGTGCCCATGTTCCTGCTTATGAGTGAGTTCATGTGTTTTTTCAAACAAATCCTTAGTTTCCACCGTACCTGTTCTCGCCTGCTGTCGGCTTTCTCCCGTCAAACCGACACCTGACACTGTGCCTGTTGCATTAGTGTCAATAACACAAACAGACTATTTGTCTCCACTCAAAGTCAAAACTAATTGTGTCTACAAAGTCACAATGAACGAGCAGACAGCGCCTTGAGGGCTAAATGCGTCTCCCATTGTTGACTGGGCTAACCCCACTGGAGGTGGTAGTGCGTCAGCTGGGGGCGCAGCCTGCGCACACGACAGCAGACATAAACAGCAGCGCAGCAGCTCTGACGCAAGGCCACGGCCTCACACACACTCACAGAGAGGCTAAGGTTGCACTGGGAGAAGTGAATCACCAAACCTTGGTGATTCAGGACACGGAACCTATACTTATGGGCTGCTGTGTTCGTGAAACCGTACTCCGCTGTATGTGTGTGTGTGGGAGTGGCGTGCGTCCGATGCATACAGTATGTGTATATGGCGCAGGGGATGGGCCGGGCGGGGAGCATTACCATCAGCATCTCTGTGGATCAAGGAGAAGCCCCCAGTAATCCTGGCCCCTCTCCAGGCTCCCACACACCGCAATTAGGATTAATCCCACCCTCCCCACCCTCCCTCCTCCCTTCAACCAGCAGAACAACGGAGGACACTGGTGTGTGCGTATAAGTGTTTGTGTGTGTCTGTATGGGTGCGTGTGGTGCGGCTGTGGGGGGCAATTAGCCAACTTTGTACTTGAGGTGTAGATTCCCCCCCTAAAACCACCAGACGACCACTAGGCTGTGGGACTGTGGGATGGCGCGCACACGCTCACAATACACACACATGCACTTGAAATATGGAGGGAGGGTAACAAATCGACCAAAGTGGTGGCGATATAAACAACTGTTTGACCAGTGGCCACATAATTGGCTGTAAAGCAGGGAGAGTTCTCCACCACAGCATTTGTCCCTGTGCGCAAATATCATTTTATTTCTCAGCTATTTACCGTCCATGAATCTTTTTTTTTTCTTTTTCATCCAGTATTTTGTAATCAGCTCGAAGCAGTCAGTCATGGTGGGACGTTCGCCAGAGCGGAGGGTGTGAAACCTGATGTCAGCCTGCGTGGCGTCTCTCTAACGGTTAATTATGGCTTTCACTTGGTTTGACAGATTACCAGCAAACAGCTAAGGTGCTGCTGCTGAGTGCAGATTAAACATCTGCAGGGCAAACACAACCCACAGGGTCACCAAGCACGGACACAAAATACACCCAGGTGTATTTGAGGCAGAGCAGGCCTGGCTGTGACAGTCTGTGAGCGCACAACTGATCCTTCACACTAAAATTAAAAAAAAAGGGCAAGGTAAAATTACTTTTAAGAAAAAGGTCTACTGATATGATCTCTATAAGGTTGTCACATGAACATCAGTTGTTTTGTGCATCTGAACAAACCACAAAATGTTGTCATTTTTACAGTGACGTGAGTGTCAGTGAGCAGGAAAATTACTGGGGTGAATCATGTCATTCTTCTGAATGTGACATTTCTGCAACTGCACACCCAAGTTGTTGTTATGGCATTAGCAAGAAAATAAAATGATTATAAGTCATAATAGTAGTGAAATAACTTCCATCTCAGTTCTAAGCGTGCACTGCTGGGATTTGTCGAGCTGCAGCTCTCGAGACATTTAACGCTCAAGTGGTGTTGGTCTGACACTTAAGCTAAACATCTAATCACACATGAAATAATTATTCAGTCGGAAGAGCTGGGGATGGAAGTAGATGTGCTATATCGTCTTTGACCTGCGGTTGCCACTGGTGTTTTCTTTTCCTCGGCGGTGCCAGGAGTGATTTGCCTGCTCTGCTGAGTGTTGGCAGTGGACGCGAGGGTCAGTGTGTGTTTTAGTGGAAGTGCCAGCAGGAGATGAGCAGGGTGGGGAGAGGTGTCAGGGTGGAGGGCCTGTGACACAGTAAAACCTCAGAGCTCACGCCTTCACAGCTTCACAGCTACCTTAACTTACCACTTCCGTTAACATATAGGAAGCATAAAAAAAAACACATTTCTGCAGTACTCTTGCAGGCTGTTTTTTTTTTTTTACATGCCCCCACTCCCTGATTATATCATCTATCAAGACAAATAAACAAAGCAATACTTGCTTTCAAAACAGATGCCGTGTTTACAAGTGCAATACTTAAAAGCTTTACGGTTATAGAGAAAAAAAATCCTTTTGCAATTTTCTATTAAACGCTCTTTCCCTCACAACCTATTATAGTATTTCCCTTGTAATAAAAAGTCAGGGAGTGCAAAATGTCCCCAATAGGCAGCTGCACGCTACAACTAAAGCGTCAAAATCATTTCCAGACTGCTCTGCTCCGGATCAAGGGGAAGGAGAGGCACGGGGAGAGGAAACCAAGGCAAAATAAATTAATTGCAAATGTATCGTAGAGGGGGGCAAAGGGGAAAGATTGGGGCAATTTATCTGTGCTGACGGACGGGGACAGGAGCAGTGAGCTGATGGTGAGAGAATGGGGAACAGTATGGGGCAAGTGAAAAGAAACACAGGTGATGAGGTGCATAGATTCACCCAACTGAAAGATGGGCAGGGTAAAAAAAAAAGCAGTGGGGTGTTACAGAGGTTTGAGTGCATCGAAAAGCTGAAGCAGATCTGTTAATCTTTAAGAAAGCTGGCTGCTGGAGGCACAGAGGCCGAGGGGGGAGAGTTTGATTTGGGCCGTGGCTGTGACAGTGATAAACGGCCCGGGGAAATAGGCTATGGAGATCAGTCAAACACCTGCCATGCCCTGCATGAGCTCCACTCAACTCAAACAAGATGCGGGGGCAGGAAGAGGAGTGTGCCAGCTCAGGAAGGAGGAGGCTGCTCCCTGCCACTTCTGCCTTTGTTGTTTTAAAGCCACAAACACACTGACAGGTTTATCAGAACCAAAACCTGAACACAAGGACTGTGCTGCATCTGCAAGGGCAAACTGAAAGAATGTGATAAACTATGTAAATAGAATCACATATTGATGTTGATACATTATTTATATTTTCTTTCACCAGATAATGTGTGATGGGGATGTAACACTGCACCATGGTAAAGTTTACACAAGATTATAACATTTATTACTAAGCAGTATAGGAATTATTTATTTTTGAGTATTTTAAGTTTATTTATGTTTTTAGGATTTTTTATTTATTAAAAATGTGTGATTTCAGAACATGTGACATAAATACATGAAATTATCTTCCAGCATAAAGGAGAACCAGTGCAGCCCACATCTTAACACTTGGATTGAAACTATTATGCAGATGATAGTGTGATGAACACAGATGTCAAAATAAACTGCTGCTAAACTAATCAAATAGCTTTTCAGTTACCAGGAAGTGTGACTACATTTAAACCACTGAATTATTTATTGAACCACTGAATAATTTATCAAGAAACACAAATAATTCAACCATACAAAAATAATCGTTTCTGATGAGACACAGAAAAAGGTGGAACTGGATTTATTTGCTGACTTTTCTCTGATCTACAAAATGTATTCATGATTGTGCACCTCTGTGTTTAAAATGAACAGAGAAAGATAGAGAGCGGAGCCTCAATAGTAAGTGACAGTTTGATTCAGAAAGATATCCCTCAGCCTTCTCCATTCAAAAAGTCAGATTGTGACATTTCCAACCCACTAATATCAAACAGTGCACCACTCTAACCACTCACAGAAATAAAGGCTCTTTGTCATTTACAGTATAGGTTTCATTGCACCAATACATTTGCTAAGTAACTGTAAAGCTTGTGTCTCATATGACTTGTCTTGTTCTCAGTTGAATGCACTTCCTGCACATGCAAATGTAGAAAGTTACTTTGCAGAGAGAAAGAAAAAGTAAAAGTAGTAATTGAATGTGTGTCTCCAGTGTTACATGTAGTCTGATCTGAACCCCATTATTAAATCAATAATTAGGATTTCCTGAAACAAGTCAATAAATAAATTCTGCCAAAGCAGAGAAATTACTTGACACTAGTGTCTGTGACAGTAACAGCACTGATATTATGGTCTGTGTGACATTTAGTCAGACTCCACAGGTTTTATAGGTCTCAGCGGTCTGAAATGTATTTGTGCGAGTCAGTGTTACAACAATGAAAAACATGGAAGTCATTGAGAAAAAAAACTGGCACAAATATGTCGGACTGACACTGGTTATATTGATACAGTATCTCAGGGGGATTATTGTTTTATCCACGAGCAGCAGAAAATATTTGAGAAACGCCACGCTGCTTGGGAATCTTGTAAACAAAGATTAGGCCTCCTGGAGCCTGCACGTCCTTCTGTTCTCTCCCCTCTGCTGGCATAATTCAATAAAAGCTTGACAGCAAATATTATTCTGTGTTAGAGAAAGTTTTATAAGCCTTAAATGGAATCAGGCCCGATCCAAACTGCTCCTCCCATGAGAAGGCCAGGAAGGACAGGGAGGGAGTACGAAGAGGAAGAAAATATACAGTGTCCAGAGAGGCCTGTTCATCTTACCCAGGATAGGTCTTTGTTATCTGGCTTCGCGGAGCCTGACGCTGGCGCTCCTGGATAACACAGCGTGTTCAGTTAATACTGAATTTGCTCCATTTTGCTACAAGCAGATTATTTGAAATGAGGCTTTTAATCCTCATCAACATCGTCAGAGTTACAGTAACAGTCGGAAGCGATGTTCAACAAGGTGGTATGTGAACGAACTAGAATAAAGAGAAAAAGAATTTCCAGGGATTAAAGTCAGCTAAGGACAGACTGTAAATAAGCACATGGAGTTATTAAGCGTTTTTACAGAGCGAGTATTTTTTCTCATTTATCTGATGATAAACTGTTATGAGCATGTGATACAGAAAAAAATGTTAAAGAAATGAAAGACCAAGGCTGTATTTAATATCTGGTGAGAAGAATCTGACTGAAATGTTCATTTATAATCAGGGGAAATATTTAACAGTGTGTGGATAATTTCCCTCGTAAAACACATCAGAGGCTTTAGTATTTATTTCCAGTTTATTCTTATAAAGTCTCCTCATGTTACTCGGAGCTGCAGTGATGGGAGCAAAGGAAAAAGCACCAACACTGTCAGGAGTTCTGCCAGGATTAAAGAATCAATTCATTATAATTATAGCTTCATGTTCAATTAATATGAAGCGATAATAGTGATTAGGTCGTTATTTTATTGATTTATTTATTTATTTTTAAGTATATTTTTGGCTTTTTCCGCCTTTATTTGATAGTGCATGGTGAGATAGACAGGAAAGGGGGAGGCAGAGAGAGGGGGAATGACATGCAGGAAAGGTCTAACCGGCGCGGGATTCAAACCGGGGACGCCTGCGTTGAGGACTGTAGCCTCTACACGGGGCGGCCGCCTTAACCACTGCACCACGCACCGCCCCTATTATGTCGTTATTTCTTGAGATAAACGCTCCCTCTGTTTGTCAGAGGCTGTTTTAAAACCAGAGGGGAAATGTATCTATAAAAATATCTATTGCACTTTTATTACTTGTCACATTCACATTTCCAGTGAAGTGATTGGTCAATATTTGGGCTGTTGTCAGGTTTTGATCTCGTGCTCCAAATACGGAGGAATTCAGTGTGATTCCCCCTCCTGCCCTGCCCCGAAGCACAGACCTCTGATGACTTGACAACAGCACCGTCGTTCCCTAGCACTGTTCATTATTTTCATGCTCCGTTTTACAAAAACATTTCTAACGGCATTTAAAATTCAGCAACAGCATCTTCTCTCTGCGAGGACATCCTCTGCAGCAGACACATCCAACAGACCTGCCAAAGTGAATTTACCTAGTAAAGTGAATTACAGGGTGATAAATGATACTTTGGCAGCAAGGTAGTAAACTGCTGAGAGAAGCTGAATAGTAATGTGATTTGTCAAGGAGTTTATAAGCTGTAAGTGCTGCGATGAAATGACTGGCCCCGTTGGAAGAGATAAACACAAGGGAGGCGTCTTTGTTTTGCAGCCTCATCGACCAGCGGGAGGCCGGTGGAGAGGAACTGGTTAACATTGACTGTGCTGTAGTAAGCTGAGCACAGACAGGACAGACAGACAGACAGTGTGTAACGTACAGTACAGGAACATCTTAAGATAGATACTAGACTGCTGATGTACAGACTTCTCATGAATAAACATTTTCTGGTTTAACCTCTTCATTTCCATATGGGAGGTCTCTTATATCTGGGGAAACTAAAAATATCTCCCTGAACTTGCCCAAGACTCTCCTCGACCTACATGGACGGACACACACACATACACACTCCCTATCACTGTGGCTCTGCTGTGGGAGGCTGAAGTGGCCTTTGTGGGCTGAGCTGAATATCTCCGTCCACTCTGGCAGGGCCTCAGAGTGGCTGCTGCCGCCTGCTGCCTCAGCCTTGGGTACGGGCTGCCAGCCGGCCCGCCGACCGACCTCCCTGAACCCCTGCCAAGCTCCTGACGCCACCCTGGGTGGTCCCTCTTCATGCGGCTCTGGCAGGGCCCTGCTCAAAACGCCCCCCACCCCCCCTCCTCTCCGCAGCTCCCCTCCTCTCTGGCTCCCTCGGCAGCCGCAAACAACCTCGCTGTGTTCCCAATGTGGAGCTCCACTGAGAATCAGTCAATGTTGCAAGTTATATTTTTATCATAAGGGAGGATGTGGATGTACTGTATTTCTGAGGGTTTTGGAGAAGTGAAAAGTGAAAAAAAAAGAATGTCTGTAGGCAGGAGCGTTTATATTTAGTCTGCATATGAATTTCTGTCTTTATATTTGCATGCTTTTTTTTTGGGGGGGGGGGGGTAGGTGTTACTGATGGCTCGCATAGACCGAAGCAAAGCAAAGATGTCGTCTTGTTTCATTCACATCTACCGACATCCCGTGGAGTTGTCTGACTCTGTCCCTCTCTGTCTCCATCTCCATCCTTCTGCCTCGGTGCCGTCAGTGAACCACGACCGAAACTTAAAATCATCAAGGCGGATCACTGAAATCACCGGCGGGCCAGCGAGTCGCTCCGCACAGTTCCAGTGATGAGTTGGAAACTGACTGTCAAATTATATGATGAAGACTTTGAGATTCTCCTGTTACAGATATCGCAGCAGGCAGCCAGCAAATCAAGCCCCGCTTGAGCCAGAGCGGCGCTCCCATTCCCCGTCTCCCTGCTCTGGAGTTGGGAGTCATGTTCCCATGGACTCCGGAGGTAATTGTGCCAGGCTCCTACACTCCATATGACCACCCCTTCTGTTGCTCTGCTGCACCGCCAAAGAAAACGCACTCCCCTCTCCCCTTCTCTGTCTGTCTTGTCTCTCTGTCTCTCGTCCAGAGATTCATGACTCCTGCGCCTGATTGTGGACGATTAAAATCATTAGAGGTTGTTAGCGGGAGTCACTTACCGCTGAGCTCGCTGTGAAGGTTGGGTGGGGTTGGGAAGAAGACGGGGCTTAGAGGAGGGTGTTCCGAGGGGCCTGTGGGGGTGGGTTGAGGGTGGTGGGGGGGGTGTCAAAGGGGAGACGAGCATCACTCTCTCCTCTGACCGAAAGCATTACTCGCTGCCAGACCCCAAATGCGCACATACAGGAACAAATATCCATTTGCCCCACCCGTCCACCTCCAACAGTCTCACACACGCACACACACACCAAACCCACCCAAGCCGCCGCTGATACCATCAGCAAAAGTCTCTAAAGAAAAGCACCAATGTGTGTATTAGCACTGTGTGTAATCACAAGGCCTTTGGGGACCCTAATGGATTAGTACACTAACACACTGTCAACTCCGGGCCAAGCCGGGCCCACACTTACACACAAAACTGCTAACATTGTCAAATGACACAATCACAGCACTGGAAAAGTCCTAATTGCCCCTGTTAGACATCAACAGAGGACTTCATAATGCTCAAATGACTCATTTTTGTGCCCAATGTTTTGAGCGAGTTGATTAGAAAAAGGCAGCAACACAAACAGTGTATTTACAACGAGTGATCATCATCAGCTTTATGAAAATGTGCTCGCTGTCAGAAGTGTGTACGACCGCCTTATTCTGGACCCAGATGCAACACAGATGTGTTTATCTCAGTAAGTCACTGCAGTTGGTTAAAGCAGCCATATATTAAGTTGAACCTACTTGAAAACATGTTGCCGTTGGCCCGATCCTATCTGTCTGTCAGTGACTAGAGTGGCTGGACAGCTGTTCCAGCCAGTGCGTGCTGTGAGTGGATCACCGGGCTGTAGCGCATGAATAATAGATGCTGTTTATGAGTGTATGTTTTCCATCTGACCCCTGGGTCTACAGCGAAAACTGCAGCGGGCCTCTTAAGGGGCTCAAGAAGAAGAGGAGCGAAAAGCGAGAGTGAGCGACAGAGAGATGGATGAAGCTCGCCCGGGGAGGTGATGGGGGCATTTAGTGCCCAGGGACCCCCCATCAGCCATCAGTGACATGTCCAATCAGGGCTTCTACACAGAAACACACTTCCCTGCTGCTGATACTGAACAGTGAGTGTAACCTTTACACAGACAGCACTGTAAGGAGACAATGCTGCATTTATGCTACAGTGAGCAGCGTCATGAAAGCAGCCTTATGCTTAACCCCAGCGTGTACACTTGAGGCTTTTCCAGATATTAAACTACAAGATATGTAATGAGTTTCTAATATAACTCTGACACGTATTGAGCAGTCGAACAGTGGACAACGTGTTCAGCTCTTGTGTTGGTGCAGCAGGAAACACGCAAGGAGAGGGAGTGACATATTCGGGGCTCTAAATATCACGACAGCTTGCTCATTAAAAACCATGGTGTGTTCCCTCTGGCGAGCACGACCCGAATTAGGACCCGTGAGTCGACTGTGGCCTGGCTAATGAAGGTCAGGCATCTGGTGCAGGTTGTGAGGCCCAGACAGTGGGAATAACCTGCCCACAATTAACACAGGGCGACCCAGCGCTGCTTTAGAAGCTGCAGACCCCAACACTCACACAGCTGGTCCAAGCGGAGGCCTTTCCCTCACACGGATCCTAATGACACAGGGGTCAGAGAATGTGTGTCTTTTACAAGGGCGGTTACGGTCTGCGGGTCCTGACAGTATTTTCATATGCTGAGAGGTTTTGGTTTGGGGATCAAGAGTAGAGGAGGAAACAGAGGAGTCGTCACGGCCACGATCACTCGCCTTGTAAACGTCTGTGGAGCGTTGAGCCCCCGCTATCAACTCTGCAGCCTTGTCAGAGAGCTTTACCTTCATCTCCAAGTCAGGGTGATTTGCAGATTGATGGTGCAAGTTGTGCAAATGGTACGTGCGAGCATACCCCATGCTGTGGCTGGAGTACCACTAGGTGGCATGGTCACTTTGAACACACAGACACACACGCTCACACACAGACGCACACACAAACAAAGCAGGCGTTCAAATGTGACACATTTCACTGTGTTCACAGCTTGACGAGCAAGATGTTTCTGCTACTTATCTGATAGATAAAAAGATAACAACTGAAACACAGGAGATGTACAAAAACACACAGAACTTGCAGCCTTGGAGTATTATCTGAGATAATCTGCTGATTGATTAAAAAATAACACAGAATTGCACTTTGACTATCTTGTGCCTTTTGTGTAAGCAACATGGTGTAGTCAGAGGTTGTTGGTCATTAGATATTAATCACCGTGTGAATGCAACCTGTATGTGCTGCATTGTCACTGTGACAGCAATTCTGAGGGGAAAAAAACTGCTTGTGTGTCATTTTGATGCTGTATGAAATCACAAAGAGGAAGAGTGACGAATAATAAAAATAATGATTCAAAGCGTAATGTTTTCTTCTGTATTGTGAAATGTATTGTACTGTTTATACTCACCACCTACAGTAACAGCATCATACTAATTCTAGGTAGTGCCTGCATTTGTCTCAAAATAGCCTCAGTCTTTCATGGCATGGATCCCACGAGATGTTACAAGACGATGATTTGAGATTCTGTTCCCTGTTGACATCGAACATGACTCATCACATCAATTCTGCTGATCTGTCAGCTGCACATTCATGTTGCTGATCTCCTGTTCCACCACAAACCAAAGGTGTTGCGCTGGATTAGATCCGTAACACACTGAAGTTCCCTGAACTCATTAATGAAGCCACTTTAAGGCGACTTGCTGCTTCTGTGGTCTTGCAGACGCTGGAAGATGGTTGTTTAAAGGCACATGGTCAGCGGCAGATTGCAGATAGACTGTTGTAGATTGACCAAAGATTGACCATGACTGATAGATACTAGGGCCCATTTAAACGATTCGTACACCATTAAACCACCAGCAGTCTGGGCTGTTGACACAGGGCAGGTTGTTGTCTTGACAACAGATTCTGGTTGTACAATCTACTGACAGATTTCAGTCCAGATTACATTTTTCTAGTCATCAAATGTCCAGTATTGGTGTCTCTGTGTCCACCCCACAGCGTCATGCATCATCAGCATCGTGGTCGACAGTCCAGTGTGGTCTTCTGCTGTTGCAGCTCATCAACCTCAGGCTTCAGTATCGGTTTCTTCTGTTCTCCACAGTTGGTTATCTGTGTTGTTGTGGCCATTCTGTCAGGTCCAACCGGTCTGCATCGGCATATTTAATAACAGTTATTAATTAAACCTGTCTGCATGGCACCAGCAACCATGTCACAGGTATTTTCCATTACAATTGAGTACTTCATAGAAACTCCTCAATGTGGGCGTGGTCGTCAGCAAGGATCACTGGTCGCTGTTGCCGGTGTGTTTTTTAAAATAGTGGGTTTGATTCTTGTATCACACTCATGACTTTGCCCAATCAGTGGCCGGCGGTCAGAAATTTTAGTATCAGTTCAGCTACAGTACCAGGTAATATCTGTAGTGGAAAATCAAAAAATTGAGTATAGTCGCAAGTGGGAAAGGGTAATAGGATCAGACCCCGCCCCCCCATTCTGAGGTCTGACAAGAAGATCGGTGTGCGCTACAGCCGTGATTGGCTTGACTGCATAATTGTATTGATAAGAAGGTGTACAGATGCTCTAATAAAGTGCTTAATGAGTAGTCATAGATGTACATTTGTGTTCTTGTGCAATCATGTGTCTATGTGCAGCGGGTTGAGCCGGGGGAGGGGTGGTGGTGGTGGGGTGCATATCTGTGAACGTGTCAGTGTGTGATCACAGTTTGAGCCTGCTGAATCATTCAGTGTCCCCACAGTGCAAACACTAACACTAACGGAGGGGAGCCATTAAAGATCCATGAGGAGATCATTACAGGCCGCCGCCCTGCCTTCTCCTCTGCAGCCACCCCTCCACTTCCCTGGGGCAACTCCCTCTCTAAACAGTGGGGCCTAACCCCTAAACATGAGCTCTCTCCTGCCCAGAGCTGCTGGAGGGGCTGGGGGGGGTCAGAGGTTAGCCAAGCAAAGGCGTGACCCACGTCACTAATGCACTTGTAACACTTTAAAACACTTTGGCGAGAGTTAAATAGAGCACGCTCTCAAGGAGGACCACACATTGGGCCTGCTGGCTACTCTTTCTCCTTTTTTTTCCTCTTTTCCTCTCAGTCACTACTCTCGTCTGCTCTCACAGCTTTTTTGGCTGCTCTTTGGGCCAAGGTTAGAGGAAAGTGATATGTGCTGTTGCTGTCTTCCTTCCTTTTCCCTTTTCTGTTTTATTTCACAACAAATTGACACGTTTGTTAATTGAGCTGCATGTCTCAGACTCATCGTACAAACAGCGAGCACGATGTTGGCTGCTGTTCTCAGAATTAGTCATCAGAATTAAAATCTGAACTTAAGCTTCTCGTTGTGACTGCTGCTCAGGGTGAGTCCCATGTTTACAGCTATTTCTGTTTGATAAGCATCATTTCACATGTCCGCTTCACCCAAAGCACCTGGACCCCCTCCCCTCCACAGAGACCCCTGACTGTTATCGTGTCATGTGAAACCATCAGAGTGGGCTGAGGGCATCTAGCACACTGCCAGCCGACAATTAGCTCACATTGGAGGTCCCACTGGGTGGAAAATCCAATCAGGCAGGAGTTATCACCGGCCGTCCTGTCTCTCCCCCCTGAAACGCACTGGCTGATATTATACGTTCCAACCACCTCTGAAACACACTCGCAGCAGATTCGATTTGCCTCTGCTGTAATCGTGTTGGCCTGAGAAGCTGAATTTTCCATAGATTTGAGGAAATACTCTACTGTAAGCACGTTTGCATTCGGTCCTATTGTGCAATGTGTGGCGGAGGTTTGTGGTGGGCTTTATTTACATATTCTCATTATGTGACCGTAGCTTGGGGTGTTTTCAGTTTCAAACTTACGTGTGTGGTGAGGCTCAAAGTCTTGAACATCTTTGATACTTTTAAATCCTCCATTCAAAATCAAGTAACCCCACGTCAACCTCTACTCCACCTCGATTTCCTTAAATGCACTCATGGTTATCTGCTGTTACTGTAAAAGGCCTCTTAAGGAGGTCAGGCCCGTGTCATTCTCTACTGATGGTCGGGGTCAGGAGGTCGGCCGGCCACCAGAGTGGCAGCTGTCATTTGACGGATGGCGAGAGTCCCTCTTCCCAGCAGGAAATAGAGGTGTGTGCGCGCTGCAGGCTGTGGAGTGTGTGGTTAGCTGGCAGGTCAGTGGTGGGCGTAGAGTGGTCAGGCCCCAGCCACCATGCAGCTCTCAGGCAGCAGTGGCAGCCCAGAGCACTGACAGATAGTGGGCATTATCATTTGTTAAGTGCCCCCTTCGCCTCTGGTCAGGAACACTTAACACTGCCTGTGGTCACTAAATGCTGCCGGACTGCCGGTAGCAAGGTAAAATATTTATTGTCGTGGAGTGGTGGTTTTCCTCTGCAGCAACCCTAAAAGCCTGGCTTGGTTTTGTGTTTTTAACCAGGGCCCTAAAACCAGGCTGTGCAGGAGTGGCCTTTTACTGGACAATGTAATGGATCTCAATAGGAGCTGCCTTCGTTACCACAAAATCACAGGCAGCCACAGTGTGTATGAAAGAATGTGCAAAATATGACAAACACGGAAATGTAATTAAGAAAAGTACCATTTCTAAAAAGAAATACTTCTGTTCTGGAGATCTGCTGTGACGAGCAACTAAATTAAACTCTAAATGTGCAAGCTTGCATTGAATCATGGTCGGGCACGATTGGCTTTTGGGGTGAACAACAGATGTACTTTTGGAGGGGAATTTTCAGACTCCAAACTCCAAGAAAAATGCGTTTCTTATGTATGTCAGCAACATTTGGTTTTCCCTTTGTCAGTGAATGAGTGAGTCACCTGTGGTACGCTTGTATTTGGAGCAGGTTCCTGCTAACAACTTTCATCATCATGTTCACGTCTCTGACAGCGGGGGGACTTCCCAGAAGACCCTTGCAGCCTGCTCCCCCCCCCCCCAACCAAACCGCGTGGCATTTACAACTGTGTCAACACACTGATAAAAACGGATGGAGCAACGCTTTCTTATCGCTGGCTTGTTTTTCTGTGTCTGTTGTAGCCACGACCTGCAGCATTGTTGGATGTCAAGTCAGAGTAGTTGAACAGGCTCTCCATTTTGCTTGGTTTTAATGGGGTCGACAGAGGAGCTCCCACCTGTGGTGAGTCTGGCATTTAGCAGCCCATAAACTTCTCCCCTCCACCACTCCTCTCTCCCCGTCTCTCTCTCTCTCTTTCACTCTCTCTCAGCAATGTACACACAAACCTCCTGCAGTCAGCATCGGGTGCTTGTTTCCATCGAATCCATTTCCAGTTTCGTCTTTGTCCCGGTTCAGCTACTGGTGTCTGAGCACCACAGAACCGAGTTAGAGGCGAGGGTGGTTTCTCCCCCAGTCACCACCTCACACTCACTGCCTCTTTGGCTGCTGGGGAGGTTGAGGCCTGGGAGATGTGGGGTTCTGGCTGAGGTCGGAGAGGGGGGGGGGTTGCTGGTTGGTGGCATGCTTGGTCAACCTAGGCACAACTCACATGAGGCTTGAGGCCAAGCAGAAGCCAGGCTGTGGCAGGTGTGGCTGTATGGGATATGGCAGGAAACAGCCACAGCCAGATACTGCTACTGCTACTGCAAGATGAAACTGCTCCACAGAGAAATTGAAAGGGTGTAGCGGCTGTTGCTTAGTGATGACTCATTGCTCTTGCAGGTGCACAGATTTGTCTCTCAGACAGAAACCAGAACTGTATTCAACGCACTCAAAAACTAACACGAACACTTTTACAGTCATACCTAATAACTAATAACTAACCTTTTTACATCTTCGACATCAGAGGGAAAAAAAGGAGAAATGAAAGATGAAATTTCATCAGTGTTGTAACATGTTCTGTCTGGGAGCCTCCAGGCACGAGCCAGACGACCACGAGAATTCACAGGAGTGAGTCTGCAGCTATGCAGCGCTTATTTACACAATGTTTGATTATGATCATTTGGCATTGGGCAACTTACTGATGAGCAAGCGAAAGCTGACCATCAAAACCTCATTGAAGGTCTAAGTAACAGGAGGTTAGCAGGCATCAAATCATTGCAGCATGACTCCACACAAACCACTCACCGACGAGGTTAAGTCCTCGTGTCAGAATCTTTCTCTTCTGGTGAATTTATCAGAGCAAGACAATCTTCCACTGAATATCTGCGGGTGACAACATGTAAACCCCCCCCCTCCCCATTGCATTTCCAACCAACCTCAACATGCACACAAAACTACAGTGTGAGAAAGAGAGTTAAAGACAGGGTGTGAGGTTGCTGTGGTTTGCTGAGGCCAGGTGAGCCCTACTTTGCCGTTTCCATGGTAGCAGACGGACACAAGTGACAGCAGAGGTTGGTTGGCCCCGTGTCACTCTTCGGAGGAAATGCCAGACGACGCAGGACTGCTGCACCGTTTACAACAATAATGCATTTCTGAGAACGGTGTGTGAGCATGTTATTGAGGGAAATGATGCAGATCACAGACGCTGAGGAAGATTTATCAAGAACCATCTCTGTGCCGATCACTCACAGATCTATATTGTAATTTCTGATGCCGATTCCTGTTCTTTTTTTTCCCAACAGAAGCTGCAATGCCTGTTTTTTTGCAATTTAAATCAAACTTAGACTATGACTCATATCCAAAGTTTTTTTTGCGGTGTGATTCCTGTTCTAATTCACATGGTTGAGGTTGTTCGTCTAACAGATGTGGTGTCTGGCCCGAAGTGTCATCAGTGTCATCATGAAGTCTACGTTCCCACGCTGGCTGACCATCAGCGCAACACATGGGCCGAGTCACAGTCTTTCTCATGAAACCACTGTGATGGCCATCAAAAAACCAATAACTTCCTCAGCACGCCGGCTCACTTCCGTCTTCTGCGTGTGGACCTGCCGTTGCCATGGTTCCCGGGCCGGCGTTTGCGTGCGAGCAACTTAGACAGCCGTCTGGGGTTTCACGCACACATAACAGGAAGACGCTGGTCGTACTTCTCAACCGTTTCTCACTTCTGCCTTCTCTTCTTGATTTAGGGAAGGCCGGGGAGACGCACAGACAACACAGCAACTGCGAGCAGCCGTTCTCCCCACAGCGACAAAAAAAAGAAAGAAAAGAAGAAAAGAAGAAAAAAAAAGTCTAGAAAAATATGATACTAATGCTGATACAGCCGGCGTGATGTGCAACTATGATGATTCATTTCTGGCTAAAGTGAAACCAACATCTCTCAGCTTATACACAGGGAAAACTTTCAAGTGCATGAAAATTGGAACTTGAAAAGCAGATAAACTTCATGCACCAATATGCAATCATTATTCAATAAGGCAGCACTGGCTACTTATTTGATATTGCTCAAATTGCTCCTGCTGTGCTCCTAGTGTGAGTGTATGTGATGGTATGAGTGTATGGGAACTTGTTGTCAAGCTTGATCTGATCACATACGTGGGTTTGGAAGCAGATCATTAGCATAATGGAAACATCCAGCTGTCACAGTGAGAAACACAAAGTGTTGGATGAGGTGATTCATATCTGCCTCTCTTCTGCAGGCTGTTGACCGCTGGCTTTGTCAAAGCTTATGTAAGCCATGAGTCACCTCATCCTTTTTGTGCATCCTGACAGACACCAAACAATTTAAAAAAAAATACTGAATTAAATTTGATCTCTAGTTAATATTAGGCTAACCAATCAAAGGCCATAGGTCCTCAGTGGGGGAGTGTTGAATATGAAAAGGGCACTGCAGGATAAAGTAATCACAAAATATGCCCACATTGATCAACTTTGACCTTTACACACTAGAAGTGTCAAAAAGTGGCTGGCAGAAAGATGAGAGACAACCACAGCTCTCTCTGCATGTTAAGAACTGTGCTCTTCTTAAGAGGAAGAAAGAAGAAGAAGAGCACAAAGCTTGTGCAAACAGGGTGCCAAGTAGCTAGCCAAATGTAAATGCTAGGCAACCATAAAAGTGGCCCTAGCTTCTCAGTGGCTGTGGGAAAGTGCATAGCATGTCTGTCGCATGGTTAAGTCTCTCTCAGAGCACAGAGTTGTCAAGCCACAGAGGAGCAAACTATACTGTAAACTCATACCGGAACCCGTCTGCGGCCTGAGCTGTGCCAAGGCAAGTCTTCCCGATGCCAACCTGTCTCTGATTTCACTCAACTTCAGCAGGCAGGTCTGCACTCAGCACATAACAAACAAACCTAAAACACATTCACACACACTGAAACCTTTCAACAAACTTTAGAATCACTTCAGAAAAGAAACCATATCCTTCAACATATTTCTGTTTTATAAGCCAAACTTTCAAGGTCCCTGACATTCCAGCAAATAAGGTAAAGTGTATTTTACATTATGGCTTATTTTGAAAGAGGATTCAGGTTTCAAATGATGAATGTCTACGTCAAACTGAAAATAAAAATGTTTTTTTTGTTTGTTGTTTTTTTGCCATAAACTGGCTAAAGGGGTTTTCAGTTCAATTTGGAATTAATTTTAATTAGGGCTAGAGCATAAAGTAAATACAGAGTTCTTCAATGTTCAAGAAAGGTTGAGTCAGTTTTAAGAAATAATTAAATAAATAAGCAGGCTTTTTTTTGACCTCATTACAAGTGCTCACTGCAGCCCGGTCACTTCATTGGTCACCTTTACTTGCTTATTAGACTATAGTTAGCATAGCATTACTGGCAATAGTTCTAATACAAAGCAATGATTCATAGCCTCGCACGCCCAAGGCAGTAATGTTGCTTAAAAAAGAAAAAGCGCAAGAGCAAATAGTTTTAGCGCATGTCTCAAGTGTGTGATGTTTTTTTTTAACTACAGTGTTTATTCAATCACTTCTATATTCTCTTTCGAAGAAAAATAAATTGTTTTCATTGTGTGCAACAATATGTAAGCTTTAACAGCATCTTCTCTGAGAAACAATAGCTCCTACACACAGTGATGCAACAGGCCAAGTCATCTCCATATGCACATGAATAACAACACTGTCTGCTCACTGATACATCAGGTGATGTCGAACAGGCTGACGTTGAAGTGGAAAAGTGTGTATGTGTGGGGGGTTTGTAGAGTAGTTACTAATGTAGTGATGTATTTCAACTGAAAGGAAAATGACATTTTCCAATCAACCAATGATCAACTGCATGAGGTCAAATCAGGACTGTGACAATGGCTAAATCTGTGTATTTAATGTGTATGTGTGCAGGTTTAAGGACTTCATCTCTGTGACTCAGATAGTACGCAGTGGTTTGTGTGTGGGTGACGCTGAAGCCTTTAGCTGTGCTGAGATGACTCAACTTAGCAGAACCTAGCCAAGAGTTCTGGGTAAAGAGGTTTGGCTAACCAACACCGTGAGAATGTGGCAACTTATGTCCTGTTCTGTGGCAACGTCAGCCTCGCTCTCGGTCTCTCTCCATACACAGAGGTGTGAGACTGCTTTAGAAAGTATTCCTGAATATGCAACGTTCAAAATGGTTTCAATACAAGCAGAAAAATATGCCTTGTATTATTGAAATCAAAAGGTTCGAGGGGGGATGTAATTAGATGTTGCCATGGGTGTGGTAGCGCAACACTCATCAGGCTAAAATTACGAAGGACCAAAAAGGAAAAAAAAAAAAAAAAAAAGGCAATTCAAATCCCAGGCAGAGCCACTCATCAGTGGCATGTGACTCAGAATCATTCCTGATTAGTCAAATCAATATTCTCCACCACAGTGAGTTTTACCACATGATAAAAGCAGCTCTTTACACTGCAGCATCTGAGTCTTGGTTAGCCAAGCTTTACCATATCACACCAAAGTCATGTGCCCACAGAGCTGCACTGCTGCTTTCAAGTCTATAGGCCGCAGTCATATTCACCTTCACATCATGTGATGCTGTGCCGCCATGGGTCCCGAGCCAAGGCTGTGGGAATGGCAGAGCGCTATCAACTCCCACTCCAACCATTGTTTCCCTTTGTAGTGAGCCCGCAACAAGATACTCATGTGGGTTGGAACGGGGCCTTTGATAAAGCCAATGCCTCTATATCCTCTGATCTATCAGCTGCTGCCTCTAAAACTGCCTGTCGGTGTTTTTATGCAGTACACTTGCAATTGGAAATGACAAACAGCGAGGCTGGCCGTGGAGACTGCGGAGAGAAAACGAAACAAGACGGTGCTGTGTTTGCAGCGCGTAGGCCACTGTTGCAACGGGTACGTTCGCAATTTTAAAAATGCATTAGGAAGATTGATGAATAAAGACTCACATGAGCAAAACTGCAAACACAAACAGGCAGCCTGCAGCAAACTTACATGCACTCAAGTAGCACTCACTACAGCGGAAACCAAACCCCCGCCCCCCTCAGGTCTCGTCACGGAACACTGAACGATATAGAATAGAATTTACATTCACGTTATATTCTCACACAAGCGCACACACATAGAAATACAAAAAAAAAAAGGAAAAAAAAGAGACAGTTCCTTCTCGGTTGTCTGCACAGCAAGCAAGCCACCAACCACAACCACAAAGCCCCAGTATGTCAGCAAGCACCTGGCTATACACCCGCTCCCAGACAGACAGTAGACACAGAGACACACACACGCACAAATCTGCACATGAGAAGCAGAAGATGCACACTCTGGCTTTTCTAAAGTCTTCTAAGGAAGAAGATGAAAAAAGCACCTGCTTCTTTCAAAGCTGTGCCATATCATATATGAAGGAGGAAGAATGCATGGATTACATTCGATGTCACATAGTATCTGTGTCGATGCATATGCATATGCATATGCATGTGCATGTGCGTGTGTGTGTGTACGTGTTTGTGTGTGTGTGTCTCAGATAAACCCAACAGCCTCTAGACCTATTTTCAGCGATGAGCGTGGGAAACGACATCACAAGTGTTGTCTTCAAAACTGAGAGATCGCAGTAAAGCACTGCCATGTGTTACGTGAACAAGAAAAACAAATAAAAGATATTCTATATATACATGCATCCCCCTTATTCTATGCAAGTCTATGTATTGAACATAATTATACTACAATAGAATTACGACATATATATATTTACATACTGTATGCCTACTTTATATCTGAGAGGATGTATTGGTATATGCACACACACTGTGAGTTCGGTGCCAAAGTAAGATAACACACTGGCATGCAGAGGCGCTTACACACACAAACTAGACACAGGCTCTCTGTCTTGATGGATGCTGAGATAGATTCAGTAGATACAGTGGAAATACTTTCCCGTGTTGAGATAATGACTTGGTAACACACAGGCTCAGATCAGTGATCTCTACACACGTCACTCATCCTCTTTAAAAGTTTTCGAAAAGTACAAAATACATCTGGACTTGAGTCAACGCTCTCTGTTTACTGTATCTTCATAATGCTCCTGCAGTTCGCTCGTCAAGGTGTTGAATGTGTTAAAACCGCACATTGACGACTTTCTCATTTCCAGGTTGGTCTGCACCAGTTTGGCTCTGAAACGCAACAGATGTGGCAACATTATCGCAAACATAGTAGAGTTGTCTGGCAACTACGGTTTGTTTTGTTGGTCGGTTTTATGTTGTGTATGTGTATGTGTGTGTGTGTGTGTGTGTGTGTGTGTGTGTGCATGTGTATGTCTAATCTGAACAGTGAATACTATTACATGTAATACTTGTAACACTAAAAAAACAGCATCGCTGCCAATTCACTAGTAATTTAGAAAAATTATCCATCTCATCATCTTGAACATAATGTCAAGAAGAAACCACATCCCACACCAAAGGTCTTTGCAGAGCTCATAGCGAGTACAGCCTGCAGGTATCAATATTTTGTTTGTGTTGTTATTTTTGGGAGATTTTTTTTTTTTTTTAGGTTTTTTGTTGTTGTTGCTTTTTTGCCTTTTATTTGATAGCACATAGTAGAAATAGACAGGAAAGGGGGAGGCAGAGAGAGGGGAAATGACACGCAGGAAAGGGCCACCCGCCGCGGGATTCGAACCGGGGCTGCCTGCGGTGAGGACTGTAGCCTCTATATGGGGCAGCCGCTTAACCACTGCGCCACGCACCACCCCGGGAGAGAAAAATTTTACTTTTATTTTAATTAATAATTCTGCCAATTTGTAATATTGTGGTTATTATCAACACATCCTATCATGTTTTTGTTTTTCAGCTGTTTTTGTTTTTGTTTTTTTTTTAAATTAAGTTTGGGAAATTATTTGAGGACCACACTATATTTTTGTTTATCACAGAGCCATACATGGCCTTCTACACATTGCATTATGGGTTGTTTGCAAGTATAAAGTTGCTTGGCTAGCAAGAGCTATTCAAGCAGTGAGTCTCTCAGAGGTAGTCAGCCCTGGAAGTGTTTTGTTAGCCAAATGTAACTTGCAGGAGTTTCTGAAGGTCCATGCAATATCTACACACTCCTGCTTGTGCAACTGTGTGTACGGGCATAGTGAAATACACCTGGCACTTTAAACTGATGTGCACTTTAGGGCACCGTGCAATACAACTTGGTACCCATACACTTTTGGACTTTATCTCTCAGAAACTGTTTTGGTCCCCCTACCAATGGAAGTGCTGTTAAAATGTCAATGTTTTATTTTGTTAGAGTCATTTTTGTTGTTGTCTGCATTATGTCTTTTATGTTGTTCTGACACAGTACTGTTTTTATGTTTTTGGGATTTCGGATGGAAATTAGCATTGCTGCTACAATCCAGCACATTTAAATGTTTTTATATGTTCATTAATGTGCACTGTCCCACCCAAATAAACAAATAAAGTAAAGTAAAGATGCATTTTGCTGCCAATAAATTCATATTGACAAAAAACAAGAATTCAATGGCGACTCCCAACGTCTTAACTGAACAAATAGCCCAGCGATAAAATCACTAAAATAACCACAAATTACACATGATGGAGGATGAGCTCTGAACTGTCAGAGGAAATCATTCTGACTGTTCCGTCTGAGTCTGTAACTGATCAATATTATACACAGATGCAGGTAATGTATGAGCGCGTTTCATGTTTTTTATGCAAGAGAAAAGGCTTTGACGCTGAAGACTCAGATCATCTCAGGGAGACTTTAACAACAGGACGAGTGTCTGAGACACAGCTGTTGTAAAAAGGGAAGTCAAGAGTGTCTTATATTCTGGCCAACATGGTAATTTTCCAAACATCTGGGCACTGTAGTTCGTGGCAAAAATGTACTCAGACAGGAGTAAATTGTGAATAAGTGAGAATAGGCAACTATTTTCAGATGTGGATTTACAGTAGCAGGTTAATGTGTATGCGTGTGTCTATGTGTGTCTGTTGGGGGGGGGTATTTAAAATCAACTACGTCTGTGCATTCATTGTAATGAAGCAAGATGTCACTCTGTGTCTCTATTGTTGTTTGTTGAAGGAAATTGAAAACATATCAGAGACAGTAACAAGGTGGATAGGACTTAGTACAGATTAGAGACCCAGAGGAGTTTGCTTCTGGTTATAAAAGAGTCTCATGTTAATGTGGATGAATCTATGTTACACTTGTTAATGGGTCCATTTTCAATAAATTTATCGTTTTGTCTTTTTTGTCAATATTGTTAATATTATATTGTTGATATTATTATTTTGTGGTCGACTCGCTCAGCATTTATAGTTTCAGTTTCCCGGACGCTGCCCAGTGGGTCATGGGAATAATGCCGCCCGATTACTAGTTGGCATCGTTTATGGTCGGAACCACGCCGGCATCATCTTCGAACCTCCGACTTCTGTTCTTGATTAATGAAAACATTCTTGACAAATGCTTTCGCTTTCGTCTGTCTTGCGCCAGTCCAAGAATTTCACCGTGCACGCAGAGGCTCATGGGAAATGTTAAAACACTTTGCTTTCCAAAACTCCTCGTAGTCCCTTTAAATCTGTTTTTTAAGAAGATTACAATACACCTTATTACGAGAACCTTTTACTCTGGCTCTGTCTACTGTCTGTGTCACACAGGTGATGGAAATTCCCAGTGCCCGAAGAAGTTCTTTCAGTTGAAGGTCTCAGAGCTGAAAGTCAGGAATACAATGAGTGACATTTCTTTCCAATTTCAAGAGGGAAGTTTGTGACCTTAAAGGAGCATCGTGGGACGTTGCTTCATGTAAATCACCGCCGTTGCATAGTTGTGGTTTTGAATACATGGTGCAATCACCTATGTTAGAAATTTTCTGTTTGGGTCCAGATTCAGTTAATTTCACCTTGTAAAAAATAACCTCTCTTAAGCAACGTTGCTCACATCAAACCTCAGTCTGTAAAGGTCTCAAACTGCTGCTCTTCGACACCACAGCCCCTCTGCAGCAGCAGGTCTTCAGACTGGGAGAGAGCAGAGTGAGGGGCTGCTCACCTCCTCTGTTGGTCTGTACCCTTCAGCCCCACCACTCATGTAGCCTACCAGCCAGGGGGCCTGGGATGCATTAGACGCCAGGGGAGAGGCCGCCCTGAGTGGCCTTCATTAGGACCCCCCTTTCACCTATCCACCCACACACACACACACACGCACACTCACTCCTCGCCCACAAAGGAAACACTGTATGTCTCCCTCAGAATAAAAGCCAGCCCTGGATCATAGATCAGACATGTGTAGCGCCTGTTGAGCCTGAATAGTGAGGAGGGCCCGTCAGAGCTGAGGGATTCAGCTACACACACACACACCCACCCACACACACCCACACACACAAGGAGGCAGGCAGGCTTGCTTTGCAATGGATGACAAAGAGCAATGAGCTCTGATATTAAAGAGCACAGAGGATGAACTGGGAGGCCGACAGAGACATGGAGACTTAAGAGTGTGTGTGTCTGTGTGTGTGTGTGTGTGTGTGTGTGTGTGTGTGTGGGGAGCTGAGACGATGTAAGGAGCCGTCGAGAGCGCCCTGTGTCACCATCACCTCATAAAGCATCCTAATGGACGTCGCCCCTATTTGTCAAAGAGAGAGACAAATGAAAGAGAGGCAACGCGAGGGAGGGGAGAAAGAGAAAGTGAGAATGACATGTTGGAGAAAAATGGTGTGCGCTATTATGTTACTGGCTTTCAAAAGACTATAAAAGGCTTATGCACATATGCCTACATTTACAGTTACACGGACACACACAGACACGAGCGCGCTGCACACACAAACGCAGCCATGGATTTCCCGAGCCCCCCTTCCCTCATTCTAGGTCAGTGAAAACCCACTGAGAAATGTGAAATGTGTGGGCTGTCATATGAAAGCAGGTCGCAGCTACATGCACACACACACATACAGAAATCAGGGGCAGAGCGGTGCGAGGTGTATGGTTTCGATGCTACCCACTGAACTTTAGAACAAAATTCTCCCTCAGACAAACATGCTCTTTCTAATTTGACCATGTGCAGTTGCAACCTGCTGATAATGAAGTGGATCAATATATTATTTATGTACAAATTCACTTGTTTACTGCACATAACGCTCGCACACTTTCATGTGGCCAAATCTAATAGCAGCAGCTTTATAGACACTATGATATGTCTTTTTTTTAATACACCAAAGGTCACAAGTATATAGTGACCTTAAACAAGCAGACATGAGAGTTATTATATCAAATCAAAATATTAATTAATAGTAAGTAAAGTTAGGCTTGGCACATTTTTGATAGATAACAATATTTCTCATTATATTTTTCAAGAATAACTAGAAAATGAAAGAAAATAAATATTCAACGTAATGTGTTTTTAGTTTCAGATGAGAGAAAATACTAAACCACACGACTAAAACCCGCTGAATTTAGCAGGCTCTCACACAGAGTCACCCATCATCAGGCTGCAAACTCTCACGTTATTTCTCACATGAGGGAGCTGAAATCTACAAAGCTGCAGTCACTGCGGTTTTACTAATTACCGCTTCTCATACAAAACATACAATCAGCCTGTACAGCCCAGCGCAAACGCTATATATTAAACTACAAAACAGTCAGCAAAATGGTTTTGATATGGTCCACATTGACTGGTGCAATGGTGATACTTCCAAATAAATGCATGGGCAAAAATAATTACAATTTCTCATGCATAAATAAAAATGTAATATCAGAGATCTTGTTCACCGTTGAAACTTTTGTCAAGTGCAAGTCGCTGATAAAGCATCTGTGAGTGTGACAACTGGTACTAGACATCTGAGAGCTGCATTTACAGTATTTTACAATGTCACTGTAAAACTCTTCACATCTCCACTGGACATGTTTCCTTTGCGCTGTTTCTCAACAAGCTGTTGGACTGAAGTGACTGTTTCATGCAGTGACACATGCTCACACGCACACGGTGCCTCAGTAAACCGCTGTGCATCTGCTATAGAGGAACATCCTGCCCCCACACAAACTAGCATACTTGCAAGCTCGTCTGTCACATCCACAACCCATGTCTGGACCACAGGAAACGTGTACGCACACACGCAGACACAAGCACAAGCGCCAATGCACGCACAGGTAATATAAATTGTTGTGAGAGTGACGCTCTGAGATCCTAACTGCTGCATTTCTGCAAAGTGAAACCCCCCCACCACCACCACCATCTATGCTGAGAATATGCATTTCCATTTGAGCGTCATTTCGGCAGCAACAGAAACAGTGCAAAGAAGAAGAGAAGCGGTGTTGCAGCGTTCCACCTGTGTTAGCTCAGGAGATCCCGGTGATGCGCTGAGGTCAATGGGATCAGTTGGGTTTGTGGCAAGACCATGGTCTGCTCTATTCTGGTCTGGCTGGGGCTGAGCCGTGTGTGTGTGTGTGTGTGTGCGCGCTGAGCGTTGGGGCATTTGGGGTAACTGAGGTCTCGGGTTTACGGGTGCTTTTATATGAGGCTGCAGTATTTCACCCTCCAGCTGCTCTGTTGCCATGATGTGGTGCTTCAGCGTACCTCAAAGCCGAGTGTAAATTTACCACTCTGGTGAAGACAAGTGGTTCACAAAACACATATGTGATAAGCATTGTGAACCAAAACATGATAAAATGTGAAGGCGCTCAGCTGAGTGTTGAGTTTGTTTTACCGCTCATCCACTTTTAAATTAAAGTGACATTTTCAGTGAACGAATGTTGTTTCTGATCACTGGCACTTGAAAGCAGCATTATGTTATATCTAAAAAAAAAAAAAATCCAGCTGAGGGATTTAGATGGAGAGTAAATCCCACAACGACTCTGTGGATCCAAGAGTCAATTTGACACCAAATTTCAGAAATACCGTTCTAAAAACAGACGCACATTTCCTCTATCTAATCCAAGAATAACTACTGTACCAATGCTGTGTGTGATGCTTTACTTACATTTAAAGACATTTTGCCCAGTATTTAAAAAACAAATAGTGTCTGTTAGTTTTATTCAGTTGAAATAACTTATTTCTATATTTTTGCACCCGTTTCTTCAGTTTCAGTTGTTTTAAACACAAATATCGGATCAAAGTGTAAAATCTCCTTCACAATTTTAAAGCAGTGACTCACGTATGTATACCACATGAAATAAAGGTAAATAAACCTTTTCTTTAAACAGGTATCACAGGATCTTCATACTGTTACGTGTATGAACTATAGCGTAGAGAATTATTCATAATATCTGTTCATTATTCAGCACAGTTCACAACTTCAGATCCCCCTGTTCCTCTTTAACCATTTAAACCATTATGATTCACAGATTGCTTGACAATGTGATGCGACTGTGATGAGAAGACCCCTTTATTTCCGTGCTGTACTTTCACAAGGTTTACAGGAGGAACTACATAATTTGTCGGATTAGTTTAAACAGCTCGTTGCCAGTGTTTGTGAGGGATCTGAATCAACCTGTTGTGAATGAAGTTGGATGCATGGTCTTTGTGTTGGCAGCGTTTCTAAGTAACAGGAAGAGCCTGTGCGGGAGGGGCGGGGGTGGAGGGGTGGGTTGATGGGGTTTACTACCTGTGCACATGGTAAACTTTTCTGCAGCAGGTGCCAGAAGTACAAAGCTGCACCGAGGGAAAACAGCAGAGACGTAGTAACATTGCGCATTTACTCGTGATCGTCAATCTCATCCATCTGCACACGGCTTATCTTTACGAGCATCGCTCCTGACAGTGATCCCTGCCGTGTCCACTTTCTCCATAAATATCCACGCCGCAGTCGACGGCGCTCTCCTACTGTTACGGGGGCCGTACTCTGTCGTCTTAGTCCAGCCACAGGTTACTGTATACATGAAGCGTTCCTCGGGAACTGTGGGATACGGCCGGCTCAGTGTGTGGCGACATGGCGCCCCCACTCCCCTCCTCTCTGTGTGGTTACCAGAGTCTCCATGTCTGCTGGAGCCAATAAATAAATAATGGGCCCAGTGATCACTTCCAACTGTGATACTGCACGCTAAAACCACTGCATCTGGGAGTGCCTCGTTTACAATGACAACAACAACACAGACGCACACATGTAGAGAGATACACACACACACACACACACACAGATTAATGCTGAGCTGGTCACAGCAAACTAATTTCTCATACAGCTGCAACTTTCTAAGAACTCTCATGTCCTTGGAATAACAGTTCCCACTGTTTGGCTGCTGTTGATTCAAAATTCAATAACTTGGGAATTCTTACATTTTTGAGTTTCACACAGTCTCGTGCCTCTTTCCTCCACTGACTCTAGAAATACTCCCAGTTTATTTAAGAGCTTGCAGAGGGACTCACCCTCCTTGTATCAGTGAGTTAGGGATAAAACCTGTCACGTAACGCGGGTGAGGGCTCTCTTTGTACATCAAATCTGTGTTAAAAATAGACGATGGGTATGCTGTACTCAAAGTGGACAGGAATATCAGTCAATGGAATGAGCAGTGTTATATAATTAGAAGGAAATGGCCAGTATGAAGTGTGAGTGAGCAGTCAGCACATTGGACCTGTGTGCAGCCCTAAAACAGGCTGCCGTGGCCTATCCTAGAGGCAGGCAGGCAAGACCATGGTGTTTGATGCAATGACGGCCACTTCATTATAAAGGCCTCCTCAAGTCCCACGCTGCATTCCACGTTTATGGGGAACATATGGGGAAGCCTGCAATTTTTAGACCACAAAATAAGCCCCTTTGCAGCTGGACGCACGACCGCACTGGGTCCTTTTTGCCTCGCGAGCCACACCCGAGAGGCGTAGGACCACTGACAGTGATTAAACCACCACAGTTTTCTCAGCAAAACAGGAGTTATATTAAGCTTAAATACAGGGGCTTGATAAACAAGGCTTGGGCAGGGGAAAAAAAGAATTGAGTGAAAGATGGCCACAATGATCCTCAGACTATTTTCCCCTCACGGTCATGGGCAGTGCAAAGCCATGAGATAGATTTCAAAACATGTTTACCTAGACAAAGAAGAAAAAACACAGAGCGGACCGAGGACTGAAGGGAAGGCCTTGACTCCAGAGCTTTCTTCAAATGTCAGTTTGGTCTGCACTACAATAGAGCCAATTCCCGCTCTTGCACAATGCTGTGGGATGGTCCTATATTTGTTTTGCTTTTCTCTATTCCTCATTGAAAATCCAGATGCATCGTCTTTCTTGCCACAAGTGGACAAAAATAAGGAAATTGACAATAATCCGAAACAGTCCGCGCTTGTGAAAACAACTAGAGGAAAAATATATTTCTCACTTAAGTGAAATCTGAAAAACAAAACAACATGGATTATTACCAGCAACAGGTCTCACTTGCACAAATGCATGCACGTTAAATGATTATAAACTGAAACAACCACAAACCCCTGTGCTATGAAACCAGCACTGTGCACTCTGGAGCATCCCCTCGTCTAAACAAACACAGATGAGAGCGGAGCGCTGCAGAGACCCCTCCACCTTAAACCTACCAGACCTGAAGACAAGCATAAGAAAACAAAGCTGCAGATGTTTACAGCTCCCCCCCTCTCTTTTCTCAAGCTAAAGACTTTAGGGAATAATTCAACACATAAAAAGGTTCAGCCATCATGTCTGTGGCCTTGCAGAGAGGAGTATTTCTCTGTGGGCCTGTGTGACAGCAGTACCTCATGTTCAGCAGAGTCGCACAACTGTAATCTGTCCCCGGGCTGGCAGGCCGGGGCCGAGGCCATGTCGGGAGGCAACGGAGGTGTTAGAAGAGGAAGCCTCGCTGTGTGTGAGGTTAAGTCAGAGGCCTGTAGTGGCCGTGTGGACGGACTGATAAAAGCCCTGGGGCCGCGGCTGTGGCCTCAGCATTCGGCCACACTTGCCGACACGCCGTGTCATTTAGCCCGCGCTGCCGCCTAACTCAACGGCAACTGCTCATTTACAGGGCAGTGCGGGCTACCAGGAAGAGCGGCAAACTCTCTCTCTCTCTCATACACACACACACACACACACTCAGAACATGGTACTGTATATACACACATACAAACACATCCTGTGGTCCATGAAGCAGTTTTGTCCAGCAATTAGCAAAGGGACAACGTGGGCTGACATTCATACACAAAACAGTGTCAAACAGAACAGAAACATTCACGTACACACACACACACACACACACACACACACACACACACACACACACACACACAGGTTTTCAGGGAAAGCAGCTGGGTCACATGAGTGACCAGACGGTGGTTTGGGTCTGTTGTCCCGTGGCCAGACATGGTCAGTGTGTCACTGACAGACAGGAGAAAGGAGAGAGGAAGTGTAGATACCACAGGTTCGCAAATGCCAGTGATTTGTGCTCACACACACACACACACGCACACACACAAACACAATACACATGTAGCGCTACAAGATTGTCAGGTTAACAGTACCACAGCAAACAGCTCGTCTTTCTCTGTGCCTGCACGTTTGTCTCTGCTCGTCTGAATCTGAAGCAATATGAATCATTTCCTGTTTTTCACACAACTGCAGGAGAAACTTCCAAATCAACTCCCGGCAGAAAAACTAGAGAAAAGGAAGAGATGATATTGGTCTAAAATAACATCTCTGATACAAGGTGATACTGTGCAAATAGTTCAAGTAGCCACATCAGTGAAAACTTTTCGGTGCATAAATTCAACCTAGAAAATGAAAAAGTGTGAAAACCACAATCAGGTTAAATCGCTTTGCAGTCTCAGAGGGGGAAAGACACTACACCACGCAACGAGCCCGCAAATACTATTTTTTCATTCTGCACAAGGAAACTCAGGTAGGAAATAATACAGTATTAAAAAAATAGGTAAATGTTAAACTGTTCTCTCAGTGTGAAAATAAAAGCATTAGATGGTGTGTTTATGTGCAAGTGATGCAAAATTTGATATATATTTTTAAAAAATCTGCTCTGCTCAAAAAAGCACAAGGCAGAAGATGAAAGATGCGAGTGAAGAGAGGACGGAGGCAGAGCTGAGCAACTGGCAGCGCTGCTTCTAATAAGACCTAGATTATGATACTATCAAGTGGTAAGTGAGGGTGGAGGTTTTGCAGGCCTAAAACCACTGGTTCTTACAAACACAGATGTGCTGTGAGTCAGACAAACATAAAACTAGCACAGGACATACATACACAGTCAAGAATAACACGCTCAGTGTTGTTCATCAGTCAGACACAACACTTTCCTGTCTCCCAGCAGTGGCAAAGCCACAGCGATCTTTCATTTCTCTCTCTCTCTCTCTCTCTCTCTCTCTTCATCTCATTTGCTCGTGTCTCTTTCTCTCCCCTGTGTTTGCATTTGGGGCTTAATACATTTTAATGCCTCTCCAGTACTTCTACAGTGGTTTCAGTGCTCTCTGTAAACCTCAGTGAGCCACAGTGGCGCAGGCCGCTGCCTGGTTTGAACTCAAAAGAAAATAGAATGTTTCCAAAACTTGGACGACCAATGAAAAGTGAGAGTGAGGACGGCGAGTCGGAGGAGGAGAAGCATGGAAAGTAAAAAACCCAAACCAGAGAAAAAGCAAAGACGATAGGAGAAGCGGGGAGGGAGGGTGAGAAGGTGGGAGGGAGAGGCCCGGTGACCTCACGTGACATGTGACGTGGGCTCCACCACTCACAGAGGGGAGTGTGTGTGTGTGTGTGCGTCTCTGTGCGGAGGATGGCGAGGAGGATGCAGATGTGGCTTTTAGCCTTTTACTAGCGCTGATGCTCCAGTCTGGCCACCACCATCGCGAGAGATAAAGAAAGACAGACCACGCTATCAAGCTAGCTGGCTAACCTCAGACCTTCAGCCCGCTGCGTGACAGAGGACCACAAACCCAGACCTCCACGCCGGCCTGCTCCCACCACCCAGCCTCTGTTAGGTGGGCCCCCTCTCATCTCCAGCCCAGGTGAGTCTGCCTCAACACCTGGACACACACACACAGATTCTGTCTGTCTCTCTCTTTCAACTCTTTGTGCTTCTTCTTCTCTCTCTCTGACCCTTCTCTCTCTCCACTCCTCTCTCAAACGTCTCCTGGTGCTGCTGCTCACACATGCTGCTGCTCTCTCTGCAGGCTTGTGGCTTGAGATTCCTGTGGTAGTCACAAACCCTAGATTCTTGGTTGCAAACGAACTCAGAGCTCCAGGAGTTTTGTCTTCTCGTGCTCCCCTTCCTTCTTTCTCTCCTCTCCTCTCCCTTGCACTCTCTTGGTCTGTGTCTCAAGCCACCTTTCATCCCTTTCATCCCTCCTTTCTGCAAAGGTCGGTGGAGATCGACTGCAGCGAGGGCTCCACACCGCTCTGGCTTCCCTGTCATGGCATCCAACAGCATCTTTGACTCCTTCTCCAACTACAGCAGCAGTCTGCTAAGAGGTGAGTGCTGATCCTCCCTTTACTCCCCCCCCATTTACACCACTCACCCCCTCCCATCCTCCCATCCTCCCATCCTCTCTCCCTCCCACCACCATCCCACTCTCTGTCCAGTTGTTGTTTTCTTCAAGGTGTTGATTTATCAGATTTACAACTTGTTTCTTTAACCAGAAAAAGAAAAAGCAACACTGACATGAACTTGTTCAAATGTGAGCTCTGGGCGCTTCTCTGTGGAGTGTGAATGCATTTATCTCTCTGTCCACACACACACTTAAGACGTGTGCTGGGGAGGTTTACAAAGGATCTGATTTGCACGGTAGCCCTCATCCAGTTGACTGATATGGCCTTAAAGGCCTCTGCCTCTCCACTCCTGTAGGCTTGATGGAGTGGCGCCATAATGGGATTCTCACCACAGACATTCATTATCAAGTGAAACTCGGCGCTCTCTGTGAGAATACGAGCTGGAGGCTCCATGTGACTGGGCCCTTTACTGGAACACGGCAATACAATAAAAGAGCAAAGAGAAAAGAAAAAAAACATATTAGGCTCTCTCACTCTGCTTTACTTCCAGGAGGTACTTTTGGTCTGTGTGGTGAGGTGAGTGCACTATACTTGGAGACGCTAAAGGCTGGCCTCAATGAACAAGCCATTTGTTGCCATGGTAATTCCAATCAGCCGGCTATTACTTGCAAACAGTGGAGCTCTTGAGTGAAGGAGAAGTGGAGAAAGGTCGCAAGTTTCACCTGATTTTAAATTGAATACTTGTGTGTTTATTCCTGTAAGTGATGAGCAACACAAACACAAAGTGGTCAGACTTTTTGGGGAGGAGTTGTTAATCTGATGGACTCGAGCTGTTCCCACTGAGACAGCCACTGACAGGCAGCGGAAAGAAAAAAAACAAAATCTCCTTCCCAATTAAGGCCTCGTTGCAGTGTTAATTAGAGACAGCCACAGGAGAAGCACTACCAGCTCCTAATTGTTTGCAGAGTATATCTTAAAATCTCTGGAGCCTCTTGCACACACAGTCAGACACAGACAGTCACACACACACACACACACACACACACAGTACATCTGCATCTCACATGAAAACAGTCCTCTGATATCCTCGGTGGAACCGCAGTGACAGGGGATGATGTTCCAGTGTTCTCACAGCTTCTACAGACACCCAGGCATTTATAATTTCCTTCTGACAAGGCTCAGGCTTTTCCCTCCGTTTCTTCTCTGCAAACCGCGGGATCTGCATCGCTTTATCTCCGCACTGTTTACAGATCAGAGTGTCACTGACTCCAGGTTTCACGCATGCCATCTATCAGGCTTTGGAGACGTTTTAACCTCCGACGTAATGCGATTTCGGGTGCCTGATTTTGATTTTCGGCCCCACCAGGGCAGCGAGAGCAGGGGGATGTGAGACAGTAGGTCAAGTGGAGGGGGGGTGTGGGGAAGGTAGACAAGCATTTAAAGCTGTAATCATCCATTGGAAATCATTAGTGAATATGCAATATCCTTTTACAATTCATTCTGTCAGGAGACTGAAACCGAACTACGGGAGAACAAAGGCCAAGAGTCATTAAATCCTCCAGTTCAATCTGAAAGCATTTCGAATCGAGACTACCTCATGTAAGCAAAATACCCCAGCGGTTAGTTTAACAACTTGCATTACACAGGAAAAGCAATTTGGCTAAGGTTCTCTTTTTTAGACTCAAATCAAACTGAAATTAAGAGGAACGGTTACAGAAAATCAAGGAGACTGTTAAATGTCTGGCTTCCCGGGCTCTGACTTTAATACTGTGCGACATGAAGCTTATGGAAATAATGTATTCATGTCCTCAGAAGTCAGGAAATACCGCTGAAAGCAACGTCTCATTCATTCGAGACATGACACATACAGAAACAAGAATCATGAAGTCTGAATTCTTGATCGAAAAATCTAATGATTTAGATATTTCAATCATTTCGTCTGAGACAAAGAATAACAACACTATCTGTTAGTGAAGTGGTGATATATACGGTGCATCTTATACATCTCAGCCTATCTCACAGTGCAGACAGAACACATGTAAGCATGTGATGTGCAACATCAGATGCACTTCGCGTGAGAAGCGAGAGGACGCCTCACCTCAGAAACCTCAGCTCTCCGCTAAAGTTCAGGGAGACACACAAAAACACACACAAACAAACACACACACAGACACATGCACACAAAACATATGACACATGCACACCAAGTCACATAGAGACCAGACAGAGCAGCTGTCGTTCTCATGGCATCTCGAACTCAGTTTACAGGACAACAGACAGCCAACAGTCTGACAGTTACTTAGATTGAGAGATGGAGAGTTTTGCATCGACGAGGTGTTAATCTGATGTAGACTTCTAGTGCTGCTGCATTTCACTGATAACAACCACAATGGGGCTACACCTGCTAACCCTCACTGAGCAGCACTATTTAGTTAGAAAACAGCATTTCTTTACTAAAAAAAAAAAAGAAGAAAAAAAAATGAGAGGGAAAAAAAAGAGCACCGGACTTTCCCCCTGTGAAGCAGAGTTGTATAAACTTTACTGGGTTTTCCGATCCTGACATTGGCAGTGTTTGCATCAGGTGGGGTACCTGGTTTATTGCAGCTGTGATTGGGGCTGTTTGGTGGGTCATATCCTTGGCTCGGTTTCTGTCACCGCATTTCCCTCCACTTGGAAGGGCCGCCATGTTGCCTGCAGGCTGTTTTATACAGGGTCCGTTTTTTTAAGAGTGTTACGCTTTTGGGAGCCAGCTCCTTTTGTGGCAGAGAAAAAGGCCCCGGTTTATTAGGGTGGGAATGGTTTTATATGTTTGGCTTATTGCGCTGCATGAATGGAAGTGAGGGCTTGTGTGTGAGAAACGTGCCATGCCTCACCACAGTTGTAGCGAGGTTATTTTGGAGGATTCTGGGAGGTGGTCTGGTTTGTTCTACAAGTGTTGGGGAGGGAAAAGCCCAGAGAGACGCATGCACCAGTGTGAGAAAGAGACACTTTAAACGTCTGCACTGCAGTGCTAAAATGAATCATTCACAGAGGATAAAACTCAAGACGAATTTTAAGCTCAATACCACTGACAAATAAAAAGGCGCTATACAGTAGCTCAAAAAAGAAAAAGACCATAAATTTAACAGAACACATGGCTGGCCTCTGGTGAATTTATTAATAACAAAGTCATATGGTGAAGATTTTTTTCCTCCTCTCTTAAATTAACATGCTTGATTGGATCCCATTCAAAATCCTGCTGAGTGTGAGGCCCCACAGTGACGCCAAAACATGAAGACTGGCTGAGCCGACTGAAATCAGATATTAAGAGTTTCAATATTGTAAAGTGAAAGCAAATAATAGAAAACGCATGACAGCCACAGAGCGGCGAAATCCTGTCTCCAATTTAGCCGAGTATAATATCTATTTATAAAACTCTGAAGGCATATTGGATAGAAGAAACGCTCTGGACTTGATTAGGGCTGTAAACGTTTTTGGAGGTACTTATTTACTTTTTGGTCCGTCTCGCCGTTTTCACCGTCTGTCAACACGACTTTATGGAGAACACTTTCAGGGGTTGCCAGTAAAATGGCTTCCAGGTAGAGCATGCAGAGGGGCGTGCTGATTATGTGGTCGACTAATCCCAAACCTGCCTCCGCCCTTGTACACTTTGGGGGCTCAAACCGCCGTGTTCGACGTTGTGTTGGTCAAGGTTAAAGTCGTGCTAAGTGTAGTAGTAAATACAATTTTCTGGTGGTCGGCAAGCAACCACAGGGGCCAGGTTCTTTTCAGCCGATCTGATAATATGGATTTATGTTGTAAAGGGAAAAAAAAGTGTCCTGAAAGGTTGAGCAACTTGTATCAACAAACATTCCCAGAGGGGGGTTTCTGTAATCCTTCTGGAAAGTAAAACTAGAGGTGCATCGCCTCCGACGCAGCATCCAGTGAGGAGAGAACGTGACCCGAGTCAGAGCAGGCAGGAATAATAGTCAGCACCTTTAACACAGCTCATCCAGAGTGAGTTAAAATTTATCTGATCTGTGAATCAGCCCCGAGGACAGTTCACTCAGTGGATGTATGCTCAACACATTGACTGAGGTCATCCTCACATGGAGAGGATCAAATATGTACGACAGTCTTACATTAAATCATTAGTGGTGGTTAAATAATAACTGGTATGGGAGACACAAATGACCAGATACAATGCAACTGAGTGACGTCACGTCAGAGGAATTTATAACGTCTGGAGCAACTTCCTCAGCTGACATGAAAAAGAAATCGAAACAAGAACAAACCGCGTGTCGGCAGGAAAATATGCCGACTTTGAAAATGTTTGTATAATTGAATAATGAGGTGGAAATGAATATTAAATTCTTCAGCTTGATTTTTAGAAATCGAATGCCCACACCGGATGAGGCTCTTCAGTTTCTATGACTCATTTCTTAACGGTTCATTTGATTCACTTACGAGCTGATAATATTTCATATAAACCCGTACGTTAAAATGATTAAAGCCACATCACTGTTATTAGACTCTTCATGATCTCATCCGTCCTGCATGGTGGACGACTAAATTAAGGAAAAGCCTTTCTTGCAATTTTCTGTTTCTTAATTTTGTTTTAAACCTACGCCCTAAACCACAGACCAGCCCCACAGCTTATTACATGGTAAGGCTGGGGTTGTAGAAAAAACACAAGTATTATTTTAAGCTAATTTATGGATTATTAACCTAAATTTATTCAGCAATTAGACTGGCGCATGGAATTTGCTTGCAGTTCTCGTCAAAGCTGGAAAGAAGATGAACGAGTCAAAGTAAAACGTTGAAAAATAAAACATTCGCTCCATCACAGGTTTGGTTTGTTTTCAGTGACTCGGGTTACAATTAGAGAGAGCAGTGACCTGAGTTTGACTCAGATGAAGAAGACTTATTGTTTAGACCCCTCCCTGTATCGTTAAACAGATGTTGTCAACAACATCCTTTCTGTTGCAGAGAGAAGCAAAAGCCAAAAACTGCCGGTGACTAAGCACAACGCCGATTGCTGCGCACTTTTGTTTTTAACATTACAGTTGCATTCTAACCCACAAATTACTTTAATGGGCGGGCATGGGTCTGGTCGGCAGCACATAAAATGACTCAAACTTATGGAGATCCCACATGTTCAGAAACATATCAGCAGACAGTAAGGGTTTTTTTTTCTTCTTCTTTTTTTCTTTTAAATACATAAGATGGAACACAGGAGGGACGGAGGCTTTTATTTTATCATGTGTGAAAGTTTAGCAAAGATCTGAGGCCTAGAGGAACTCACTCTGTCACCATCAAAGGATTTAAAGGAATGTTTTTCACAGACAAAAAAGATCCATCCTCCAGACTGAATCTTCACTTCATTATGAGCAACTTTAATCATGCTCAAAACATCCTTATAGCCTACCCCTCTTCCCATAAGCAATAAAGAAAAAACTTAATTACGGTGGAGGAAAAATGCAGATAATGATAGGATGTGAGAGGCTGCAGGCTATGAAATGTTTTCTGATTCTCTATTTTCCCAGAAGTTTTTCCTCAACCTGTTTACATACAGTTAGTTGTCGTTGCTGCTGCAATAAAACATGTTTTTGGGTTGGTTCTTCCCTCCCCTCAAACACAACTTTGACCACAGGGAATTGATTTTTTGGTGGAGACAGCATTTCAAAAATGGGATTTTAGTTTTCTGTTGGACTATTCATTGGGGGTTACAAATAACTGACAGTGCTGCTAACTGCATCAGTAATGGGCCACCTAATTGTGCTTTTCTACTCTGCACTGCAGTGGGAGCTCAGCACGATCACTTATGTTATGACTAAAAGATGAGTGAAAGAATAGTTCTGTAGTTTTGAGAGATGAGAAATTCACATAACTCCTGTACAGTTAAGTGTTGGTGAAGCGTGTATAAGCAAGCAGCCAGTTATCTTAGCAAATAGACTGCAGACAGTGGTCAACAGCCCTTCTCTGTCCACCAGCACCGAAACCTGCAAAGTAAAACTGATAATTAGCAGTTTTGCAGAGGTTATGTGTCTGACTATTTCATCATTTGACTTCTCAACCACATGATGACGGCAAGAACCAGGAAATTACTGTGCCAGACACAAAAAATTATCCCATACACAACCCCCCCAGATAAAACCAAAAATTAGTTACACCTCAGTTTTGGTCCAAAATATAAATCTTTGCCAAAATGCCAAAACAGACCCTTTAATAAATATTTAAAAAATAAAACTATGATTTTTATCACACAAAAATGATCTATTATCGCTGTATTGCATCAGGTTTTGCCCTTGAGTAAACTTTCTGTGCAGCTGCTCACTTCTGTATTGGTTCAGTAGGAAACACTATGCCAGGGATTCCCCCTCAGCTGTGCAGCAGAAGTGTCCCTTCCATCTCCTCTCCACAGTCTGGCTGCTGGGAGGTCACTCTGTCTGCTGCAAATACCGTTCTCACGGCTGAAAATGCCGCTGTCACGAGCACGAACACACAGGGAACTTTATGGTATACATGCACATGAACTGCTGCATGCGCACACATACGCACGTACACACGCAGAAGTCCATCGGCTGATTTTTTTCTCCCTCCTGCTGAGTCAGAGAGGAGCAGTGCATGTCAACATGATGACCGTGACGCTTTCCCCCTGTAAATGCTGTCTGACCTCACTGTAATAGCTGGTCAGGACTAACATATGGTCTCCTGATGCCTTAGTCCAGCACGATTACACACATGGTGACTAAACAGCCGAGGATTTAACTGAAAAATATCACTCACTGCTTCCTTTACTTTATAAAGTGGCTGTGTGTGTTTTTTTTTAAAAACAGACATTAAATCGACGACCATGTATTGTGGTTTTTCTTGTAGTGACAGGACAGATTCTAACCAGTGAGGCTTTCCTGTGAGGTACAACCTTGTTGAATTCACTGTCCGCAGAGTGAGAAGTGTTATCCAGATAAGGTCTTTGCATGTTGAGGGATATCTATTGTACTAACAAGCTTAAAAGGGAAGTTTGAGAGGATTGTGTCTACACACATAACACTGAAATGAAGCTAGTCCTCAATTAAACAGGGAGTCCCGTCAAGCCTCCACTTCATAGCATGACAGCTAGCCGTGCTAACACTGCCAACCTGGCAGAAATACGTTTGTGTTAGAAGTGCCTGACAGACTCGAGCACAACTTTTCCCCTTTAATCAGCGTGATGACATAAGAGGCAGACAGCGAGCCAGTCATTCAGTCAGTATAGAGTTTGATTAACCTAATCACCAGGCAGCCAGACTCCAGGCTTCTGATTGGGTTTACAAACGCTCCTTGTCATCGTTGTGTCATTAGCTCGTCGTTAGTCGCGGCCGCCTTGACGTGGAGCAGCGACGTGCCGGGCCTAAACACAGCAATCAGGGGATTAGTGTGCAGTTACAGCAAAGCCTCAATGAACGCCTCAGGCTCTGAGTCAAAGAGGGAAAAGTCCTGCCTTACTATGCTAGCTCCACGTGGCCGGGGTGCTAACTGTACACGGGCAACGCCACTACTGATTAAGGATGGAGATGATGAGAGGAAACATTCAGTCACTTCGGACACACGGGTGGTTTCCCGGACCCCAATTAGGCCAAGTCTTTGACTCAAGCAATGATTTGAATGGAGGGACTCCATTGAAAATACGTTTTAGCCTCCAATTAGGTTTGCTTAATCTAGAACTGGGAGTCAAGCCCAAGACATCACAGAGTTGCATGCAACTCGGCGACTCTCGGCAGTTGCTGCAGGAAGTCTCGGGCAACATGTGGGGCTGATTAATTTTCTGTTGATTTAATTTGAAATCAATTGGAATGATTGACAATAATCACTTACTGTGCAAAAAGACTGGATTTATGAGATATGACAATATTATGTGTCTAAGTACTCTCCTGAGCTCCCTGGCTTGCAGGCTGAGAGACGCCACACCCTTGTTTCCTTACGATGAAAAAGCCCCGAGGGCCAGCTGAGTACTTTCCAAGAGTTGTCTCACGTCTGCAGAGGAAAGTGGCACGGACACTTGTCAGGAAACCAGCGCCGGGTTCCTGCTCGAATCTGGTTGGATTTTGCGGTGAGTCAGATGGTGCTCGGGAGGCTGAACCCCTCTGAAGAGGGAAATAAATGCAAATTCAATATTTGGGGGCTCTTTGAAGTCTATTTGCACTTGAATGAGTGTGACAGAACCTGGAATGACCCCTGTTGAAAGAGTCCCTCGGCAGTGATGAAAGGAGCGGAAAGGGACAAACACTGATGACAATAGTTGAAAAGTTTGAAATGTGTTCACTGTGTGTATTTGTGCGTATTCACACTGAATGTGTGTGTGCAGGAACATCATTCATGCACAAACGATGGGGATGAACCGCCTCATTATAAAAGACACAGTGCAGCTCGAGACAACACATCTAGCCTGGTGCCTGCTAGGTAGAAGGGTCTCTGACTGTGCACCTTGTCCGTTGACGTTCACGTCATTCACTTCATAGATTACGTACCTTCACCGTGTTCCTTCACAGTGATAGGGTCCCAGTCTCAAAAAATAAAAACATGTGGCTTTTGTTGCAGGCTGGAATGAACAACAGCATTCCATATGCAACCACATCAAAGACCCCGCTCGCCATGGGGCTAAATGAGGGCAGACTGTCCTGCTTGCCCCTCCTGACACGACTGTCACTAATTAACCAGAGATCTAAAAGTGACACTTCCTCGTCATCACTCATCGTCACGTCTTCACTCTAATCTTCGCTGTGTTTTAATGAGCAGGGCTTCTCTTTGGGCTCCAGCGAGAAGGGACAGCCACACAACAAGCACAAAGGGGCATTGTCTGCTGGTGAAAATGTGGTTTACAGGCTCTGCTATAACGGCTTGGTGGTTGCTGGAAGCCATGCGCACTTCCTAATATTCGGCTCACATGCGATTTCATTTTGAGAAAGGACTGAGCTATGGGGCTTTGCTTTTGTGTGAGAGGGACGCCTCACAACTTATTTTCTGAGCCGACAGGCTTGGGCTCAATTGCCCCCCCTCCCTGCTCTTCACCCCCTCTTCCCCTCACTGGTGGCGCTACTATATTTGTGTGGGATCCCTAGCGATGGAAGAGTAGACACAGACTGCGTTGCCAGTCAAACGTGTTCGGGCTGTCAGACTGAACGGCTTCCAGCGCTGCGATCTGTCTCCTCTCCTCGTCAGTGGGAGCTGTTTGATCTGACAGAGACTCCATTAGAGACACAGGGAAGTTCAACTGCTGGGAGGTTGGATGGCTTCAGCAGTCAGAGTAGCAGCCCAGAGAGGAAAAGGTTTGCACACACAGTCTGGTTGCAGTCTTGGTGTCTGGTGCTGTGTATCTATAAATGTCTCTGAGCATTACTTGTCCTTATTCTAGGTGTGTGTGGTTACACGTAGACAAGTGCAACGTAAGAAAAGCCCGACTGGACTGACATAGTTTGGGGCTCCGTTGAGCATAGGGGTGTGATGACGCAGTGGGGAATGATATCATAAATGTGTGGCGCTGCTGAGCTGCAATGACAGAGCAAGAGAGAGAGAGTGTGTGTGTATGTGTGTGTGTGTGTGTGTGTGTGAGAAACGGAGAGAGAGAGAGCAAGTGAGAGAGCAAGCTTATCTGCTGTGGCGGTGAGAAAGTAAAACGTAGTTTGCTTTAAGTCTCACGGTGGTGGTGACCTCACAAACCTGCGCCGCAGTAGATGCTGGTGTCACCGTGGCGAGACGTCAGACAATGGTTTGATAAATACTCATGGATGGTTCAACCGCAGACCGTCACTGGGGCTCCTGCAGTTAACGTGAACTCTGACAAAATCTCAATTCTCTGAGACCGATTTATAGATATTATTTGGGAACCGGTTATTAGACACGCTCCGGGTAATTTCATCACCTGCTTGCAATGTGAGATAGCTGTTAAACAGGAGCACAGAGAGCGAATTGATGTGGCTCCTGTGAGAGATTCGTCTCCTGATCTGTGTGTGGCAGCTGGGCTCTGGCAGGGCTCTGGCACCGTGGCAGCATGGCAGTTAAACTGTCACTGGCAGGAACTGTAAATCTTTTGCACAAGGTGAATGCAGCCTGACAGCACCACAGGTGTGTGTAATGCTTAGTGGTCGCGAGTCTGTCACAATGCAACAGTTTGTGTCTGTCCCTCGGCCGTTCTGAGGAGGAGCAGTCTCTAAAGCTTTTTCTGGACTACATTTAAAGTCAGAGTGAGTCAGGATACTCTGTGTATGTGTGCTTCTGTGTGTGTGTGTGTCTGTAGGGGGTGGGGGTGCTGTCACTTTGGCAACACAACTGCACATATTGCAGCGATTACCACAGCGGAAAAATGTTTTTCTGCAACATGCAATTACTACAGATTACAGATTGCCGTCCTTGCATCAGAAGCTCTCGCCAGAAAAAGAGAAACACTGTGCATTTGTGTGTGTATGTGGATCTGTGCGTGTGTGTGTGTGTGTGTGTGTGTGTGTGTGTGTGTGTGTGTGTGTGTGTGTGTGTGTGTGTGTCGTTACACACAAATAGACAGTCAGACACAGAGACAAAGAAAGATGAGAAATGATTATAGCTCACACTAAAAACCACAACTGAAAAAAATGGGGGAGTTGATGTATTTATGGGACTCATTTAGATTTAAAAGTTACTGACTTTCAGGGGTAAATAAAGACCCTGGAAACAAATACACTCTGTCCTTCAGAAAAATGAAGAAAAAGAAGAGCAGGGTATATTTCGTAGGCCTTTGTCCATCATCGTCAACATTATGAAAAACATACACTGATGTCCTTGTAAAGTATGCAACACTAAACTCTACAAGTCCCATCAATTTTGGACTTTACGTTTCGCTCCAGGTTACAAATCAGCCTGAATATCAGAAAGCTTCCCTCAGGTCACACTAAACAATATAGCCCAAAAGTGGTGCTCCGCAGTAAGGCAGGGCCCTATTTACAATCCCACCAGATCAAAACTCAACCCAAAGTGCTCCTATAATAGCACTGGGGCCTTTTGGTGAGCTTACCATCCAATGCTACTTTTAGTGGGTTTCCAAAGAATAAACAGGCCTGCGAACCACATCACAGGCTGCTGACTGTCATCGTTGGGTGAGTGTACCCGATGGATGATGTGAGGGCGGAGCGACCGTGACACTGGGGTTTACGGCAAGTTCCCCCCTGCCTGACTCGGGTGTGGTGTGCCATTGAACTGCCACTGAAAGGACAGGGAGGGGGCCTGACCACATTCAACCCCCAATCACAGTGAAGCCGTCAGAGTATCTCACTGTGTTTTTCAGGGCTTTTTAGTGGCATTGTTAACAAGACAGAGGAGAGTGCTGACTTTTGTGTTTGGTCATCAAATCTGATCTGCACCAGTTTTGGTGGAAGATGTCCAGTAATTATAAATAGTACCGCATTTAAGTTGGATGTTGTGAAAGTACAAAAATATTATCATTAAAGATAAGAGTAGAACATTTCAGGAAGCCGACTCTGTAAAATGCTTCCTAACATTTACTAATTTGCTGCTGGTCATACCAGACCAAATGAAGCTGCAGCAGTGAAACCTTTGAATGTTCTGGATTTTAAAAGTGTGCATTGTTTTGATTTGTTATTTCTTCTTGACAAAAAATAGAATATGGGTGTTAAACAGTATTATGAGCAGGCTTTCCTCAGGAAAGCTGCTTCTGTCGCTGATACGCAACATTTGATACTATTTGATTGTTAATAGTAAAACATCAGTTTGTAGAGTTGTGGATTTTCAAGTTGGAGCTAGTTGTCGCTACAAACAGTAAGTTTAGTCAGGATGTTTCCAACCTGGTGGTTGGCCACAATCCAAAGGGTCACAAGATAAACCAGAGGGTCGTCAGATGATTAATGGGGTAGTTGTTTTGGATTATTCTATAATCTTTTTGAAAGATTGGATAGTTTAACTTCTTTGGGCCTTGAAAGGCTGTCTAAATGAAACCATCTGAAAAGTTGAGAAGGAAAAGGGAGAGAAGAAGAGCCGCGTGTTTTGGTGGAATTAATAAGACACTCGAACTTAAAGCAAAAAACTAGAAACCACTGTTTTCATCTTTTATAACCTATCCGTTGGTTTATCTCTTTTTTTAAAGTATAAAATCTTAATTTGAAATGTTTCAAAGTTCAAGTGCACCAAAGCAAAGTACATTTGAAATTGTACTTATGCATTTTGGGAAACATTTACTGATATCACTATCAAACTCCTCCCATAATGTATTCTGTATGAAGCAAAGTGTCAAATGGACATGTCCATGCTTGGTGTTTTTAAAATGAACGCAGTCTTTAAGAAGCCCATTTACATTCAGCAGACAGAAATAAAAACATAGTTGGAGTCGTCCCCCAACAGCCATTATAGTGCTCAATTGATTCAGAGGGCTTTAATAAGCCCTTGGCTCCGCTCTACACTTTTTATAAAATGAAAGCAGAGTATTAAAGATGCATGATATGAATGTGCTCATTGTCTCATCTGGTGGCTGCTGCATCTCAGCTCGTCGTGCTTACATAGTAATTAGCTGCTGGGTTTGGAAATGTCACCATCCTCTTCATCACTTTGGGGATAATGTATACTCCAAACGCCTTCAAGGATCTGAAATTGGGACCTGACACTCATGACTTACTGGATGTCTTAAGACTAAAGGAGGAAAACTATAGAAGTTAACCACACAAATTAAAATAAAAACGAAGTGTTTTAGCATCATTAAGAGCTAAAACAAAGTTTGAGTGCACAAATGAATTCCAGTGATCATTAAAACTAACACAGACAGCCTTGGTGGAGAAAAAATAACAGAAGAATTTATGTGATCAAAACTGTTCAATGTGTTTCCTATTTTCTTGTCTGAACATCAAAATGGACAAAAATGACCACCAATTGTGATGTGCTGACACATTATGTAATCAAAATTTGAGAGAGAATCAGCCATCAGAGCAGCAAGAGCCCGAAACCCAAACAGTCTGTACCCACTCACTGTTGTTTAAAAGTTTCTCCATATACTTGTGTATATAAACACTCTGACGCTAGAATATGATTTGGCTTTGAGGGGACTGGCACAAATGGCTTTGGTGACTTACATCATGCTTAGAAGTCTAATCACAGACACTCTTGTCATATCAAGCAGAAAAATCCATTTCATAGTGAGCTATGTTTCAAAAAAAAGGGAGGGAACGGTAAACAAGCCTGGCGTTCCACAGCCACCGCAGAATTCATCAGTCATACAAAAAAATACCCCAAGCCCCAAAGTAGAGCTAATTTAATCCGAGAGGAATAAAACTCCATTTCATAGAAGTCGTCCATTCAGAACACTCATATTTCCACTGAGCAGAAACCCCCGGCTGAAATTCGAGCAGACACTTTTCGGAAGGAATGCATTCGGTGGGTTGAGGGCCAAAGCTTGCCCTGTAATTTGTGAATGTACAGAAATGTGTGACCGCCACAGCTCCTCTAAAGATAGAAATCTTTGTCTTATGTCATCGCTGAACCTCAAACTATTTCTAATTGCCCCCATAGCCCCCTTTTCCAAATGAATAGCTACCCATCCAAGGGCTTATGTGTGCATGTCTGAAAATAGCCCGGGAGTTTACACAGGCTAATAGATCATATTCAATAAAAAAAAAGGGAAGAACTTTGAAGGGATCTCCACGTATCCGAGACCATCCCCGTCTTCAAAGTTGCTTTTCAGTGGCACTGAAAACAGTATTGGTGGCATTTAGAGTCAGGTATACGTTTACAGACCCCAAAGGCGACCACGGGGTTTCTCTGCTAATCAGGATCACACTCTTAGTCTTCACAATCTGACTCATCATACACAGCACTGACAGTAAACGGGGATTCCTTTGGTTTCACAGATGCAGAAAAGGAGGGATTGTTACTGACTCTTGGTCAGGACTCCAAGGGACCTTCTGAGTACTTAAATCCTTATTTAGTAAATTTGTTACGGTGTCTCCTGTGTCATAAATGAATCATGCAAATGAGTTACAAGTTGTTGTAGAAAGACTTCCTGGTTTGTAGCTAACGACCGTTTTCTTGAATTCCTATTTTGTACGTGTTATGATTCAGGCCCAGCACTACAGTCATTAAAGCAACCTCTCAGTCACAACTTTTAACCCATCGGCAAACAATGATGTGATTTCTTGATTTACATCCACAGTATCCATTTCCCATTTTCAATGGTAAGAGTCTTGTATGCTGAGGCCCATTTGAAGTGGGTCCGGGGGTTTCACATATCCTCCAGGAGTTCTGTCTTGATTTCAGGCTCAACCCACCCGGATCATTAAAAATCGTTCAGGGGCACGACAGGCTCTGTCCTCGCTGCCTGTGCGGCTGAAACTGTAGAAACTGCATGTTGAAATGTGGAGGTCTAAATGTGACAGGCGCCCGGAGCGCACATTACAGCTGGGCAGGGTATAGCTAGAGCGTGTGGTCACATATTAATAATGAACTAGGGCAGGAGGACGACTAAAATATCACTGGCATTGTCATTGTCCCAGTTGAGCATTTCTCAAAATAGAGGCTGCATGATAGGTGATCTGATCAGAGATGATTTTCTTCTTGTAGTCCGGAGTGCAGGGATTGGGCTGCTGCTGTGACACAGAGGGATCCCACTGTGAAATTAGATTCTGGGATTTGCAATTTCAAGTCAAGAGCACCAGAACTGACTCATGTTAAGATGATGATGACTTCACTATCAGGGCTTCAATATGCACTATTTCTGTTTTTGGTGGGATTTCTAACGTGCAAAATAAAGTAGTGAGTTTTTTGTTTGTCATGTACAAGCATATGGATTAATATTTCTGTGAGCTCAACAGAGACACTCTGAAAAGACAAAAACAAAAATATAGATGAGACTAAAGGAAAAAGTGTCAGAGGAGATAAACAACAGATGTTTGGTGTAGATTAGTTTTGTTTGTTTTTTGTTGTTGTTTTTTTTGCAACACTTTCTCAGCAGTTCATTCAGACATGTAGCTGCTATATATAAACTGTATAGTTTTTTTTTTTTTTTTTAACTTGTGTTAGTGCTGCACTGACACCACCAGACCTGACAGACACAGTCATTTCAGGATTGATCCCACATAAACAGCTAACCTCCAATAATCACACCTAGTTTGGACACTTGCACCGTCAGGGTCAGCGTCTATTATTTTGATTTTTTTCATCCTTCACCTGCTTCCTCCTCCGTCTCTCTGGCTTGGATCGGTGCGTTAGGAAGGAAATTGTGGGAAAGTCTGAAGCCACCCCGATGACTCCTCGCGCCACTTAACTGCACTGAATTTATTCTCATGCAAGTAAACAACTTGAAAACCGCCACGCACGTGCGCAGGCACGAGCACGTCAAAAATAAAATTATTCAATTAAACATCCATTGATTTAATGCATTTTAAAACGCGCTTCAATTAAAATCCACGACTTGTTATGTATTGCCAATTTAATTGATATCGAGTCATTGGTTGTTTCATGTTTTTCGTGATTTTATTTGTTTTTCTTTTCTTTGAAATCAAAGTTGACAGATTTTAATTAATTTTCTTTTTCTAGTCATGAAGGAAAACACGAAAAAATAAATGTAAGCTCTAATAATAATAAATAATAAACTCCATATGTGCTCACCACACCGGAGCAGGTACATTATATAAAGAAGTTTAAGAGATGATTCGTGCATTTACAGTAAAATACAGAAAAACTGAATGAATTCAATCTGTAAATGTTGTATTAACACATGGAAATATTAACTCTACTCAGTCACGTGGCTTCAGTGTGACTATTAAACGAATAACAGTCGTTGCTGTTGGAATAATTAAATTTCTTAATAATAATCAAGTTGATTGTGTTTTAGTGAAAAACTCAAATGATAAATGCAGGAGAACATGCAGCTCAGGTGCGATTTTCAACGACCAAAAAAAACGCCTCGCAAACGTTTATTTTGTTTAACTGATTGAACTGAAGTCGGAATTAATTCAGATTTCCGAGTGTGTGAGAGCTCAGATAAACGCCTGCTGCTCTGTGCAGATGTGAAATGTCTGCCTGAGACCATCCGAGCTGACAGCGATTGAAAAGGCAAATGCGCCAACTAGTGTCAGAAAGCAGCACGGCGGAGGGTGCGCAGGGTGTGTGCCGGTATAACCCTCAACATCTCAGACTGTTAATGAATTCAGCCTCTGGCACACGCACTTATTGCCCTGTTGTGTCGTTTGATGTGGAAAAAAACACTTTTATTTTCTTATTTAATTCTATTCGGTCAATTAAAGTGATACGAATCTGCCTTAAACCCATAATTTCACTTTATGAAAAATTCATTGACCTGGAGAGAAGGTGCGAAGCCGCCAGATGTAATAGCTTTTCAAAATGAATAAATGAGAGTAAAACCACAGGCCTCTGAAGCCTAAAGCCTCCTGTAGATAAAAATATAAACAGCTCCAATAAAATGTTAGGGCAGAGGAGGTGCTGCGATAAACCAGTGGCTGGTTAAAAGGTGCAGATCTTTCACTTTTTACTGTTTATTATCACATGATTTAATATAAATCACTATAAAACTAATAAAAATCCGGATTAAGAACTGGACTTTTTTTTTTAACATCTTAAAATACATCAGATTTAATGCCAGCACGTTTAGAGCTGCTTCACCTCGCCAAGAGTGCTTTTATGATTATTTTATGACGATAATGTAAAATCAATTTATATTCAGAATCATTCATTTCTATGCAGTCCTAAGCAACTCCTCCACAAAAAACCAAAACCAAAAACATTTTCCTTATATATACATATATATCATATCTTCTCTGTGATTTGGAGGTCTGTCCATAAAATATATTAAAACTCAAGCAGAGAGAAACACAGGTCTGTATTAATAATTCAGCTGGTGTGTGACAACAGCACAGGACTGCAGAAGGAGCAGCGGAGAGGTTTGATTGGCCTGGTGAAAGCCCAACCCAGCAGATTCATTGGTGGAAATCATCTCCACACTCCCAACCACTAAACACTAAAATGACTCGGGTAAAATAATATCGCGGCAGTCTGCACTCCGTTCAGCCTCACGGCTCCTTCTTTGCGCCCTGTGTTCCTGCGATAAAGGATAAACCTGAGAGGAAATCCAAGTGGAGCGACAGGACAATCCCCTTTTATCCCAGAGAAACCTCGTGTGTGTTTTTTGTGGGAAGATCCAACCAGGATAAAGTTGCAAGAAGTTGTACGCACGAAAAGGGACACTCATATAACTCCAGCTGCAGTTTGACTGTATTTTCGGGTTTGAGAAGTTTAGTTGTACGGGTTTGTTTTTCCCCCGGTGGAGTGTGGTGAGGTCTGAAGAGGCGTCTGGCAAACTCAGGCTGTTTAGTCGCGGTTACCTTTTTCAAACTTGAGCGGAGAGACAGAGAGAGAGGCGCTGAGCAGGACTGCTTCACTGTTTTTTGCATCAAGTCTGGATTATCTGACCACTGCCGACAGATCCGCTCACTGTTTAGGGGATTCGCTGACTGATTTGCCATTTCAAAGTGAAAGCTTAGTGGTTTGTGGTGCTGATATATTTCACACACGCGCGCGGCTGGTGTTGTCCATCAAGTGTAGGACAGATAAGGTGTGCGATATAAGACTGATTCAGCACTGAGAGACTCTGGAGATCTTTTTGTTTGTGTGCGCTTTGTTTTGTTTTTTCTGTAGTGAAAAAACAGAGCAACCCTGATGTTTCCCGGGCTGACACATCCTGTGCAGATGATCTAGCACACAGTCATCAGTTTAGTGTCTGTGTTAAGGCAGCGAGTCTCTGTTGTCTCAGACTTTAGTGCGCTCTCGCCTCCATCCCTCTGCGCTCACTCTGGACTCCTGAGACCGTCGGCGAGTGGAGGAAAAAAGAAAAGAACAAAAACAGTGTTTTTCTCCCAAAGAGTCCTTCTCTCCTGCTCCGAGCCAGTCAGGTGGCACTGACCCAAGCTGTTGTGATGCATATTCCCGTAGAGCCGCCCACCACCAGACGGTTCACGCCGCCCTCCACGTCCTTCCCCTGCAGTAAGATTGGAGACGGCAACGGGGCCATGGCCACCCCGGGGCCCCTCAGGTCAAGACCGGACAACAGGAACGTGGTGGACGTCTTGGCGGACCACGCCGGCGAGCTGGTCCGGACCGACAGCCCCAACTTCCTCTGCTCTGTCCTCCCGTCTCACTGGAGGTGCAACAAAACGCTGCCCGTGGCTTTCAAGGCAAGACACATGGCTTCTAATTATCATTTATTATATCTTTTTTATTTTAATTAGGCACAGTGGGGGTTTGTAGTTGTGAAATAGGCTACATGAGAATAATAAATGTGATTTAAGAACACCCACGTATATTTTAAGGAGGTAATATAATAGTTTATATTTATAAATAAGGAAGGGCTCTGGAACCTGTGCTTACACTATAGGCTATTTGTACAGAATGTTAAATTACTATTTAAAAACATAGATAAGCTTGGTTTTATTGGCTTTAAACGCTACTACCCAGAATAATAACATCCTAAATCGGGCCAACAATTATTACACGACAAGAGGACTGCAAATAGGCTGCAACAACTCTGACACAGAGATCTGTACTCTTTTATTTTTTTCATTATTTAGATTTTGCTCAACTATATTTTCTTTGGGTGATTTATAGATAAATATTTGTAGCTCTTGTCAATATTAAGCCTTGTTTAGCGTAAATCATGTGTTTGGACCAGTTCCGATGAGAACACAAGGGGGATAAATAGCCAAACAGTAACAGGAGGAAATTAAATGCATGTCTCACTAGTGTTTGTAAAAAATAAAAAAATAATTAAAAAAAAAAGATTTAAATGTCAACAGTCTACGTTGGAGGTGTCTGCTTTAGGAAATCTCCTACATGCACAGTTTGCTTTATTGTTGACAATGTGGTGAAACTGCAACGATATTCGAGTTTAATACCATGGCAGCAGGATGCGGTTTTACGCGCGCAGTTGTGTACATTTTGGTTTGGTGACCCGGAGTGACCGCTCGCCGTCTCCCTGTGCACAGGTCGTGGCTCTCGGTGATGTTCCCGACGGGACTCTGGTCACGGTGATGGCCGGGAACGACGAGAACTACTCGGCCGAGCTGAGGAATGCCTCCGCCGTCATGAAGAACCAGGTGGCCCGCTTCAACGATCTGCGCTTCGTGGGCAGGAGCGGACGAGGTGAGCCGAAACCCTCTGCCACTTTCTCACCGCATACACACACGAGCACACGTTTACGCGCACGCGCAAGCAAGCGCGCACAAGCACACAAGCAAACACACACACACACACATACACACAAAGAGAATAACTGAGATAATCTGTAATGTCATTTACAGCAACATTTGGAAACACTCTTATATTAGGCCTAATAATAATTATGGATCATATTTCTGAGTCTAACTGACAATTGACTGCGGATTATTATTTTTTTTAGTGAATGTGAATTATTGTTAAATGTCCAGGTCACCAGAAATGTTGCGCAGATGCACACACAGGAAACGAGTATCCATGATGTTCCTTAAAATATAGCTTTTAAATGATTTTTCTGTCAGCTTTGGCCTGGGCCCTGCTGCATATTATAAAAAGACAAAAACCGCAAGTGTGGAATCATTTAGGTACAGGGACGACGGGTGCCCACACTCTGCCAACTGACGTCCATGAGTGTCATCCGAAACATCTGGCCTGCGTCACTGCGATGTGACTAAAGTCTAACTTTCCTAATCTAAGGAAATAAGCCTACAAATAATTATCCATGTGATGTGAATCTGTGGGCTGGTTTAAAAAAGGAAAAAAAAAACACCTTATACAATTTGTGCCCCGGGGGCAAATCTGTCAAAAACAATCCGTGCCACCAGAGAGCTCGCGGACTAAACACACTAGATTTTCACGAGGTGTTACGTTTAATTGCCCTAAATAAAAACATGACATCGCTTTGGGCCTGTTTGCAGGATGCTGTGGTTGGTGCATATAGGCCTGCTGCGGCGTATTAGCAGCCTATTGAGGAAAATCAAAACATCTAAATTTTCAGAGCAACATAACCAAATATCCTGAACTGAAAATAAATGAAATCACCTGATTAATCACAAACATGCTCATCTGAGACACACATTTCTATCAATCCTCTCAGAGCCTTTCTCGGCCTTTTTCTTTCCTCCCTTTAATAAATAAACCGATTTGATGAATGGAAAAATGAGTCCCGTCTTCAAATTAAAAAACGCGGCCCACCTTTCATTTCTGCAGTCAATTACCCCACCCGAGGATTCCTCGTCTTTTTTTCTATTTTCTTCCCACGCAGTCTCTTTTTAACAAGAGATGCCTTTCTCTGAGCTGCTGGGGACGAGCACCGGACCCGCTGCTTGACGCAGCCTCCCCCTCCCTCCTCTCCCCTCCCCTCCTCTCCGCGGACTTTGATGCAGATGGGAGCAAGATCCTGTCTTGTTGAACAATAAACTATTGCTGTAAGCCCTTTCGAATAATCTGGAACACATTCTCTCAATAATCTAAATCATACCCACAGTCCAGGCCATCAAAAGAGGTGGTCTCCGGCCTCCTTTCTTTCCTCTTTTTTTTTTTTTTTTTTTTTTTTTTAATCAAAGGCTGGAGCGGGACAAAAGCCGGTGATGATTTGAGCTTGAACAAAGTGAGGTATTGTTGCAAACAAAAGGATAAAAAATGTTTTACAGATTATTCGAAAGGGCCTTTCATAGAGTGAAATCTAGTCCATAAATCTGACGGACATGTCGCTGTGCTGCAGGAAAGAGCTTCACTCTGACCATCACCGTCTTCACCGGACCGCCTCAGGTGGCCACCTACCACCGCGCCATCAAGGTCACCGTGGACGGACCCCGGGAACCGCGCAGTGAGTATAGACGCACGCACGTAAACACATACATGCACACCAACACGCTCTCTGTTTCACACACCAACACTACTTTTGTTTTTGCAAAGACGCATTGTGGTGTGATGTGAGCAGCTATACTCCTGGTTGTGAAAGCGGGGGCGTCAGTATCTCTACATGCTAAAACAACTGCGCTACCGGAGTAGTCTGATATGAGTGTGTGTGCCATGAATTCGTCACATTGTGGAGGCACAAATCTGTTCGCGGGGTCATGTGCAAAAATACGGTTTCCACAAGAATTATTTTGAGGTTAAGACTTGGTTTTGGGGTTGAGATTAGAATTAAGACTAGATGGAGACTGGGGTTAGGCCTGCAGTGGTTATGGTAAACCTCTAGAGATTAAATGGAGGACAGTATATTGTACTCACAAGTACAGCAGTGTAGTCTAGTGTAGTGTAGTGTAGTGTAGTGTAGTGTAGTGTAGTGTAGTGTATGTGTGTGTGTGGCATGGGCACAGAGACGGGTCTAGTCAGAGGAAATTGTAAAGCACATTAAGGCATAACCCAAGACCACTAAGAGGAGCTGAGTGAGTCTCCAAGCCGCAGGTGGCTCAGCTCAGTAGAGTCCCCCCCCCCCCTTCCTCCTCCTCCTCCTCCCCTACCTTCCCCAGTGCTGGTCAGAGGGGTCCTACCTGCCCGACCACATAAGTGGCTCGCTGATTTAACACACTGCAGACTCTGCCACTGTTAAACCTGGCAGCAGGGAGGCTCTCGTGCTGCAGCTGAGAGCGCCACCGTCCAGCCGCAGCTCCATTCTCATGTGGTTTTTACGGCTGCTGGTGTGAGGGATGGCGGTGATGGTGAGCAGCGTTGCTCTGATGAGTCAGTCGCTGAGGACTACATGCATGATTTTTTTTTTTTGCGAGCGCAAGGTGGGATAGACGAGATGGATAGGGTTTCATGAGCTACCTGGTGTTTATAATGTTGCTAGAGAGCAGGGTTTTAGATGAGGGGAGGATTTAAGCCCAGTCAAAACAGTCGGGAAAGAGAGAGTGATAGCAAGGGGGAAAACGTTGCCACCCCCCATCCGCTCCTGCCAGGCTATTTGCAGAGGTATAAAAGTGAACAGTGACTGCAAAGGAGGGAGGGACAAGATAATAATAAAACACTGTATGTGTGGATAGTTTCAAATTTGATTGTTCTTTGCTTTAAGAGAAAGAAGGAAAAAAAGCGAGAACTGTACGCCTGTGCATAAATGCAAGCTCATGTGCATCTGCAAGTGTCTCGGCTGGAAATAACTGTGTACGTTATTAAGATTGTCTCCCGTCTGTCTGTCAACATGTTACGGCTTCAGCTGAGGCGTCAGAGTGGCCGTGCTACTTTTACACCGGCGCTGGGTGCTATAAAGTGACACAGTTTAATATAGGGCAGGAGGAATTTAAGGCTCCATTAAACTCTATTGCACAGAGCTGAGAGGGAATTCATAGAATGACAGAAAATAAACTTCTGTGCCGAACAGATCTGAATATGATTTCAGTAGAGGCTGATTCAGATCAACATCCATTTAATGTTCAAATGGCAGAAAATACAGGGACAAAGCTTCTCTGAGATAAATGATAGTTACTCTGCTGTGAAAACTCATCCTTCTCCAAACCAGGAAATTCAACCAGCTAATTCTGATTCATTTGATTAAGCATTTAGAAACATGACATATTTATGTTGTTGATTAAAATGGTTTGACTGAGCTGTCAGATTTGAGACTGAGATTACTTTTCAGGCCAAATGAGTGTTTTGAAGAATTAAAAATAGAAATCACTGGAGATACAAGTCTACTTGAGATGAGATAAAGGACCTCTAAGGCACATTCTGAGTATAATACTAGTCATGACACAGCACAGGAACACACACAACCATTCAGACATTATTAGGACCATAAAAATAATCAGATTCTTCTCTAACCACAAGGCACCACATTATAGCAGCTGTAGATTTGGAGCCAGAGCAGAGAGGCGCTGTAGCCAACGCATAAAACTAACTGCATTTTTTCATTAGCAATCTCATCCTCGGAGACAGTTATATCCCAAAACAGCTTTGATCCCCTCCTATTCTTCATTATACAATGCCACACAATGCTGCCTGTACATCTCTGCTTTAGCATTCATAGAGTGCAGACAGCCTGAAGCCAGACTTGGCTGTGCTGCGTTCACCTGTCCACAGGCTGGCAGGCTGCGGGGCCGGTCTGCACGGGGCTTTACAGGCTGTTTGTGCAGGGCCTGCATTTGCATGGCTGCCAGCCGAGCAGCGGCGGGAGCTGGCACCGACGGGGGGAGGAGGTTTTTATTAATGTTTACTGATCCAGTCAGGAGAACCTGATGGACAGGACTGCAGCAGTAGCTTGCCTTCGGCGATGTAACAAGGAACACTGTGCTTTCTGAAAACACCTGAGATGTACGAAAGATATAGATGAGCAAGCACATGCACACCGATGTATTTTTAAAGTGACTCACTCACACACTCACAAATGGGCATAACACAGACAGCATTCTGTCCCTGAACAGAAAGTAGGCTAAATGTTCAGCTAAGTATTTTTGTCCTCCTAGCTTCTGATTTCCTCATCACACATCCGGCATTCGTCACCATACCCCCTCAACCCCCACCCCCACCACCGCTCTGTCTCTCATTCTTCATTATTAAACTTCTGTCAAGACCAAACTGGAAACACAACTGTTGCAACTGTTAATGAAAACGCTCCCTCCACATCTGTCTGAGCAGAAGCCTTAACAACATGCTAGATCTAACAGCAAGTGAACACACGCTGAGTTAGAAATGTAGAGGGGGAAAAAAAAGAAAGAAGAGAGAGCAGATGACTTAAGTGTCAAGACCCTCCCTGTTTGTTGCCGGTATCAGATGCCTCTGCAACTCTGCTCACACACTTGATGCACCCTGCAGGGCTAGTCTCAATTAATCCCACAACTTTATTTTTGGTGCCCTTCTCACTCTCTCACTTAAATGACATCAGCTGCAGCCTATTTACCCACGAGGGAGGGGCTGGTAGTATTTCTGTATCTCTTGACCTGAGACAAATCAGTCCCCAGGAAAGAAAAGATGAACTCATTGCAGGTCAGACGGATTGAAGATGGGTCGGAAATATTTTCAGCTTGTGAAATACTGTTCAGAAATAATACATCCAGCATGGGGGTAAGGGCGGGGAGGAAGGTGGGTGTTTTGAGCCTGAGGAAATGATTACTATGGTATTTGAATGTGTGAACATGTCCAAAAAAAACAACAACAAAAAAGAACATTTCCACCGAATGACTCAAAAAGTAAAAATGTGTGAAAAAAAAGAGGACACTGCAGATCTGCAGAGATATGAAGATGAAAAATACAATTTGGGCAAGAATGATTTTGAAACTGAAGTTAGAAACTTAGTTTGTGGTTATGAACATACATTCAGACAGGCCTGACACACTTTCCCACCCATGGGCCCAGGCATCCACCAAAATCACACAAGTGCTGTCGTGTTTTGTTGCCTGTATTTGCTCGGCTGGGTGTGTTCACACTGCTTTAGGAGGAGAATGGCAGGCGTGGAGGGGAGGCGAGGGGGGGGGTCACAGTGATGGGGGTGGTTGTTGGAGTTGGCGGGTTGATTCTATTTGCATTTGGCACACAGACTGTACAAAGTATGCAAATAGACAAACAATGACATTTGCTGTGTTATTTTTCCTGTGATATTGCAGTCTCTCTGTAAAGTAAACAAAAAGATAGCATGCACGTTGTTGTGTGTATATTTGCGTGTGTGGGTGCTCAGCTCATGCACCTGCCAGGTGCATCCATCTCTAAGTCGGCCCCACGGGCCACGCCCATGCTCCACAAATCACATGAAAGGCTCACCCTCGGTGCGAATTGCTCTTCTCAAAGGCAACTTTGATGTTTGAAAATGGAGATGGGTGTCTTTGAAAGAAAGGCCTACAGGTGTATCAGTGCCAGGGGAGGGGAAGAACAGTGGCATGTCTGACGCTGGGTGCTTTCCTGACTGCTAATGGCTCACCATGACTCCCAGATGTATAACCTGGAGACATGGAGGCCTACGCACATAATCACACACACAGACACACAAACTGTGGCTCGCCTCAACAATCAAACTCATGACCACCTACTTCATGATTTAGTAGAGAAGACAGTTGCCTCAGTACCACTCAGACAGATGAGAACAGATAAAGGGGAGATTTTATGTCCTCTCCACAGAAATGACAGTCTTTGGCGTCTGCAGCGACTGGAGGCTGCCGACTGTGGCGTTTCTCCTCCCTGGGGGTCGCTCCAGCCGCGTCACACTTGGCTGCAGTGATTAGAAGTAGAGCAAATATTGGTCAACTGATAAATCCGCTGGAATGCAGCCGCGCAAAAAATGAATAGGACTGGATTGATTTCAGAGAGGAACTCGTGTGTCGGGACAAAACATTCGCCACATTCTGAGGTCTGAGGCTTGTGATTGGTGGCGGGTGAGGACAGTCTCCTCCAGTAGTGATGCCGGATGTCTGCGCATAACAGCCACACACACACACACACCACACACACACGCACTCTATGGTTGACTATTTTGTGAGAGATTTGTACGTCTTTTTATGGGAGATATGAGTGATCGCAGGGCTGCTGTTGTCAGAGTCATTAACGTGTGATAGCACAGACATGAAAGCATCTGTAATATAATCAAATTTTGTTGTGGGAGGTAAATAAAGGACTGAGATGGAGGCTCTCTGACCACTGTTACCACCTTAACCACATCTAGAAGCTTTGAGGCCAACTCCCTTCGAGAGCCCCCCCAACATGCACAGCTGTTGGTAATCCTGCTTAGGCTTTTTTACTTAAGCTTCTCTGTGAAAGCAGACGCAATTAGTCTAAATACCTCAACTAAACTGAGATATAAACAAAGAAAATATAGCCATTAGTCTAATACGGGCACTTTTTCTATTTTCTTGCTGCCTCTGTTTGCTCTGCGGCGTGTCGCTGCAGCGCCACTGCACAAGTTTCTGTTAAAAAACAGGAAAAAAGAAGAACATTGTCTAACATTTTTTGAAAAAGTGCAGTGTCGTCTCCTTGGGGCCAGTTGACTTTTAGAGGCAGACGCACAATAGCCTCAGGGTGAAATGCCCCCTCTTTTTCCACTCAGACAAAAATTTCCACCCTATATTTGCTGACGCCAAATAGAACAGCAGGACACAGTAGGAATTACCAAATTATTTACAGACGCCCCAGACAGTGCTTTTAATTCACTCTGATGATGCAAGTAGAAAACATTTTCTGAGAATCAACTGAGAGGCTCGGCCGACGCTACTACCCTGCTCCGTCTCTCCACCTACTGCCCCCCCCCCCCCCCACTCCCCTCTAAACTCACCGGCCAAGCGTCTTTCCTGTTTACCTACCTATGAAGGGAAGTAAAATGCCCACTCTGTATGTGCTCACTCTTCCTTATTTACACTGACCCATACAGGAGGGAGCCATTACGACCTTTCAGCCGTAATTCAATAAAAGTTCCGATCTGCATTTAGAAAAATAAATGGCCCATGAGTGGAGGAATATTTTCTCCCCCGCTGCATTATGACAATAAACCGTTTTCTGTGTTCGGGCAGTGGGGACAGGGAGGAGTGGAGAGGGGGAGGGGGGCAATTTGTGGGAAGAAGGCACCTGCTGGTTACTGGAAAAGACTCTGCGTACCACCACCCTGTGGTTTCGATATTTATTTCTTCAGACCTTAATGGTTAGAAACAGTGAGCAAATAATAGGTGTAGCAAGATCTTTCTTTCGGTTCCAGAAGCAGAGAAGGTTGTAATCCTGTGGGTAAACACGGAGGAAAGCCTTGGCTCTTCAAAATAAGCTGCAAACATCACAGAGAAGCAGAGGTCAATCTTTACAACCCTTCCACATTACTGCAGTGCTCCACTAACGGCGTGATAACTTTAGAGAAAGCACTGAAGCTAAAATATTTGCATGTCTACACAGTGGAAATTTCACACATCTCAAATTTCACACATTTATTTTGACCACCCTGGAATATCAATTGTCATTCTGTGGAACTGCGCGGGTGCATGTTTAGGGGCAAATGTGTGCTTGTTGCACGTTATTGTGAGTGAGCTAGTATGCACAGAGGTGTGAACGCAAAGACGTTTGACACATCTGCTGGCGTCGCATTGATGTATGTGACAGCGGCGGCTTGCTTTCCTTTCCCACAGTCTTGTGAGGCCCCCACCTTTCCCCCAGCATCTCGCTGCTTAGAACAACCTGATTACCACACACATACACACACACACACACACAGCAAGATGCACAACAACCCCATTCAACATTAGAGCTAAAATAACACACTCAAAAACAGCTTATTGCTCTAATATGATCTGTCACCGCAGCCAAATAGGCCTTCTGTGCTCGACAAGGCCAAAGCGGCGGTGGCAGCAGCAGCACTGGGAAATCTACAAAGTCTGCAGGCAAGCAGCCAAAAAGGCCTGAAAACAGCCCTGCTCATATCACCCCCAACATGCCTCAACTCCCGAGTTACACAGTTACACACACGCGCACACACACACATGCACACACGGCGTATAGAAATGGTGGGACAAAAGAGAGATGATTGCTGTGAACATGCTACGGGCCTTGATGTATTGTTAGAGAATCCGGGTGCATTGGGCCTCATTTTGGCACCCCTTCCCTCGCCCTGCCTGCCTCAACCTGCCTGGCTGTAGGGCTGCCCTTGTGTGGCACTGCTTCTGTTGCACACACACACACACACACACGCACACACATACACGCAAATAGCTTTATCCCCTTATCAGAAAAGGAAGGCTGTGCTCTTTGCTCAAACAGTCTCATGTAGCAACTTCCGCTGTGAGCAGCTTGTTTTCAGGCCTGCGAGGGGGATTTTCACACTGCTGATGTCCCCAGAGAGAGGCTGATGCATGTGCCTGAGGGACCAGATGATCCCGCAGCTGTTGCCACAGAGGGTGGACTACAGATAAAGTGTGCCAAAACTTTTGGTGACCTCCTCCTGAAAGCTTAGATGGGAATAATGTTTCCATAAAAAAACAAAAACAAAAAAACTTGTATTCATTGCAGCCGTATTGATGAATAACACTTTAACTCACAACTATGTTTATGTCCAAACAGCTTGTTCATCTAATCCATGGTTATGATATAGTCGTAAAAACGGAATGCATTCATACTGAAAGTATTATGAGAGTGTTATGTAAATGAGTGTAAACTAGTGCAATGCCTGTGCGGCTAGCATCGACTCACGGAGGCCCAGACGAGACAGCCACAATCATCAGCCAAGGGTAAAACCCACATCCTTCAGGGTCAGCCTCAAAACAAGAACTTTGATTTGCCCCACTGTAAATACCCAACTGTGTGATTGGTGGCAACAGGAATCGTGGTGCCCGAGAAACGCATGTGCTGTTGCCTGGGATGCCTTCTGAGTCGTGCTGTGACGCAAGTAATAGATTGAAAAGGGAAGTATAAGAACGTGGTGGAAAGAATCAGGGTGGGAACGAAAACACAGGGGGTTCAGGTCCGCTAGAGAGGAGGAAGAGGAAGACAGGTGTACAAGGCTTTTGCTCAACAGATGTTGAAACGTCCCCAGTGTCTGTTGAGGTTAAACGGAAGTTTGCATGTAGGCAAGTAGGCCTCGCTGCAACATATGTTCAACTGCCGCTCCACATCACGCTGCTTTTTTTATGAGGATGCCACTCCTGAGTTCACAACTTTGCAACACGACTTTCAGTACATGAACACACGCAGCATTGGGCTTCCCTCGGCTAAAGGGAGAGCTATATGCATTTTCAGTTGTGGTTACTGAAGTAGCGGCGTAACAATAACAAAAAAGACGATAAATATTTCAATCAGCTGCCATTTTGCAACCCTTAGATATTAGAATCAGAAATGGTTCTTACACTGCCCAGACATTTGCAAGTAATCCTATACCATACTAACAGACTTTGACAATCCAGACATAGTTTTCAGTGTTAGGTGTGATACATGCTCTCCAAATCAATTCTTGTCTCTTATCAGGGGCCTATCAAGTCCATTTATACGTCAAATACAAATATTTACACTTCAAATATATTCAGAGCAGACTTGGGTTCAGGCCAAGGCACGTATTGCCCTTTGCCATCCAGATAGAGTTTCACTTTGCCCCTGAAAAAGCACCCAGCCCTTCACTAAAAAGAGCTTGTGTCTAATGTGTCTCCCTTTGGACGCGAACATATGTTTCTTTCTTTCAATGGAGACGCAGACAAACCGACAGGGAACGAGAGAAAAAAGTGCAGGATGAGGAGAGGAAACGGGTCGCGCTGGGTGATCATTGAGCCGCGGCGTCCCTGTTTAAGGCCCGGCTGTCACCTTACTGAGCAAACACCGTCTGTGTGTTGACCTGATACTGGCTTTTGTAGGTGGAAGGCTGGGCAAGGCTCAGTGTAGTTTGTCATTTATGTGGTCTGGTCTGGACTGCAATCTCATCGGGGAGAGAGAAAAAAAAACAAACCAAAACTTGACGCTTTTCAAATCATTTACACTTGAACCCATTTTCATGCGCCTCAAAGAATTGGGGCAAAAGAGCAAAGCAACTTTTCAAGTTATTCTGCAGCAGAGATAGAACACTATCAGGAAATACACACACACACACTTGCAGAAAACAAAGCGGGGCTGAGAACGGCACACCCATTTCTTCAAAACACAGCCATCGCCTCTCACTACATCGTTAATACCAGCCATTTTATATCAAGCATTTTATTCGTTCTTCATAGACCTCCATAATGCTTTCAGATGATGCGACCGCTACTCTGAGAGGAAGCTAGTAAATCTACAACCTTTAGCATCCATTTCGGGTCTGGGTGCGTATTGAGCGCTGCTGTTTAGGCCTCATGTGTGCATTGGCCCCCATCTCCCAGCTCTATCTTGTGGTTATGATATCATAGAGAGAAAAACAAGGGCATTCTTTCCTAAGTGCACCCTGACACATTAAATATTAATCCGACCACAGAAACCCCTCTGAAAAAAGGGGCTGGTGTGCAGCGCTTGCACCCCTCTGGCCCCTGGCCCTGCAGAGTAGATACAAGTCAAATGTTGGCGGTCGGAGCAGAAACGCTGTGGCTACCGTCGGGGTCAACTGGCCAAAGAGAGCGTATTAACACCGGGGTTAACAGGAGGATGCACGTTCTCTTTTCCAGGCTCTGACTGCGATGATTTAGACAGTCAGTAAAACTTTTCAACAGTGACTAAGTGTTAACGCCTCAACTCAAACTCACAAGTAAACAGGATTTTATTATCTTTTTCACACAGATGCAAAATTAAAAGAAAAAAAAAATTGACTTTTTATAGCTACAGTTAAAAATGAGATGATAAAGGAGGTCGCGGAGGAAAAGTTTTCAGCTGCCTCTGAGTTGATTAGTGGTGTAAACAGTGACTGTGGTCTCTGGGTTAATGAGCTCTAAGCCTCCGTCTAATGAAGCCTCTGCTCCCCTGAACATTTAAAAAAAAAAAAATCCCCTTTTCACAGCCCACTAAACCCCCTGCTGGACGCTATGAACAGTGTGTCGCCAAATGTAATGTGTCCTTGCCAGCTGGAATTGGGCCACAGGATCCACTGCTAGGCTCAAGTGTATGAGTGTGTGTGTGTGTGTGTTTGTGGGCAGTTGAATGATCACTTTCATCCCTAAAGAGCCAGCCAATTCATCTTAGACTACCACTGGCCACAGAAAAACTGACCAATTATCATTTTTTTTCCTGCCTGTCTGTCTTTTTTTCCAACCAGAGAGCAGTGGGATGTATCATTTCCCTGACCTCAGCCGTTTGAGGTGGTGTAAATCTCTTAATAACTACACAAGGACACATATAGGGGCTATATTTGGAGGGCTGCTTCCCCTGGCCGCCCCTGCTCTGGCTTGGAACAGACAGTAGCCGCAGTGTCTATGTGGCTGATGGAGACTGGACCTGGCACCGTGTGTGTGTTGGTGTGTGCGAGAGAGTTAAATCACTGGCCTTCATTCCTTCCATCACAGTTTAAAGAGAAGGCAGACTGGCCGCCACGCATGTGAGCGTGAATAAAAAAGATATTACCGAGTGTGTGTGAGGGGGTGTGTGTGTCCGCCGCCCAGGACATGTTCCTGAGTAACGGCACGGAGCAAACCGGTGGGCCGGTCGGGTGGAATCATACGCGCGCGCACGCACACACAGACACACTCTGGCGTCCCACATCCTACTGCTCGGGAAAACAAACAGCTGGAGAGCAGCAACAGAACTGCTGTCTCTGCTCAGACATATTAGTCATGACTGAGTCTCTTTCTCTTTCTCACACAAGTAAAGTGCTACGTAACAGTTGATCAGTGTGTGCGTGTGTGCGAGTGAGAAAAAGAAAAAAAAAACATTCAGTGCTGCATTTTGACGTTGGACAGCAAGGAGATTGATTTCAGAGCCTGCTTCTGGTCAGACATTGTCTGAGCGCCTGTATGTATCTGCATGCATGTGCGTTACAGGAGAGGGGAGGGGGGCATCAAAGCTAGATATTAATATGTAGTTCGCACAGAGAGGCTGGAGGGGAGGTGGTGGTGGTGGTGGGCACCAACAAATGGACAGAGCGGTAAACGAGAGGAAACTTTACCCATGGGTCAGCCTCTGAGGGAAGATATATTGCCCATGGGTCAGTGCAGAGAAAGGACGGGCAAAATCCATATTGGTCCGTCTGCCTTGCCCCCTTTATATAGTGATAAAATATTCAAATCCAGCCATTACTTCACATTAGGCCACTCTGTAGAGATGCCAGGGAGAAAACCACAGAATGTATACATGCTGGTTCACACACACAGTTTTGGTGCATTGATAGTTACATTAAAATCTCTTCCTCCCATTAGAGACAAAGCCCTCATCAGCACTCACGTCTGACATTTAAGGTGTGTTCGCATGTGTGTGCGGGTGAACATGTGTATTTGTACATGTATAAGCATACATGTGTCTACATAAAAGGCATGATCAGAGGGAGAGAGGGGGGGGGGGTCTTGCCAGTTCCCTGAAGGGGACATCAAAGTGATAAGGGCTCTAAGTGCGTCGGTTGGTTCTCCGAGTCTGGACAAAAGAGATGCAGCACATCTGCTTCAGTTAATTCTCACCTCCTGCACACAAACTGTACACCGACACACACAGACACACACCTACACGACTTCTCTCAGTCTTTCGCTTTCTGTCTGTTCTGTTCAAGACTGATGACTACATGGTTTGGTAGCCTTGTCTGGGTGTTTCCTTCTGACTAAGTGCTCTGTCAGTCAGACCTGAATGTGTGTGTGTGTGGGTGTGAGAGGAGGCAGATAGACTCACCAATTTTTTTTTTTTTTTTAGTAAGATAACATCACTTCTCTTCATCAGTTCGCAGAAATGCCAAATGTAACAACTTATAGTTTATTATTTCTCAGAGTGTAGGTTCGGGCGGAAAACAACATTCCTCCAGCAATTATTTTCAACCACTTACACTGTCGTTATCTGTGGATGACACAGTAGCAGGTGCAGCTTGGGTAACACTTAGTGTCTCGCCAATGTACTTCAAGGTCTGCTGACATTCTAATCATATTTTTGTATTTGGAAGCTGAAAAACATGGTGACACCGTTTCTGTTTCTCTTTCCTATTATATATTTCATCCTGTGTGAATGTGTGTGAATCAAAAATAGAGCATACTGATGGTTTTCACAGTTCAAGTCAATTTCAAATTGATTACAGTTTAGACAAGCAACGAGAGGTTGTTTTCGCCAGGATGTGTTAAACTGCCTGGCTCAGTTTGTTAATTTCAGGAGAAGTCTTCCAAAAGGATTCTTCTTGTTGTTTTTGCTATTTTTTTATAACTTTGGAAACATAAAAATTGCCATTTGTGCCATTTCCCTGGTTATGTAGGTGGTCAACTGGCAAGTCCTTGATTTCTCTCTTACCCGTACTCCACATGTCGCTTGTTTCAGGGCACAGAGTGAAGATGGAAGACACCCAGAAGATGCAGTTCTCGGACAGGCTGTCAGAGATCGAGCGCTACCAGCGATCTATGCGAATAGGCCAAGTGAACAATAATCCCCGCCCCATCCACCAAACCCACCTCAGCACCACACAAGGTGAGGAGCACTGATCCACACAACTGCAGCCAACATCCCTGCAATCACCACACACACACACACACACACCGTAAATACAACTCATATTAATTGCCGGCACTTAGAAATAAATACCTACTTTAACAAAAGAAACATGTTTAGTTTTATTGGGCAGTGGGTAAGTAATCTGTACTACAAATCTGTTACACATCAACACAGCACATACCATTTTCCCAGCATTACACCCAGCCAAGTGCCCTTCATGTGTGTTTCCTTCACGGGGGGACTCGGAGTTCTGTTCCACTAATCTGCGAGCTGTTATATGTATTGGCCGCGTGAGGGGAAGCTCATGTCCGCTCTGTCCCTGGATGCCCTGCCCTGGTGGGTCCAGGCCCCACAGAGTGCAGGGTTGAGTCTGTGGCCAGGTGGCATGGCGGGCGCTGCCAACCCAGCTTGGCCTGGGTGCTGAGGCTGGCCTCTGCACACCACACACTACAGCCTCAGGAATGTAGCAGCCGCCCGCTACCTTGGCAATCACGTCACTCTCAGACTGAGACTCAGACTGAGGTGGTGCGATGAGGAGGGGAGGGGGTGGAGGGGGGGGGGGTTGTTTCAAGCATATGTGTGTGCTGTGGACATCTGCGTGGGTGATGGTTTGGAGTGAGGATGAGTGTTCACTCTCCATCATATGTCAGAGCCGTTTTTTAACAGGATGCCATGACTGGGAGCCTGCAGACTAAACACACACACATACACACACCTAGGCCTGCGCTTACACACACACACACACACACACACACACACTGACAATGCTTTCCTCACACGCCCACTCTCTGGTTCTCATGCTAGCTAATGAACCTCATTACCTTTGTATCAGCATGTTGCTGTGTACAGGAGGACTTGTTTGGGAGCACTGGGCCATGTGTGGGTGGAAGTCTATCAGTGTGTATCACAGTCATCCACTAGTGTTTGGCCTTGCGCTTAGCTTAGCCAGCGCTGAGTCACCAGTACGGGTCCTATCTAACAGCTGACTGTGGAGAACACAGGGTCTTTTGCCCCGCTCCCCCCCGCTCCCCTCCCTTCACCATGTCCTTACTTACTGTTGACGTTGATTTGGTTCCCTTGCACAGCCTGTGCCGAACAGAAAACATGTCGGCCATTTTAGAAACACCATCGACCGGTTATGCTGAAAATAAACAGTGTGGAGCTTCAACACAATACAGCCACTGTGATGATAATTTTCTGATGGTTTAGAGTTTGGCATGAGCCCTGTACGTTGTCTGCCAATAAAAAGCCCCCTGCAGCTAAGCTTTTACTGGGAGCTTTAGGTTTCTGAGGGCTGACTTGAAAACGGGGGGTGTGGAGGGGAGGGAGGAGGGGGGGGGGGGTCTGCTCCAGTCAGCAAAGAGAGGTGTACAGACTTGGTCCAGACAGCAGACGAAGAGCAGCTCTTTGCTCGGCTCTCGTCTGCCTCGCACAGGATTAGGGCAGGAATTAGAGCGTCATGGGCTTGTCAGGCTTCAAAGCGCTGCAATGTTGCAACTCACACATGTACAGTGTATGCGCTGTGGGCAGACACAACATATTAACATCAGTTGGAACTGTCAGCGGCTGCGAAGGCCTTGAGCTTCACGTTACAGCTGCCAGAGACTGGAGGCCGTCTATAAGAAGTGTGTGTGCGAGGGAGACAGAGGAGGGGAAGGGCTGTAAAAACCACACACCTTAATCTGTGGTATTACCATCATGACGGCATACCGCAGGGCAAGAGTGGTAAAATAATTAAATAACAGAGCAGAGGGCCCTTCCCACCTCATCTATCTGTTGGAGTGTCTGAGTGGCAGACTGGGGGTGTATGTCGGCGCGCAAATCGCACTCCTGTACGTGAAAGAGCCGCGCGCAGACAACAACACTACAGTACTACGAGCAAAGCCCAAACAAAAATAGACTTTGTTGTAATAAGTCCCATTCAGAGACACAGCGAGATGTTTACATATCAACAGCGCACACGTCTCTGCTCCTGGCAGCCGTGCCAGACACTGTTGTATTTTGCAGATACTTTAAATCCCGGGGCCTGTTTGTTTGGGAATGGCTGGGTAATAGATCGGCCCATCAACACGTTATAATTAAGTGGATTCCCGTCTTGCTGTTACAAAAGATGTTTTCCATTATCCAGCGCTGGGCCCTTGCATTTCCCCTTGAAGACGACCAAATGAGAAAATACAGTGTCATCTCCTCCTAAAGCCGCCTTGCTTCATTTTGTTTGTCTGAGCCATGAAACACTGTCTCAGTTTTCGTTGTCAACAAGACAGGTCTTAAGACATCTGCTCAACGCTACCCTGGATTCTTAAATCATACACACACACACACACACACACACACACACACACACACACACACACACAGATGATTGCAACACAGGCACATTGAAAACACAAAACATACACACAGACAAAATTCCGTGCTAGCGCTGCAAGTTCTCCCTTAGTGGCCCAGACAGACAGGGTAATTAAGAGCTCATTACAGTACATGCAGTGACAGGATTCCTGCACGCTGGCAGACGCTGCATTTGCTGCTTGTTTTTGTTCTTCAGTGGCCACAGGTAAGCCTGCTAGACATGTGGAATGATTCTCAGCGAGGGCAGAGGGAGTGTGTGTGTGGTTGAGAATGCGTGGTTCGACTAGTGCAGTCAAGCAAATCTGACACTGAGACAATCAAGTACTAAATTGTTATTCTGGTTTTCAAAACCTCAAGTGAGGTACATGTGTATACTATATGTGTCTGTGGGTGGCAGCTTTTTCCCTTGCTCTCGTACTAAACGCAGTTCCATCCACTTACAGTACATCTAACCGTGCCGTTGCTCTATTCAATCTACACACGGTTCTTTCCAACCAAGAGCAACAGGCAGCCGATAGAAACATTGATTTCCCTCAAAGTGTAAAGCAGAAAACAGATTCCAGTTTTACCTTGTTCCATTTTAAATGCAGACAAAACTCAACAAGCCCCTGGCACGGCCTCTAACAGACAGCCGAGACGAAAGCGGCTCTTTTAACTTAAATGTGTTTTAACAGTGAGAGAGAGAGAGGGGGAAAAAGAAATACAGCAGCAATTTAATCATCCAAAAAGAAAGTCCTGGCACTTTTGAGGTGGTATCATTTAACATGTTATTTGTTCCAACACCTGTGTGTTCCTCTCTGAAGATGAATATCAGATACTAGCATAATGTTCCGCCATCAAGTCAAGTGCTCAATGCTTTGATGAGGGCCCAAGTGTGTGTGTGCGTGCGTGGGTGCGTCTTTGTGAATGTGCACATGTGCCTGTCTGTCTGAAGGTATGATCCGTGTGGCAGTGTTATTAGAAATGTCAGTACAATCTTGCAGAAATAATAAATTACCCACATCATTTTCAGGTTTAAGTGCTCAGCATCTATCTCGCAAACTTATGTTTAAAAAGGAACAGACATTTTCCTCCATTAATGACACCAACACAAATGTCGGTACCTCTGGCTTCCTCCTGCACAACTGGCACACATCTGCTGCAGCTGTGCCCCTCTTGTTCAGTATGTTCAGGCTGTGGCCTCTGGACTGGACTTTAACGTGAGAAAGTCCTGTTTGATGGAGGACCAGGCCGATGCGGCCGAGCCCCTCCTGCCTCGTCCACAGCGACCACACTGTTTACTCCACATAAACAAGCTGGCCGGCCCCCCAGGTTCGAGGCAGCGCTCCGCTACTGCCGCTCACACTAATTCACACATCCAGGATGACATGATCAGCCAATTAGAAGCAAGAGCGAGACAGGAAATTAGCACCGTCAGGTAGCTGTGGTGTGGACTTTTGAGTATAGCCGTCACGCTAGTTGGGTTTCATGCTGATTTCTGCCAAACCCAAGCAGGAAGCTGGCCCTCGGAGGCCAATACAACCAAATCGAGCAGGAATCTGGACCAGTCCTTTAGACACTCTGTTTTACTTCTTCACTCCACTATTTACATAATATGTCAATGGCTGCCACAGAGTTTATTTGTTATGGTGCCTGAAAGCTTCACTTGTGGTTACTCTCTTTTTGTGACCCTGAGATGAATAATTCAAACTGAAAATGTTTCTGTTCTCCAACAAAAAAAAAGAATCTTTTTGAAGCCGCCTCCATGGTGGAAAAAAAAAGGGGGGAAAAAAAGAGAAGTGAGAGCAAGTTGTTTTTTACCAGACTCAACTGTTTGTGTAAGTTATAATTTCACATCAGAGTCAGGCCGAGTTTTACATTTCAGCAATTACAGAAACTACATGTGTGCCATGAACAGTCTCTATTGAGTCTGGAGTGAGGGGAAGGGTGGGAGGACGACGAGCTCTCAAAGAGAACATAGGATTTTTCAGCCCATGTGTTTGTTTTTGCTCACGTTATAAGTGAGGGCTCAAAAGACATATCAAATGTCCCACATAGCTGAGCCAAGGCCGTGTTCCTCCCCTCTCTAACACGCTCTCTTTCTCTCCCCTTCCTTTGCTGGCGTCTTTTTCTTTCTCTCTTGCTTGCTCTCTCACATTCTCTCCCCGTTGCGACGCCTAAGGCCTAAGCGGCGCAGGAAGCCAGCACAAGGACCGGCATTCACTGTGTCTCAATGACACGCTTCATTACGGCGGGCGCATTACATGTCTCAGAGGCGTTGCTGGATCCGGAGTCACGAGGATGGACTCCATTTTGGCTCAAACGTCTTTCTCAGCCATCCCTTTCATCTACACATGCACTTTAAAAAGCAGTGCGTGTGTTTATTTGTGTCCTCCCCAAAACTGCACTGGCACCACCCCAAAGCTACTTATTAGTGACGCAGTCGCCACTTCTTCCCATCTCAGCCCCTTCCTTCCCCACTCCTCAGCTCCACCCAGGGGGTTGGTCCTCTTATTAACAGGGGTAATCTGTGCCTCTGGTATTGACGTTGTCTGCTGGCCAATCAAAATATTTGAAGGAAATGTTTATTTTCTTGAGCGAATCGTACCAGCTGCTTGCAAGCCTTTCTGAATAAGGCCATTTATGTGTAAGAATTTGCCATTGTGAGGCACAGTGCAGGACCTCTCGTTGACTGAGTGCTGATTTGGGCCTTTGCAAAGGAAGTGGAGGAGCTCCAGGGGAAGCAAAGATGTTACACATGCTGAGACCAGTTCGGCTATAGGTGAACAGCCCAGAAACCCCGCCCCACCCCCTGCTTCTGGCATCCTTCTCCATCCTAATTGCCACTACAGGAGGTTAGGAGTTTACTATATTGCGGTATCTCAACAGCGGAAGCTGGAGAAACACATGGCTGGCCACTGCCGTCATTACACACAGAAAGAATGTGGTTATATACTGTTCAGGTTTCAGTATTTACACTGAAAATATTTCTGTACATGTGAGGGAAAAAGGACTGTGATAGAAATATGCAACGGTGTACAAGACATGTAGCGAGACTCCTCGTGTCCACAGAGCTCCGTGCGAGTTGTCTTGTAACAACTGCTCCATCTCAGACCCAGAGCAAACAGCCTCTGTTTGTGTCAGGCCTCCTGCGGTGTGGCCACTGAGTGTGAAGCAGGGTCCCACGCGTTGGGCCAGTAGGTCCTTGACCCTCCTTCACTTCCTGACAGCTTGGCTGGACAGGCTAGTGAGTGTCCTGCCCTTCACAGCTCTCCGCTGCCTCTCCGGTGTCTCGCCTGAAAGACCCAAAAATATCTCCCATGCACCCATCAAGCATGTTTTTCTAAGCCTGGTCTCACTCTGGTGAGAAAACCACCCCTCCTCTTCCCAGTCTTCACTGCTCAGTCAGCAGAGGCCAACCTGTGACAGGAAGACACATCTCCAAACCACCAGATGTCAAGACAGTTTTGACAAGTCTGTCATGGAGGGGTTTTTGGAAGCGTCTTCAGATTTCTATGGAACAGGCGGCGACTTCTTCACCCACACATTTAGCTGCCTTTCACAAGAATTTGCATTCCTGCACAAACTGACTTCTGTATAATAAAGTTTAGATCCCTGTGCTCACCTACTCTTCATATTTTGTGTTACAACAGCCCTGTGGCAGGATCAAATGGACACCCCCGCTCTGAAGACATGCAAGGTGGAGGAGGACCTGAGACCATGGCCAGGTGAGACACTTAAAGGGCCTTCTGAACTTTTCTGTGCCGTAGTACTCTGTGTAACCTCTCATAAAGGTCAGCTCCTGACATGGCGCTTACAGTAACTGATGCCAAGGCGATGTCATTATGTTTGTTTATTTTAAATATTAATTAATGATGCAAATAACAACAGGCTCATTACTAAACAAAGGCACTGCCAACTTCACACCTTTCAAACAATCTTCATCTTTAAGCACGTATTAGTACAAACTGAAGATATCCAAACATTTAAATTAATATATGCTGACAGCCCTTGTACTGTACTTAAAACTACTGAAGTGGGGAAGCTGGAAAGGCAGGCGTATCTCAGGGTGTGCCATTCTTTGTAACAGTTTTGGAGTCTGTTTCGTTTTGCCTGTGGGGCCGTACGACATCCCACAACTCTTCTTCTTCTCCTTCTTGCCTTTGCATTCTTAGTGATTTGGATCTTTGCTGCTGTCTAACAGCCCCCACAGTCTCCTATCCGTCCCCTACCCAGAAACCACCACCAACCACACCAGACACGCTGAGTCATCCACTCACACTGTGATGAGGACAGACATTAAGACACACACAAGAAAGCAAGCAAGAAAGAACGAACTCAGATCTGGCTTACTGATCTTTTTTCATCAGATAGGCCAAATTGTAGAAAAGAGCTGAAACTTTAGTCTCCGAGTAGTGAGTCAGGCCTTTTCTAGCAGGAGACCCACAACAGCACAAGATGTTCATGATGGTGTGAGTGACAATAACGGTTATGATGGTTGAGATCTTAAAGCCTAAACTTGAAATTGCACAGAGAAAATGCAGCAGCCTGGTGGAATAAAGCATAATGAACGATATTTTTATTCATATTCTTCTATCCTCCCAAAGACAACAACATGCTCTATGGGCAGCAAAACACATCACATTGGCGGCTTTACGAGAGAGTATACCACATCTCGCAGACAGGGATTTACTTAACAAACAAACTTATTAATCATGTCACCTAGTTTGTTGATGCATTAGGAAAATCTCAGGTTTTTTGTAATCACAAACCTCCTTTGGCCTTGCTTGTATTGCACGTCACAAGTTGGAGACATGCAAAATCCTTTGCGCTCACATGGTGAAGCAGTGCTGAACATGGATGAGGCTTTGGGGCTGTTGACCACGGTGTCACAGTACAGAGGTGATTATCATTTGCATTCGACATGATGTTCCGGCCCCATAGCCTTGGTGCTTAAATAAACACCTGGAGATCATTTGTGTTCATTTGGGTCTCTTGTTCTTTGGCCTGTGCAGCAGTGGCTCTGCCCTCACATCATCACCCTGTTATCAACAGTAACAGCTCATCCTCATGGCATCCCATGACATCCGTTCAAACCACCCAAACCAGTCAGTAAATCAAACAGACGCTCTTCCTCTCTGACAAGGGTTATAAAAAATCCATACTGCGGCACAGCAGAGTCTGTTTGGGGAGGATATGAGGGAGATGATTAGAAAACAACCTCACTGCACAGCACAGTGTGTCTTTACATGTAGCTGGATGAGGCTGAAGCGTTTGCTCTCCTTTTCCTTTCCTCCACTTATTTGCCTGAGACACCATTCCCTGGGCGCTGGCCGTCACAGTTTGCATCAAGCCTGAGTAAACATTTCACAGGTGAGCGCCTGGATTTGCATCTCTCCATTGCCAGCCACCACATGCGGACACACACGCATACACACACACTGGGCCGAGCGCAATTACACACAGACGTGGCCGCCTCAAACTTGCCCTTATGTTAACAACCAAAATCAGTTTCTCCCATAAGCAAATGAGGCAAACCTCACGTCATATCTGGGTTACACGCTTGACTGTGGACTAGTGGACTTCTTGAGCTAAGCAAAAAGGAGGAGGAGGACTCCACCCTTAGTGCCGCAGAATTAAGTGTGTGGCGCTAGGCTTCAGAGCTAGAGGAGAAAAGAGAAAGGGAGAGCGCTGGAACACTATGTTCTCTATAAAAACCCTGATTCCCAGCTACCCGCTTCATAGACTGGGAACATCACAGACGGCAGACTGTGCCAGCTAGCCCTCTGGGGTCCATCCCCTCTCCTGTCCCTGCAATTTAGCCAACACGTTTCAGATGAGCCTAATGGAGATCATGTGTGGTTTTAGGCCGCAGAGGTTACAGGCAGCTACTACTAGGCTCAGTTAGGAAGACCCTCTCTGCCAAAGATACACCACTCTTACCACAGCCACAACAGTGAAGCCTGTACTTATACTGGGTGGGGGAGGGTGGGGATGCAGTAAGGTATGCAACATGGTTAAGAGGGAGAAAAAGCAGACTGAAAAACTTTGCTTCTCAATTACAGAGCAGTTTGTTTAGCCCTCTCCTCCAGAGGGAGCTACTGTACTGTACAGAGTGTATAGTGGTAGCAGCCTTTGCCCTGGCTCACAGCCAATAGGTTGGTACTGCACAAGCCCATTAAGGTGTTGTGATAAGTGTCCAGTCCAGTTTCCGCTGACAGAATACAGGAGTCGATCCCCACCGCAGTTTAGCCAACACGTTTCCACCGACTCCAATTAAATGGAGATCATGAGCGGGGTGGGCCGCAGCAGTCAGAGACATCAAGTGCCCACGCCACAAATCCCCTCCCCAGCTTCACCCTGAAGCCTAAATTTAGCACAGACAGAGAAAGATGAAGGGGAAGTGACAGAGAGAGAGAGAGAGAGAGAGAGAGAGAGAGCAAAGGCTTTTTGGGAGTCCGGTAGGAATTAGTGGGCCGACTCCACTTCACCCGAATCAACAGCAGCTGAAGACTGGATTTTCCTCGCGTGAAATCAGATATGGAGCCTGACTTCAGTGCTTGGTAGTCTCTGGAAAAAGAAACAGCCCCCCCACCACCACCAAACTCCCTCATCCCAAAAGAAGAGGAAATTCAACTGTAGAAGTGTGTTGTTGAAAAAAAAAAAGGGAGAGAGAGAGTCTTGCAGGGGCCATGGAAATTGCAAAGGAACAGATTTTTTTTGTAGCTGAAAATGGACCCGGTTCTCCAGACATAGGGAAAAGACATTTGAACAAGACTGTGGCACGCAAGTTTGGCATTCTCCCCCCTCAGGGCTGTGGCGTGCAACCGCTTGCTATTTCACAAATACAAGCTCTCTTTTCTCTGCCATCCAAATCCACATTTTACACTTGCAGTCATGTGGGCACGTCGGACCCATGAAAGCCACATGCGGACAAACAAATAACCATGGACAGAGGTGTGTGTGTGTGTGTGGGTGCAAGACTGTGTGTGTGGCAGGTGAGGATGGAGCATTCCGCATGCTGACACCGGGTACGAGCACGGTATGAGGAAGTCTCGCTAGTCACTGAGTACAACCAGAATCAGGGCGTTTACAGTTGGAGAATATTTCAGCCTGGCCTTTAGCCACCTTTAGCTTCTTCCAAAATATCTGAGTGTCACGAGTGCAAAGACTCAACATGCTGAACAAGTCAGCCAAGACTCCTACCTGAGCATTATAATGCAAAGTCTGCGTGTGAGAAATCAGCAGGGAGGGTAAATACAATAGAGGTTTACTGTACTGTACATGGCCCATGTGGCTTAAAACTCATACGACCTCGTACTAATTCAACCCACGCTGTTTAAAGTATAATGCAGCAGAAACATAATAAATGACAGTCCCTCCATCACAGTCCAAACTTAAATACTACAGCAGGTGGCAGCAGGCAGTGTTCAGAAGTCCTACATGACTGCAGGACTGTGAACGTGTTCACATCCGACGCTCAGGATGTAAGATCAGCCAGTAATACTCTTCGGCTAAGTGAGCAGGGCAATATGGTGTTTGACTTAGGGAACGAAGTTGGTGACAGTAGCAGTCCCAAATCTCAGAAGCAAACTGCCAAGTCAAACCTTCGAGCAATATTTCTATTTCCCTTTTGTCAGTTGAATAAATTAGAGAGTGTGCGGTGAAACTGAAGTCCAAGCAGCTGGGTCCAACTGTACTCTGTTACCTGTGAGATTACACTTCGCAGTTAATCCTGACAGCTCCTGGACTGTGATACACATTAGAGGATATTCACACAGAATCACACTTCTCCCTCTCTTTCTCTCCAACCTTCTTTCCTTTCATTGTCCTTTTTCTGTCTGCGATTGTGACTGTTTCTGTCGCCCAAATATGATTTATGACGAGTTGCACAACGCTGCAACAAGCCATCGGTGTTTATACAAAGCACCCCTCACCACTGACAATGCCTCTTTTCATTGCTCCGAGAGAGTCAGAATACTGTGCATTGCTCTCTTTTTTGAAGGAGTGGTAGGAGGGCTGTGGCGAGGGGGCCTTCTCATAACTTCAGTCTTGTGCACGGGGCTGTGGGATGATGTGCTGTCAGTGCTTGATGACTGTTATTAAGCAAAAAAATGTCTCAGTTCATTACTTTGAGCAAACATTTCCATGGACAGGCATATCGCGAGAAATCTGAGCCCAGAATTGGGGGTTTTGGAGAGGTTTGCTCTTGTTGAGATGTGGGCTGTTTTTTTTTTAGAATAATAGAAAATGAGAAATTTCTGAGCCCCTTGTTTCATAATCACAACAGCACTTCTCATTCATGGCTCAATGTCTCTCGACTTTTTCCAACCTTTTGTTTCTTTGATTCTCCCAACAGGGACTACAGATCTCTTCCAGCAGAGGACCACCTTCCCATCTCTGTCGCCACTGACTGACCCTCGCTTCTCAGACCCCCGAATGCATTACCCCGGGGCCTTCCCTTACTCCGCCAACACCTCCAGCACTGGCATCAGCGGCCTCAGCATGTCGGCCTCTTCTAGATATCACACCTATTTGCCGCCACCCTACTCAAACAACCAGACCCAGAACTTCCAGTCCAACTCCTACCTGTATTACGGCACAGGCTCTGGATCCTACCAGTTCTCCATGGTGGCGCCGGGGAACACCGGGGGCGAACGCTCCCCCACCCGTCTGCTGTCCTGCTCGGGGGCCGGTGGCACCGGAGGGACCAACAGCCTGATGAACCCTGGCCTGAACACCCAGAGCGAGGGCGTGGAAGCCGACGGTAGCCACAGCAACTCCCCCACAGCCATGAGCGCTTCGGGCCGCTTGGATGAGTCCGTCTGGAGGCCTTACTGACTGACTGACAGCTAGACAATCAGAGGGTGCAGGAGAAGTGAGGGGGGAAAAGAAGAGAGGGTGATGAACAAAAAAAAGCTGAACACTGAAAGAAAAAAAAACAACAAAAATAGAGAAATGCTGCATGTTTGTCTTTTATTTCTCCGGCACTCGCTTTAAAGACTTTTGTGTTTTACCAACTCCCGAGACTTCCATGTATTTTGTAAATTTTGAGTGAACTCCTGCACTGTGCTAAAACATGTACTCTTAAAAAGGACTATAAAAGCCATATAGATAAATTGATATGATGTTCAGCTGAGACTGTACATAGAAGTGAGAGCGAAACCAGAGAAGCCATAGTAATGTTTCAGGATCGTTTGTCTGATGTAAACTGGTACTCATCAGAGACAACAGAACAAAGACAATGGAGGTACAATCAATCAGTGCAGCTGATGAACTGAAAAGGCGCAGCAGACTCATGGAGCGGACTGCTCAGAACTCACCTGGTGGGTGGAGAAGAGCAATTGGGCTGCGACTCGGATGTCCTTCCAACGGCGTGGCTGCACTGCTGTAGCAATCGGTTCTTTTAAGCTTTAATTTCTGTAAGAGATTTGAATATTGCAAAAGAAATATTGTCAGTCGTGAAAACATCCTCAGATGCACCCAGAGCCCTTTCATGTGCTCACAGTACTTCTTCAGTACCTTATTGCCTAATTTATTATCTCAATGAACATAATAGCCTTTGGTGCTATGGTATGCGGCCGGTGTTGTAACACAGCCACCGCATATTTGAGAGAAAAGCAGTTTATCTGTTGGACTCACATGTTTAAGAAATGAATTCTCCTCTGCTGTGTCATCAGTGAATCGAGTTTCAACACGACAATGATTTGATATTTTGCGGAATGTAAAAGACTTAACAGAGGAGTGTTTTTATTGGTTTCTTTTCTCCCAGGAATATTTACGTCCTGTTGTTGTTGACCTTTTGCTTTTTCCTTGAATTTATTATTGAAGCCCTTTTTCTGAAAAAAAAGAAGTCCTAGTCTGGTATTTTTCAACTGGATGACACAGTTTACTTTTGATATTTATTTGAGCCAAATTGTGAGAAAATGTACACGTATACCCAAAGATTTTTTGAACATTTCTTGCTACCTTTCCTTTTTATATATATAAATATATATATACAGTACATATACCATGTTTTGTTGTTAAGTATAAATTTGGAATTTGTGTAATATATTGTTACTAAATTATAAAAAAAAAAACCAAAACCTTTAATGTAATTATTTTGTCTTCCAATGTAGCTTTGATGCACTAAAAACCTTTATTCCTTATGAACCACGCCCAACAGATTCTGTTAGTAAGATGGTGTATCTGGAGCCGTAACCTTTTTATCTATTTCCAAATTGTCTTCCTGCATTGAATGAGTCATTTGCTTAATTTTTGCACTATGTTTGAACTCTTATGATTTGCATTTACAAATATCTCAAAATCTGCAGAGCTAAACATTTGAAGAAAAAAAAATCCTGCACATTAAAAAAAATCATGCACCAAATAAGTAATGATGTCATGACACACACGCAAACAAACAACACACATTCCTGCACCACAGGTGTGTGTGCACATTCCCCCCGTCCTGAGGGTGTCCCCCCCCCCCACAGTTACACATGTGATCCCCCCAGCCCTAGAGGGGAAGAGTGTGAGGATGAAGGGTTAGAAGAAGGCAGTGGGGTCAGAATGGTATCTTCTTACAAACACCTTGCACAGTTATGCAGGAGGAAAAAGACTCTCCCTTGTTGTGCACAGGTCCCTTTGTTCTGAATAATCAGCGAGTGCTTTGAAGCCTTTATGACCCTGGATCTGTCTTTGCTGGTCTAATTCACTGATCATCAGTTCCAGAGGCGTGTGGCTCTGTCCATACTTTATACACCTGCATAGATTGGTTCAGTCAGAGCCACACTAGGACGTCTACAGCAGGTATCAGGTATCTAACATTTACCTGGAAAGTCTTCCATAAGAAGGAAGATGATTAAGTGTTCATGACTCAGTGAGATGGGTATTCAGATTACTAAACAAGTGAGGTTTCATTTCAAAGTGAATAGTTATCCACGGTTAGCATTTACAGCTCAGGTAAAAACAAGTTATGCAAGATGTTTTGCTGATCCACCAAAAACACTCTCTGCCTTATTCCTATTTTTTTATATATCAGTAACAATGTCTCATTCCTATTTCCCTTTGATTTGGAGAAAAACATGTTTCCTGCTCTCTCCTCTGGAGCCTTTATATGGTAGAAGACCTTACATTACTGTGGGGAAAAATCATGCAGCTAGAGAAACCACATATATATTTATAATTGTGTGGTTCCTTCAAAAAAACAAAAACCAAAGATGTTCACAACTGCCTGTAATGCAGCTTGGTTGTTGATGGTGGGAAATATGTGTGGTAAATAAATCATGTCTTGATATCATTCTTTATGCAAAACCAGAAAGCCAAAGATGTACAACTGAATTATATCTGGCTGTGTATTGGATTACAGAGCACAATGTTACATTTTCTTTTTTTTTCCTCCTCTTTTTTTTTTCCAAAGAATCCCCTTTTTTCTTGTCATATACTGAAATGCTGTCCTCATTTCTCTTTATGCTCAAAGCATGTACATCTGAAACTGATATGTTAATTTAAGAATCTCACCTATGTATGTATTAATATCATTAATGTTTCCATATTGAGTGCTTGTACAATTTGCGGATAATGTAGTTTTTAATCATTTTAATTAAAAAAAAAACGTGTCTCACTTTTGCCTTCACCACTGCTGTTCATTGAATTCTTATTTAAAAAATAATAGTGATGAAAGGACCTCCAGGACAGTATTATGGCAGGACGTCATTTTCGTCTCAGCTTAAAGACCCCACCTGCCCTTTTGAGAAAAATCACAACCACCTTCATTATTTACAATCACATTCTTCAACATTATTCGCTTCACTATAAAAACACTTCCTTACTATATGAGTTCTCTTATTTTGAAACTCAATGCGCAAAAGTCTGGATTGTGAGGTCTTTTATGGTTTAAACAGGGGAGGTGTTGAGAGTGAAAATGTTAAACGTGGAGACGCAGGTTGTAATTCATCTCCAGAAACCTTTCACATCAGCTGACAAACGAGCAGGGGGAGGAAAAAAAACACTGTAAATGTTCATGGGACCCAATTTCATGCCAGCACATTCTGATCCAACAAATTCTGTTCTTCTGACTTCTTCGTCTGCCTAGTACAGTGAATACCATACATGCCACCGCCTCCACCTCGTAACCCTGCCACTTCATTCCCAATAACCCCCTCTAATAATTACGCTCTTCTGTCCCATTAGAGAGATTCTCACTGACAATTACCCACACTTCTCCCCAGCTATCAACATGGTGGTACCCAGAGCGTAAATACAGCGCCACTCAGGAATCCAGCTCCTCCCCGGCAACCTCCATGTTAGCGCATGTCGGCAAGTTGTCACTTGTTAAAAACAATACAGGAGAAGTTTGGAATGTCAACCCTCTTTTTTTTATCAGCTTTGTGGACGTTAATTTATGCAGTGCTGATTTCAAGATTAAACACTTGAGATGCTACCTTGTGGGGTGGTCTGACTTTAGATGTCTCATGTGGTTAACCTGAAACACAATACCCACTATTCCTCACTCTTAAACTAATGCCACCTGTTGATGTGCCATGAAAGGGCTTTCACTTCTAAATACTTTGTTTTTCTCCTTCAGTTTTTCCACTCTTTTATTTCCCCTGTTTATACTCTCCTTTATCTATGCCCTTTCCTTTTTCTTTTATCTTTTCTTCTCATTCAATTCTCTCCTTTCTCTATGGTTTCTACTGTGTGTGCGTCAGGCCTTCTATGGGGGCAGTGTTGGCAGAACAACAAAGCCTTAGGACGCACACACGCAGCCTTGATACACACTGTATTCAATTAACTCTGCACACTCAAAGCATTTCCATGCACGCACAAGAAACTCATACACACAATCCCCTGCTGATAGATCTCACACCAGCCTCCACCCAGACAGTCTGAGCTGCACTTCACAGTGTGAGCATGTGACAGATCTGCACCACCTTAAACATTACCGACTATTTTCTCCATGTCTCATCACAAGAGTGGCTCTCTGCGTCGCTCCGAGCTGATCCCCAGCACTCAGGAAGCACAAAGAGAAGATGATAAGCTTTCAATTAGACCGGGCTCGGGGGAATTTTCTAGCTGTCTTCACACACTCTGTGAGACCCAACTCGCTCGGCCACATGTGGGGAGCAGAGGAGCTCTCATCTGGCTCGGCCTTTGTCATGGACGTACATGAGCTGAACTGCCTTTTTCATCTTCTCTTCGGTCCTGCTATGCTGTTCTTCTGTAAATTGTAACTCCAGGAAAAGAGAGGAAACTGTTCGCTTGGGTGAGGCTTCTTGTCTGGATGTAATTGTAGTCAAAGGCACGATGAACTGGTTTATAAGATGACATAGAAAATTGCTTTTTAAGGGGAAGAAATATAAAAGACAACTGGAGGCATGATTGTGAATGTCACAGAAAAGACGAGAATCGTTTAAGAGAAAATACTTTGTCAAGTCAATCACTTCGTCTGACAAACAGCACAATGTCTTGATTTTTCTTGCAACAGACAAGCCTTGTCCCTCACACAACTTCCAATTAATCAGAAAGATGAGAGCGAAAGTGCTATTTATAGATGCAAATGAAAGACAGACAGAGAGAGAGAGAGAGAGAAAAAGAGAGAGAGAGAGGCAGAGAAAAAGAGAAGGGAGGAAAGGAGAGAGGGAGTGTTTTGGAAAAAGCACAGAATCGTTAAAGCCCTCTCATTTCTCATGAACACAGTATCCCGTGTCGCTTCTGTGGTACCTGCATGCGAAACCCATTAGGGCCTCTTCTGCAGCCGGTGACCTCTCCTCCCCCGAACCCGTGAGAAGGAGCGGGCTAGAACCGGCTTGGTTTGGGTGCCTGGTACATGACCAGAAGTCTATTTTCTAACCAGACTGGTGGTGGGAACAGAGGCTGCCGTCCAAAATCAGGGTTCCCACAGATTGACCGAGAAACACAGGGGCCAGGGGCTAAGAAACCGCGAGAGCTGTGATGCAACCGTTCTCACACTGATGACTAGCGCGGCCGGGGCTGACGGCAAACGGGATATGGAGGGAGAGATGAAGAAAGAGAGAAAAAAAGAGGGCTCTCCCAGTTCAGAGGGATCCCATTGAAGGTAGTTTTCTCATCCATGCTGGGTCTACAGAGACCGCTCTGTGTTACGATAGACCAGGCAGCTCCCAGTTCCCACAGTGGAGCACCTCTCTATGGGGCTAGGCTCGGTTCCCGCTCAGACCCAGAGGATCACTGAAAGCTTACGAGAGGCACTTGCAGAAACAGTCTCACTATCAGATCGATCTCGGGAGCTGCCACCATAAATTCAAGGTCAGCGTTGTGTGCCTTGCCTGTCCAACCTCTAAATTATCACATGTCACATCTCAAAGTATCAAATGTAGAATTACAAGGCCCTCTCTTCTGAGCAGCACTTCAACAGCAGCACTACAAAATGTCTCGTATTAACCAAAAGCACTATTGATATTTTGTGTGTGTAAAGGTGAAACGGCATGACGCTGCTGCTGCAGACTAAAAAAGACTGTGACCTTTATGCTCACTGCACTTTCAAATTCATTCTCACATGTCTTTCTCTTACTATGAAAATACTCATCAGCAAGAAACTGCGAGTTAACGTTTATTTAGAGCTCCCATACATGCAAAAATGCTTTTTTTTTTCCCACCTGGATGTTTGACCCTCACTGTGCAGAATGACATACAGTATGTGCCCCTGTTCACACTTGCCTTTCAGTTTCAGTTCAGCATAGTGTGATCCAATACTAACTGGAAATGTTGCAGGTTTTATTGTAAGTTTTAAGATTTCTTAAATCAGGCAATTGAATTTTGACTAAAAAACTTTTCAAATACAAATTATAGTTCAGTTATTTATACTTGTTAAAGATATCTAAGAGGGTCGTTTGAGATTTTAAAACTATGTAGCTTACAAATGTTTGCTTTCTCTTAACTCTTGTGAAATTCTTTGAATTGCAGCTGCAGTCATTTACAGGGTAGCACTAATACAAAGAAGTGAACAAAGAAGCGATAGTGTTGATAAGGAGCTTGAAATAATCTTGTGAACTCTGAGTCGTGCTTCCTCATCTCGTCACAGGAAACCAAGACATGTAAATGAGTCAAAACCAGAAGAAGGCCTTTATGGAAACCCAACAGACCACTGCATGGTGGACCTGTGGCCCGGACCATGGTTAGAGGGTATTCTTGCTGAGACCACAGCAGCTAACATTCATTTGGATGTCCTAATGGCTTAGATTTAGATTCTTGACATTACATAATGACCACAGCTTTCTGTGTCTAACCAATCTGGCCTTAATGTGATTAGTAAGTTAGGGAAAGAAAGTAGAACATATGATACAAGAGAATAATAGCTTGTAGTGTTGTAGGGTTTTTGCTGAGTGGAATAATGAAATGACATGCTTTTCAAAGCTTGATTTAGACACTGAATTTGCACTCTACCAGTGAACCAAAATATGTTTTTAGTAAGAGCAGGACAGCTTCCCAGAAACAATGCTAGTTGTTTCCCATACAGATTCATGAGAATTGACACAATCTTTTTTTTGCTGTCCTTTTTTTCTCACAGTGAAAATCTGAATAACGATCTGTACATGTGAACAGTGCTTCCTCTATAAAACAGGAAATTAGCACACACACGCACACACACACAGACCATAAACACCACACAGTGTAGCTCACTGCCAGGCTCTCCCCATCACGGTGGGGTCCTGAGTGGAGGGGGGGAGAAAGGGAAAGAGGGATCCCTGTGGACCAGGTCTCCGCTCACTTCCTGCTCCAGCAGGGGAACACACTAAATTGGCAGTTCACATACACAATGTCTATCTTTCCATCTCCCTTACTTTTTTCATCCATGTGAGCAAGCAGTAAGTAAAATGAGGATGATTGCTCAAGTCTGTTTTGAATCATGTGGGAACGTGGACGGTCATTAAAAACTTGCATCGCCCAGTCTTTTTTGTTCCCACTATCTTCTCTGAAAGCAGCGCATTCATGCTTTAAATGCTTGGTATCAACTTTCTGTGACAGCTAAAACTCTGTCCCTCTAAAAGCAAATGTCATTCTAGGACAGACCATCTAACTCGATGACTCATACTCTTTCACCAGCGAGAACAGCTGAAGCACCCGAGACCTAGGCCCCCCCTCGACCCATAAACTGAGAGCCATGCACCATTAAAAACATCTTTGTCCTCAACCTCACAAGTGTCACTACACACTAGAGCTTTCCAAAAGTCGGCTGCCATCTTTCTTACTTCTTCACACTTTCAATGACAGATTTGCCATCAAGACAATCAAAGCCAGATCTAAATCAATCAAGACAACGTTGGCACCCAATAAAGTGTTGGCTATTGTTGCTGTTCAGACAGATGAGGTGACTAAAATCCATTACTTTGGTCCTCTTGTCTCCAGTCTGCAGTGTATTTGTGGCAGTATTACACACCCCCATGTCTGGTCATGGTTGCCCTGCAGGCCTATCCTAAATAGTTCCCATGGTTCCACGGTTCCACTATAGTGACCGAGGACTTCCTCGGGGGACACCTCCCACACACTGGTTTGTTTTCATCCTTAATGGGAGATCAACTTACACTCTTGACGGTGTGTGCGTGTGAAGTAAACAGTTTCTACATGTGTATTTTTCTTGTTTTTGCTGCATGCACCTGCACAGACAAAGGCCTATAAGGTACGAGTGGCTATGAGTTTATCACACATGCATACAGCAAAGTGTGTGGGTGTGTGGGTGTGTGTGTGTGTGTTGGGCAGCAGACTCCAGACACTTTGATTTCTCCTCCTTTCGATTTTCCTTATGAGGCAGAGAGGAAGATGAAGGAAGAATAATATCTTGCAAGTGTCTGGAGATGTCTGTTAGAGAGAATTCATATTTAGGAATAATTACTTTTAAGTGCTGAGATATAACAGCCAAATGGGCCGTGGAACAAAGAGGGTTTGTGGGGCGATGGAAAATGAAGGCCGGGTAATGAGGGGGTTTTCCTGAGAGATGACAGTAAGGAAGAGGATCAGAGGGAGAGAGGTAAAACAGAGAGAACACAGCAGATCAGGGGGTGGCAACTCCAACACTGATCCCAGACGAACTTTTTGGCTGTAAAGATGGCCTCAGACTGGGACACACTCTGGTTTGCACATGCACATACACTTCATCCTCCCCCTAGTTTGAAGGCTACAGGTGTTTGTGTTTTATGAGAGGCCCAATACTGTACCCTAGCAGGGGCTGCAGAAGCAGAGTGAGCCAAGGAGGATTTAGGCTCTGGGACGTCTCAGCGGATTCAGGCGTATTACGAGGTGCTGCCTTCTGGCAGGCTGCTCACAGCAGGGCACAGCAGACCTGAACATAAACACAGTCAGTTCTTAAAAACCATCAATCAAACAGATCCAACAGGGAACAAAATCCATCAGTCTCTCTCACTGAGATAGACACTGAAAGATTATTTGGGACATTGAGAGGATTTATAGTAGTTTTTTGGTTTTTTGTTTTTGTTTTTTGAGAGAGGTTTAGTTACGACCGCAGTGTTTCCCCCTAGAATTTTTTTCGGCAGCGCTGTCTATGAGGATGCGACGCCAGCCCTTATTGACCATGAGGCGTCACAGCTTTTGTCGTTTATCTGTAGAGCTCAATATTCAATAGCAATTGTATCATGTACATGTAACCAGCTTTTTTATTTACTCAAGTCTGTTCAGGCCTTTAAGCATTAAAAAAGCAGCTGGTTAACTCAGTTATCCTCACCTTTACTTTTCTGCTGCTCAGTTGTTACAAATCACACCAGTTCCCTAAGAACCTACACTTGAAGAATGAGGAGAAGGTCAATGACTCAAAACAGTAGTAAGTTAACATTAGATGACATTGTGCTAACAAGATGTACAAGTAAAAAGTTATAACCATATTCATAATAATTAGTGTGAAATTTAAGCAGTGGTGTTCATAATCCAATGGGGGCGGTGTGCCACTGCTGAGTCAATGTAAAAGAAACACTGTTAGACGGCCACTAAATGTGGTATTTACATAAAGGAAAGATAATATCTTACACATGAAATCAAACAATTGGTTTTTCCTTGTGCTGTCTGAGAAGTGCTCCACAGTGCCCCTGTATTTTACCAAAGAGTGGCCCTGCAGTTTTCTTTATGTGGTTTTTGGAAATGCCCCCACTTTTCCGGCCCTGCTCCAATTTTCTTTAAATACAACCGTAATTGGTTTGATTTCCTACCTCCGGCCTGGTGGTGGGGGGGGTAACAAGCGGTGGTGGGAGCTAGTTAGGGCCAGGCAAAGGGGACTCAGCCCACAGCAGGCGAGCCGCACGCTTGGGTGGCAATACAGTTTGGACTTCAGTGCCAGCACTACTATTCCCTGGTTTTAAAGGCTGTTTATGGACAGATCCTGGAAGGCCATCAATGGAAACTGACATAAATTACACAGAACAAAGACACCAACACACTCAGCCACGCAATATTCAGAAAGGCCTGATAACTGAATGCGTCTCTGAATAATGAAAATGCACACATCATACTAAAGCCTCTCTTTTTTTTTCTCACACACTCACACACATCACACCCTTGCCAACAAATCTTGCGACATTATCACAAAGGCATTCCAGCCTCCAAATCAAAACCAGTCTCCTACAAAAAGTCTATTCTTTGTGATTTCTCTCACGGGCAGGCAGACAGAGGAGTGTGAGTGTGCCGCTCATCAGGCAGGCGTGAGTAATCAAAAAGGAAATAAGACGTAGCGTCTGGGAGAGGCCAAATAGGCTCCTACTGATCTGCAGCCAGCCCATTGTTCTGGCCCTCTATTGTTTCCTGCTTGGTTGGCAGATCAGAGAGCAGCCAGCCAATAAGAAGAAAATGTAATGCTGTCCCTGTCTTGGAGTACCTTTGGGGTACACTTCAGGTGGGACCCTGAAAAATGCCAACAAATGCATTGGTAACAGTATAGCACAGGGCTGATGGAAGCTTATCAGGTATAAAAATATAATTTCATTCACTTCATTTGTGAAGAAAGTCAAATTACACTCAGTCTGCCAACAAGGCGACTCAGATTGAAGCTTTGAAGCTTTCAAGTTAATTAACTACCCATGGAGGCTACAGTTAGAGGCCCTGACAGGCAAGAGAGACTTCACTAAACACAAGCCCCTCCTGACGGCTGAGCAGGCCAAGTGTGCATGGGGGGAAACTGGATCTGCACGTTGAAAAGTGTCAGTCTGGGGTAGAAGAGGTGTTGATTTTTACTGTAACCAGCAGCAACCCAGAGAGGACCTGTTATGGTGGAGTGCAGGGCCAAACACAGCCTGTTAATATAGGATGGGGAGACAGTAGAGGAGTTTGTCTTCCTTATGATGGCTGGAAAAAACAACAGACACATTTCCAACCAAAGCAGGATTCTGGGGTATGTGGTCCAGCCACAGAAGAAATGGACCCAGGAGGCTTCCGTAGCTCGAGCGCTGGTGCAGAGAGAACACAGGGACTCTTCCAAAAATGGCACAAAAGTGGCATGCACATACACACAAAGTGCAGCCTTCCCGGCAAGCGACAGTCATCTCGGTGGAAAAATACGGTAACCGATGCATTAAAGCCCAGGACTTTGAGGGATTGCAGGGACACGGTGGCTTTAAAGACAGACAGACCAGGGGGAAACACCACACAATATCCAGAAAGCAGAGTTGGGCAAAATGGGTCAGTGGAGGAAGACACACCCAGGCCGGTTAAGAAGAATCAAATTAATATAATTTTGGCTCATATGTGAAATATATGCATGGATGTGATTGTATTACAGTGTATCTGAGGATATGCCCACCCATTAGATATGCGAATCTTCTTTGCATATGAGAACACCAGTGAGTGCACCATCAAAGCCAGGCCTACCCAGTAATTACAGTGATTTGAAACAGTGTAGGCCACAGCGCCTTTCTCTGCAGAAGAGAGGGACCTTGCTCCTAATAAACAACTTTTATAAAAACAAGATGACTTTAGAAGCAGAACCAGAAAGCAGCTCAAAATCCAAAAAAAAAGAAAAGAAAGAAAGAAAGAAAAAAACTTCCCCAAAACCCATCTGATTCTCAAGTGAGGCCTGTGGTTCTGTCGCCATATAACAACCAAGACGATGCACTTCTAACCCCATTCCTACTGAGCTCCTTTCCCAATATCGAGCCACAGGTCTCTCATCGTTAAGTGAACTGTAAAAATGTTCATAGGGGCTGGCACTTCATCACATGTTTGACAGTAAGAGACAGGACTTTTTCTGTACACAAGTCCAGGGACACTACGAGTTTACGGGGTGAGTGAGCCACAGCTTTCAGTGCTCAAATCAAACAAATTCCCAAAAGGCTAAAAAGCTAATGCAGCTCAGAGCTTACCAAGAACTGCGCGGCCAAAGAAATGCTCGAGATGACGACAGTAAACCAATCTTTTGGCTGTATGATCTCGACTTGTGCGTTCCTGATGAGCTGACAGACTGGAGAAGTAACAGTGTCTGTCTTATTAATGCTTAAAGCATTCTGACAGAGCCTTTTGTTACTTACTTAAACCATGCTGTCTGCAACAACCTAATGGAAGTCTAAAAGCCATTAGGCTACAGGGCTTATCCAACACAAACCATGCACACAGGCTATGAAGGAGCAGCTAAGGGCAATCAATATATCTCCTCCTCCACCTCCTGCTGCCGCTGCTGCTTTCCTCCTCCAGTGTTAAATCTAAGTGTCATGGCATCCTCTATGGCTGCTGGCGAGTAAAGGAGAGACTTTGGTTTAGATCACAGAGAAAACCAGGGACGGAGGGCCAGCACCTGCAGCGTGGGCAGATCAGATGGGTCCATTAACATTGACTGCACGTTAATTGCCTTTTGCTCCAGGCTTTTCTGCGTAGTCCTTTCTACTGTGCTCTAATGTCTGCAGTCTTGGTTGCGAGTCTCAGCAGTGTCTGACAACTGTTACTCTGTTTTAAGACGGCACACATGGAACAAAAGCAAAAATCAAAACAGAGCAGCTTTTACTGTCAGTACGGAGTGTAGTCTGTTGTCATTTACCATGGCGACATGGCAGGGAGGAGCCAGCTGGGGCATTTCTCTTTTAACAGGCCTGGCCTCTGCAGTGGCTGGCATGAAGAGAAAGCCAGCGGGCTGGAGATGGATGGCAGAACCAAGACTTCAAAGACCTCCTCTCTCTCCCCCTAGATGTGCTATATGGCTCTGAAAGGGAACCTGCTAGTTCACTTAAGCACAAAGACGTGCACGCATACGCCGTCTCACACGCTCAGACACCTGGGATTATCAGTGCACCCGACAAATATTTCCTTTTAAAGAGGAACACTAGGAGCGTGGTTTGTTTATGAAAAACACACATATATAGACACATTGTGTTACACACAGGCACAACGGCACAGACGCAGCAATAATTCACCACATACCAGACAGATACCCGCCGCAGGCTTTGACACACTAACGTAACATAAACTGCAAGGTAAACCTTCCCCTGTGTGGAGATAAGGTGGGGGGGGGGGGCTGCTGACAGAGCAAAGGCTTTTATGTCTAATAGTTTTTTCCGTCACAGACAAAATAAAACAGGCCACTATTGTAGTCTTATAAAGAGACTAAACAACCTGGACAAAGGCTCCTGGGGGCGTGCAATACCTGACGTCACAAAGTGTCTTTCAAGTACGCAGCTGATGTTTGCTCTTTTTTAAAAAGTAGTCATTTTAAGGCCAACATTTCTCTTCATCCCCCACTCACAAACACACCATCCCCTCAAAACACAACCACCACCTCTCTCATGCTTCCTGTGAAAAAGTGCTGACCATGTGAAGGAGATAAGAACAAACCCCTGGAGAATAGTGTCTGCCAGCTTCAGAGGCCCCCTCGCTCTCTGTGGCTGAGTACCCTCTAGTGGTAATTATAAGGAAGGGCATCTCCTCTAGCAGGCTTCGTATCCCTGAACCCTCACTGTGCCTCTTTACCAACCAACAGCGGCAGTTAACCGCAGCTCTGCCACAGGGTGTGACTCCAGGACCCAGATGGGGTGAGCGGCAAGCCAGGGAAGGGGGTGAGGCAGCTTTTTGTGGGCCGCCCAAGGGGGTCCACCACAGTCCCCTATCTCCCCACCACAGTAGCCACCGAGCCCCGGAGAGAGACAGCCACCACACCACATTTTAATGAGGGCTAAAATAAACAATGTGAGCACACAAAACCCACCCGACTGGTTGACTGCAGGCACTGGAGCAGAACAGATAAGCCGGGCTGTTACTCGGTGGTCTGGGAGTTGATGGAGTGGCTGATGCCACAATGAACTCCACTTACAGTAACGTTAGACCCTCGCAGACGCTCAAATAATGAGTGACAGTGTTTGTCGCAGAGACAGCACACACCCGGGTGAAGACAGCCTGACACACAGCATTGTGTCAGGCTGTCTTCCTTTTTCCTTGTGGCCTTCTTTTTAACTGAAGCCGACAACCTCTGAAAGTGTGGTCAACTTCAACTAAAGGCCAAGTTCACCCAAATAACAAAATCTCACTTTCCTATGGTAGCCTATAGCCTATAGTATATGATTTTGCCCAATCAATTGTTTTGTTTTAATAGCCTAATGATAATGTTTTTCTAGATAATCAACAAATGTAGGCTACTGTTTTCATTGGCTCTACTTAAATTTTCCCCATCAGGAATCTAATAAAACACATTCACTGAGGCCCTGTATTTCCTGCATGGTACTTGAAACAAAACATTTCATTTAAATATCAAGCTTTCCCATTCTGCAATATTTAGGCCTATTGACAACTGGTGTCACTAACATCGTAAATTAACATTTTATTCGTCAAATAAGAGTTTTGTTTTTGTTTTGTTTTTTTGTTTTTTGTTTTTTTACTAAATACCAAACAGAACCTGCACCCTGCATCTAAAACCAGCTCTACAACAACAATGAATAGTAAGTTAGCTTGGCTAATGGTGTGTCATATTTTAGTAAGCTTTTTTAATGCTGGGATTTCAGTGTTACACGTATTCAGTGTTAAAAAAAAAAAAAAGTTGTTCTATAGTTTCTGCGGTTTTAATAGCCTCGTTTTACTCACTGATATGAAAAGAAAAGGCATTTGTTTTGAGTGCCATCCTTTGGCTAACTGAAAAAAAATATCTTTGGGCTAACGTTAGCTGACTAAGATAACTAACTGTTAGCCTACAGTTTCTTTTAATTTAAGTGAAACACACCTTTAAAATACACCTCTTGACACCAGGTACATCGCCAAACTATTGATATTCATTGCATTTGAAACCTGTTTAAACAAACCAAATACATAAAAATATCGAGTTTCCTACTTTCCCCTCAGGGTGCCACTCTCCATCACTCTCAGCATATTGACGTGTTTTTCAGAGCTATCACGGTATATAGGCCTATTTATGAGTAACTATATGCCGCCACCACACACAAAAGAAGAAACTCCCTGTAGCAGCCAAGAGAGACATGCAAGCTGATGGGTCAATGACAGCTTGTAGACTTGAAGAGGTTTGGCAAGAAAAACACACCTTTGGCGGATCAACATACCCTCGGCGCTAACCAGTCGCAGACTACGAGTAGGCCTGCTTTGAAGGACGCCAGCATATTTTCTGGATAAAGGCCAATATTTGAAGATATAAGCAAAAGATAGAGGCCATGAAAGGTATTATGGGATGTGCTGCAGTACCATAGTCCAACCTGTAGCTTCCAGGCTCCGACGATTGCTGTGACTTCATGTTGTCCTGTCAGTCGCTGTCAACACGGTGGACATAGCAGGGGAAACACAGGTGCAGCTAACAACAATAATTACGGGCCTGTGGCATTCAGGTGTGTCAGTAATTCCCGCCATCGAGCCAGTGGGTACAATACCAAAAACGCCTCGACTGGCACAGCTTAGTGGAAGACAGCCATTATTAATGTTATTAGTTAATTTACATGTCACACAAGCTAGGCTTCTGACAGCTGGACTGCAAACATGTTTCCTAGTGTTCACTTGAATTGGCTGAATGTTACTCTGAAAAATAGGAAATAAATATTTTTATGACCACTTCATTAACATTATGGCAATCCCCCCACAACAGTGCCCTTTTTCCCACTTGTAGTCATTTGGATCCAAACCTGGGAGCCTGAACAAGTTAAACATGAGTGGGAAAAGAAGACAAAAACAGGGATTTTTTTTTTAATATTTTGTTTTTCCTTCTACCTCCACCTCTTTCTGCAAAGTAGCAACGGGATAAATTTACGTCTAATGGTTTAAAATTGAATTGTGGGGGGAAAATCCCTCTTTGGTTGGTCTGGTAATAATCCAAATAGCCAACAGTATGCAACTAGTGACAATGGATCTCAAATTGCTTTGCTTTTTTGGAATTACCGGTAAAAAAAAAAAATGTCCCACTGCCTTAGGCTGATTCCTGTGGTCTTCATGAACTATGTTGCATGAAAATGAAAAAAAATTATGATTTGATAATTAAATATTTATTTCTTTTGCACTTCCACTTCAAAATACCACTTCAAAGCCAGGCCTCAAAGTTTAATTGTGGCTTACATCTTAAATAGACAATGACAGGCTTTGACTGTTGACCAAGGTGAACTTTGAATAGGCCTACTGTCAGACTGACTGAGGAAATGACATTGATCCTTCTTTTAATCTTAAATTGTCATAATAGGAGCCGAGTAATGTGTGTGTAGAAAGTAAAGATGAAAAGATATTTCACAACACAGGCCTATTATAAATAAATAAAAAACATCTGTAAAATCCTAATTCTCTCATTGCTATTAATTTTCTTCATGCAGGCCTTTGTGCTGTCAATCAACAGAAAATCAAATAGGAGGGTGACCCACGGCCACATCAAATGTCAGGTGCACAGGGTTCATATGCAAAGAAGGGTTTTTCACACATTGTAGGTCTAAAACCCAGTTGGGATATCACTATGTACCCTTGAGTGAGCTACTTTACCAGTGTAAATATTTAGCCAGCTGTATAAATGGGTGTTGTGTAAAACCTGCAAACTGAACTGGCACTGCAGAGAAAGAGTCCATGCCAAACAGAAAAGGTTCCACTAGACTAAAGAGGAGTATGGGGGGGAAAAAAAACACAGCTGACTGATTTACCTGTTGAAGTAGAAACATAACGGCAAAAAGGTTATCAGGACTGACAAAGTTGTAACCCTGCACTTAGAGGGCACATGATTTTCTCATCCAGACAAAGAGAGATCGAGGGCAACAACTGTGTGATCTGTGCGTGTTCATAGTTAAGCTGACTTGTTGGCTCCCTCTCATGGTGTGTGATATTAGCCCTGCTCTTTCCTCACACACATGCACGCATGCACGCTGGCACACAAAATAATGGAGAAACAACACTCGGCTCCCCCGGCCTTACCTTCATTAACCAATTACCCTAATACACTCACCCTGCTTGTAATGAGTGTGTGGTCTGAATAATATCCAGCCTTGTTGTGTCTTCTCTTACCTCACACTGACACACACACTTACACACACACACATGAGTGTCTGTCTGTTTGTGTCTGGGTGGATTTCCTCCCTGTGAATTACAAGTGGAGACTGTGTCTCAGTGTTCACCACCAGTAAGGGAGCAGAGAATGTCTGGAGCTGCAACATGACACTTTAATGATCTGGAGAGCATCCAAAAACTGTACGCCCCCACACCTTTTTTTTTTCTTTTCTTTTTTTCTTCTCTTGCGAAACTTTGGCTGTAATCATCCCTACAGAATAGACTTGTTTGTGTGTGTGCTTCAGAACAGTAGGGAATTGGCTGAAAAACATCGTCAAGTTGACTGTGAGTGGGCGTCCTCAGGGGGAGGTGGAGCCCACAGTGGGTGGACACCCACATGAGACATTCCTTGGAGAGAGAGAGAGAGAGAGAGAGAGAAAGTTGTAAACTAACATATTTTGGCTCAGGGGTTTCCAACCTTCCTGTATTTCAATATTGCTGACCTCCAGACAGATTCACAACAGACCCCAATATAAGATGTTTGTAATTCAAATCATACAGTAGAGGAATAGAAAAATATTCCCCACATCCTACTGTAGTAACATTAAACAAGTGAATGATAGTTAATGATTTCTTGGTTGGAGTAGGTGGTGGTGACAGTCGCTGGACAACAGCTTCATCCATCATTTATGTATAAGGTTAAAATACGACCTCTGACCTCTGAGTTCTACTTCTTCAGGGCAGATAGGAAGTTAGAAGTTGTGGAAAAAGACCACCTGAAAGTGACAAGATGGGGCTGTAGTGTAATAAAGTTTGACATTGAAGTCATCTTTCCTCTAAACAGCTGCTAATGCTAAGGCTGCCTAAGTAATGAAAAAAAAACCCTCTACCAATAGCTACTTTTTGATAATAGACTGGAAAACACCCATTTTACTTTAGAAGTTGGGTTGTTAAAGCTATAAAGCCATTGACTTAACAACAAATATATTTAATCAGTGAAGGATGGACTTGCTAAATATATAGTATTAGTAGTAGAATAGTATTCCCAAATCAGACAGGTGTCTGGTATAATCACACTGTAGGTTTGTACGACACAAGTCAGAGTGCCAGTAAGAAGTTTATTTTAATTCAGTCAATATTGTTAAAAAAAAAAAAAAAAAGCCATGACATAGCTTGGATATTTTTCTTTGTACAACTTCACATGTTGTAATGAAATGATTTCTGAAAAAACCTTCTTGCAAAATATTCGCAGAAAGAAAACAAGTAAGGCAAAGAGGAGATGGGTTAATGTGGAATTACAATCCAAGCAGGTGAGGAACGGCCCCTTTTCCTCAAAATTCAGATGGCATGTATAAAATTGACACATTGAATTCTGAGCAAGACAAATATTTACAATTCCTTTTTTTTCTTCTTATCAAATTTGTTTCATAACAAATGTCTGAAAAACTGGAGAAAACAAAACAGATTTTGTTTTACCCTCACTAAAGCACTTTGGAGCTACTGTATCATAACATACATTCACTACCTTAGAGATCAATCTACACACCGACGAGAACATGGAATTGGACCAGGTATACAGTATATTTCATTGCTACTCTCGTTTGTCATAAATATCTTTAGTGTTGCCTTTCCTGATGCCTGGCTGCACATTAGCGTCCTCCATCCTGTAGGCTGTGGAGAGACAGACAGCGAGAATGTGTGGGTTTTTTTTTTTTTTACTTCACTATGGCCGTTGTCATCCTATCCACAGTGAGACCAGAATAATGTGCTGCTTTTTGGTCTACGACGTATAATCCAAACTACCGCTACAGTCAGCACGGACAGAGTAGAAACTTTCCTTCTTGTTTCGTAAGAGAAGCAAGAGTTGCTCGTGTTTCTATGGACATTCTCTATGGCAATATGGTGATATACAAAAGGCCAGAACATTGACACAATCCTTGAACATCTCTGTAAGCTACATATGTTTGAATATGTTTTTAGACCTCAGGTTATATTTTTCCTGAGTTGTTATTTCTACAGCTGGTACAGGAAACGTCCTACAGATCTACTGAGCTGAGCTACAAGACTTTTGCCGGTTTGAGGCAATGAGGAAATCAGAGCATGGGTAGCAGGTAGCTTTACCAGCAGTTTAAATTATTTTGGATTTTTAAACAGCTCAACGTCAAAATAAAGCATCTCTTACTTGATATGTCAACCATTCTGGTTTGGATTAGCTTCAGTTTCTAACTAAACCTGTCAAATACTTGAGCCAAAAAACACTGAGGCTTCAACACTGTTTACAATAACTCTTAATAAGCCAAAAGACAGGAAATTAAAAAACAAACAAAAAAAACAAACAGTGTTTCATTTGTATAGCAAAATGAGAGAGAGCAACTTCAATATCAAACAGACAACAGAAAATTAACAACAGCTCATTTCCCCTTCACACAGAGAGAAGGTCACTTTGAAGGTCACTTTATCAGGGAGTGTGTTTGATGAGGCTCCCGACATTGATAAGCACTGATACCCTGTCTGGCTGCTTCTCCGTCACCTCATCACCTCACAACTCCTCACAACATTCATCAACAAATGAAAAACAAACGGAAATTCAAGATGGAACATCTGTGACCTTTGCTGTACCAACCAAAGAGATCGTCATAGAAATCTGAGGCCAAAAAAAAAAAAAAAGATCAAAAAAGGGTTCATGCAATGGAGGGTTTCGCTCTAAATGAGGAGAGAAGGAAAAAGAAGTCCAGAGTTTTTTCTTTCTCGTGAATGAGCACATCAGTCCTGGTGCTGAGGGAGAGAGAGGTGTGGGGGGAGGGGTGTAGATGAGGGAGGGCACAGGGTGACGGATGGAGGGAGGAGGTCAGGGCACAGGAGCTTATTTGACCAGCCTCTTGGCTACGTCTGCGTAGGCGATCTCGATCTCCTTGTCACTGGGGCAGGTGTTGGTGAACTCTTCGCGCGTGTAGGCGATGTTCAGGTACTTCCAGATGGCCGTCATCTCTTTGGGGATGTCGAAACCTCTGTACTTCTTGGCTACCACCTGCAGAGGGAGACATCAGAACCATATATTAAAACTAAATAATAAAAACATGTGTGTATTTGTGTGTCTCTTTCTTTGCATTAGTTCTGTCAAATGAAAATGAAAATGAATCTGCCGGGTGCTAATTAATCAAATAATTGCTTTTTGGCTAAAGGCAATTCTGGTGGATAATTTCACAATTATTAATTAAAATCATGAAAATATTTTGTTAACGTGTTAACAATAATTAACATTTAAATTACTTTAAAAAGTACTGTACATCTATGGAAGGATTGTATATATTGTGAGAGAATAACTCACTGAAAGGTAAAGTACATTTTATTAAGCACCCACCACACAGATGTGGCTTAGCGATCTTACTAACACTCTCCACTTAGAGAGAATAAAATATACTCTTATGGATAAACTCTCACACCTGGTAGTGGAAATTAATGTTCCCCCCTTACTATAATAAAGTAGTATTTAGACGGAAGGGTAAGGCTGTGTAGGGTGGGAGGGAGGGATTTATTTAGGTTTTGTTTTTCTTTGTTTATTTTTTCTGTACTCTGTATGCTTATATGTTCTTCGTTTGCCATTATTATTATTATTATTATTATTATTATTATTATTATTATTATTATTATTATTATTATTATTATTATATGTTCTAAAAAACGCAAATGCACACATACTCTTCGATGTGTATGATGTAGATAATGTAACAATGTTACAGTGTGCTTTAATAAAAATATTTGAAAGAAGTACAATTTATTATATCATGTTAACAAACTAAATTCATTGTGGAATCTATAAACAGGATTTACTGGACAAAAGGATACAGTGATGTGATAAAAGTATCATTACAGTCAAGGTAAAACAGTCATTTTTCATCAGGTACTTCAGATAATTAATTATTTCGATAGATGAGTAATTGTGACATTAAAAATGTACAGGTTCCTGTGAAGATGTTCTGCTTTTCTCTGATCTCTGCTGTGGATCACCATTGTGGGTTTTTGGATCGTTAGACATTACAAAATTGGAAAATTAGGATTTCCATTTTATGATACTCTCAACACTTTACAGTATACTGAGGTAAATAACAGATTAATTGATGGTGGATCTTATCATTGCAAACCTATGGGTTTGTATCTGAAAGAACTGCTTTCTCTTTCTCTGGCTGATCTCATCACTCAGATTGAATTGGGTTGAGCTTTGCTGGGCCTGTCTCAATGTTCCAGTGGTTGAGGCTTTTCTAAAATATGCTGTCAGCAACGTATCACTCACTCACCTTAACTATATGCAGCTTGGGTAGCAGGTTGCAGTCAGCCAGAGTCATCTCATCGCCATCCAAAAACTTGCGGTTGGAGACCTTGACGTCCTCGATGCTGTTGTGGTCGATCTCGTCTGGCAGCGGTGAGCGGAGGTACTCGTCCAGCTTCTGCAGTGTCTTCAGCAGGCCGCGCTCCAGACCTGAGAGCAGACACCCAGAGAGATTGTAAAAAAATACTAACACTGCTTCAAGTTTCATCATACAGTCATTATGAGCAAATAATCAACTGCTGGCATGGCTGGTGTTGGATTGACATATTTTCCCCGAGGCCTCCGCCACATCTGATTCAGCTGGAACGCTGATCAACCACATGAGGGCAGCATTTCATCACGAGACAAGTCATGGGGTGACTATTATCAATACAGGACATGGCTGTATCGTCAACACCTGTACAATTGGACCCCGTCTCGCCCTATATATACATATATCTTAGATTATTCATTCACTCTTCATATCATTGTGTTAAAATATGAAATGAATGTGTCTGCAGGCTCGATCAGTGGTCCGACAGCAGACGTGACCTGGTACTTTGTATGGCACTTATCACTGAACCATGAGATTTAGCCTCAAACTGGTGTTGACATAGCCTTGGCTTTCACATCCAGCTCACTGTGGTTCAATATTTTCCCAGGGTGGAGAACAGCCAACGAAAATATGATACTAAATCTTGGTATTTTGTCAATATTGTAAACATCCTTCCAGGAAGCAATTCCACTAATGGTTTCAAAAGACTACATATTTTTTTCCACATTGTTCCAGTCTTATCTGGGTAAGTAAATGATGCTGGCTTTCTCTTACATGGGTGAATGTGAACACTGGCTCATTCTCAGGAAAGCTGCTCTGTGGTTTTCCAGGTGAGACGGAGAGCACGAGGGTAGAAAGAGGCAGCAGAACAAAGGCTCTGTGTCCCAGAGGGAGGTTGTAATCCACCAGCAGCAAGCAGATAACTCTCCCCTGCTAACATGGTGTGTGTGTGTGTCTGTGTGTCACACATAGCGCAGGTACTGTGACTTACCCTCATTTGCATCTGGTTTGGAGTTCTTGATGAATGCTGAAAACTTAGCAAAGATGTCCATACCAGCTGTGTTCGACTCAGGGTGTCTTGCACCAAGCTTGATGTACCTGCACACAAGTAAAAATACTCACATCACAATTCACGAATATGAAGCGTTAAAGAAAAAGATGACTAACCCTAAAATCCTCAGTTATTAGGAAATCATTCAGCTTTTTGTGCTTCTTTACATTTTGTAGATTTGTATCTGTGACCGTTGTTGCTCTTCTGTAGGAAGAAATAACCTCAGGCACCGATAGGACCGGGAAGTCAGGAAGTATAAAAACGGATACATTGTCATTTTAGTTGATAAGAAAAATATACAGTATTATCACCCATATCCTTTAGGCAAAACATTTGACTCAATGGAAATCCACAGATAGACTTTACCCCTTGTTGCGTGTTAATGGATGACATAAAGCCACCACAGTGTGGCGGCAGTGCGTCAGCGAGCGGGACCAGAGGAGTACTCACTTGGGTGGGCAGAGGACATCCTCAAGGAACTCCTCGATCTTGTTGACGTCGGTTTTGACCTCACCGTTGTAGGTGATGAAGGGTGGGTGTGTGCCGGGGGCCAGGTTCTGGAGGTCTGCTGGCTTCCTGGAGGACAGAGAGCGGGACAACTTTATATTGTTTGCATGTCTGAAAGGTTTTATATGTTTATTATCTTTATGTTGCGGTTGAACTGTAAAGGTATCAGGATTACTGACACTGAATAAGTGATGAAGGGGACTGTAAATGAGACAAGACTCCAAACTGGTCTGACGTGTCCTGCAACATGATTTAAATATACATATTTATTTTTACTTATATTCTACTGTAAGTGTAAATGGCTCCGACAGCCTGCTGCACTTTAAACAACTTTTTCCGGAGCCCTCCAGCCATCCTCCTTATCCAACTGTAGCTGCTCTGTCTTTAACTATATGTGTATATGTGCGTTTGTCTGTCTCCACGAGTGTGTTTGTGTGTCCCTTTCTCCCTGCAGCCTTCAAACCAGCACATTTTGTACCAGATGTCTCTGGCAGGCAGATGACACTGACACACAAACAGAAATGAACATGTGCTGAATGAGTGGTGTGAACACGGATGCCTTGTGAAATCCGCAGAACCCAGACGCTTAAATCCCTCCACGACGACGACGACAACATAAAAACACAGCAGCGCCTCGACAGCCTTGAGCCCGACAGATGGATAGAAGATAGCACATGGTGTGAATCCTCTGCTGATCTAATATCATATAAAACAACGTCCATAAACGCTCGTAAACAGTCTGGGGTTTGTGGTGTGTAGGCAGTAACATGAATGGTTGCTGGGTTTTGAAGGAAGCCATCTAGGGACACACACACACAAAAAAAAAAACGGGAAATGACTCCAACTCTTTGGCATGCAAAGGGGAAGTGGCACCCTCACCCAATGATATCACTAAGGAGCGGGCAAGAAGCTACTTTGAGGTTTTCATTATAAAAGAACGCACAAACACAGAGGCCTTGACCCGACACGAGAGCTCAGGTCAGGAAACATAAAAAACACTTGGAAATTACATGTGACTTCCATGTCCTTCAGCAAGTGTAACAACACGACAGCTCTTTAGTTTAAATACTGCAATAAAACGAGCCGTGAATATGGCAAACACACGCCTCCTTTTGCAATACAGCCACATTATGTTGACTCAAGATTGCAGACAGTATATAGCATGGAAAAAGTGAAGGCTGAACCCACTGTCCCAGCTGAAACAAAGGGTTTGTTTGAGGAGCGAGGAGTAAAGAGATACTGCCAAGTAGGCGGACATACTCCATTGCTTTGGGCAGCACATTAGCATGCTTTGTTTTGTGTTAAATAAAAAATATATGTAAATACACCCAGACTTATGTATGCGCCGGCATGGACACAGCTTTCTTCCTTCTAGCTGTTTAATAAGAACACATTGTTTATCAACTACATCTCTGCTCTGTTTTGTCAGCACGCAGTGATCTCCATGTCCCGGAGAAGGAGGAGGAGGAGGAGGAGGAGGCGTCTGGTGTTGAAGCAGCTGCCACATGGATGGACCGTGCTCTGGGATACAACGTCAGAAAATCTGAATCTCTGAGTCAAACACACGTGACGAAGGAAAGACCATAGAAACCAGACGCCCATCTGACCATCAGCAGCCATGGCTGAAAATAATCTGGCACTTGCCCGTCCTGGCTCAGCGAGTGGAAAAAAAAACATTGAGGGAGCATTTAGATGAATCACACAGACAGAAACATAGTGGGTTTGGTAAAAGAGCTTCTGGTGCTGGAATCCACATGTGAAAGCACGTTTCTCTTGAAACTGGGAGGGGGAAAAAAAAAATGAAATAAAAAAAAATATATAGCCCAGACAAAATTGCAGGGGATCACTGGTTTTTCTGATCCCAGTCATGAAAAATAACATGTTGCCCACCAAAATCCAGGCAGGAAGTGAGCGGAGTGAACAACCTTAAATAGACCCTCCAGAGTCTGTGTGTTTATTTTCCTCCGATTTTCTCCGGCCTGGGAAAGGGTCATGGGAAAACCAAATAAGCAGTAGGGAAGCAGAGAGCGTGTTAGAGGTGGGGCTGGATCAAAGAGTCGCCAAAGCCTTGGTGGAAACACCCAGAAGATTGGTGGGACGAAAACAAGATTGATGGTTTCTTTTTTTTGTTGTTTTTTTTTTTTTTATCTTAAATGAGGGCGAGCAGCAGCAGATGAAGATATAGATCAGGGTCCTGGGGCCTGGACTCACCTCTTGAGGTCCACTGTGGTGACGTTGAAGACGACTCCTTTAAGCCACAGGATCATGAAGAGCCTCTGAGAGAAGGGGCAGTTCCCGATGCTCTCTCCATCGCTTCCCGCCTTTAGGAAACAAGAGAGATAACGAGTTAGGATAGAAGCAGATTAGCTATCAGAAATACACCTCAGGTACCATTCCTAAAGGGTGAGGACACTCTTTCTATCTCACAGGGTCCATTAAGAGCACAGTGGAAACGCCCTGGAGATAATCACTGCACATATAAAAACACAAGATAGCCTGATTTTAAAAACATTTGCAACTTGCTCCTTCCACTGATAGCACTTGGCTTATTATTACTGAGGCAAAAGCGGAAAAAAAGGTCTCAATAATCTTGGTGGAGATCTCTCGCATCTCTGTTGCGCAATCTTTTACGGCCTGGAGTGTTTCATTGCGCTCGCCCCAGAGAGGGCCCGTTTCAGACAACCACTCTTTCACACACACACGTTACAGAGCTGCCCCGTCGAATAAACACTCACACAGGAGGGAACAAGCGGAGGGCCGAGCCCCTCTTGTCTTAAATGCTTCAGCACACTTCCCCTCCATTAATCTGCCAAACTGCCGTCTAAGAGTAAGAGGAACCTTCTGGAGTGATTAAGACTCGGATGGCCTCTTGTTTCCTCTTTTTGCTAGGCTGCACAAACACAAGGCGGAGCGGCGGCGATGAGATCAATGGGAAACGGCGTGCGCCCTCTGAATCAATGGTGAACACTCATCGTTGAGCGGCAGCGCTAAGTTTGAGGTGAAATTTAAGCTGAGTCATCAGTTAAGTTCTGTTTTTTTTTCCTCAAAAGGTGAAATGATGTAAAGCTGTGATGCCGTCATCTCTGCAACACACACAGAGCAGTTATCAGAAAAGCTATGGGAGGGTGCTGCTGCAGACTGTCAGCGATATCTCCCCCCCGTCCTCTCAACAATCATCCATCTCCTCTGTCATAATGCTCTCTTCTCTCTGCTTTGCTCCGCTCGCAGCCATGTAGGGAGCCAGGAGAGGGTAGAAAAAGGACAAATATGGTTTGGATTCTGCATCAGAAGGAAGAATAAGCATTTCATTTGATTAAGTGAGCTTTGCGCAGTATCTTAATGAAATCTGCTACGCTGACTGCCGCAGTTACGCCCTCTCCAAGACGTCCTACTAGGTTTCCAGTTGAGCCACATGCTGGTAAAACCAGGAGCAGTCATTGTGAAACTGAGATCGGCTGTTGTTCTCATCTGCTCCTTGTAATTCTACACTACACAACATGTACACTACAATGTCATTTAGATTATAATTCTTAAACCACAACATATTGTGCATCACGACCTTTATTAAACTCTGTGGATACTAAGCCTCATGCTTGTGGTATGTCATTCTCCAGGAGAGGCAGGAATGAGGTGAGAGAAGAATGTGCTGTATTCATCTATTCACAAGGACAATCACGGAGGTCATTCAAGTATCTGTGCTCTGGTATGCACCTCTTCATTCACTGTAGCACTGTCCCAGAAGCTGAATTTCACTTTTTATTATGTCGGCCTATTGTGTCCTGTCGTCAGTCTCTCCTCATTCACTGCACTTCCTCTGCGTACGTCCTATTTTTATTTTCTTTCTTACTTCTCTTTGCAGCTTCACAGGTGATGAAAGTGTGTCTGTATGTAAAATGCAAAAGACACGGCTGCATTTTTTTTGCATACATTCACAAAGTTGCCAACAGATTTGCAAAGGTGAGAATGAAATTTAAATCTGTTTGCCCTCGACTACTGTGTCTGAATATTTGTTTAATATCCGTCCTCAATGGAGGACTTTGTCTTGGAGCATCGAGCCAGTCCGGCAGCTCCTTGCTGGTGAGGACAGGCCGGCTGCTGTTGTCCTCTGTGTGACGCCCAGCGGGATGGCTCCGTTTGATCTGCCTGCTGGCTCCCATTGTACTACGGCTGTGCCCCCCTCCTCCTCCTCCTCCTCCTCCTCCTGCTCCTTCCCCTCCTCTCTCAATTCAATATCTGAAAAGCGTGGATTAGATCACCGCCTTTGTTCGGCCAATGAAAGTCCCCTTTTCACCTTACATGATTCAATTCCAAAATAAAGCCTCAGCTGCGAAGTGTTGGCGGTTTGGTGGTCCGCGCTCGCCGCCGCTACACTAGGCTGACATTAGCTGATCCTTATGGGATCAGAAAGACATGAACGGGGATGACTACTGCTCCATTTCCCCCGTAGCGGCTCCACCTGCAGAGCGCCATTCACTTCTGGAGCAGGAGTGGCAATGCGGCACGGCAACTGTTCCCATGGCGATGGCCAGATACATATGACATGGAAAGCAGAGCACGCAGTGTGAAGGAGGGGGGGGGATTACTGGCTCGCAGGTGAACCATCTTGAAGCGAGCTCTCAAAAATGCAAAAACAGCCTACTTTGCAGTGTCATCATGGGTAAATGAAAAGCTGATTAATAAGCTGAAAACAGGGTGAGCTGCTTTAAGGCTGAGTTCATCTGAGCGCTGCGTCTCAAGTGGCCAAGAAGAAGGCCACAGCAGCTGAGAAAGACATTGCGCTCTTTTCTTTTCTCCCTCCGTCTGCTCCTGGAGCCGTGGCAGGGCTCCTACCCTCTGGAGTCTGCAGCAGAGCAGACAGACTGCAGCTCTCTGCCAGAGACACTGATAGCAGAGAGAGAGAGAGAGACGTTACTGGAAGAGAGGAAGAAACTAAGACTCATGAGTAGTGAGTGTTAAGTGACATCAAGGACAACGAGTAATGAAGATACTTAAAGTGAGAGGAGGGAGAAAAGCCGTCGACTGCGTGACGTTTGGCTCACTTGCTCGTTCCTTCCTCCTCCTACTCTCTCCTCCTCCCTTTATTCCTCTCCCCTTATCCTGGGCCCCTCTCTGGAGTCCAGAGGGGGGCTGGGCATTTGGGGAGGAGGGAGAAACTATTCCAGAAATGTCTGTTACTCCCGCCGAAGAGGGTGCTTTGTTTAGTTTAAGTGATGATACTGGTGCAGCTGCATTTCCGCTGCCTGTGACATGAACTGCTGCTCTGTTAAGGAGGAGCTACCCTTAATCCTGTGTGAGCAAAAATTGTCCAACTTTGTCGTACAATTTTTTTTTTTTAAGCACAGCTTGTAGATGATAATTTGTAACTAAAACTTTTATTTTATATAAAACCTGTGACCTAAGACCAGGTTAGCGGGTACAGAAACCCCTCCTAACCCTGTCGTCCTGTGTACCAACACTTTCCAAAGAGCTGCTATTATTAAAGTGTGACATTCAGAAAAGGGCTTCTGGAGAACCTTCTATACACCAACAACACAAAGCACTTTTTGTTTGTAGAGTTGGAGAAACGTCACCAGTGAGCAGGGGTTGAAAAAACACCCCAATAAAAACACACACCAGCCAGGCAAAGAAATTGTTTCAAACGGGCCCTTATAAGGTAAGGCACATCATTTGAAAAAGATGCACTTTTTCCAAGAAGTAAACCAGCAGTTTGCTTCCAAATACACGCAGCAGCGCTCGCAGGAACACTGAGCTGCGCCCAGTGTGTAGTCTGCTGTTTTGGCCCCCTTCGTGTCAGAAGTGACTCACATCTCGGAGACGGTTACAACATCTTTGACCAAGATTCAGACTGAGATTTCTCGCCCCCGATGTGAAACAGCTTTAATATCGTCTGTGGCCGAAGAGGCGGCAACAGCAGCTGACTACTGGTAACAGACTTGCGCGCTTTATTTAGGCTGAATAGATGGGCTCTGAGTCAACAGATGCTTGTTTATTTAATGCCAAGCACACACAGCTGCCCAGTAAAGGGTGTGACTCATGCTTGAGTCGGATGTTATCCAGCAGCAGTCAGTCAGTCAGGGAGGGGGGGCCACACATGGCATGTATCTTCTCAGACACGGTGAGGTCATTCCTCTTATCACTTCCTCATTGACTTTGCTCATGTACCCACTGATGTAATGAGCAACTTATCTTAAAGGGATAATTCAACATTTTGGCAAATTGGCCCATTGCCATAATCCCTATAGACTTAGGAGTAGGTTTGTTACCTTTATGTGCCAGCAAGCTGCTTTGCAAGCTATTTTTTAGAACAGTGGAGCAGAGCCGTGAGCTGCTCAGAGCTACGCTAATGGAACGCTACGAGACGAAGTTGTTTTCGAGGTAAATTCATGCAAAACCGCTGATGCGCGTTCTCGTCGGGGCAAGCAGTCTCTGAATTTCCCTCGAAAACAACTCTGTCTTGTAATGTTCCGTTATTATCTCATAGCGTGGTGACTGTGCAGGTCACAACTTATCCACGAGAGCATTTTGGAGTTGTTGGATTGTGGATGAGTTTGATGAGGGAAACCAAGAAATCCCATTAGCCTCCGTAGCGTAGCTCTGAGCAGCTCACGGCTCTGCTCTGCTGTTCTAGCTTGCACCAACAAATAGATAACAAAGCTACTGCTATGACTATAGGGCTTATGGCAATGGGCCAAAATGTTGAACTATCCCTTTAAGAGTAATGAGGATGATGTAAGGTCTTAAAGTAATAACCTTGAACATAATGTGGCCATGTATGTAGTTAAAGGGAGGTGTTCTTTTAACAGGTATTCTTCACAGGTCTAAGTCCTATAACACTTTATGAGCAGCCACATAAAGTGCACAAGCTGTTCACTCAGCCTCTCTCCCTTTTATTCTACCACTTCTTACACTTGTCATTGTTTTAGACATTTTCTGATGATGTGAGGTCTCATAACTGGGACTCATGGGGGACAATGGGTCCTGTTGAGGCTGGGCAGGGTCCTCCCAGTCTCCGCTCACGGCCTAATTTTAGTAACATGGCGGCCCGTGCCCTTCCCTCATAGTCTAAATTAGGTGGGCTGCTCAGCAAGTTCCAGCCACACTTTGACCGAATAAGGAACTGACGATGCAGCGTTCCTCCTCCTGCTCCGACACACAGCAGGAATGTCTGTTTGAGAGTGGGCAGCCATGGAAACGTCATGGCAACGCCTCTCCCTGTTTGCCGGACAGCTATGTAGGCAGGGCCGAGGTTAGGGCTGTGACTGGACCGAGAAGCTGGACCAAAATCTGTCTGTTGCTCAGGGTTACTCGGCCCATGATGCTCCTAGTCGGATTAGCCAGGTTGACGGAAAACAACAACAAAAACACAGTAATTTAGGCAACACATGACATGATGCATGTGCAAAGTCCAAAAGGAGATCAGAGTTTGAGGCCAGCTGCACAACAGCTGTCCCGTCCCTGGGTGGAGTTGATGCCTTGTTTCAGAGCGTGTCAGCAGGGAGGATACTTATAGACAGAGGTTAAGAACACAGGTCATCAGTATCAATGATCATCTGTTTACGCAAAATAATGACGTATTGAAAGCAACTGCTGAAGTGATCAATTGCTGATTTTAGATTGATGACATAATAATTAAATCTTGTTTGTGGTTTGTAACAGCTCCTTATACCTGTACATTACACCTTTTTGTTTACTGTTATGAATGAATTGTTGGGTGAGGGAGGGTGGGTTATTATGTTATAGGCTACTGTATGTCTGTGTATGCAAAGCACATTGTGCTCATGTATGAAAGGTGCTATATTATGTAAAGTTTGCTTTGATGTGATTTTATATGACATAATTAATGAAAGGGAGAAAAAAATCTATCCATCTCAAATCTGTGCTGTGATTTTCTTTTATAAAACATCTGAGTGATTTATTTTATCTTATTTTGGGCTTTGAAAGTATCACAATCTAAGAAATCTGGAGGTGAAAAACTAAAACTAACAGACTTGTGATACCTGTAACGAGGTGTTTAAAAATAGAAGTAGTAAAAAGGGGTGGATGTCGCCTCGCACAAAAATGTGAGGTTTGGGCTTGTGCCTGAATGAGCGGGGGCTGGACTGGTTGGGTATGAGAGCGAGGTCAGACTGTGACCGCTCAGAGAAGTTAGTGTACCGAGGAGTCAGACCCTGCCGGATCATGGAAACGCCATCACATCCTTGGTGTGGCTCTGACTCAGACTGACATCACTCAGCGGAAACCACAAGACCAGTCAGACACAGACCCTCTGTTGCCCGAGCACATGAGCTCAAAGAACTGTTGGTTTCTGTGGAAAACTGGAAGCTTAAGTCAAAAAGAGCTTTAACCATGCTATGGCAATGACGTGAGCTAAGTCAATAATATCAGAACCACTGTATTTAACGTCAATGTGGAGGAGATAAGATTACGGCGAGTTTGGTGATGAGTAATACGGATCCCGAATGATGGAAAAACAAACAGCCATGTGGAAGATCCCGGAGACCAACAATCATCCTCCCTCTGTTTTCTCAAGTGTCTAACACAAACAACAAGCTGCAAACTGAAGCCCATGCACTCTGACTTCAACTCCACCCACTTAACAGTCATAAACCCCAGACTGAAGACATGTGCGGAGTCACACATTCACACTTAAATGCATAAAATTCTCCTTTGTCTTCAATTTGCCCTCTTTTTCATTCCATTTGTATAGGACACAATGGAAAAGCTGCTCTCAACATTAAAATGTCTAGAAAAGCCAATTTGTCTGCAGTTGATTCAAACCCAGATGAACTCCGTAGTGATTCCTTTAGGACAAATGTCTTGTCTAGACAGCTGTGAACCTCCCTCGGGCAGAAACACAATGCCAGCATGTCATTACCATGCCAACAAGATATACATGGCAGCAAAGCTTGCGCCATGGCCAAACAAGCACAAACCTCATCAGTAATTCTGAGCAGCCAGTGTGTCTCTCTCTCTCTGGCCACTGACTGGTTGTGTCCACTCTGACCTGCAATTGAGATGTTTTGCAGCACCGGTCTCCAACACACTGCCTCACTCCTCACATAATAAAACTCCAACATGCAAAGCACGCTGCTGCACAAACCTTACAGTTTGCATAGACGCAGGCTGTTTATATTTAGGTTTCATTATTATATGTTAGGAATCACATGTGACTTTCAGTTTCAATTAAACAACTTTATTTATTCAGTCTTTTCTGTTGTAGTTTGATGTCGCATCAAGCTGATATTGTTTTTCAAGATTCACTTCAACCATTAAGTTCAAATAAAATGACTCATTTTATCTCAAATGTTAACACTAATTAGTAATGAGCTGCATAGGGTCAAATACTATGCCCCTGTCACAGACTCCATTGACATCACTTGGTAAGTGACTGACTGCAAAAGGCTTCTGAAAATGCAAGACAGAGGAATGGGACATCATTTGACTCTGACATTATCGAAACATGTGGTTTACAGCTGTGGGGGTGGAACTGTGTTACTTAAAATAGAAAAAAATAAAAATAGAAATACTGCAATAGAAACTTTTCAGTTTCCCTCTGTGCTTGTTTGCTAACTCTTTTTCATTTTATGACGGTTGTTTACTGCCATAAAATATCTTCAATGTTTCCAGGGCATCCCCTAGTAACCACAGTAACCCAGGGTTTAACGTCACACTATGAACTGTGTGGCAAAGTCTTCAGAAATGCTGATTTCTGGAAAGTGTGCATAAAGGAGCCAAAATGTCTGCCACAGAGCCCTGATGCTCTTGTGCCCTCATGGACTTAAGAACCTGTGAGGCTGGACATTGAGATTGGGCCAAACTCTTCCTCTGCTAAGCCTCAGTGGATATATGGGACACCGTCACCGAGGATCCCCCCACCGTCACCCTATCCTCCATGTTCAGGTTTACTTCGGCTTACATCAGTAGGTCAGCTCTTCTGCTGAACAACGTACAGTAGCACGTGAAACACAAGCAGCCTGGATCATGTTGAGACTGATTAGGTTACATGTGTAGTGAGGAGGGCAGATTCACTTATTTACGGGGTCGCACACCTCCACTGACGGTCAAAATGATGCAACACATGCAGAGGTGGGGAGAAGGAGGATGCATGAGTTTTTCCCTCTGCATCCTGACCTGGCAGGTTACAGCGAGCTGTGTGGAGTCGTGTTACCTTATGAATAAAACGCTACAAGAAGTTGCAAGAATTCTGCATGTGGTTGCATTAAATCTATGAAGTCTCAGATCTATGTTGTTCTGGGCTGGCCTCACTTCCCGTCATTGAGCTCGCAGGAGAAATGCCTCATTAGCCGCTGGTTTCCTGGTCAGGCAGCTCGAATGAGACAAGCTCTTCCTCTGCCTAATAGATTGAACTCAGCTTTTCCTCTGGACAACATGATATCATAAAGAGGACATTTATTCGGCGCACAACTGGGATCATGGCCTCAAGTGTACTAGCAACGATCCGGCCTTTCATGTTCTGACATCCGCATAAATAACTTGAAGATATGCCTTCCTGTTAAGAACAGAGACTGATTGCCCACCTCTTTGATTTGGTTTAATAACACACGGGCGGAGGGATTAGGCCGGTTTCCAGCGAGTCGCTCAAGCAGATAGTTACAGAGAAGAAACAGTGACAGGTCAGGTGCTGCAAAAGTAAATTCACAGCACACAGCAACAGCACAGCACTCTACAGCCGTAACAAGCCATTAATCTTTGTACCCCACCTCATGATGCTGACTGCAGCACTGCTATACACTTGTGGAAAAATAAACTGCTCTATTGATTTCCTTCAGTTGCCTAGAGTACCACCCAAGAGAGAGTGGGGGGGGTTACTGAAAAAAGCAACATGCAAACAGTAAGCAAATTGTGTCTGACATTCAAACATACCTATACCTAACCATCATCCAGGAAAATTATAATTGTACCCTGGTAAAAACATGGTCTCAGTTGTGCATAAGTTCATGCAACTGCAGTGAGCAAAGTAAGTGCTGAAGAAGGTCATTGTGTTTCCATAAAAAACAGACCGTCACATGGTGCAAGACTGATTGTCACATGTTGTGACTGATAGCACAATAGGAACATGAGCGGCTCATCCCAAGGTCTTTTAAATAAACCCTGAACAGAACAGACTCCACATGTCTACCGTGACTCTGCATGAATCACAGTGTAGATGTGAGTGAGGATGCGGTGTGCTAACCGTTCACCCTGAAGTGCTGCTTTGTCGGGACCTTCTGTCTGCCATCTTGCAGCCTTACTACTCCACGGTTCCCAAGAGACTGTCCCGAAGGACAAACACAAACACAGACAGGCCTCTTGTGCCATCCAGACTTTAAGAAAAAAAGCACTTCTCCGACATGTTTACTGGCAATCTTGTCTCTGCTGGCAAGAGGGTGGACATTTGGAGGCAGCAGGAGGCTCTCCAGCTCGTAACGCGACCTTAGTTGGCACGGTTGCAGCCAACAGATGCATACGCAAGTAGAGATGAAGCCTGTTTGTTTCTTTTCACCCATCCATATTCTGTTCGCCGCCATCCAGTTGGACCATACGGCGGCGGTGGAAAATGACTCACTTAGCAGCACGGCTGCTCTGAACTCATTTAGCGCAGCTTTGCGAAGCTGTGAAATGTGAATGAAAACATAATAAAACCTGCTCTGATGTAACGACAAGATTCATACACACAATAACCGTGAAGCAGTCGGTAGAGGTAACATAATAAAATCATCTCGGCAGCTTTTCAAAGAACCACTCTGAGCGCTACGATCATTACAGACAAATGGATGGACCTCACTTTAAGAGGGGTAAGATTTCAAAGCATCTTATATGCAGCTGCACTTTGTGCTTCTGAACTTCATGTCAGAGTAAAAAAGTCTCACAGCACCTAAACGCATCAGATTTAGGGTTTCAGGTTACCGCTTCAACCACGTGACGTGTCAAAAATGCCAAGTGAAACCAACTGCTGCTCATGTGCAAAACGATATCTAATCTGCCGTGCTGTGATGAGGTCAAAAGGTCGATCCTCCCTTTTTTACAAAGTCATTACATCGCACTCATTTGCAAATGAGAGCAAGAATCGCTGACTAAGCCTCATCGGCCCCTCGAAGATGAGCACGACGTTGAGCGTTCCCATGGCGATGTCACAACTGTTGTGACAAACAGTGCACGTAGGAGAGCTTTATGGCAGGGCTGTCATGGTGGGAGGGTCAGCTGCTGTTAATGGGTAAACAACGGCGCCGTCACTGCTCAGACACTGTGGAAACTCACGTACTAACAAGTATAATTAGTCAGCTCTGATATGTGGCAGTGGCCTCACAGATCTGACACTGCTGTGCATGGAGAGAGCCGAGCACACACACACACACACTGTTTCCTTATCAGCTGTTCCCAGAGGCCTGGCTCGCACCAGTGTGCCTATGGCAACCTGCGCGCATGCCATTGTCCCCAAAGACTGTGTTTAACGCCGCACAGAAAGAACAACGGCATCAATAATAGATGAGTACATGCAGGTAACACAGAGTCGGCGCTAGAGCCATAGAGAGGCTATCATGTCCCCCACACATGGACACGTCGAGAAAACAGTAACGCACCAAGGAGGAAACTTCTGTGCAGTCCAGAGAGGGAGGGGCTGAGAGAGCTGGACACACATGTAAACCTTCCTAGGCCTGGGGATGATGTAACCTCTCCTAGAGGCTGAGAAAGAGAGGTAGTTGAGGAAATCATACTGGCTTGCTTCTTTCCCATCAGCCTCTGCTGCTCTGCCTCATAATTACTTCACAATAAAAGACTCCTTTTAGGAACAACAATAACAAGAGAAATTGATTATACTGTTATGACTGAATCTGGGCAATAATCCTTTTTTAGACACACCCCAAAAACAGAGGTCAGGGAATCAAAGTTACAAATGATGAGCTGATTGGATTTATAAACATTTCAAAACAGGCTGATCATAAGCAGCAGTTTGCAATGTTTTCAGTGCTGCAAAACAAAAAGCAGTGTTCTGGTCAGTGACACCCCACTACTACACTACCACCCACATGCTCTCCCAGGCAATACAGGACCCTCTACCCCCCTCCCACTCTCCCAGCCCCCTCCTTTACAGCCCCGTTCTCCCCCTTTTTCTTTCCTCTGTCATTTTCCCGCCCTGCAAAGCAACAGGCTGAAGAAAAGAAAACAGCCATTCACTAGACTAGGGTACCCTCCACCACCACCTCCACCACCACCCTCACCATCATCAGTGGCGTCACCCCTGAGGCTGAGCCAATGTGATGTATGAGTTCAGTTGTAACAAAAGCAGTAGAAAAAAAAAACATATTCCTCTGAAGGTCATCCTCTCTGATGTGTCACTTCATATAAACGTGATGAATTGTGTTCCCAGAACTTCCCATATAACAACACCAGGTATAAAAGCACTCCTACAGACATACAACATACAATACCCAACAATTATTTTTCATATTGTTGTCTTGTGAATAAACTAATTTCCAAAACCAGAGCATCACAGATCACTGGTAGCAGATCAAGTGATTAACTTACATTCAAATGACCACTGTGAGGAGATCATGGAGATCATGTATGCACTCCAACATAATGCAGCGCTTCAAAACGCTGCATGTTGTGACAATGAACTTAGAAAACACAACTGCGGCAAGTGTGCACATGTTTTTAAGTGTAGCATCTAGCCGCCGTGGACCGCAGCTCCTCAGCTTTTGTTACTGAATAGTTTTCCAGCATGGCAGCAGGCTGCACTGTCCTTTCCCCCACGACAAGGAGGGAAGCAGCTGCCCCCGCCCTGCTGCTGGTGACACCGCAGGCTCCACATGGCCACCACGGCCAGACAGAGGGGCCGTGGATGTAAAACCTCTTTTTTTTTTAAAACAACAACAACAAGAACAAAATGTTAACTCCTAATCTTAACTGCAGTGTCCCAGCACTGTGTAGACCACCGGACCCCAGAGGAAAAAGGTGAAACACAAACGCGCTGCTAGCTTGAGTGGTCTTGGCTAAACAAAACCCCGACATAATAGCAACAACGTTATTTTTTCTTTCCCTCCTTTCGAGACAGACATTCAGCTTTTATGGCCCTTTCTGAGCTGGTAACATGTTGTTGTTTGACTTATAAGTGATAAAACTTGTCCCATGTGCGGGTTGCTGCGGTCGGTCGGTCCTACCTTGACGAACAGCTCGATAACGGGCTCGTTCTCCGCCTTCACTCCGTTCTGCGGCACCGACAGCGACATGGTGGGTGATGATGATACTTTATCAAGTTTGTGCGAACAAAGATGAGTTTCTTTTCTTCTTGCTACCACGCCCGACTTCAAGCTCGATCCACTTCTCCACCACCCCTTTCTTTTTTTTCCGCACTGAATCCCAGAAGGCGTTTTTTTCTCTCTCTCCCCCGAGGAGGACCCGCTGCTGCTGGAGGCTCAAAGTGTTGGTACCGAGGAGCCGGAGAGACTGCTGCTCTGTGGCCGGGGTTTGGACTTCAGGCTGGGGGAGCTACACACACATCGTCCGCCTGTGAGGCTGTGAGCGCTGGAGGAGCGTTGATGATGAGGACGGTGAGCAACGGGAATATTTAACGGTGTGATGTCACTGGAGCGCAAACACAAAAACTGTGTGGGAGGGTTTGAAGAGGGAGTCTCTCATTGGGAGGAGGAGGAGGAGGAGGATGCGGCGAAATAACGCTGCCTGGGACTGAGTGCTCATCGACAGGGCTGCTGCCTGCTGCTGGGACACATGGAGTTGTGCTGTTTGTCACAAAATTAGTCATTATCAAGAATGTGCCATGAAGCTTTTTTTTCTCCACATATAAAGAGGGAAGCATGAGACAATTATTAATTAGGTGTTACCCACTATTTATTTAAGTATTTAAATTGGATATGTTTTTACAACAAATTTATGGTGATAATTGAATCTATCCATACATTGTACTTGCAGGGCTGAGCAATCAGTCCAGATAGGCTATTATTTAATTTTAATATGGCCATGAGCTATTTCCACATGACCACTGCAGGAGCTGCACTTCTTTTTCATCAATGCAATGTGGTATTGTATTATCCAGATGTAAAAGGACATGCTTGTCAAGTAAATCCTCACTTCAGTAATTACTCATACGCATCTTCTCAGTTATTTAAAAACTTACTTAGGGGTCCAACTATTTCTGCCTTGAAAATAAGGTCAATTTGTATGGCTGTAATCAATTAGAAACTAGTTGTACTTATTCAGTCATAGGATATTTTTTTGTTCTGATCAGTTGCTGAATATGCTCCAGCACGTTCCTGCCATTGCATGTTTCAACTTCACTGATGCATATGATTGGAGCCATCATGTCACACCTGTGAAGATGTGGGTGAAATGTACAGAACCTAAACCCACTAATGTCTTCAGTTTTTTTTAGTCCCTTCCAACATAAAGCTGATCAAATCTTTTCAGCTGTTTAACGTAAAGGAAAACACACATATCCTATAAAAAGATTTTAATTCTGAAAGGATGACCAGATGACAAGAGCCAGGGTTACTAAATACAAATTATAGAGCAGTCCCACAGAGATTAGCTTGGTGCAAGAGTGTCAACATAAAATTGCATATCAATTCATTTGGAAAATTAAAGCATACTCTGTATCATATCAGACTGTTTTTAGTCTTAAAATAAGATCATTTCAAAGTCAGAAAAAAACAGCAGGTTAAATGATGCCAAACACCTCTATTGAGTTACAACGTGGGACAAGACATTCTGTTAGGGCCTCTAACAGTGCACACAGCTGTGCCACTGGTTCCACTAATAAAAAGGCAGTAGTAACAGTCTGTTACTGTATGTTGGTTTATCTCTACACCCCATAGTTTCAGTGGTTCATGCACATCAGAGACAATCACTGCACATGCAATCATTTCTCAATGGTATCTAGTGTCGGCTGGAAAATATCTGAAACCTGCCCCACTCTTAACCTCTGAGCTTAACCCGTTTTCCTGCTCTCAACAATTTAAAATGATGGACAACACAAGCCTCTTTACAGTTTAGATAATACACTAACTGACAAATCAAGTTCTTAATGCAACACACCCTTCAGAATGTACCAAACCAGTAAAAAGAAAAACAAGACTCAAGAATTAACAATTTGTACATTCTAAAGCTGAACCAGGTTGATGACAAACATCAAGAGTGAGTGGAAAATTCAAAATGAGAAAGTCCCTTGTTTTCAGGACATCTGTGATGGAGACATCTGGGCCTTCCTCATGGAGCGCAGAGCTTTCTCTCTTAGGTGTTTCTCTAGGTCGTCCAGGCTGTCCTCTACTTCGCTGTCTGATTCCTGAAAGAAAATACATACGGACTCTCAACAATTGCATTTATTTGTGGCAAATAAAATGATGTGCACTGATTTTGTTTCATAGATTAACTGACCAGATATGACACTGTACCTTTCTTGACTCTCCATCCTCCTCCACGCCTTGGTTTTCTTGTCCATCTGCATTAGCAGTGGCGCCACTCTTCTCCTTCTTATGCTTCTTGTGCTTCTTATGTTTCTTCTCTTTCTTGTGTTTCTTTTCCTTCTTCTTCTTCTTTTTCTTTCCACTGCCATCAACATCCGAGTTGTTCTACAAATAAAAAAAAGGGACTTTTATGAGGATGACATTTAGTGCTACTGAATGACACAATAAACAACATAATAAGATTGACCATCAAAGCATTACTGTGCCAATGAGGGATTACACCACAAAAATGATTCCTCCTTAATTTAAGACATCATTTCCTGGGAATTTTTAAGGATTTACAGAATTGGTTTTGTGGCTCATGATACTTTCATAGACAAATGTGATGGGATCGTGATGCAATTAAACTGTCAGGAGAGTTCAAAACACCAGATTTCAAACTTAATACACAAAGTATTTAAGTGATGTTAGATGACAAGATTATGTGGTTAACACAATCAAGCTGCAATAGTCAACTTCGTACTGTCATTGCTACTTCCTTCTGATTAAAAATATTTAGTGGCTTGTAACATGTTACCTAATCATACCTTTGTTGTACTTAAAACATTCAGCCAATACATATTTGGAGGATATGTGGGGAATTTTTAAATCAAGATTTTCCTGTATATGTGAAATTTAACTATGTGCACTCAACAACTCAACAAAAGACCCAGAATAATCTAAGACTCTGTGATAATAATATCCACCTAAGGTTAATAAGATCTAATATCGAACCTTGCTTGGGGACTGGCTGCCGGAACCACTACTGGCCTTTTTAGCCGGCGGTGGGGTCCCACTAGCAGAGCGAGATGGTGAGGGGGAAGCGGATGCAGGAGCTGGACGTTTCTGAGCTGCTGGTTGCGGAGACACGGACCTCGATCTGGAAGGTGCCCTCCTTATAGGCTGGGGGCTCGGAGAGGGTCTGTGGAGAGGATGCAGGTGGCGTCAAGAGGATGTGCAGAGACAAATGGCATGTACACAAACAGGTTTCAGTGCACAAGAAGACTTAGTGGACTTCAGATTTTATTGATTTTTTACCTCTGGTTGCGTGGCTCTGGGGTGCGGGACACTCTGCGAATGGGTTTGCCGCTGTGTGAGGGGGACTGTTGTCTGCGCTGGTTCGATGGGGATGTGCTGGAAGTTTCAAAACGTCCCTGAGGACTGGTTGAACCCCGAAGATTGCGACCGCGGTTAACAGGGGACGGGGACAGGCGGCTAGCTGCTGCAGCAGGGGATCGGTTATCTCTGCTTTGCCAGCCAGAAGGCAACATGGGACTCCTCCTGTGTCTGGGTGGCGAGGAAGACAGAGGTGATGTCCGCCTCCTTTGAGCAGGAGAACTTCTACGTTTGGGGGACCTGGAGTTACGTCGCTTGGCCCCTGGAGAGGAGCGTTTAGGAGAACTAGACATCTTCCTCTTCTGTGCGGGCAAAGGTGATGGGCTGTAGCGACGCTGGATGGGGGGAGAATATCGTCTGGGGGATGGAGATCGTCGACGGGGAGGTGGGGATGGAGACCTGGGGAGCACCACGTACGTTGGTCAAAAACCTTTGTGACTGTAAATTATTCATATCAAAACAACATCACATAAACACTAACATGCTCATACCTGCGTCTGGGAGGAGAGGGAGATCTGCGGCGGCGTGGTGGAGAAGGAGAACGTCGTCTGCGTCCAGGAGATGGAGATCGCCTTTTCCTGGAAAGGTACAAAAATATGTGAAATAATTTAATCAGCTTGGATTTTAAAAATTAAAATCTTCAGACAATGTGTAAATATTGTTTTGTGTCTTACCTTGGAGAGATATCCCTGTGTCGCCTCCGTGGAGAAGGCGTGCGGCTTCGTCTCCTCCTGACTTCACCGTTCCTGGCACCGGGCCCTGCTGTTGGTCTCTTGGGTCCTTCGTCTTCTGAGGAGGAAGAGCCTGTATCTGAAACCACAGAGAGACGGAGCATCAGCAACTGTTTTATTGCAGCCTTAACTGTATGCGGTGAGGAAAAGACACCAAGGTTGGGGTTAGGGCACAGCTTCAAAAGTCCATGAGACGATGAGTGCAAGATGACATGGACAGAGACTTGGTTAGAGAGAGGGGTTGGGTAAGGGAGAGGAAAGAACGGGGATAAAAACGCTTTTAACCTGAAGACGACTGTCGGTTCTGCCTGCGATACTGACGTCGCTGCTGCACCGAATCTGCTGTTGCCCCTTTCTCATTTTTATCCTCCTCTGAAATGTAGAGCATTGAGCGTTCCGTCAGTGTTAACAAAACCAATGAAACAGACGGCCATGGAAAAGGTGCAAATAATACAGAGAACAGATTTATTCATCTGGTTTGAGTTTTGGTTATGTCTCAGCATGGAGCAATGCAATATGTTCATATGTTAATACTATTACTGTCCCCTGTTTTAGTATGAAGATTTTTGTTTCAATCCATTTGTTGTGACGAATTAACTGGGATCAATACATGATTACTACACTGAATCATCAGAGCAGGTTAACAAATGGGGGGGCGCTGTAATGAGATTAAAGGCCACAAATTAATTGAGTTTCTACTTCATTCAACCATCTCCCTTTTCTTTTTACAATCATTCTTGACAAAAAAAAAGTTAAAGGTGGCACAAAAAATGGGATTAAAGCCTGTGGAAATGTCATGGCACAATGGGTAAAATTAAACATTTTGCAAATCAGGGTAAAAGGACTGGGCACAAGTGGATGTGGCTGGAACTCCACACGTCTGGTCCTCTCCATTTGTGAGCTGAGAGGTGAAAAGTCATTGCAGTCCTTTAAACAGAGAGAATTCATTGCTTACCTGAGTCGGACCCTTCAGAGTGTCTGGGCTTGGCATTGTCAGGTGGAGAATCACCCCTTCCTCCTGGTTTTCTCTTTAGTCCTAAAAAAAACCAATTGAGGCATGACGAATTTTTAGATGGCCTTAGTATAACACTGATCATTATGTTTAATATAGAATTTCAAATTATGGCTAAATTCATAACCAACGCCCAGCAATGTTCAAGAGATTTAGAGCAACACACAATATTAAATAATGTGACTTGATTCCTGAAAACCAAAGATAGCCAAGCAGCTTAAATGGTGATGAGGCTGTCAGGACCAGGAAAGAAGTGATGAATAAAGAGATCCATGAAAGATTTATTTCATCATACCGGATGATCTGGGTGGGGAAGCTGAGCCCCGGCCTCTTCTAGCTCGTGGAGACGGTGAGCGTCTGTCCTTCCCCGCGGGGCTGATGGAGGTGTCTGGATGATGAACCTGTTTTCGGGGAGGTGTGCTAGATATTCTCTTCATCGCTTTTTTAGGTGAGCGAGAGCCTGACGAGCTGCTGCCAGAGGATGAAGCAGTGCGAGAGCGCCTCCTGCAGGACACAAATACATCAACATTAAGGTTCCCAGTGCAGTCCTTCACAGCGCGCAACAGTAGTAGTACAATTGAGTAGAAAAGATCACATTGAAATGCAGCTATACAAGAATGGCCCCATAAACCTCAAGAGTGGCGTACGCACCGCGTCCAGATTCTCACTGACCTGCGGACTGGGGATCGTCTGTGTCTGTGTCTGGAGCCGGGGGGGCCACGTCGGGGAGGACTCCTTCGGCGAGGAGACATTCTCCTCCTGGGACTCGGCCTTCTACGAGGGGAGTATGATCTGATGGGGTGGAGAGGGGGAATCGACAGATTTAAAAATTTTGATTTTACACAAAAATAATTGAAACCAAGAACTGGAGGGCATCACTGTAAGGTAATTCTATAAATGTAAGAAATTACCTAGAACGAGAGCGTCGTCTACGAGAACGGGAATGAGAGCGGGAGCGGTGATGAGGTCTTTCCCTCCTGTTGTCCTTCTCCCTTTCCCGGGACCTGGGTCTTTCCTCTTTCTTCTGAATTTTCTCTACAGAGGGTTCTTTGACCTCCGTCACCGAGTCCGCTTTCACCACCTCCACAACTGTGTCACTGTAGACCAGAGAAAGATGGTTTGAAATACTCCTTAAAGTCATTATTTTGATTAAAAAAACACTGTAATGCACTATCCTATATCATAATTGATTCAAGCCACCAAAAACAAACATGAAGATAGTTTAAGAAAATTAAAGTGAATTGAAATTAATATTATCATCAAAAACAAAAAAACTTCACACTTCAGATAAATTTTCAATTTTCAAGTGATCAACCAACCAGGTGGAAGAAGCTTCTTGGACCACTGGTTCTGGCATGGCTCTGCCTGATGTATCTGGCTCCACAAGCTGCTCTATTGGTTTTGTGGGCAGCTGCATCAGGGGTGGAGGGGGTGAGCTGCCGCCAGCAGGGCTGGGTTTGCGCCTTGGGGAGCGTGAGGGGCTGCGTTTCCTTTCACGCTTCACTGGTGACCTTCGCCGCGGTGATGGTGACCTTGTTTTTCGCCTGGACAGAGAAAATCATAGTTTCCATTTTTCCATAAGTCTGTCTAATATTCTCACTGTTGGGAAAAAAAATCTGTTTTTGTCTTACCTCCTGGGGCTCTTTGACTGGGCCCTTTCCCTGGTCTCCTTTTCCTTTTCCTTCTTATCTTCGTCCACCTTCTTGAGAGAAGCCAACTTCTCCTGTTCAATCTACCAGAAATGGAACAACAAGAGATCAGACACATGACTGATCAACAATATCTTCTAGGCTATCCATATCCTGTCGTTATTTTTCACCCCATGACCACAGAATTTTACAAAAACATCTCTTTAAAGTTCAGTTTGACAGAAGCTCACCTGTCTTTGTTTAATTTCCTCTTTCTTCTGTTCCAGAAAAGCAGAGGGGATGCCAGCAATGTTATCCTGGGCACTCAACAGCAGGGGCCACAGGTCCTTCATAAACTCACGGGCATTCTTCCCATTCAGGAAGCCTGTCAGGTTGATCTGCATCATCTTGCTGTCCGGATGCTGCAACACACACACGAAGGGGGGAGAGAAAGACCATATAGCCATTGAAATGCTGGAAGGCACATATCAGAGGGAGGTAGGATCCCACAAATGGGGCTTCCTACCCTCTACTCTTCACTAAACTATACCTATGAATTTAACCTTATTCAAAACATGTTAGATACTGACTAGAATATTTAACGTCCTTGGGTCCAATACTGGACTAAGTAACCAATCAAAATACAAGTGTGACTGATTTATATCGTACTCACAAACTCAAACTGAGAATGCGAGCTAGCTGAGGGGAGACGTATCTAGTCAGAGAAAAATTGCATGCAATACTGCTGTTATGACCAATTTCTTTTCCCCAGGTACATAATCATTTTTAAAAAATCCCATATGACAAAAACATACTTTTCCTGAGTTCTATCCCCACCATTTTACAGTTATGATTAAGTGTCCCTACCCACCCACTGTTATCCAGTCTCCCCACAGTCTACAGGAGTTAAACAAATAGTCACAATACAGAGTGCATTAAAACCCAACACTGCAAGTACAGTTCCGGTGTCTTCAGTGAGTCCCGTGGGATCAGTGGGCACGGAGCTCCCTTGGCTTGCTTCCGCCTCCCTACTGCTTGAGACTCAACCACCTTGAGCTTAATGTTATATCATTTATCTAAATTGCAAGAGACGAACAAGCAATAATGAGTACACAGTCACACAAAAAAAGGAGTTTTATTTCAACATCTGATAAAATATTTGTGAGATACCGTAATCTCAATTCAATAAGCCATTCTTTCCATTATGTAACAGCACCCTTTAAACTTAGCTTCAAATGCCCACCCCATAAAGCCATGTCAAAGAAAAGTTGTTTTTCTTCTCTTTATTAAAATGTAATATATCTATGTAGAAAGCTGAAAAATATACTATTATATATTCTTATTATTATTATTAAAAGTATGCTTTTATTCAATAAATACGCAAATTGCTGTTAGCATCTCAGGTAAATGTAAGTCATTACGCAAGGTTGTATGCATATTTGCCAAAACTTACATTCAAGTACACTATTGGATGGAAGCCTGGTAACAGTCTTATGGAGGATACTGTGTAAATTATTCAAGTTGTCTTCCCTCCATTTATCCTTTTTCCTACTTCCAAAGGTTAGTGCAATAGATATTACAATTTACCCTATTATACCAAATTGTTTTACTTATCAGTGGGGCAGTATAATTTATAAAAAAAGAAAAATATATATCTTTAATATAATGACTTTATTCAAATGAAATAGCCTACGTCCTATAGGATGAAAGGCATTTACAATTTAAGTTCAAAATTAAATTAAATAATAGTTGGACTTTGCATTACAACTATACAGGCAGGGAGGCTATGGTCAGAAGAGTAACTTACAAAAACCCCACAAAAGAGTTACTTAACATCAAGCTGAAAAGTATTGTTAGTTATGGTTGAAAATCATAAGTCTGTGACTGACCACATGCACTCATGATGCTGGTGCAGTCAGAGATCGTAACACAAAGAGAAATCAACTGAAAGCTTGTTTTTGCTGACCTCTAGTGGTTGAAGATCTGAACTTACCACAGTGATGCAGCGATACACCTGGGATACTTTCATAACAACCTCACATCACTGTTAGCAACAGTTAGCAGCCCAACAGGGGGACACATCTGACCACACCCAATAGAGGTGCCAAAGACTTGAAACTTTCATTTTAACAATGCATTTCAGCTTGGTGTTAAATACTCTCTTAAGAATTAATATAATATTCATTACTCTTAACAATAGGCTGTGGCACGCTGTAAAATCCTCACTCTTTATAATTCCAGTCACATTTAATGGGATCTGGACAGTTTACGATGCACTGCAAATACCTACTGAGAATGTGATTATGGCATTGTTCAGGTGTGTTTTTCACTGACATGATATAGGTGATCCCTGCATATAACTCACCTCAAACCACACACTGCATCATGAAGGGAGAGTTGGGCTCAGTGACTTTGGGCTCAGGAGAGAGCTAATTAGGTGTTGGTTGCTATACTTCTGATGCAAGGTATAACATCCATATTGGTTCAGGCCTTTTAAATCATAAATCACATCATCATTAGAAGACTGCTAAATAAAGGCAGTTTGTCACATAACAGCAAAACATGTATCATGTATCAGTTTTATACCAATTGTTACTTTACCCATTCAATTTCAGTTTGACTAGGATGTGCAATAATTTGATTATATCCCTTCTTAATAAGCAATGCCCTCAAATTAATAAACAGTTTTGAAAAAACAAAAAAATGTAACGCAACTATAGTTACAGCTTACCTTCTCCTCAAGCTGGTTAAATATGAACTCTATGACGACATCATCCTCGAACCCCAGTATCTCTGTCACTCGTTGGGTAATCCAAGGTTTGATGACTTCCAGGTTCACTTTGGTCATGTCCACCTTGGGGTGACACAAGCAACATAAACACAATCAGTGACTACATGTTTGCTGTTGGTTTCATTCAATGCAAGTCCAACAAGTCTGTAGATTTATCAAAACAATTTGTTGGAAACGGATATGAAGCTATTGATCACGTGGGTCATCTCGTACCTTCTTGTCCAGACATTCTGCAAACTTCAGCTGCTTCAGCAGTTTCTTGTGCTTGTTGCTGAACCGGTTGTCTTGCTCCGCACTCGTGCCCTTGTGAATAACAAATAAACAAATATTAGATAACGTGTTAAATATTCGTTGACAATCGTATTTACGCGCACCTATGAGTGCGCATGAACTCTGTATGCCCTGTTTATTGCCACCGCACTCGAAGAAACCGGTAGTAGAGTCCAAAACACAGAATTAAAGTAGAGCTCACAAACCCACAGATAGGTAGCTGTGCAGCCTACACGTGTGCCTAATTAACTGTGAGTTAACTAAAGTCCAGGTAACCACAGTATATTGATAAATTTAAACCGTGAAATTGAGTCAAATCTGACACCGATACCAGTGAGCTAACCTCAGGTTATGCTAACAGTTAGCTTGCCTAATCCTCAAAGGAAAACACACCGGCTAAATTTAGCCACAGTCGGGCGGCTATCTGGACTCAAAACGCTTATGCAGACATAACATCAAAACCACAGTGGTGTCGTTATTTAATACACCCCCGGTCTGATTAAGCTCGCTAATGTGAGCGCAGGGGTGGTCGTGACCAGCCCACGGAGACAGAAACGATGCACCACCCGGGCGCCATCTTTAGCCAGAGCTAGTAGCAATTCAGTACTAGCAAGCTAGTTACATCGGCTTGTCTATTTCCTGCAAGTGCGTCCATCGTTACATCGATGCGGAAGGGTTATAACATGTAAACAATAAAACGTTACATAAAGACATAGGGTAGCAAACATTATTTTTTGACAAGGCGTATAGTTTCACTCTGGGAGTCGCCCAGTTGAAACACGACTAATGGAGAAACCCAAGCATGTTATCAGTTGATAGACGAAGCCCCGGCCGTAACGTTTCTGACTGTATGGCCCTCCGCCGAATTACATGCGACACACACATTTTCTAAACAAACAATATATCGTCGTGAGATTTAACAGAAACACATTAAACGTCCGAAATGAGCTTTAAATGTCTTACGCGGAAGAATCCCGCGTCCATTATCGGAGAAAAGGAGAAATAACCGCCGCCGATGAGAAAGACGTGTGTGGCGAGCCGGATGGAGGGTGCGCCTCTGCAGGAAGGATCAAGCAATACATCTGCTATACTGTCAGTGGAGAGGCGGAGGATGCCTCTTCACCTGGTTATGGATATTACACCGTTTTGCATCCAAATGTGTACTTTTGTTAACAGTGAAAATACACCGTTTTGCATTGAAATGTGTACTTTCAACGTCAGCAGGCATCAGAAAACTTGTTAAACCTGCCCTTATGCATAGTGTCATAGCCTACAATCACTGAGGCTATCTAATGCTGTGATCTTATAATAATTGATGCATTCATGTACTATAAACAGCATTTTAATGTTACCAAAGACGGTTTATGTCCATAGCTTCCTATGCATGTCAGGCCTGGAGTGTATTGACTCCAATGGGACAATTTAACGTGAACACCGATTATGGTCGGGTCTTACTCCCCACGGTCACTGAAGAAAATTTTGGACTCATTTTCCAAAAGCCACATCTCTTCTGAACAGTTTGACATGAAAATGGTAATTTTGACGGACACATGAAAATCCACTTTGTTCAAGACCTGTCTCTGGCTCTACGACACACTAATTTGGCACTGATCTCTAGGCAACGTCAAACTTCCCGTGAAAATGATTTAAATTATTTTTGTCATGTTAAATATGACTGTTACTAGTGTAAATATTTAATGTTATCATAAGCCATCTCACTTTTACCTACAAATTGTATAAATCCACACACATGATCACAGCCGACGGTTGCCCCGCCCATTTCGAGAGACAGGAAGTGTATACGGTTTTCTGTCATTAGAGCAAAGATATTGAATAAATGGAAAGATAGTCCATGAGCGGCTGAATAATTCATTTCATGTGTGTGGATTTATACAATTTGTAGATGGGTGAAAGTGATATTTATATTTTATTATGATAACATTAAATATTTACACTAGTAACAGTCATATTTAACATGACAAAAATAATTTAAATCATTTTCACGGGAGTTCGCGGCCGTTTGTTTGACGTTTAGAGATCTTAGAGCCAGAGACAGGTCTTGAACAAAGTGGATTTTCTCCTGATGTGAATTACCATTTTCATGTCAAACTGTTCAGAAGAGATGTGGCTTTTTGAAAATGAGTCCAAAGTTTTCTTCAGTGACCGTGGGGAGTAAGACCCGAATAATCGGTGTTCACGTTAAATTGAATTGGAAATCCAGGGATTTAAACCGTCTTTGATTGGAGCAGCCGCTCATGGACTATCTTTCCATTTATTCAATATCTTTGATGTTACTAAGGCCATTTTTACCCACTTCATAAACTGCTGCAACATGTATTAGGCCTATATAATAATAGAATAATTCATTTATTGACCATGCATTTTGCATACAATTAGGATTTCCAAGTGTCCAAGAAGTGTTTAATTAGTGAAATCAATGTAGTGGTACATAAACACCAGCTGATAATATTATATAGAATGATGTAGAGAGAATAAAGAATGGATTTAACTGAGCAATATACAATAACCACGGACAATTGGATAATAACATTTTTATTATTCAAAGTCTGATTCAAAGTACACTGCATTTTTATACATTTTTTTCCCCAAAGAAATCTACAGTAAATAAGGCTTCATTTGTTATTTGTACTCATTCATAACCAAAATCACACTGCTGGCAGAAAAGTAAAATAAAGGCTTCTTGTTAGATGCCACAGCAAGGGTAGAGGGGTTGCATGCAGTGTGTGATTTTCACTTGATAGACTATATTATAATAGACTGCCAAAAAACATGATGTGTAGTTACAGTCCAGAGTTAACCGAGCCAGTCATTTCAGATGAGCCTGGTATTAAAGTGTACGACAGATGTGTTACTTTCAAGGTGCAACTGGTCCATTTTTTTAGTTAGACATCGTAATAGACATTGTAACAGACTACTGTGTTTATGCATGCAGTTAAAGTGACATTTGAAATTTTCTAAAGCTTAAAAAGTTATTAATTTTCTGTTCCTTCTGAGGCTACATACCGTTCCTTCTGAGGCTACATACCGATGTGTAAAGTGATGCTTATACCATGATAACAATTAAAACAACAAAGATGGAGAGAAGGTCTGACAGTATATTATTCCCTGAAAAAGACTGTGTGCTTCTGCGCATGTGTATGACGTCTCACTGTCCACTGTATATTGAGAGGTGCTGACTGAGAATTCCCACTTAACAAACAGTCCCTGGCCCATCGGTGTAATGGTCCAGAGTGACACAGGATAGTGGTTGACAACGTCTGAAAGTGTAGTGAAAGATAGTGTACTGTTGGTAAATGCAGGCTGAAGAAGAGTTGGGCAAAGGTGCATAGGTCAGTCTTTGTGGAGCAGGTTTTGCTAGCTGACTGGCAAACCCTCAGTGGTCCTCTTGTCTCGAATGGAGCGCAGCATGTCTGACACGAGCTCCTCAAGGCCGAAGGCTGGTGCCCAGCCCCAGTCTCTCCTGGCATTGGTATCATCAAACCTCACTGGCCAGCTGTCTGCTGCAAAGTGACAAAGATGGCTACGTTAGTCCCATTATCACAGCTTTGATTTAAGATAACAATATCACTCCCACAAATAATTTCAAGGTAAAACAGAATGGCTTTCAGGTCCATCTAGGAAAACACTGGATGACAAAATTCTTACAGATGAAACCAAAATTTGACCTATGGTTTATTAGCCTCAATCACTACGTGTCATGTCCACTGAATCCCCATCTGACAAATAAAAATTGCATAAATGTGTTGTCCCACCCAGGTTTTGTATGATGTTTTCTATACTGTGTCATACCAATGGTCTGGCGAACCGAGTCAGGATTGTAGGTGACCTTCAGATGAGGCAGATGCTTGCGTATTTCTTGGGCCACCTCCTCTGGAGTGAAGCTCATGGCAGCGATGTTGTAGGTGCGCAGGGACAGCTGGCACTCAGGAGTTTGCATGAATTCTACTGTGGCACGGTGGCAGTCAGAGATATGCATCATGGGAAGACGGGTGTCGGGTCGCAAGTAGCACTCGTGGTGACCTGTGCTGAGAGCATCGTGGAAGATTTGAACCGCGTAGTCTGTGAAGAGAGAAATCCAAAGTGCTTAAGTCCATGAGATCCATCTGATTGTGCTGAATGCACATGGTGTGGATATTCAGATGTTACTGTAATTATGCAATACCAGTTGTTCCTCCTCCAGGAGGTGTGTTGACCGAGATCACACCCGGGTAACGTAGGCAGCGGAAGTCCAGACCATACTTATGATGGAGATACTAAAAAAATAGAATCAGATTGACATGACGCGTCCTTAATGACGCCTCTCTATGTGAATGGATTTGAAGATCATTTTACCTCCCCCATGAGTTCTCCATGCACTTTGGACACGCCGTAGATGGTTCGAGGTCTTTGCACACAGAGGTCAGGGGCCGGGTCACGAGGAGAAGAAGGACCAAATGCTCCAATAGTGCTAGGGACAAAGAGGCGCAGGCAGTTCTCCAGGGCCAAGTCCAGCACATTATGAAGGCCTGGACGGATTACAGAACATCCAAAATGAAATTCAAACAGAAGAATCCCTGAAAAGTTCAACATTACAAGTGATGGCTGCGTGCAGTCGAACAGACCCGTGATGTTGATCTTGCGTGCCAAAGCCACGTTGGCCTCGCCCACAGCGCTGAGCAGAGCGCTGTAGTGGACCAGCCAAGTGATGCGATTATTTACAATCAGTTCTCGGAGGTGTTTATAGTCCAACACATCAGCGTATACAAAGGGACCTGATAACAAGAGAGAGGGAGGTGGGGAGATCATTTCAAAGCAATAGCTTATTTTATTCTGTGATGTGTGAAATGACAAGAACATGACGTGTGAAAGACAAGCAGAAAACACAGTTATAAAACTGCAATTAGATTTTGCATACCACTGGTGAAAACATGAGGCGGAGGCTTCTTGATGTCTGAGAGGATTACATTCTCTCTTCCATACTGTTTTCTACACACAAATAGACATAATGGTTATGATCATGACATTCAAATTTCAAAATTTGTCCTTGTGAATTTCTAACTATCTCACCTGAGCATTTGTGCCAGCCCCACACCTAACTGCCCGAGGCCACCTGTATACGGAGACAAATTTAATGTAATTTTTCTGTGCAGAGAGTCAAATGTAGTTTGGTAAGAGAATGAAATCAATGTTTTTGGTCCACCATGCTTCAGTTAAAAGGGAAAAAAAAGCCTTTCGTTTGTTCCAAAGCTTTATCCCGGAACAAAAAGTGACAGCGGGCTATTATTCTCCCCACAGTGTCTCATTGGCTCTTTTATGTCACTAGCACTGTCTGCATGCACTCTATTGTGATGAGTCAAAATGGGGTCTTGCTGCTGGTGCAGAGTGAAAACAACTCGAACAGAAAAAAAACCACAGCACGTGTCTGTAGTATTCCACTCCATGCCATTGATGCCACAATGACATGAAGCCTTCCTTCAAGGAAACTGACACACTTCACATTATTAGAAACTTAGTATCTGAGCCTCTTGTGCCGCTCTTGACCCTCGTAATAGTTTCCATTCAGGGAGGCATTCTGCCATTATTGTAGATGCTCTCTGGTCAATAGTACAACCCGCAGTCAACACTGATCGCACAGTGAAAGTGGTAGAAAACAATAGCAGCTTCCCAGGTTCAATGTTTGGGTTGCTGTCGAAAAAAACACATCTTTCCCTCATTATATAAATAAATGTCAGACAGTAGCAGCTATTGTGTGCTAGTGACGGACGAATATTTGTGTCACCTGTGATGAGGACACGAGGGTTTTCCTGAAGAGGTGCGGGGCTGCACGTCTCCCGGCTGTTCCACCTGCTCATCTGCCTGGGCACAGACCTGAAGCTGCGGCTGGGCAAACTCCGCACCCTGCTGAGGCAACCTCGGCAAAACAGGCCCAGCACAGCCGCAGTGGGCGCACAGACCCGCACACCCGGTTGCATATCCAGTAGCAGTTCTTTAGGAGGGTTAAACTGAACTTAATCAATCCTACTGATCAGACAGAACTTGGTCATCTTAAAAACGACATTTAAAAAACGACATTAAAAAAAACACACATTGAAAACACACATCCAACCTCTATAGATGGAAAAAAAAAAGTACATTACCTGTGTGTTGATGAAATCAGAAATCCCAGACAGATGATTCTTGATCCAAAACCAGCAGATGAAACTTAGAACATCCAAAACTACCACTCAAAACTAAATAGATAAACAAGAGCCGATAAGACAGTGTTTGAGGCATTTAAGTGTTGAAGTGAAAAGATTACCCTCCGACTGGTCACCGTTTGAGTTCACCCATTAACCACTGGATAAATAAGCAGGTGTAGAAAGTCATGCTGGGCTATGTGGTTCTTGTCCACTTTGTATAATCACCAGGCCTTGTGGTTCTTGACTGAACAGGACTACAGTCTCCAGCCTGCAAAGCTCCGTGTGTGCAAACATGCTGACTTGCTGTGCACAGGGATTTGCATTGTGGAGAGTGTTTAGCTGAGCTTAACAGGACTGGGAGGTGTGTCAGTTACACAGCCTTCTCCTATGGATAATATTTAGAAAATTAATATGTATGAATATTTGAAAGAAAATAACTACCATACTCAAATTGTGTAAAATAAAGGCTATAATTAGTAAAATTATAAGCAGTTTTTAAAGCTGTAAAATATTATGTAAATTTATAGAAGGCCAAAAAACCAAATGACACTAACAATTCAGGGTTTTTTTTCTTCAAATGTAATTTTTATGAAAGAATAAAAAATATTTTACATTATTAAAACACAGCATGGTGTTAAGGACAACACCCATAGTCAAAGGCATTGCACATTGTAACACTCTTCCTTAAAACATTTTCTACATGTTCAGACATAGTGGATGGCTTCATCAGCTGAGTGCCAGCCTCCCCCACTCAATGACCATGTTTCTTATTTCCTCCTGAACCTCCTCCAGGTGACGAGCCTGTTGAGTCCACCTCAGAAAAAAGCCTGAGGATCAGACATAGGCTTCAGTCAAGACTCCTCAGACTCAGCAACACATACACAAACAACACCAGTGAAGGCAATGTGATTATACAAGAGGCTCCAATGCTGAATAAGTATAAGGTCAGGTTTGAGGATATCTGTAATCTTACCTTTCCAGAGCTGCAGGGACTGAGGGTGAACTGAGGGCCAGATTGCCAGCTCAGTGCGCTCATACAGGGGGTTGGAGTAACGCTCTCTCTCCTCCGGCCTCAGCAGGGCCTGCAACAAACAGTGAGTCTTCTCCTTCACTCCTTGAGAACACCTGAGCGGGGGAGAATAAAACACAACAGTGGGTATGACACAGGAAGTTTTGTGTTAGCCATTCATTTCAAGTGTCCGGTCACACTGACTAAGTACCACTGACCTCTCCTGATCACTGTTACATAGGAAGGTGCCGTAGTCGGAGGCGTAGGCCTCAGTCGCCAGCCTCAGGAGCAGAGCCTCAGAGAAGCCCAGAGCCAGAGGGAACTGACGCCACAGCTGCCACACACAGTCCAGCAGCAGCAGGAAGACCGGGGACTCCTGCTGGAGACGAGCGTGGGAGTGGGCTGAGTGGGCACATCGCTGCTGGAATGGGTGTCCTGCCTGAGACAGGAAACACACACACTTCATACTCAGACACGCTGAGTTTTGTCGTTCTGTCTTTGAGTAGCTAGGACTTCATCGCTCCGCCAACGAGGCACAGATGAAACATTACAAATCAATCAAGATTGATTCATAACCAACATACACCAACCAAAGTGCTTTACAGTGAAATCAAGAGAACACAATATACGATAAAATCATGAAAAAGCACAAAAGGTACATAAAAAGACAAAGATAAAATGTTGCAGCATTACAAGCAGAAAACTCTTAAAGGGATAGTTCAATGTTTTGGCAAATTGGCCCATTGCCATAATCCCTATAGTTTTAGGAGCAGATTTGTTACCTTTAATTGTCGGTGCAAGCTTTTTTTAGAACGGAGGAGCCGAGCCGCAAGCTACTCAGCGCTACGCTACGGAGGCTAATAGGATTTCTTGGTTTTCCTCATCAAACTCATCAAATACACAATCCAATAACTCCAAATCACTCTCGTGAACAAGTTGTGACCTAAACATTCACCACGCTATGAGATAATAACAGAATGTTATGAGACAGAGTTGTTTTTGAGGTAAATTCATGCAAAACCGCTGATGCGTGAGTCAGGGGCAGTTTTTTTGCCAAGCAGTCTCTGTATTTACCTGGAAAACAACTCAAGACGTTTTGGAGTTTTTGGATTATGTGTTTGATGAGTTTGATGAGGAAAACCAAGAAATCTCTTTAGCCTCTGTATGCTGAATAAGTGTTAGTGATGATACTCATGGCTCTGCTCCGCCGTTCTAAAAATAGCTTGCAATTAAAGGTAAAAAACCTACTCCTACAAATATAGGGACTATGGGAATGGGCCAATTTGCCAAAATGTTGAACTATTTCTTTAAGCATAAATTGGCATTTCTCAAGCCTCTTAGACACAAATCTCCACTCACCTGTACCCACTCCCTCTCCAGCAGATCCAGGAAACCCTCCAGTGTGCGGCAGCATGGGTCCATGATCAGCTGAGCCATGGTGCTGATGAGCAAAGTGGAATCTGTCCCGTCAGAGCCATGAACCAGAACAGAATGACCGTCCCTGGACAAAACCAACAGACACACCACAGTCTTGTTACACTGATTTAGAACTCAAGACAACAGCAGAAAGAGATGCCATTGGGATATAAAAGCTTAGGTTTTGTGAGAAAGTGAGAAAAAATTAATGTATGGACATATTTACATTCAGCTGAACATAAAGTTTGCACATCAACTGTAATCGCGCCACACACGCATGCACACCAGAAGTATAACATTATACCTCTCCACACACTCTGCCAGCAGCCCAGCAGTTGACAGAGCGGTTTGCACGCGAGACAGCCACTTTGAATTCTCAAGTTTACTCAGCCAGCGGTCCATATTATGGGATTCGTCACCACAGGCCTCCACCAGCTTAATCAGACTCTCCTGGAGAGCTTTACCCCTGTTCACATACATGAAAATGAGGGAAGATCAGTATCGTAAAGCATCCATCATCTGCTCCCACCTTGTGATTCTCATACAAACGCACCTTTCCACCTGTCTGTGCAGCCTCTTCCAGCAGCTGTAGAAAGATTTGGATTCGAACCCTCCACCCGTCATCCGGGCCTGCTGAGCCTGCTGACTGGACCGGGTGTCGATAATGTAACCTTTATCGGAGCCATCAATCACAGCCTGAAGGAGGAGCTCATCTTCCTGGCAGCGCTTCCTATTGGCTCCTGTCAGCGGCTGACTGCTGCGCATGATTACCTGAAAGGTTTTTACACTGGTTCAGGATGGTTTGGCAGCATGTGTAAATTGTAAAGCTAGAGGAGGAACACACTAACTCCTCACCATGCCATTCTTCCTGTGATAGTAGCAGAGCACAGGGAAACGACCCCCCTGTCTGAATTTGGCCGCTTTTACCAGTATGTCATCATTTGTGTCCTTAGGAACAATGACGGTTGGGGGGTAAGTGGGACACACAGAGTAGTCTCTGTTCACACTGCTCAATCTCCACTTATCATGCTGCAACACAGAGAGAGTGGGTGATTGAAACAAAGAACTAAGGAACTACTGGAAAAAAGTGTCAACTCTCTATGTTAACCCAAATCTGTTAGGTAATAGTAACATTTTGGGAAGTATACTCCTTTACTTTCCTGCAAAGCATTAGATAGGAAGCCTGATACTACTTTCAGGTCTGACCAGTATATGAAGCTGGAGCCAGTAGCTGGTTTAGTTAGCTCAGTTATCTGATAGCAGAGACATGGGGAAGCAGTTACAGTAGTCCTGCTGTCACTCCAGGCTCTCACCACGCTGTGTCTCTAAAAGCTCACAAAACTCACCGCTACATCCTGTCTCTTGAATTTTAAGTGCAAAAATAAAAAGGTGTAGATAGTGATGTCATGTGTTTTTGACAGGGCAGAGTGACATTCTCTAGTCTCTGCCGACCACAGTGAAGACAGGTGCGACATTACATGGAAAACCCCCTGATTGTTATTTGTGTCATCAACAAATAAGCAACAACATGTTAATTAACCTCATCTTAGTCTTTGTATGAACCAAGGCTAAGATAAACATATTCTTGCTGCACATACAGACCTGAGAGTAGTTAGATATCTGTCTAATTCGTGGCAAGAGAATGAGTCAGTAGAGTGTATTACATACTGTACCCTAACAGTAAATCTTCAATAAGAGCAAACAATACTTTACAATTTATAGTTGTCAACAAACAGGATTGTTCAGTCCTTATGGAAGTGGGAAGAAAGACACTTCAGTTAGGTTCTTCTAGTTGAGAGACAACCACTATACCAGTCTAATGAAAAGTCCCTCGACATCTCACATGTTCAGGAAACACTGTGCCTATAAAACGCACAACAATGCCGCGACCCTCAGGGTCCACCCTTCACCATAGCAACATGCTATTCTCAGAGGAAGATGTCTGTCTGTTAAGCATGAATTCACATTATGTGCAGCACAGTCTGAATTTAAGGGAAAACAAATGAAAGCTAAGCAACAGGGATATCCTGGATCCTGACCCCCTACATTCACTGCCCTGGCATTTTCCTGTCATGTGGGAATTGAGTCATTGTAGTAAAAGGTTGCCTGTGAGACTTGTGTGCGTACCTGTTGGTCTTTTGTGCATGACAGATTACATTTCTGTGAAACAGCAACAAGTTTATACGTGTGCAGAGATTTATCTTTTATCTTTTGCTTACAAGCTCCTTCATTTGACTGTAGTACATTTCAGGGGACGAGAGACCCCACTGGTCCGGCAGGCTGAGGTCAGATGGTCTGTAAAAGAAAGGATACATCTCGGACACACAGTCCAGACAGGACAGGGTCTGCAGAGAATGACACAGAGACTGTTGTAAGACATCGAAATAGATCATTATCAGATTTAAAGCAGAAATCAGGACTTCCTAAACCTTTTACATTTCAGGGGCTCGGTACAATTCTTGGATTACTGACTTTTACCTCGATAGAACGTGCAATATTGAGACACTGCTCCATGCCTGGAATGTCAAGCTGCAGTACACGCAGATCTTTACACTTGATGGTAATTGTCCCTGAGGATCCAGATGTCCTACACGCACAAACACCACAATACAAAAGAATGAAAACACAACCTGTATTTCTATCACCCTATCCCCTAACACCCAATGTCATGTCATGAAAGTTTGATAGAAGACAAACACAGTCACATGGGCTGTTGCTGTGTATAGCACATATAGCATGTGGTTTCAGCAAGCTTAAGTGTCTGACTCAATTGCAGTAGACTGTTAATAGCAAGCAACCCACAGCACACGCGTGCGTAGGGTGAGAGGAGCTGCTGCAATCTTGTTAGTAAATTTCCTGCCCCAGTACCTTTCACCACGGCCTGCATTAGAGAAGAGGGCGGAATAGCCCAGAAGATTTTCCACACTGGTGAAAAAAATAAGGATGTGAGGAATAATGTAATTAGACATGAATTAGACATTAGATCATGAGGAACAGTAGAGGCAAATAGCCTATAGTTATTGGTGATTAGTGTGATTAATTATTTGTTTGACCATGCAAAAGTTTGCAATCAACAAATTAGTCCAAAAACATCCCCTATTAAGTGAGACACATTGAAGACAACACCGTGGCAGTGATGGGTTCCTGTTAAATCAAGCGTGACATGTTTTTTGTTTGGACAGACCTCCAACGTTGTTACTTTCATTTTCTTGTGAATTACCCAGTACTACTTTGTAAGACGCGTGTTGATGCAGTGATGATGGCCGCTCACTCTCCAGCCCTCCTCCCTCACCTTTTCTCTACAGCATCGACGTTCCTGAGGAGCAGCAGAACCTGCCGAGACCCGCCCTCCTCCCTGTCCGAGAAGAGCAGGTGGTGGCCGGTGATGCACAGGGTGCCTCTGCTCGGGGGATGAAGGGGCTGTCGGAGCACAACATCCTCCACATTGGCAGTCTTGATGTGGTCAGAAAACTCCATCAGCCGGTTAGGAGTCAAACCTCTCCGGTGGAGAACTTAAGTGGCTCAGACCTCGACTTCAAATCACTTCCTCGCCTCTCCTGTTACAAAACGAAAGCTGTGAGTCTCCTCCTCGGTCTGCCTGGGTAAGCACTGCTGCTGCTACTGCTGCTGCGCTGTTTGTTTGGTGATAAGGAGGCTATAAATAGGTGCGATTTTTTTTTGTTCTGATAAATACCCACCCAGCCTCTCGTGTAACCTACTACAACCGTACATTTTTCAGACACAGGTGGTTGTTGTGCATTGATCACACTGTGTTGGAATGGAAATTGTGTTGCTTGAGTTTGCTGAAAACGGAAGTGCACGTTTCCTGAGTGACAGCAACGCCGAGATGTGTCACACATTGTTGGTGAAAAGTTTTGAACATGGTGGGGGAGACAGGGGGATGGGGAGGAGGGAGGGAGGCAGCGGCGATCTGCTTGCTATGTGACAGATGACCACTAGATGGCAGCATTGGCAAACGGAGGGCGCTGGTGTCAATCACGACCTCACCTGTGGCGGAGCTGATGGTGTTTTTCTTAGGCTACCAGTTTATTTACCATTATAGGCCTAGGCTATATGTTATTATATATTACTCAAAATAACACAAGTAAAAAATAAAGTTCATTAAAAGTATGCTGCATTGATGGAATAAGCGAGAGTAGGCTAGTGTGCTTCATTTGAGGTCTCTGTGTATTACCTGTCTCTCCATTTTATGCTTTATCCTGCAGCAACGTTTTATTTCAGACTGAGGAGAGTGGCACTTTGTAGTCTATATCTCTACACACTACAAGCTTATCAAATAGCAGCCTATTATATTAAACTACCGTGGAATGCAAAGTAGCTCAGCTCCACATCTGACTTATAGCCTACTACTTGAACACACTAAGCTATTTCAATTTGGGGCACAGAAAATAATGTGGCAGTTTCCCTGCATCACATGTTGGTTCTACTTTTTGACTGATATAGGCTCCACGTGTATTTCTTTTATTTAAGTGAAGCCGTTCTTGTGCTTGAAACGGCTATTTTACACTGTTGTAGAGATTGCTGCTAGGCTACAATATGGAATCTGAATATTTTCCCCAACACAGCTCTGCACAGATGATGTGGCAATTTGTTTGAAATTAAAAAATATTTTATAAAGCTATATATGTTCAGTCAACATCTGACAAAACTACTGGAGAAGGTGGAGGGAAATCTGTCTCCCATAATAAAAAGTTCATAAATCCTCCAGCCTCCCTGTCCTCTGCGGGATGGGCGGTCACTTCTCCTTATCTCCCTATAAAGGAGGTGAGGACCTGTTGAGCTCTGATCACAAAGCTGCAAAACCTGAAAGCGAACTTGAACGCGGATTCCCAGCAACGACTGTGCTCTGTCGCAGTCTAAATTTCTCTCTCTCTCCCACTCTCACTTTCTGGACCGATGGATTTGAAAGAGTTTGGAGAAGAGTCCACCGAGGGACGCGCTGAGGACCTGGACAGCGTGAAAGCGCTCACAGAGAAGCTGAAGCTACAGACTCGCAGACCATCCTATCTGGAGTGGCAGGAGCGGGTACAGAGCCGACCGTGGAGGGAGAGCTGCCCGGCAGAGGATCCTAGCTCTGGGGAACAAGTCGTCTCCATGCCTGCGATATTGCGAAATGAGAACTCAGAGCTGGTTGTGCGCAACATCTGTGGTTTTGATACTATTGATGATGCTTTGGAGTTTCTGAGAAAGGAGCTGGTGAGAGACCACTTAAATTTCATTTCACTTTATTTCTGATTATCAGCCTATTGTTATTTATATTGCAAACAATGTTGCAAAGAGTTACAATTTCTTAAACCTGCCAGAAAAAAAACACAAAACTAAAATAGTTGATCCACCCACAGAGCTATATAGAATAGATATTCTGTGTTTCAGTGATCTGTCAGTGCATTATAAGGCTTTGCATGACAGACTTTATGCAGTCACCTTTGCATAAACAAAGTCAGAGGAACAAATAGATGTCTGTTTTCTCACAGTCCCAGGCTGCTGTACCTGTACATAGCTCATACCAGAGACTAATACCCTTTGATGAGAAGATAAAACTGTGATGCTCATGTTCTCAATCTCCCACCCTCCCATCCTCAGAGGGAGATGCAAGTCCAGGACAACCGCCTGGCCCGTCAGCTGATCCGTCTACGGGTGGAGATCCACCGGCTGAAGGTGGAGCAGGTGTGTGACCGCCACAAGGAGATGCTCGATGATGCGACGTACGAGCTGGAGGAGTGCGGAGAGGAATCCGACCTGCTGTGTGACATCCCCATGAAGGCCGCCTTCGCTCTGTCCACCCCTCTGAAACACCTGGGCCTCACCAAGATGAACATCAATTCCAGACGCTTCTCGCTGTGTTAGGACAGCAGGTCTTTATTAAGATTACAAAGAATGTTGTCATGCCTTCCTCTCTGCTGCTGTGGCCGCATCGTTGGGGTTACTTCCTCTTCTGAAGGTGTTATGATGACAGATTGAAAAGCTGGCTGCCAACTATTGGTGCCAGGGTTGAAAATGAAAATAAACTTCTTAGACGTGCACAGTGGTTTGACATGCATGAGGAAGCTTCTGTGTGCAGACCTGTAGGGGTACACACCCTTAATAACAACACACCTTCCTGCTGGACGGAGCCTGGGCACTGTTGACTGATCTTTACACAATGCACCGTGCATCAAAAAGAAAATGAAGACTAAAAGCAAAACAAAAATGTAAAATAAAATTGTAAAGGTAGATACAGGATGTGCATCATGTGTAAATGTCATTTAGGGTTACAGAAACTAAGTTTCATGTGTGTCACTAGGTCACATCACTAGTAACTCACAAATTAAGTGTGAAAGTGTAAAATGCATAAGCTTGTCATATCCCGTCAGATAAAGTCAGATCAAACAAATATTTTGCAACACTTTCCACAATGTTAGAGCAGCATATTCCAGATGTGGAAGCCTTCACCCACATACTGTCCCTACCAGTGTCCCCGCAGAGGATGTCGGAGGTCACACTCCGACTGCAGATTTAAACATGTTGTTCCTCACAGACCCAAAAATATCTCTATACGCTCACCGCTGCAGTGACAGGACCCAGGAGGCTACAGTATGTGTGATGCATTTTGTTTTCCATTACCACAGAGCACATGCTGCAGAGCAAAGATTGTACGCTATATATGGCAGGATAGTGGAGGAGCGTACTGAGGTGCTCGGTGGTCAAGTTAAGCGGTTTATTACGTAACAAGAGGAAAGATGCAAGATTCAGTCAAATATTTTTTGTTTACTGATATTTTATGTGTTTTGGAGTTGTGTTAAATGTAAAAAAATATATATATCTTTTGTCACTTCTGTGAATGATAATGTTAAATCATGTTACTGTAATATGAATGTATACACATGATGGATGACTGTAAAAGCAAAGTGCCTTAAAATGTAAACTGTTGTATATACAAAACAATATTAAAGTCAATTTACCACGCCTGAAAATAATTAAATTGTATTTTATTGATACACATGGGCTTTTAAAATACAAATGATTGATTGGTTAGACATAGGTAGGACAGATTCAATGAACCATCTGCCTTATCTTGCTTGAAATTCCATGACATACCACATGATCCCATCCATCCCAAGCCATCTGTCCTTGGGTCCTAAAGCCGCCCGTGCACAATAGTCTCCTCTTTCCCTCCTCAAGACAGTCATGACCTGGTGTAATATCCTCACATATGAATGGAGCCCTAGAGGGATGTGCATAACCATAGACATTGTTGACCATAATTAGTTGAACAAGAAACCAAATATGCCTTGGCAGAGTGCGGTCACTGTGTGAAATGAGAGCACAAGTAGGATTGTTGAAATGATCATAACATGGCATACTCCAGGATATGGGTGACCTCATTGTGTGACGCTAGACCTTGACAGTGGAAATGAGTACCATGCAGAGAATGCACAGAGGCTGAGGTATGATACCTTTAGGCTTTGTTCTTTACTTTTACAATAAAGCTGTGCAGACTGGTGTTTCTTTCTTCTGCCACTCAGCTCTGCCCTGCAGATAGTTTCTCTTGATGACCTTCTTTTCCAACACCACACCACCTTTCATCCTGTAGATATTGAAGTGTAAATTACATATACATGTACCAGTTTATTTTAGTTTATATTCTGGGGGGGCTTTTTGGCCTTTAATGGACAGGAGAGAGAGACAGGAAATGTGAGGCAGAGAGGGTGACACACAGGATAGAGCCGCTCAATGTGGGATTCGAACCAGCTTCGCCTACAGTGACTATTATAGCCTCAACATATAGGGTGGGTGCTCTACCAACTGAGCTAAACACCACCCCATGCCAATTTATTTGAAAGATAAAACTTAAAGAAAGCATGACATTTGAATTTGGTGAAGAGACTGAGTTTAAGTGCAGTAAGCGAGTAAACACTAGCAGCCGCGCTTGCTCACATGAAAGAGGCCAGCACCTGCACCGTGAAGCGGGAGGAAGGAGGGCTGGAAAACTTTCTGCACATTGATAACATCACAGTTTGATTGCGTAACAGAATGTGATTTCCAGCCACATTTGGAAGTCGTGACAACCGTGGTTGACGGGAAAATAGGAATATCCTTAAAGCCTTTCACGGAGGGTCTTTTAGTTGTTTCATCGAGTCTCTGGTGTGCTGTTTCGTTTGAGATCAGCTCAGTAAAAGCTGCTTTACCCAGACTGCCTCTGTAGTTTAACAGAAAAACATAAAACTCAGGTGGTTTTCATCGCGAGTGAGACTCTAACCTGTGGCAGTCTTCTGAGCACACGTCTCTGTGCACTTCCTGTAATGTTTGGACTGACTTCCTGCCCTTGCGCATTGTGTAGCAGCAGCCGTTCACCACAAGAGAAGAGATGCGGTCCAGAGCTAAGAGCTACCTCAGAGCTAGAAAACGCAACAGCTCCGGCTCAGCAATCTGAGACACTTGTAATTTCACACACATTGCACACTGCCCAAGGCTTAAGGCAGCCATGATGTGGCCTTTGTTAAAAAAAAAAGACTTTAGTTAAAAGAGTGACTGGCGAGACGGCCGCACATCTCACTGCCTCTGTAAGTGAGATGTCTTTCTTTCATCTTTCATTAGATGGCTAAAATAGACAGTTTCTATTTTTAAATGCTGCACTGGCCACACACAGACCAAAAACCACAAGTTCAAGTGACAAAAATAGCCTCTGTTGTTTTGTTGACAAAAATCACAACTGTCCCCACAAGGTCTACTCTATGGGGCAAAGGCTACCTTTAAGGCCTGTTTGATGCTATGTGAAATCCCCTTTAGCATAAAAAAAGAGAATCTTTCACAATAAGATGTTAAACATAACCCTGGCCCACCGCCTCAACCTCACACTCACCGTAATCCTCACCTTAAAGGTCACTGACTCACAGATGTTATGAGCAACACAAAAACATTCAAATATAACCTCAGACGCCCATCACAGCCCCCTTTCTTTAACTGTATTGGAACATTTACATCTTGGCTCCCACTTTAGGGAAAGGTGCAGTCCTGACCCCCTTTACCATGGAGCCCATAACGTTCCCCTCAGCTCACACACAGCTGCACAGTAAAGCACCTGTTAGAAGCCTGCAGAGCAACCCTCAACCTTTCAACGACAGGAAACTCTCTGGGTTGCTCTCCTCCACTCCTCTAGTGTGTGCGCTTGCATATGTGTGACTGTGTGTGTACAGATACCACATCACTGAGTTAGTTATAATAAGAGGAGCGGATGATGACACTTTCACACCTCGCATGGCTCCAGTAAAACCCACTTACAGCTAAAACTCTCTTAAAAATAATTAATTAAGGATATCTCTATGGCGGGACCTGAATTCTGACATTATTGGACGGCTGAAGAGACATTTTGTATTTCAAGAGGTGAGTAACAACCTTAAGATTCATTCACCGCTAAGTTAAAGGGTTAGAAATAATGGTGTATTTAAAGGAAGATGTCCTCACATAAGTTTCCTTATCAGTATTATTATTATTACAGAAAGTATGAAACAAATATGCTACAGGCATCAGAGATTATTTTCATCTTTTGACATTTATACGAAACATATTGGACTTTCAGAACTAACGTATACGGTGAAGCAACATCCACACCCAAAAATAGTAGCCAGAAATAACAACTGACAAAAAAGAAAGAAAGAAAAATAATAGCCTTTCTTTGTTTTCCCTTGAGTTGTGGGGTATAACATAAAGGCTTCGAAAAACACATGTTTAATACTGGCTGTCTTATTGTCCCTGCTGATAAAACTCAGTATTACGGAGACGGGACAACATAAGTACAAAAGAAGATTTTGACATGGTAATATAACATCTATTTGTATCATATCCAACTGATTTACGAGCTGGTTATTAAGGAAAATTGAGGTCCCTGTGTTTGAATGTAAACCTGCATGGGTAAAGGCAAATTAGAATAAATCTTAAAATTGTTAATGTATTTTTTGTGAGAAAAAAAAATCCACGTAAAAAGTCTTGTTTTCTTTTTTAAAAAAAATCTGTTTTCTGTTTGTTTTTTCTATGTGTTTTTCTAAGTTCATGGTGTTCTTGATAGCTTTTGAAATATATTACAATTTGTCAGCCCATAAGCTTCACTGACAGCACTAATTACGACAGTTGTTTTAGGCTACTCTTATAAACCTCACTTGCAATATATATACCCATAATACTTTGCAAACAATAACAATCAACAGGAATTATTTGGAAAGGCCTTCAGCTGTAGGTCATAAAAAAGAAGAGGGTAGCCCCTCAATGGAAAATGCTGACTTTGTTTGTATGACTCCCAGAGTGTGGGCCATGAGGCGTAGGAGTGCTGATAATTGAAAAAAAAAAGAAGATTTCTTCATCCTCCTGTGAATCATTTCTTGGGGTCTCAGAACAGTGGTGGGTTGTTATTGTCGGGGTCAGACCTCAGCAGATTTTTCTCACGGCTCTGAGCCTTTGGGACAGACGGCTGCTACGATTAGCCCACTGACCCTGTTCCGTGACCGGTCCAATGGGAGCCCAGTGATCTTGAGAAAGCCAGTTTCTACAGTGAACCACAATACAGCGCACGTGCAGACCCTGGATTATACCAGATTAGTGTTGGTGCAGTTTTATAGAGTTTAGTAAATCTGAATTAGAACATGAAGCCCTGTGATTCGCAACACTGAAAGTGATTGTAACCCTTCATGATTTGTCACAGTTTCGTGATTGTATTTGACTGTTGAGCATAAATTTACACAGTATTACTAAAGTGTCCAAAATGAAAGTTTTTAAAAGGGATGGACTCCTAGTTCAAAGCATGACTCTTCACTGAGCCTCCATTTTGAGGCGAGGCCCTCAGTCACATCTGATTGAAGCAGCTGTTTCAGGAACAAAAAGACTTTGTGTTACTGTCACCCATTTATGATCTCCACTTATTATGTTAAAATAAAACCATTAAATTTGTCTTCCGTGAAATTCTGCTTTCGGGCAACAGCATTTTGTGTGTGTGACATTTTCTTATTATGATATTTTGAAACAGCTCGAGATCGATGTAAGATTTTGACATTCATTTTGGGACGCGATGAAAAGGCTCTCATCTGAGAATATGTGACTTTGAAATTTTAATGATCATGTTATGTTATGATTATATATTCTGATGCCCATATGATGCCTTTGCAATAACTACTTTAATCTCCACATTGCAGAGAAGATGGGATGTAACTGCAGTTCGGACTATTCAGACAGTGACTGGATTGAGAACTTGGATGAAATCTGTGAACATTGCAACTGTCCCATACCTAACCAGGCATGTAACCCAGTGAGTGTACATTATTTATGTTACATTGATATGTTCACATATGAATGATCCATCGTAGTTCATGACTGAGTATTTTTCTGTATTTGGAGAGCGTACTCAGTGTAGTTGAGACCTTCGATGTGACAATTATGAAATACAATCTGCTGTTGTATCAGTCCAGAAATATTTTATAACTTACATAACTGTGAGGGAAGTTGTCTTTTGTGTGTGTAATTAAACAGGAGCGTGATTATTTCCAATGGTTCCTCCCTCTGAGTTAGATGTGTCATTAGATTAGAAATAGAGGAGAAAACCACCTGTATGTGCCACAGTACGTAGAGACACTTTGTCTGGGACAAAAACCAAAACTGTTGTTGATTTAGCATTGAGATGTGTGTACGTCGTTTTTTTTTACTGTCACTATGACATATTAGCCTCCTGTATAACACATCCATCTTCTATTGTTCCTCACAAAGCCAAATGTCAAATCCAAGTTCAATCTTGTTTTCCTCCTCCCAGTACACAGAACAGCTGATTCCTTACCCATCACAGCATTCACCTCCTACATCGCCTTTACCAGGTAAGAAAACACAGTGCATTGTCTTGGGTGACCGCGTGTTTATCTACAGGTATATGTGTCTATAATGTTAGTAGGACTTCAATAGGGTGAGTTAAACCAATTTTTCCATTACAGACTCTAAGATCCTAGTTTTACTTCCAAGGGTTTTACAGTGTGAACAATGTGAACCATTGTTGGAGTGAAAAACCTCGGGATGAGCAGCATCCCTGTTGCATGATAGACAGACACACAAATGGTGTAGTAGAGTAAAAGGTAATGCTTTATTCTGTTAAATATTATTGAACTAAATGTAGTAAGCCTAACAGCAGTGACTGTAAAAGATTAACCACTAACATACAAAACACAACAAATTTTTTGAATTTTTTTTTTACTTTTTCATTTCCTCCACTTATCTTTTTTCATAAAATTTTCCATTTCCTTTTCTATTTTCTTTGCCAGTTTCGCTTTTAACATTTGCCCCTATACCCTTGCTGCTTGTAACAATGAAAAGAAATGAGAAGGTTGTATCCAACATGCTTGGGCATTACCCAACAGCTTATTGGCTACTCAAGAACAATGTCCCCAGTTTGGATTGTTTGTTTGCAGGGTCTTATGGTCGCTGTAGAGGCTGAGACACGACCTTTCTCTGCCAGAGGGTTTATTTTTCTGTTTTTTCCTGGGGTTTTTTGTGCTTTTCTTTTCTATGTTTTCAACAAGGTTTTATTTGTGCAAACATTCAACAGTTCTAAGTCCTGACTCGTGTTCCTGGGGTTTAACATCCCCGTGCTCAAAACCTCATATTGTCTTCCTGTACCTGCAGTATTACATTTCTGTTGTAAAGTAAAAAGCAGATCATTGTGAGCTAGAATTCTTTGTAGTTTCTTGTGTGGTTTGATTCTTTTTGGAAACAAAATATGGTTAACTCTAGTAATCAAGGCAACAATTTACCACACACACACACAAAAAACTGTCAAAAGACTCTGTTTGATAAACCTTTTATAAAGACAACTGAAAATTTCTACACACTGTAGGAGAGTAATTACATTTTGGTCGACAGGTTATTAATCCAGTTACATTACATTAGGCACGTTGTCAATATTAAGAAATCATCACAAATTGTCGGGGATATCCACACCTCCTTCACTATTTCCACTGAGCCTTCAACAATTCAAGCGTGTAAAACACACCACAAGTCACGATACTGTACAACCCTCGTACCTGGTATGTTTTAGCTATGTTTTATTCAACTAACACCTACAATATTCCTCTTGCAGACAACCTTGCGGTGGCCATATACAGCTATGAACCCACCCATGATGGCGACTTGGGCTTTGAAAAAGGAGACAAACTCAAGATCATCAACAAGTAAGTAGCTGATGAACAAGCTTGTTATTGAACCGAATCATAATAATATTTTCAGCAAATTAATCACTTTCTACTCACCCTCACAGCACTACAAACCTAAATCTAGTCTACTGCACTACACATCGTTAGTAGCTTTACTAAGCATCGTTTATAACTTCAAATATAAACCTGTGAGGTGCAATCTTGAAGTCTATATTTTGTATTCACTTTGTCCCCGGTTCTTTTTTCCGACCGGAGAATTTGGTTAACTCACTCGCCCCGTGTTTCCTGTTTCAATACTGCTGAGGCACTGTTGGGAAAAATATTTTAAAAAAAATTTAACCAAGTGATTGTGGGTGTGAAAGAGGAAACAGCATAATGAAAGGAAATATATAAATAAAGAAAACAGAGATAAAGCAGTGCTTTAATTTCTTTAAGATGGATATATGACAATCTTAAAAGAACAAGATGGCTTTTGGGGGGGATTTAAGCAGTATTCACTCTGGAAACTCCAAGTGGTCACACTGTCTGTATCTATCACTCACTCAGGATAAAGACGTCAAACTGTCTAATATTTCTGGAAATTCTGCGATGTTACAGTAATGGCAGGAAGTATGTAAAACACAAATTGCTTTTGTGAAGTCTTAATGATACGTGGTATACAGTATATGAAAGAAATTGTGTTCTTGGGACCAGACAATTTAAAAAAATAAATACAATTTTGAAGTTGAATTAAAGAATAAGACAATTTTTTAAAATATTTAGAAAATTGTGCAGTTTGGTGCCTTTAGGAGGATTTTGTAGGGTTGGGTGGAGTTCCCCGAGGAGAGGGTCGTGTGTTTGTAAAGTTGTGGCTATGCTCCTGTGAGAGAGAAATAATTAATATGATTAATTTCACTTTTAACTAATAGAAAGATTTGAGAGGCTGTACTCAATACGGTGAAGATTCTGTCATGTCAGACATGTCATTTGTCTCTGTCGTCTCTCTCTGTAAGATAATTTACCCGCCTACTGCGACGCCATCCATTTCATGCAGCGATCATTTACATTGCATTGAACCCTTTTGCCTGTAGGGGCTAATTTGAAACTGCTTTCTGATGGTGGGCCTATTCATCCCTGAAACCTGTCACTCACTCACGGTGTTATTGTTGTGTCTTTTTCACATCCAGGGAAGACCCAGAGTGGTATCTGGCAGAGTCTCTCACCACAGGCCAGCAGGGATACATCCCCTTCAACTTTGTGGCGATGTCCACAGTTGAGACTGAATCGTACGTCATACAGGAAACATTATTATACTGTGCTCAACGCCATGCCACCCAGCCTCTGCACTATTTCACATAATGCATGTTGTGTCCCTGGAGAAAGGGAAGTGGTTAGCTGAAGGTGTGAAACATATGTGCCTGTGCTGCAGGTGGTTCTTCAAGAACATCTCTAGAAACGAAGCCATGAGGCTTCTCCTCGCTCCTGGAAATACACAAGGCTCCTTCCTGATTCGAGAGAGTGAGACGACCCCAGGTGAGCTTTTTTGTCGTCGTAGCAGTGACTGCTATACTGTCTACACACAGTCACAAGGTGCTATAACTAACTCACAAATTAGATTAGTATTTCCTACATCTTGCGGTGTAACAACAAACCTTTTGTCTCCCACCCCTATAGCTTTATCTGAGCTCAGCTTTGCTTTATGAAAACAGAGGAAGAGATTTTATACTACATGAGCATTCACGTAATTCTACTATTTGTTTTGTAAAAGCGGAATGAACGATGGAATGCAAACACAATCAGATATGAACTCTGTGAAATCAGTTTTGTGAACTGTCCATAAATAACTAGAAAAACAATGTGATAAGTACCATCACATGTGACATCAAGTGACAGTCATCACTAAATGAATGGGTCCATTCATGGGTAAACAATATATGCTAATGTGTAATTTGGCACATTTTTATCTATTTAAAAAAAATATTTTAAAAATATTTTAATAAAAACAACTTTTATCTCATTTTGTTGATCTCATCTTTCATCTGTTTGTGTAAACTGTGCACTGCCCCCTCTTTGTTGTAGGATCATACTCTTTATCAGTCAGAGACCTGGACCATAACACAGGTGAAGGAGTCAAGCACTACAGGATCCGCAACATGGACAATGGCGGCTTCTATATCACAGCCAAGATTTCCTTCAACTCGCTGAAGGAGCTCGTCCAGCATCACTCACGTGCGTGCAGCCCTTGTGGTGGGGTGAGGGGTTATCAAAATTACTGAGTACAATGTGCAGGGTCTTCATCTGAGTCTCCTCTCTCTGCGGTCCAGGTGATGCAGATGGGCTGTGCACGAAGCTGATGAAGCCGTGTCAGTCGAGGGCACCGCAGAAGCCCTGGTGGCAGGATGAGTGGGAGATCCCTCGTGAGTCCCTGAAGCTGGAGTCCAGGCTCGGAGCTGGACAGTTTGGAGAAGTATGGATGGGTAAGTAACAGAGGAGATGAAAGAGTGAGACTAAGAAAAAAAAGAAAAGAGCATGATGGATTCAGGGAAGCAATGTGATTAAATGAAACTTTAAAGTGTTATCTTTATATTCTGCAGAGAGGAACAATTTTGCACAGATACATTACGCATTCACAAATCCTGGTTGCTCAATCAGCTGTGGGATTGACAGTGTCTACCACAGAGACCTTAGCCAGGGTTTTTCTGCAGTGTACGCAGAATGCTGTCCTCAGCACAGTCTTAATTGTAGGCTTGTTTGAGCTGGTTAACTGGAGGATAATGTGAGGTATTAACCCCATTACGCAATGTCACTCAGACTACATGAATCTACCTTTTCAATGAACTAATTGTTTGGAGGAACTTGTGTCTGAACAATTGCATGTCTGAATGTCTATTGTGATCGTGGAATAATAAGTTAAACAACTGGGGACAACTGTTTTGATCACAGGGGCAACAGTTTATAGATCTGTGCCACAACCCCCTTATTATTCAATTGGAGGGGTAATTTCCCCTCCGTTTTCCATCCCCATTTGCCAGCACCATTCAACATCCCAAACAAACCACTGTATTAGAGTTAAACACTGCCAACCATGGCCACTTTCAGTGTACATAGTTGCATGTGTGTAGTCTGGGCACTGTGTTTGTTTCTGTGTCCTCATCCAAACATTGGTTCAGCGACATACTTGAATAATGGGAGTGACTGTCATTTGCTATGAAACGTTTACTCAGATTTGTTAACATGAGAACATGCGATAACCTTCCTTTATACTGAGAAGATTTCAACAGCAGATAACAAAGAGAAAGAGGAACTCTTGCATTGCTGAGCTTCATGCATGGTGTCAATGCTCAGTGTGTTGCAGGACACAAGATAAAACGTGTGGGTTTATCTGACACGATATACTATGGGAATGTTATTGTACCGTAGCTGATGGAGATCCTGTTTGGATGAGAGTCATGTGGAACAGTTGTTAGTTCGGCACCTATTTCATCTCGTCTGTGTTTATGATCTCTGCAGATGAGATGACAGGGTTTACTGTTGCTTATGTTCACATGAGCATAGCCCTATAGAAGGCAATGTAATTTGGAATTTTTTATGGATGGGTTTTCATTTCACTGTAAATTGCATTTACATTCATGGTCCACAGAGGTTGAATCCGACTAATTGACCTGATTGACCTCTGACCTTTTGTTATGCTACTACAAAGTTGTCAATATAATTTTTGAGTGTATTTTTTAAAATTATTATTAAATTGATTGCTTCATTTGTAGCTCCATTGGATAATCATGATTTCTGTAAGCATGCTAAAAGACTGAACTAAAATGGTGAATATAATAGCCTAAACGTGCCCACTGAACATTGGTATGTTAGCATTGTCACTGTGAGCATGTTAGCTTATTTGAGTTTTAGCATTTAGCCCAAAGCACTTCTTTGTCTGTGTGTTGGTTCACATGGCTGCTATCATGGCTGTGGGTTTGTCTTATTTTAGTCAGAGATCCACTGATGTTTAAATGTGTTTTGCAGGCATCTACAATAATGACAGGAAAGTGGCGATTAAGAATCTGAAGATGGGTACAATGTCGGTGGAGGCCTTCCTGGCAGAAGCCAACATGATGAAGAACTTACAACATCCTCGCCTCGTCCGCCTCTTTGCTGTGGTTACCCAGGAGCCAATCTACATAGTCACAGAGTACATGGAAAATGGTAAGTCAAAATACTGTATGTGTCACAGCCGGGAGCATTTTAGTAAAGACGCCAACTATCTAGTGGGAATTAAAGATATCTGTGAGGGCATCAAAAGCAAAACCTGGTCCCTGGGTATTTCCATGAAATGAATGCTCATTTGGTGATAAATTATACAGAAATCCCTTTGTAATCACAGCAGCCACTTTCGGTTTAGTCCAGTCAATGACAACATGTCGAAGCTTGTCTGAAACAATCATTTCCTTAATCTGCTGCTCTGTTGCCCTGAACACCAAAGACGATGTCGTCAGGGTGATTCCTGGAGACGAAAACAGAGTGTGCGTGTGTGTGAGTGTGTTACAGTCAGCGATGCGTTATAGACTTTCAGGATCAAACATGTTGATCCGTTACAGGTAAAATGCACATGTCTGGACCAAAGACTGGGGCGCCCATGTGTTTCACCCTTTTGATGAGTCACTCTCTTTCCTCACTCCATTGACTGTTGAATCGACCGAGAATCTTTTGATCACAGAGCTATGCCTGCATTGCAATTGCGTTTGATATTTGATATGATATGAAAGGATATGATATTACTGGGACTGAACCTTATAATCATCACCTGTGATACCAGACGTGAATGCAGCTGTGTGAGCACACCTAAATAAGGGAGCCACAGTAAGTCATGAGTGTTGCCTCTCGACACGTGCTGCTCCGCTGAAGTGGCCCCGGCCTCTGATAGGCTATTTTCAGCTTCTCCTCATGACCCTCCTGTATTTGCCGCTCTGTGCTAAAATGTTTAAAAGCAAACATGAACTTTCACTTCTTTTCCGGACCTTTCCAGACAGTTTACTGGTGTTTACTCACAGAGGGGAAGTCTCTCCTGGCCAGTCCAAGATCAGGGGTGTTAAAACAGGAGAGGGTGATTCACCATGTTATTGTTCCCTGAGACCCCTGATGAGAGCTGGCTACTCTCCAGAGTCTGTATTATGCGCATGTACACAAGTATGGGAAAACTAAGGGCAGTTGTTGTAAACAAACTTCTTGCCACATGGCTCTTCCTTTTTTTTCTTTCCCATCTAGGCCTGTACGACATGTTAATATCCTGCAAAGCAAAAACACAGTGATGCAATAAATAGTGAGTAATAAATAAAATGTTGCCACAGTAACGCTTACAACATCTTTTCATATTACAACGTCAGTGCTCAGTAAAGATTTATTATGTCCCAATGCTGCTGTCATATGAGAAAGACCCAGTATCTGTATCGCTTTAACCTCAAAAGTCTCTGTAATTCTTTGTCACTGGGAGGAACAAGGGCAAAATGCAGAGAGAGATGTTGTCAGAAACACAACAACAGCCTTACAGCTGAAGTGAATGGAGTTCCTTTGTATGGTCTTGTATGAGTAGCCTGTAAACCACCAGCAGTGCCTCTACACCAGGCTGCCTCTTTGTCTGGCATCCACGTGTGGACGGGGCACAGTTGCCGCCTCTGTTGTCAAGAGAAAGGATGGCTCGGAGTTCCCGTCTTTTCAGTTTGTCCTCTTTTTTTTTATTATCAAAGACAACAAAGATGGAAAATAACAGGCGTGTCATTTCAGCTTCCCTTTGTGACCTTGACAAAGAGCGTTCCTCTGGCTCTCAGACTTCAAAAGCAGTCTTCCGGTCTTAAGCAGAAGAGCAATGCCTCCTCTTTCCTGGCACAATCATTCCTCTTAAAGTATTTCCTTTGGTTTGCCTTGGTTGGCCGGTGTGCAGAGGTATTGTTCCATCCTAATCATCCTCGACACAAAGTCTGCTGTCAGAGACTATGCATCAGCTTGACTGATGTTTCATGTACTTCCTCACAGTGTTATGTTCCCTGATTTGAGCTGCTATTCTGGCCCAACATAGTCTATTTATATCTATGGGGAATTGTGATGTTTTTGACAAAGGAAAATGTCATTAGTCGTCGGGACAAAGCATAATTTTACATTTCTTTTCCAATTTATATCAGACCTGCCTGTCATTGTTTCTTAATGTCCTGTACACAGCCTCGAATACAACACAATAAACTGGAGACCATCCTGTGATGGTATCTCATCAGCCACAACACCTGACATCCAAACCCATGAATACTCAGTAGCCATTGCCACATTATTACATAAGTAGTTTGCACTCACGTGTTGGATCGCACCCAACTTTGTTTGCTGATTGTAGCTTGCACAATTATGGTGCTATTGTAGTGACAGAATCTATCCACAGACACATCAACACCTACAGCAGTACTAAAAACCGCCTCTGGTAGTTCCCACTACAGTGGCTGTCTGTAGGACCACATTTTGCCATGATGACACACCCCCACACACACACATACACATACACATACACACACCTAGCAGTAAACAGTAACAGCCACATGCTGCTGGTAACTGGTGTATGCACCTGCATTGGTGGTTGTGAGCTAGTTCATTTGCATGCAGGTTGCTAAATGCAAAATGTTAGTATGTAGTATGAATGACGTACATAAACACATATGCTTTACTGAGGAGAGCTAACTTGGATCTGATTTGATTTCTTACAGGCAGTCTTGTGGAGTATCTAAAAACGACGGAGGGAAGCAATTTGCCCATGAACACTCTGATAGACATGTCGTCTCAGGCAAGACCTCTCTTTTTACTTTAAATTGTGTTTTTCTTTTCGTTCTTCTTTTTTTCTCCCTTTTTCTTTCTTTCTTTTTTTTTTTTTTTTTTACCTTATCTCCATATTCCTTTGACTTCATGTCCCAGACACCCTTTCTTTTATTCTTTCACTTCCCACTCTCTCAGTGTGGTTCCCCTAGACAGGAAACTGACCACTGGTGTAGCCTTATGTTTAACACTAGTCTTTTAATAACCACAAAGCTATGTCTGCAGGTGTGAATTATGATATTGTCGGTCTAGACCCACTGACTCAAATGAACCTATGTAACCACCAAAAACACTTTTTTTTAAACTCTTGCTTGACCTTGAAAACCATGGTGACAAAACCAGGAACTTCATGCATGATGCATTGCAGACTTTCTGCAGTGGCTATCTTACATTGTTTCCTTGGTTCTTCATTTCTCATTCTTTTAACCACTCATGAGATATGACAGGAGACCGCTTTACTCGTTGAGCTGGCTGGGTGCTGACGCAGACGTGGCTGCAGACGAGTAAAGCGGCCTCCTGTCATATCTCGTGAGTGGTTAAAAGAATGAGAAATGAAGAACCAAGGAAACAACGTAAGAACGCTACTACATTAAGTAAAACGACTGTGTCGCTCCGCCATATTCTCATTTATTCAACATGTTCAACACAATAATACTTCACTTCCTGCTTTCTCTATGGAAGCCGCATGAGACCTAACCGTACCACAGGTGGCCCAAAACTCTAAGCATACTCAAAACTTATTCCAAGTTAGTATCAGCGCAAATAGCAAAACAATAATAAATGGCGCTTACACTTTCCTTTTGGTTTATCTTGTTGTCTTTCACCATCATGCAATTTGATGTTTTGTGACAACGCTGCTAAAGTGATGATTATTGTGTAGTGTGATTGAAAAGAAAGGTATTGGTATGAAATATGGCCTTCAATCACTGATAAATAACTAATTTGGTCAGTAAAGCCAGAGGTTTGAAAATGGGTTTTAATATACCTTACAAGTAAAAGTGCAGTGCAGCCAGCAGCCAGTTCGCAAGGCTTAACAAAAATTATGCAAACAGAGTTTGTTTAACCATTTGTTCTAACTTGCTGCAGTCTCCTAACCTCATTTTTCAATGGATTAAACAAACAGAAGCTGCTTCCGCCCATTTATGCTTTATTTCTAAAATATTTACATGCAGAACATTTGAGGTTTATCGTTCATTACGAATTACAAATCATGCCGATGTCTACTTCTTGAAATGTTATGTATCAGTAAAAGAACTATGACTTTCTATATTGTGGGTGTGGGAATGGAAAACACGACCACAGGAAGAGAGGCTGAGGTTTCAAAGTTGATACAAAAGATTCTTCATTCGAACTCGGCAACTCTGCGACGCCTTGCAGCTCGTCGTAGAGGGGCAGAATTTCGACAGGGCTTTGTGGTGAACATATTTTACAGAAAGATGCTTTCAAGCCTGTCGACATGCACTGATGCCATTTGTGGTGAAAGCTCAAAGCAAGTTACTCCAACCATCATGTGATGGACCATAAAGATGTGACTGATTTATGACTTTTTCTGCTGCCACATCGGAAATTCTGCCCATATCCTTATGTGTGGACAGACTTGTTGGCCTATGTAATCACATTTTAGCATTAGCAGGGCAAAGAAGATAGCTGATTTAATAAATCCAAAATGATGTACTGTGCCACAAACAAATGAATGGAATGGAGAGTAAAGAGGAGGCGAGGTTCCTGGGCGTGGAGTCATGACAACAGCAGAAGTTTGGGAAATACACACACGTACGTTGGTTATATCTCGGGTTTCCGACAAGATCCTGCGGACCAATCACACCTATGTGACACATTCTTATGTCTTAAATATTTACCACTGACACAGGAAAATAGTATTTGATGGTAAGATATTCTAGCACAGGCACCGTCTCACATGATACACAGAAATCAACTGTGGGTGGTGGATTCTTCAGAAAGCATCAGCGTTTTCTTGATTTTAACCTCTCACAACGCTTTTTACTCATATGTCAGGTCTAATTTTCCTCTGTGGAAATGACTCATGTTATATTTGACTGAATCAGAAACACAGTCATTGTAATACTCAGATAGTCTAGGCTTAAAGGCGGAGGCGGGGCAACAGGTTCTGTATCAGGAAGTGGAGCAGGCACAGCTGTGTACCTGGGTGGAGTACAGAGGTAAAAGGTTATAAGGAACTGACCTGGGAAGTGGTAAACTCCCTACTTTGGGAATGACTCTGCTCGTCTGTCCAACACACACAAACACATATTGCATAGTACCAAAACACACACATCCTTCACAGCCAAGCAATTCATGCTTCACAACACACACAGTTGGCCTGTCTGATGGTGTGCTGCTCCCTGCAGGTGGCTGATGGGATGGCCTTCATTGAGGAGAAAAACTACATTCACCGAGACCTGCGAGCTGCCAACATACTGGTGTCTCACGAACTCATCTGTAAGATTGCCGACTTTGGACTTGCAAGACTCATTGAGGACAATGAATACACAGCCAGAGAAGGTAACAAGACCTTGCAGATACTTAATATCATATCATGTGTTTCTTTGAGCTCTGGAAACTTTGCTCAGGCTAAATAATGTATCTCATCATGATTATTTATTCTCTTCTCCTCCTGGCATTAAAACAGTTTGAACCAAGTCAGAAGATTTGAACACTATGCAGCAGCTCCACCAAGTGTTCGTGTCCTATTTTTTGAGAAATAATGTCTCCTGTGTTCATAGGTGCAAAGTTCCCCATCAAGTGGACTGCCCCAGAAGCTATCAACTATGGCACTTTCTCCATAAAATCAGATGTGTGGTCTTTTGGGATCCTCCTCACAGAAATAGTGACATATGGACGCATCCCTTACCCTGGTAAAAAAAAAAAAAAAATCATAATAATAATTCTAGTCCATCTTACAATCCTTTCATAATGAAGTTTGGCATATGTTAGGCTATAGTAGTTGAGGACATCATATCCAATGGCCCACATTGCTGTGTTTTATCTGTTTCAGGAATGTCCAACCCAGAAGTAATCCAGAACCTGGAGCGGGGCTACAGAATGCCAAAGCCAGAAAACTGTCCAGATGGGCTTTATGACGTGATGGGTATGTGCTGGACGGAAAGCCCAGAGGACAGGCCAACCTTCGAGTACCTGAGGAGCGTTTTGGAGGATTTCTTCACTGCCACAGAGAGGCAGTACCAGGAGTAGCCCTGATGGGGCAGGAAGACATAGAGACATGCAAATAATATAATCAAACTAAAGTCAGAGTCTGTGAAGGAGGATGACATATGTCGTTTCGTTCTTTTAAGAGTTTATACCTTTATACTGAGTTCAAACTGAGATTTTCCAAATAAAAGTCTTTTGTTTCTGCATCAAGCTTATTCTGGGGTGCCCTCTTAGATTCCATTCAATTACATGTGGACTATATGAACCTGAAACTCTTGTGACAGCTGGATCACTGGAGAGCTAACAACAGAGCGGAGAGTGACCGGCATGCTGCCTATAACTGAGGACTGTTTGATGAGGCTGAATGAGTAGCTGCTCTCCTGGTGCTCGCTATGAAAATGTAAATAATGTCAAAAGGCTTTTTATCTGTGCAGGTGAAATAAACTTTTTTACAACAAAATTCCCTTTCATTGATGTCATTTGTTGTTGTTTTATTAAAGTCTTTCAAACCCACATCACATAGCCTAAATGAACCACCACCAGTCTGGGTGTTTGCTTCATCACATGAATTCTCAGTTTCACTTGTGCATTTCTTTCTTCCATGATCACTTATTAACTTTGAGAGTTTGCATTCAAGCTCCACCTACATTAGCCTATTCAAATATTTGTGACATTATTTTCTTTTGCAAAATGAAAACTTGAGACAATAACACGTTGAAAAACAAGTAGGCTACATGTAACTTTCAGGAGGTGTACTTCCATTATTGCTGAGCAGAGAAGCAGTCACATTGTTTCAAATGTATTAGGTTACAAAGGACCACACGTCAAACTTAAGGCCTGGGGGCCAGACCCGGCCTGTCATATACGGTAGTGAGATGCGCCTGCGCAAATACCTGTATACTTCCGTATTACCCAGAAGCACCTGAGAGCGAGTCAGGAGGTGTTGTTGTTGTTATGCTGCTGCAGTGAATCATTAAAAGAACGTGCTGAAGACACTGGCGGACTCATCCATCATTTACATGGTGTCAGAAGTTAAAGTGCGGAGCTATGGCCAAGTTTAATCCCCCGACCAACTTCTCGTTTGATAAACCCGGAGAATGGCCGGATTGGAAACAGCGTTTCGTGAGGTTCAGGACCGCTACAAAACTCGACAAAGAGGACGGCGCCGTGCAAGTGAGCAGTCTAATATATGCCATGGGAAGCGAGGCGGAAAATATCTACCGGTCCTTTGTGTTTGTTGACGCCGGACATGGAAATGACTTTGATAGAGTCCTGGGGAAATTCGACGAGTATTTCGTACCCAGAAGAAACGTAATACATGAACGTGCATGTTTCCATCAGCGCGTGCAGAGACCCGCGGAGAAAGCGGAGACTTTTATCAGGGCTTTGTATGAACTTTCCGAGCATTGTGAATTTGGTGCCAGCAGAGATGAGAACATCCGCGACCGAATTGTTGTTGGAATACTCGACAAAGATCTCTCAAGAAAGTTGCAACTGATAAAGGATCTGACGCTGGCGCTGACCATCGAGACGGTCAGGCAGTCTGAAGAGGTGGCTTCGCAGGTCAGCATGCAAGGAGATGCAGCGGGAGCCATACACGAAGTCACTCACAGGCGCAGCAAATACAACCGCTACCACGGTAAGAAAAATGAGGGGAATAAAGGACAATGTGGAAAGTGCGGCAAATTGCAACATAGCAAGGATGAAAATTGCCCAGCTAGAAAATCCACATGTAATACATGCCATAAGATTGGACATTGGAGCAGAGTGTGTAGGAGCAAGAAAGCAGTGAGTGAGGTCACGGAGCAAGCAGGACAGCAGCAGTCATACTTTCTTGGAGCTGTGAGAAAGGCAGATGGGTCATCAGAGCAATGGTCTGTCAAGTTGCTGGTTGGCTCCACACCGGTGGACTTCAAGATCGACACAGGGGCGGATGTGAGCGTCATCAGTGAGAACACTTACCACTCACTCATCCCAAAAAGCCCACTGGAGCCGGCTAATATTCCACTGGACAGTCCAGGCGGTGAGTTGCAGTGCTTAGGACAGACCCAAAACACTGTGTCCTACAAAGGAAAGACTCACCCTCTCACTGCATATGTCATCAGGGGGCGCTCTGTAAACAACCTACTCAGCAGGCCACTGTCTGTGAAAATGAATCTGGTGAGGAGAGTGGAAGAAACTGTGTGCAATAGAGGATACTTACAGACATATGGTGAGCATGGGACATTAAAGACTGAACCAGTGAAAATACAACTGAAGGAAAATGCTCAGCCATATGCGGTGCATACAGCACGACGCGTACCTCTCCCTATGCTGCAGAAGGTAAAGGAGGAGCTCCACAGGATGGAGAGCAACGGCATCATTGAGAGGGTGACACAGCCCACCGACTGGTGTGCACCTATGGTGCCAGTACTAAAGAAAAGTACAGGTAAAGCTCGCATCTGTGTTGATCTCAAAAGACTGAATGAAGCTGTGAAAAGAGAGCGCTATATTCTGCCTACTACAGAGGAGATCATAGCAAAGCTAAGCGGAGCCACAGTCTTTTCCTCACTGGATGCTGCAAGTGGTTTCTTCCAAATACCATTGCACCCAGACAGCTGTAAACTCACCACTTTCATCACGCCATTCGGCAGATTCAACTTCAAGCGGCTGCCGTTTGGAATTACCAGCGCACCTGAAATTTTCCAGAGGAAGATGATGGAGACGCTGCAGGGGCTGGACGGTGTTGAGGTTTTCATGGACGACATCCTGGTCTATGGAGCCACAGAGGAGGAACACAACAGCCGCCTAGAGAAAGTGATGCAGCGCATTGAAACAGCTGGCCTGAAGCTAAACCGAGAAAAGTGCTCCATCAGGCAGAGACAGCTGCAGTTTCTGGGGCACGTCATCGACCAATCAGGGGTCCGGCCAGACCCCGAGAAGGTGGAGGCTATACGGCAGCTTTCACCACCTACAGACGTGCAGGAGTTGAGAAGGATACTGGGAATGGTGAACTATCTTGGAAGATACATCCCCAACCTTTCAACAGTAGGACAGCCACTCTATGAGCTCCTGAAAAACAAAAATGCATGGACATGGAGTCACACGCAGCAATCAGCCTTTGAAAAGATTAAGGAACTGTTGACAACTGCACCAATACTCACCTTCTATGATCTGAGCAAGCCCACTGCTGTGTCGGCTGATGCAAGCAGTTATGGTCTGGGGGGGGTTCTCCTTCAGCTCCATGGCGAGCAATGGAAACCGGTGGCGTATTGTTCCAGACGCCTCACGGAAGCAGAGACACGCTACGCCCAAATTGAAAAGGAAAGTTTGGCTGGCGTGTGGGCGTGTGAGAAATTCGACAGATACCTCAGTGGACTTGATCACTTTAAGCTGATAACCGACCACAAGCCACTGGTCCCCCTTATTAACAGCCGCAGCCTGGACAACGTGCCTCTGAGATGCCAGCGCCTTCTCATGAGGCTCATGAGGTTTAACCCTGTAGCACAGTATGCTCCTGGCAAAACCTTAGTTGTTGCAGACACTCTTTCACGCAGCCCACTGGCTAACACAGGTCCAGAGACTGACACACACGCTGAAGTTTCATGCTATGTTGCAGGTGTGGTGAGCGGCATCCCGGCTTCCACCAGCAAAATGGATGACATCAGGAGGGCGACAGCAGCTGATGCCCAGTTGCTGTCAGTGGCACAGCTCATCAAAACTGGATGGCCAGAACGTGCAAGCAGTGTGCCCCTGGATGCGAGGGAGTACGTCCAGGTGAAATCAGAGCTATCTGAACACAACGGCCTCATCTTGAGAGGCAGGAGGATTGTGGTGCCAAAGTCAATGAGAGGTGAGATCCTGCAGAAAATTCATGAAGGGCACCAGGGACTTGTAAAGTGTAGGGAGAGAGCGTGTTCATCTGTGTGGTGGCCTGGGCTCTCTACTGAGATCAGCAAACTTGTGGCCTCATGCCAAGTGTGTTGTGAACTGAGGAGAACACAACAAATGGAGCCTCTCATCCCCACACCGCTTCCAGAGAGACCCTGGAAAAGAATCGCAATGGATCTCTGTGAGCACAAACACCACACCTACCTGGTGATTTCAGACTATTACTCCAGGTTCCTGGAAATATTGCACCTGCCCTCAACCACAACCACACAAGTCATCCAAAAGCTCAAAACTGTCTTTGCCAGGTTCGGTATCCCTGAGGAAGTGGTCAGCGATAACGGCCCTCAGTTTTCAAGTGCAGAGTTTAAGGAGTTGCAAGACAGTTTGACTTCAGACATTTCACATCAAGCCCTCATCACCCTCAAGGCAACGGGCACGCAGAAAGAGCCGTACAAACTGCAAAGAAAATCCTCAAGCAGGAAGATCCTGTGATGGCTTTAATGAGCTATAGGTCCACTCCCTGCTCCACCACTGGCTTCTGCCCTGCCCAGCTGTTGATGGGTCGGAAAATCAGGACCACTCTCCCCACCCTGGAGAAAAATCTCTTGCCAAAATGGCCCAGTAGGACGGCTGTGAGAGAAAAGGACAGGAGGGAAAAGGCTAAGCAGGCTCATTACTTCAACCGCCGTCATGGAGCCAGGCCTCTACCTGCCCTACAACCAGGAGATGTTGTGCTGTCCAAGTTAGACCATGAAAAATCTTGGTCTTTGCCAGCGGTGGTCTCTGGTGAGGCCACCACCCCGAGATCGTTTGTCATCAGGACGCAGCAAGGAGCGGAGCTGCGGCGGAACCGTCGCCACCTCCAACCAGGGCCTATCCACCAGCCCATCCAGGCAGCGCCCAGTTTGACCACAGACTCAAACACTCACTCTGACGGAGCCACTGTGTTAGAGACTGCTCCTGTCAAAGTGTGTTGGCACCCCCTACTCATCCGCCGGGTGAGGTTGTGACCAGGTCTGGTCGGGTGTCCAAGCCAGTCAACAGGCTTGACCTGTAGACCGGCGTCATATGGCCTTTGGGGGGGAAATGGGAAAACAGAGAGAAAAAAAAAAAAGATACGACACAGTTGTGTTCAAGTTGAAAATGTTGATTTGTGTTGTATTATTGCTGTCATGTGACTATGACATAGTAACTTTTATATTTCAGTTCCTGGGTCATGTGAAAAGAAAAGAGACCTGCACATATTGAAAAGCTTTATTTTGAATTAACCTTCATTGATCATAACAGTTATTGTTTGTTAAAATGTTTTTATGATGTTATTGAAAATAACACAAAAGAAAGGGGAGATGTCATATACGGTAGTGAGATGCGCCTGCGCAAATACCTGTATACTTCCGTATTACCCAGAAGCACCTGAGAGCGAGTCAGGAGGTGTTGTTGTTGTTATGCTGCTGCAGTGAATCATTAAAAGAACGTGCTGAAGACACTGGCGGACTCATCCATCATTTACACGGCCCACAATACAATTTTATGTGGCCTGCCAGAAAACGTAATATTTCCATTGGAATGGCCCGTAAGTATAATGCTCACACTACACATCCCATTCACTGTGACAGCTAAGAGCAAGCAATAGATGGACAACAACACACTGTAAGTTGTTTCACTGATTCACACCTCCGCTCAGCCCAGGAGCTACCCCCAAACATGGACAAAATGGTATGGGAGAGAAAACCAGGTTTAATATTCTTTTTCTTGTTATTTTTTACACCCTTTCCTGAATAGGCTACAATAGCTAGTTTAACCAGCTTGTTCATAGCCATAGTTATTTTTTAATTTTCATTCATTATATTCTTATTTCATTTTATTTTTATTGAGAGAAAATTGACTTTTAAAATTCATTTCTGATTAAAACAATGTCAGTTTTCGTCTGTTTAGATTTGGCCCCTTGTGTGACGCCCCTTTTCACTGTGTAGATAAGAGTCTGTCGCCCCCTGTCGACCGCAGGCAACGCTACACCCCGTTGATTGGACGCGATACAAACTATCCGCCTCTTGTCGCTGTTGTCTCCTGTGGTGTGAGCGGTGAAAGCCTTGCCAAAAAGACTAAAATGGCGCTTACTTCTCAAGGAACAAAGAAAAAAGTTTGCTACTACTACGACGGTGAGTAATCTGCGGGGCTTTGCCTTTTACCAGCGAAAGCATTCACCGGTGAAACCGTCCACTTTGCGCCGAGTAGAGGTTGCAGCAGTTTATTTCACCTCTTGCTAACCTGGTATGTTAGCTAACCTAGCTGTAGCTCGAGTCTCCGGCGCCTCTCATCAGTCCAACAACGAGTCCGCACACACGCACACTTAAAAGCACTAACGTTAATACTATCTGCACCGTTTCCGTAAATACACCAGTTGCTTTATAATGTACTGTTTTACACGTTCACCCACCAGACCTTAGTAGTTTAACTGCACTAGTTATCGTTACTAGCCATCAAGCTAACAATGGGAGTGTGAGTACTTCATTGTCGCCGCAATTAACGTCAACGCTGAGCTAACGTTGAAACGGCTGGCGCTGCCTTCAAACACCAGGTAGATCGACGGAAAATTACGCTTCCGTCGTTTTTCTTGGTGCAACTTCACTAAGCGGCCGCCGTGTTAATGTAGCTGTGTAGTTTGTGGAGTTGGAAAGTCGGTATTTTGACTAGAAAAGTGAGAGGTCCGGCTGCAGCATCACAACACATGCAGCTCAGCACTGTTGCACTCCTGTACTCGAGCTTTTCAGTGGACGGATGACTTTTGCATAGAGACACACAAATTGTGTTTCCTGTTTACTGTGTGTTTGCATTTGTTCTTGTTATTGCGAGGGAAAATAACCCAGTAACTCAACACAGTGTGTTTAATTTGTTCTCCTTTTTGTAGGTGATGTTGGAAATTACTACTATGGCCAGGGACATCCCATGAAGCCCCACCGTATCCGCATGACACACAACCTGTTGCTCAACTATGGCCTGTACAGAAAGATGGAGATATACGTATGTTAATATACATAAACAGTTTTTGCTCAGTCGAATCTCCAGACTTGCTTACTCATTCCTCCTCTCATGTTTACAGCGTCCGCACAAAGCCAGTGGTGAGGAGATGACCAAGTACCACAGCGACGACTACATCAAGTTCCTGCGTTCAATCCGCCCAGACAACATGTCAGAGTACAGCAAACAAATGCAGAGATGTAAGTTGGCTGCAGAGGTTCCATCGAGTAGGTGAACTGTGAAAGTAAAACCGTGCTTAACTCTGTGCTCTGTTGCTTTGCAGTTAATGTGGGGGAGGACTGTCCAGTGTTTGATGGTTTATTTGAGTTCTGCCAGCTCTCAGGAGGGGGCTCTGTGGGTAAGTTGTTCCTCTTAAATACTGTTCAGACTCGCATGCTGTGTTGCACAGTAATCTTGCCATCACTGTCCCAGTAATCTGTAAAGTTTTAGTATAAGCTGGCTGTTAATTCTTCGCTCCTCACTGTTGTCCAGCTGGTGCCGTCAAGTTGAACAAACAGCAGACAGACATCGCTATCAACTGGGCTGGAGGCCTGCATCATGCCAAGAAGTCCGAGGCCTCTGGGTTTTGCTACGTCAACGACATTGTGCTGGCTATTCTCGAATTACTGAAGTGAGTACACAAGCCTCTTTGTAGGATCTCAAGTACAGGGTTGCTTTGTATGAGTACATGGTGCTGTTTGGATCAAAATAACAAGAATCTGTCCTCCCTTCTCCAGGTACCACCAGAGAGTCCTGTACATAGATATTGACATCCATCACGGCGATGGCGTGGAGGAAGCCTTCTACACCACGGACCGTGTTATGACAGTTTCCTTCCACAAGTATGGAGAGTACTTCCCTGGCACAGGCGATCTGAGGGTATGCTTCGATTTCTGTTCTTTCTTGTTTTATTTACAAGTTGTATTTTCAGTCATAATACCGTGTGCTGATTGTCATCCTCTTCTCTGCAGGACATTGGTGCTGGGAAGGGTAAATATTATGCCGTGAATTATCCACTGAGGGATGGGATTGACGATGAGTCATACGAAGCCATATTCAAACCTGTGAGTAAATGATTTGTTTACCGTTTGTGTCTCCTTTTGAGGTTCAGACACATTTGAATGTGGTGGTTGTTGTTGTTTGTGCAGATCATGGCCAAAGTGATGGAGATGTACCAGCCCAGTGCAGTGGTCCTGCAGTGCGGTGCCGATTCTTTGTCAGGAGACAGGCTCGGCTGCTTCAACCTCACCATCAAAGGTGAGTTAATCAAATCATTTCACCCTCATGGTGTTAAAAATATAATATAAGGGTTATCCCACAATTATTCATGGTTTTTCTCATTCCTGCTCAGGCCATGCTAAGTGTGTGGAGTACATGAAGAGCTTCAACCTGCCGCTGTTGATGTTGGGTGGTGGAGGCTACACTATCCGTAATGTGGCCCGCTGCTGGACATATGAAACTGCTGTGGCCCTTGATTCCTCCATCCCTAACGGTGAGTCTGAATGCCCATGGATGTAGGTGGTGTGGTTTTCATTTGATGTCAGGCTCATCTGGAAGAGTGTGAATCATTTAGCCTTAGTCCTCACTGCTCTGGTACAGTCTACTGGTTGCAGCTTCTTACGTGTTACAAGTGTGATTATTTAAAAGTTGTGCATCAAGTTTTAACAATTCCTCTGTTCTCCACAGAGCTCCCATACAACGACTACTTTGAGTACTTTGGGCCGGACTTCAAGCTGCACATCAGCCCCTCTAACATGACCAACCAGAACACCAACGACTACCTGGAGAAGATCAAGTGAGTTATCAAAGTGCCCATTTGAATTCTCCTTTCATTCCTGAATGTGTTAGAAAATGTCAAAATGCACTCAGTTTGGGCAGCAATTACACAATCTTATGTGTTTCCTGTATTGTGATTGGATGTTGAGACTTTAGTCACAACATAGGTAGAACATTGTCTTGTGTTCAACACGGTCAATCTTCTTATCCTCCAGGCAACGTTTGTTTGAGAACTTGCGTATGCTGCCTCACGCCCCGGGGGTTCAGATGCAGGCCATCCCCGAGGACGCTGTGCAGGAGGACAGCGGAGACGAGGAGGAAGAGGACCCCAACAAACGCATCTCCAGTAATGACCTTCTCTTAGTTATCATCTTTTTCTCTGTCATGCAGTCTACACAAAACTGTAGCATCATGTGTTGATTTAATCCTGTCCTGTGATGACGTGCAGTCCGCGCTCATGACAAAAGAATAGCCTGCGAGGAGGAGTTTTCTGACTCAGAGGATGAAGGTGAAGGAGGGCGCAGAAACGCAGCCAGCTTCAAGAAAGCCAAGCGAGCCAAAACCGAAGGAGAGAAAGAGGGAGAAGAAAAGGAGAAGAAAGGTGAGGAGGAAACAAAAGGTATCTATTCATTTTTTTTCATTCCCATCATATCCCACTCTTTTTTTTAATAATAAAGAGATCTTATTTGAACTTTTTAAACTATGACCATGATGGCTATGAGTTTGTTCATTGTTGTTATAGAAGTAAAAGAAGAGGAGACTGCACCAGAGGAGGAGAAAATGGACACATCCAAGTGAGAAAACACTGCACACACTGATTGACCATGTTTTCCAGCAAGTGGCTGATGGGAGAAGGGAGTGTTAATCATTGCCTTACTCTGGCTCCTTTAGGCCAAAAGAGGAATCCAAGACACCTTGAGGTCCTCGGCATCCAAAGATGCCAGAGCAGCCGATCAGAACGGATCACAACAGATTTTTTTTAGGTTGATCATCTTTCCAGGCTGCTCCAGGGGAAACCGCTGAAGGACTAAATCTTTGTAATGAGAGATCCTACTCCCTCAAAATGGGACAAGGATCAAACCATGTTTTTTCTAGGACAACTTTTCAACTTTGCTGTTTATGGACTAGAGTCAAACTGAGTGTTTTTGAGTATTGTTTTTTGTATGCTTTCTTATTTTTTTCGTCTTGAATCTTTTTAAGCGATCACATGTGCTTTTCCCTTGTGAAGAAACGAAGAAAAAAATGGCTTAGTACATGTATGCTTTTATATATCTGATTGATTTAATTTATTTAAATCATAGATATTTTGGCTACTCTGTTATGTTTATCAGTCCCACATTAGTCCCGTGCCTTTTGAATACGTAGTTGAAGCATGTTTGTACTAGCCTTTTCTGTAATACCTTTTGTGTCACTGGTCTTGCCTGTTAAGGTCACCAAGAATGGTTAAGAGGGTTGTCTAAACCTATATACCTCTTACATGTCACAGTGTAAGTGTATTATATTCTTATATCTAAGGTTATGATGGGATGTGTCCTTTACTGACACAGACATTTATTTGTTAAATTTCTGTGACTCAGTCCAGTATCAGGTTTAAATTCCACTTAGGTTGGGACTTGAATGTCCAAGATACTGTACAGTACTCAAGATGAAAGCCAGAATTCATTCATTTGTTGTATATATTTGTATAAGTGTTTTACAAGAGAGCTTGCAAATGTCCTTTAAATCTGACAGACCAGGTGTGTGTTGACCACATTTTAAGAACACCAATAAAAACTGCCATTAAAAAAAGTCATGTGAATTTGTGAAGTTGTGAGTTTTTTCAAAAAGAAGATCAGAGTCAACATACAGATGAACAGGCTTTCTGTATTCTTTTTTAAATACATTTTAAAAATACAAACAAAAGCTGACCAAACCAACAACACAAAAAAAACTCATTTTATATGTACAGGGGATAAAAAGTTGTTTTTCTTGACACTAGTTCTACATGTGTCTTTGTTGTGTAACAGTTGTGCAACAAAACAACTTCACAGATGACCTTAACCCGTATCCTGATGATCGCAGCAGTCTCATTAGGTTTAGCAGCCTCAGAGCCAGTCACTCTGCTCCACTGCAGTGTGGCCGTCCAGCAGGTCCTCCTGCTCTGCCGGCTCAGCTTCATCTGTGATCTCTGGATCTCGTGCTGGTGGTGAGACTTCAACACGTCTCTGGATGCGCACCTAAAATGGCAAATGAATAGCAGCATTAGGGGTTAACTATTGAACATGTCATAATAAAAACAAAACAAACGAAATAACAAGAATTACTATTCTACATCTCAGCTGAGCAAATTCCTTTGTATTCAGAAGGTTCAAAGGTATTTTGTGAAGGTTAGGGTGGGATGGGCAACAAATGGTGTGATTAATATCAGTCCAGTTTACAATGCAATGTAAATTTCAAAGTTACTCTAATGTTGAAAATACTTGAGGATTTAAACTTGAGCACATATGAAAGAAGCGTTTACATGCAGTGTCGGTGAACACTTCCATTGCTGCAGCCATAATACTGTATTCAGTTGACTACTTTCAGGATCAAACCATGTGATCTTGTACCGAGACAGTGCATCAGATGAGTGACACAGTTACCACACTGCAGTGTTAAAGTTTGCCTTGTCAGCAGGTCCAGACCGCTGCTTTCTATTTGTCTGTATTAAACTCAGTGTCACGAATGTCACATTGAGTGTTGGAGGAGAGGATGAAGCAAGGAAGTTCACTGTTACAATTTTGACTTGAGCTAACGTTTATGCTGCTACTGTGTTTAAAGACTTGCATCAGAATAGGAAGTATCACCTACAGCTGTAATACAGTGTTGATATAGTATTTTGCTATTCAGCCTCAATTTGGAAAAAATATAGCACTGAGTTACACAGGAATGTACTCATCTCTGTCTCATTTGTATTTGCACAGACACAGAACATAGGGTTTTTCGAACCCAGGGGGCAGGGGCCCTTCTGTGTGGAGTTTGCATGTTCTCCCCGTGCATGCGTGGGTTCTCTCCGGGTACTCCGGCTTCCTCCCACAGTCCAAAGACATGCAGGTTAGGTTAATTGGTGACTCTAAATTGCCCATAGGTGTGAATGAGAGTGTGAATGGTTGTCTGTCTATATACACTGTATGTTAGCCCTGCGATAGACTGGCGACTTGTCCAGGGTGTACCCCGCCTCTCGCTAAACTTAAACTGAAATGTTACTGTAATGTGACACATTACAGGCAGCACAACAACTTATGCTCTCCAACAGACGCACACTTCCTGTGACAGACACTGCAGGTTGTCAGACTCAGTGATGTGATGGTGGCTCACCCTCTTAGCCTGGATCGGCTTCCTCCTGCACGGACAGAGGTAGAGGAACGACGTGCTGGCGGCAAAGCAGCGGAACGAGAACACCATTTCCACCACGGACATCACGATGAGGGGCACCCACAGAATGATTGTGGTCGTCTGGTCAACAATGAAAAGTATGTCCTTGTCAATAACTCTTATTTGTTTCTTTCGACACTTCAAATACATATCAAAACTGTCAGTGAGTAAATATTTGCGTTCAACTTACATAGATGCGGGTGGGGTCAAAGGGGCATTCGTATGTGATGCTGGAAGAGCCGACGTTATTACTAATGTGTCTGCAGTGCGTTAGCAGGCCTTTGCCCTTATCCATAATGGCTTTCACCATGGAAACAGACAAGCCTACAGTGGAGGCAAGCGCCAAGAGACCAGCCAGGAAGCCAAAGACCAACAGGACCCACTGCTGCAGAGACAACATGATAAACTCTGTTTAGGTAAAAAAAATTAAAAGCAGTTCATCTGATTGTGAAACATTTTCCCCACAGAGGATAATGTTGGCCAAGTAGACGGGAAGTAGGAACATCAAACAGGAATCACAGCTGAGTCCCTAAAACACATTTGAATGAATTCTCTATTTGCATATATGTTTTGTCTTTATTTACACAGATCTTCCAAATCCCCGCACATCATGAACACAGGAAAAAAAACGGCAAAGGGCAAGTTCTAACAGAAGCCAGAAAATGATGTGATGTGAGTTCTGATTGGACGAGGGAGTAGCTGCGGCAATAACAGGGGGAACAGTTATTTACCAGGATCCTGTTTTTCTTGTTTTTCGACAGGACAATGGCTGTTATCCCACTGATAATCCCCTAAAAGACACAAGATGTTACATGTACAGCAAAAAAGACACATCCTTCATCATGTATAGAACATACAATAGTACAAGTCAAAATGGCTCTTCTTAGGATTAAGAGTTTATGTTCACTGACACAAGCTATAAGCAAACTGCTGCCTGGCGCCTTTAAAATAACTCTGGCCCAAATAATATCAGATTATTTGTATGTTTTTATGCAAATGTCCTGCAACTTACTATCAACCCTGCCACAATGGCAATGACATTAGAGGTGGCGAAGACCATGGTCCGGGCCTGAGAGTGAACGTTGATGTGTCTGAGCACGGCGCCGTGCACCAGTGCTCCAAGAAGAAAGTTGACATGGCCCACCAGAACCAGCCCCAGCCCCATCTTCATCAGGGCCTTGTTGTCCTTGAGGCTGGCACAGCATACTCCTGAAGGTGGCAGAAAGGTGCACACATCATCATCTCAACTTAGCTCTCAGCATCCTGACTTATGTCTGAATCTACACATAAACAGCTAGTTCATTATTATTATTATATTTTAAGTATATTTTTGGGGCTTTTTCGCCTTTTTGTAAATGTAAAGCACAGTCAAGAGAGAGAGACAGGAAATGGGGAGGCAGAGTTAATGTGTCTATGTGTTATTATTATGTAAATACCAGCTGCCTGTAAGTGTAAGTAGTATGTGTTACTAGCAGAAAGGTTTTTTAAATATAGAAAGAGCAAACTGTATGCACTACAGCGACAACTGTGTGAGAAACTGACTTTTCTGGAGCGTTGTGGTTTCAGCACAGCAAAAAGGAAGCGGGCCTGTGGTTAGTACGCCGTATCAACACACGAGAAGAAGGCAGATACCACAATTATCCCCGACCCCTGCAGAGACGCCTGAGGACTTCATTCACTGCACGTAACGAAACGCTGCAGCTATGGTGACGATTTGGAGATGGGGGTCTGACCTAAATTATACTGCACTTATTTGTTCCCTCCTCTGGGGACAGTTGAAACGACACCCTTATAAGACCCTGTAGGCCCCTCCTGGGCCTAACAAGAAGACAAAGCTTTGGGTGGAGTGTTCAAACATTCACCACCCGGCCTGAGGGGTGAGCCACACAGATAATGGCTCCTCTCCTACTGCTGGGTGCTGTGGAAATAATCACTGTGTTTTAAGTCATAATATTGTTATCCACATTCTAACACTGTGGTGTACAGATGAACAGGAATCCTATGATATAATATTTGCATTATGTAGGCTACATATTCATGTAGTTGCTGTACAGGCACCGTCCTGTAGGCTATCTCTTTGATTCCATTTGGGTATTACTTTCTCTGATAGGACCAGCATGTTTGTTAAATGTTTGATACTTAAAAAAAAAAATCTTATTCTTCTTTTTTTTTTTTTTTTTAACTAGTTAGTTAAGTAATAAGAAAGGATAGATAGTATGGGGCCTTCTAAGCCTAGGCAGCCCATCATGAATCCTATGCAATTGTATTTTTAGTTTTATTTTGGTGAAACTCTTCATAATGCACCACTCCTATATAAGGCTTAATAACCAATTATCTGCTAAGTTGTAGCAAAGGTTTTCACGGTCAAGCCACACACACACACACACACACGTTGGTTTTTTTTTTTTTTTTTTACTTCAGTCAAACTCCAAAAAAAGAAGGTGAACAACCTCTCCCCTCTGAGCTTCGACTACGCACAGACCACGCCTAAAGACTGTGTATCGCTCCGCAGCCCTGTAGTCTGTAACTTTACTGAAACAAACATATAAATCCACTTACCTAAGTGAACCATGATGGATTTGGTGTCTTCTCACTTCATATCACTGTACAAGTTGTATTAAAATCATTTCTGACAGTTTGTTGACTCGCTAACGTTGTCCGTGTCTTCCTCTACTGTCGCTCACCTGCACACCCGCCTACCTGCGCGGAAGCTCCGCCCCCCCATTCCTTTACAAATGTCACATTTCTGGGGGCGAATGGAGGTGGGGCATCATCTAGCCGCTAAAAGTTTGTTCTGCTCTGATCCCACAAGCAGTAGAAGTAAAACAAGTTTAAAAACAAAACAAGACAACATTTTTCTGCTCATTAAAAATAAACAACCTGCTTTTGACCAATAAAAATACACTGTGTGTTACATAGACTAATTGTAATGTTTGATGATGAATGGAATAAGATATTTTTAACTTGGAGTGAACCTTCATGATTATATGTCATCATCTGTCATTTGTGGTCTCTGTATTCCTCCCCTCCTTTACTTTCCTTAGTAATAATGCCATTAGACCTATCCTCCAGATCCTCAGCGGAAGAGATTCAATAAGGGTTGAAATCATTTAAAACTATAGGCCTAAATGAACCACATACAAAAAATATGTGACATCCTATCATACAATATGAAACTCTATTTTTCTTGTATTTTAATCTTGTTTATTTAGAAATGACAAGTAGCCTATGCTACCATAAATGATTTATTTACAAGTTAGGCTATACACTATTCAAGAATATGAAGGATTGTGTTCTTAATCCTGGGATTAAGCTTCAAAGACACTAAATATGTGAACTATTTGAATCACATCGACGACACAATGCCTTTATATTTACATTCTTTATATAATATGAATGCCTCTTGTAGGAGAATAATAGACACAAAAAGATTACAGGCTTCAAACAGCATGACTGCCTCGTTAGCCTGATTGCCAACACCTGCCCCTGCACCTTATTAACATCCCAGGTGTGTGAGTGGAGGTGACTGAGTGCTCGGAGGGCTGCAATGGGGATCATAGAGATATTCCTTTGCATTTTTGTGGGGCATTGTGTCGTGGCTCAGCCATTGATTAAAGAACAGGATGACAGGATGTTTTTCCAGAATTTCCCAGGATTTTTTGACAACCTCATGTCTTTTCCATTCGAAAGAAATTTTGATGTGACACCATATGACACCATCTTCAGCTCCGGGAGAACCTGGGCCCCTGACTTCCACATGCTAGCTGACATGGCTCCCATTATGAATGTTCCCAGGATACAGGTGTTTTGTGATGAATCTCAACTAACGGTGGTGGTTGATAAGCAGTCCTACGGTATGGTGCTGACTGCAGAGGAGATTCAGCTGGGTCAAGGCTGCTATAGCAACGGAGAGCAACCAAACCAATTTGTCTTCATTTACAGTGTCAATGAGTGTGGGACTGCACATGTAGTAAGTTGACCCCCATTCCTTTCTTGTTAAGTTCCTTCCTGTTTGAAGGCTTTTCTGAGACCGCCCTCTGTCCTGCAGGTGGAAAATGGTTTGAAGATGCTCAAAAACTCTCTCCATTTGAATCCCAGAAAACGTTTCTCCTGGCAGCAAACTCCTTCCACAGTTGACATCTCCTGCTTCGCAAAAAGGTGAGAAACTAAAACATGTTAAAGGTATAAACTAACGTACTAAAGACAACTGCTTGTCTTTCAGGTCTTATAACTCGGGCATCTTTACCTCCATGGCTCCTTCTGAGAGTGGCCCAAGCTTTACTATCAAAGCCATGAATCGTGAGTTATTACCCGAGTCAAACAGATGGTGTTGGGTTGAGATTTGTATTTGTTAATACAAATGTTTGTCTTTGTTTCCCGCAGCTTCCTGGACCAGTGCTGCGTCAAATGTTTATGAAAGAGGACAGGTTATAAACCTCCAGGTTTCTGCCAGAACCAGGCCTGATCAGCAGCTTTTCATCCAGTCCTGCTTTGTCTCTGCCTCCCCTGACCCTCAGCGCAAACCTCGGCATGCGCTCATCATGAATAAAGGGTAAGCAGCCAGTCCGGTGTTCTTCATCTCGCCACATGCTGTGTAATTTTGTAACACCTGAGAGACCTCTTCCGCCCCAGGTGCACGGCCTCGTTGGGTTCTCCTTATCCTGTCGTGCAATTTGTGGCCTCCGGCAGAGGGGATGTGGTTAATTTTGCTCTGAACACATCTTATGTTATTTCTGAGGTGAGAAGCCATGACAGGTTTCTCTGGTTTATGCTGTACTTGTATATGAACTTATGATATTATACTAATACTTCTCTTTTTTTCCCCTCCTTGAAGCTGTACATCCACTGCAGTGTGCTAATCTCAGACCAGGGTGTAACATCTGGCTCCAAATCCTGCAACTACAATGTCATCCAGTCAAGGTACAGCATGTGGTAAATGAAAGTGATTGTGTAACCTCTTTGTTACTGATGGTTTTTTCTATTATAGATGGGAAGACCTGAGTGGAGATGTCAGAGTGTGTGAGTGCTGTAGTTTAAAATGTAAAGGCCCATCAGTCAGACACTCTCCTGAAGGTCAGTGCTTTGTTATATCATCAAAGTAGTATAAATGGACTTGAGGGATCTCTGGTGTCTGAGTGGCATGTCATTTCAGATGCCAAGGCTACGGTCAGCACTGGTGTCTTGGTCATTGTGGACAGGATGAGCCCTGAACCTGATGTCGCTGGACCAAAAGCTACCAATCCAGTCCCTCTAGCCCACTCCATGGTCCCTGATGCTCCAGTGTTGGACGGCACAATAGTTTCAAGAGGAAAGTTCGTCTCTCCTCTTCAGGGAGTAGTGGTTGTGAGTCAGGACCCAGTGGACACTCTGACCCTTTGGATACCTGGACAGGTGCAAGACACGGAGGACCTTCCTGTGCCACAACCTCTGAGCACAGATCAGGAGTTGTCTCATCTGAATCCACCCATGAATGACATCATCCCTGTGACAGCCGAGATGACTCAAGACCTAAACCGGATTGATTTTAAACAAATGGGTGATGAGCTGGCACAAATGCCAGTAAATGCTGCTGTCATTCCCCAAGAAGGAACAAATGACATCCTACCAGTAATTCGTTCAAAAGTCCAATTTTCCAAAGGCCTGGATGGATCCCAGACACTGAGTTATGAGGAAGATGTGGTAAAGCAACAAGTAAAAGGTGGGATCAGAAGATCTGGGATGAATTGGCTTAAAAGAAAACATGAGCCCGAACCAAGAGGGCTGCAGTCAGTTTTCTTGGACTGGTTCAGGTACATGAACTCGGTGTTTAATATTTAATACTTTTTTTAAAATACTTAGTTACTGTAATGTTCTTGTGAGTATCTAATGTGTTTCTCTCTGTTCTCAGGAGGATGGACAAGGCAGAGTAAACTGCACCTCAATATTTTATGATGGCACTTTAACTGAATAAACTTACTGCACAATTGAATGCCTCCTCCAATGTTTTCCCTTCTGCTATAGCCTTCTAATAAACTATTCATTAGTAACTTCCCATAAAGAAACCTATATTGCAGCAGGCTATAGGCTATAAGCCTCTTGCATTCCCACCCAGATGTCGCTGTGGGGAGCTAGGCTGTGTAGTTGGGACACTACTGTGTGCGCTCTCCCTTTTACACCGCATGCTCAGTGTTTTTTCTATCCTAAGTTTGACCCTGGCCACTATTTCCTCCGCACCGCCACTCTCTATAAAGTGCCCATGCTTTCCTCACGCAGTCTCTTTCCCCGGCCACAAAACAACCGTGAGTGTCCAACTCACTGTTCTTGAAAAACTTAAAATAAAAATAATATAAAAAATATAAAATCTACAAAATCTTCATAAAAAGTACCTAATACTTAAAGAAATACAAACGTTAAAAAAAAATCGCAAAACATTAATTTAAAAAAATAACAAACGGGAGGCCTCGGGCTTAACCCGAAGTTGGCGTCTTTTTAAAGGAAGAAATACTTCAGAAGACATCGAGTTTTTTTTTTCTTTTTTTTTTTTTTTAATCGTGATTTTTCAGGTTTGACTACCGGCTGGATCAGGGAGCCCGCTGTCCTCTCTCCAGCACTGTCTTTATTACATGAGGATTGAAGCGCAGCCTGGACACGAAAACACAGTTGACACCGGCATTTTTTCTGAGCTCTTATTCTGAGGGCTCCACAATCATTTATTTTGTCAAGTCCGAGATATGAACACAGCGACGGGGAGTTATCCGATGGCTTCTCTCTACGTTGGCGACCTGCACCCTGACATCACGGAGGCTATGCTGTATGAGAAATTCAGCCCAGCCGGACCGGTGCTCTCCATTCGGGTATGCCGAGACATGATCACCCGGCGCTCCCTGGGATACGCTTATGTCAACTTCTCGCAGCCTGCTGACGGTAAGAAACCACACGTGAAGTCATATCGTGTGTACAGTTAAAGCAAGGGGCGCGCAGGCGTCGGTGCATACGGGTTTAAGAGTCAGAAAGCATGCATCCTCTAAATGTTGACAATGTCATCATTTGACTTCAATGGCAGCCTATGATCCAGCGTATCTGCATATAAGAACGTGTGCTTTTACTGAAATGGTAGATGAAATCTTTTTGTATATTACCGTAGGGCAGTCATGGTAGTTCTCCTGACTGGTTTGAACAGTCATTTGACCCATATAAGCATGTCCCAGTTCTGGGTTGCTGCTGGAAATAAAAGTCACAACTACTGTCAAAACCCACACCAATAAAGAATTTGAGTTATGCTTTTAAGTTCAGTGAAAAGTCTTTATATAATCAGCTATGCCACTGCATTTAAGGAACTGAAGCACCTTTTATTGTTTTTTTTCTTATTCAGTCCAAAATGACCCATTTCTGCTCCTATTTAAAGGGCCACTGAGTGAAACAAATTCCCACTGCCCTCTGCTGCTATATCCACTGAAAGCTTGAAAAGGGACAAGCACAGCTGAACAATAACCCCCCTCCCACCACAGGGCTGCTTGACAGTTGTTGGATTTTATATGAGCCTTTTTTTTCTTAACTACCAGGGGTTTTGTTGTTGATTTTTTGTGTAACCTCTTAACTATATAATCCCTATAACCATTGTTAATCTATAAGAACCTAAACATGCCTTTGAAGTAAATATGTAACTAACTACTAAAGTACCAGAGGTGTTATGGGTTTTCCATTTGCAGCCACTGGGGCTGAAGCATTGAGCAATTGTAGTAGCAGGTGTTGTGGCTCTCTGCTGAGGCCTGGAGATAATGTTTACATTGTGTGGGTTTTTTCCCCGTGTGTATCAATGTTCAACACCTGTCCCAACCTATCTGTGCTCAAGCTGGTCACCACCACCACCACCAGTAGCCGGAGTAATGACGGGTCACAACTGGCTTACTTCCAGGAAGGTGGCAACGTCATTCACTACAGAGTAAAATGTGAGAAGAGCCACAAGTGAGGAGACACCATTTGTTGTTGGAGGCGTAGACGCTTTTTTTTTTGGAGGGGGGGGGTTGTAGCTGCTGGGTGTCCAAACACGTGCTTGTAGGTCAACAGCTTGCTGCCTTATAAAAACAACTAATGACACGGTTAATGAAAAGAAGAATTGCATAGATGATTTCTTGACATCTCAGCTACACATGTAAACACTCATGAGACGTGGTGTTGCTCATCTGAGCTTTCTTGTTGAATGTGTCTCTTCCCCATCAATGGCAGAGAATGCTCTACACACACTCCATGCCAGCACATACCTCTCAGGACCCCTCTCTAAATATAGAGCCTCTGTCTGAGCAGCCCAAAATTTGCCTGCTTACAATACTATAGTTCTTACATGTCAGAAATTGTCAACAACAACAACGACCTCAACCCAGCTCGCATTGTACAACACTCACTCGTTTCACTACTCATCGCTCTAACTCACTTAACTCATGTTACAGTAATCGTGTTGTGTTTCACTGATGATTAAAAACGAAGATTTCCCTCTGTGAACCTTCCAGAAGTCCACATTTGACAGTGATCACACACCTTCTCTGAACACATGGGTTGTGAAGTACAATTGCAAGCCAAACTGCTGATGCCAGCAGACGCAAGGCAGCTCCGTTTTGTTTACCAGACACTTTTAGCTGGAAAGCCTGGGCCTGTGTGTGTCACTGTGGAGTGACTGAACAAAGGGATGTTTGGCATGTGTGCCCACACTGACATAAGAGCCTATGTGATAATAAAGCACAGAGAGAATAGACAGAGAAAAAAATATGTCCAAATTAAGCCACAGACTGATTTTAGCAAATGAAAAATGAAACTCATTATCTTAAAAAAAACACAGTTTTATAATTGTCCGAGGTGCTGCTGCCCTGCCGCTGCCCCTGGTCTAGGTGGATTGTGGCCCAGCAGCATTTGGTAAGTCAGAGAAGTCGGCCATGTGCTCCATGTGCTTGCCCAATGCAGCTGCCCCCGACACTTGTCCCAGCTGCTACTAGACAGCTCATCAGCCACATGGTCTATTGCAGTATCTTAACCATGTTACACGTGTTCTGACGATGGACTGGCAGCAGGGATTCTCCATTGTGACAGACAGACACAGGGGAAAAAACTGTTTTAATACACTCCACTGTAACTGTATGTTGCTTCTCTGGGGATATCATTAATATAGTGCAGGTGGTGGCTGAACGAGGATGGCACCACGGTGCTAGCAAATGGAAAAAACGGGATGCGTGAGGGATGCATGACATATGGCATACATGTTATGTTAGTGACTGATATGTTTTCAGACTCATAGCTACATGTAAACAGCCACTCGTGCCCTTTCCCTCCTTCCACCTCTCTGTCCCTCCTCCCTTTAGCTGAAAGAGCCCTGGACACCATGAACTTTGACGTGGTGAAAGGAAAGCCAATCAGAATCATGTGGTCGCAGAGAGATCCCTCCCTCAGGAAATCTGGAGTGGGCAACGTGTTCATCAAGAATCTTGACAAGTCCATTGACAACAAAGCCCTGTATGACACCTTCTCTGCCTTCGGCAACATCCTCTCCTGCAAGGTAGAGTTTGTTATAAACCTCACTGAGGGACATGAATATGGTTTTAGTGTGATTATACTCTTACTCCTAAAACAAAAATAACTGGTTGAAGATTTCACGGACACGGTTTAGATAAAAAATTGGAATAATATTTTGATGTAGCCTACTTTAAGTTTTCTCTTGCAAACCATAAACAATCAACTAAAACATGTCACATTTTATGTGAATGTACCCAAATTTACAGAAAACATTATTGGGTATAAATCTTTTAGATAATATATTTTAAATTTAGAATATCACTGTTTATCTCTTTCTGCCTATGCAGTTCTCTGCTGCTCTCAGTAGATAAGTAACATCAGCTGTACAAGTTGTCAAAAGAAGAAAACATTTATCCTGACAACTTTTGCTTCTAGCAGTTGCACATTTAAGGAAATAACATGTAGTTACTTCTTGTTTACTCTTAGGCAGTAACCTAGCATAAAGACTGGACCAGAGAGCCTAACTGTCCATAATGCAGTTTGCTGCATGGCTTTACTCCTGGTTTATTGTGATTTAACCCCTATAAACTTGCCTCTTTGCTGTTTTCATTTCAGTTGTCAATTCAGTGTGGCTTCAATCAGACAAAACGTGTGTTTAGTACATGTAGACATTCTGGTAGACAGTGCACGGCCGCCAGTTTTATGCTGATCCATGTTAACCAACAGCTGTTAATCTCTGCAAGAACATGAATGAGCATTTTTCACAGAATTCAGCTTCTCCTTTTAAAGTTAAGCAATTGCCTGCATTATTATTTCAAAATGCACGCATTCACCCATTTGTCTTCCCGCGCTCCAGGTGGTGTGTGATGAAAATGGATCAAAGGGCTACGCTTTTGTCCATTTCGAGACCCAGGACGCAGCCGATCGTGCCATTGAGAAGATGAACGGCATGCTTCTGAATGACCGCAAGGTGTGAGTGTCCGATCATCTAGGAGCACATTACTCTGCCGTTTCTTAGTCTTAAAGATGTTTCCAAAAAAGGAAAGTCACACATATCTTGCTTGAACTACATTGTTTGAAAGCACCAGCGATTATTGCAGCTGTCCAGATGTAGAAGGTTGACTACTAGTTGATGACCAAAGGTTATGTGGGTCAGATTGATACTATACCGTATGAACTGTGATCATTTTTTGTGCCTGATGTATAAATCTGACTTGTGTTGAGTGAACTGACTTTTCGTGTCTTTTTCAGTTGGTGAGTTTGTGTGTGAATAATCTGACTAATGAGCTCATCTCTCACTACTGCCAGTTTGAAGATAACCTCTAAACTCAAAGATAACACACCAAAACCTCTTCCTTATCTTTCCTACCAGATGCATTTTATGTAGCTTCATTTGTCCACTTGGTGGTCACCCGTCTTAGAGTTTTTGTGTGTGTGTGTGTGTGTGTGTATGACCACGCTTGTGTGTTTTAGTGATGGATCGAATGCAGGAATGCAATACTGGATGGCGGAAGGGGAGAGGTCATCATAGCAAGGTATATAAGATCATTTGGTCCTCCTCAGCTTTCCTTTGTACTGTGAGACTTTGTTCCTCCATCCCTCTCCATCCACCTCCTCATCAAGTCTTGGACCAAGAAATATGATGGTTGTCACTGTGTTGTGTAGCATGCCAACATATCTGCCTGCTTCCGGTGATATTAACAGCAGTCGAATGTCTTTTTTTCATGGTTTACCCCAGGAATGATGAGTCACACACATGATGAGAAGTAACTGTCAAGTTGTCTTGTGAACGTTGTCCCTGTTCTTGTAAAAGAGTGAACTCTGTTGTACTTATCATGCTTGTGTGGTCAGGTCTGTGCGGAACTTTCTTTACCTGGAAACCCCTGGATAACCAGTGTGTTTAAAAAGAAGGCCAAAACAGATGGAGCCTGGTTTTTGCTTTCTTAACCATGCCGGGACTGTTTTACAAGAGTGTGTTTCGCTGCTCTCTTTCCATTTTCAGGTTTGTGGGTCGTTTCAAATCTCGCAAAGAACGGGAGGCTGAACTCGGTGCCAAGGCCAAAGAGTTTACCAATGTCTACATCAAGAACTTTGGGGATGATATGGACGATGATCGCCTGAAGGAGCTTTTTGACAAATATGGTAAATTGAGACTAGGTTCATTGATAATGCAGAACCTTCATTTGGTCTAGTGTTATTGTCTAACATCCACTGTTTTTGCCCGTGCAGGTAAAACCCTCAGTGTGAAGGTCATGACAGACAACGCTGGCAAATCCAGAGGCTTTGGGTTTGTTAGTTACGAGAAACATGAGGACGCTAATAAGGTACTTTGACCTTGTTATACATTTGATGAAAGTATTGTTATCTCTTAGAAATTCCCTCTGATAATTCTTGCTTCGCCCCGAAGGCTGTAGAGGACATGAACGGCACTGAACTCAATGGCAAGACTGTGTTTGTGGGTCGGGCGCAGAAGAAGATGGAGCGGCAAGCGGAGCTGAAGAGGAAGTTCGAGCTCCTGAAACAAGAGAGGATCAGTCGTTATCAGGTCAGCAGAGTCTGGGTCTACAATAAAATGAAATCCAATCAATATTTTGTTTTGATTTAGCTACATCAAGGAAACTGGTCCGTGTGGTGACTCATTGTCTTTGGTTTCAGGGTGTTAACCTTTACATCAAGAACCTGGATGACACAATAGATGACGAGAAACTGCGTAAGGAGTTCTCTCCATTTGGATCTATCACAAGTGCTAAGGTGAGTAAAATCAGTCCAAAGGTGAAATGGATCACTACATCACTGCCATAAACATAGATAATATCTGTATATTTGAAGTAACTCAGGCGCAGTCTCCCTGTCTGCCTATAATTTAGGTGATGCTGGAGGAAGGTCGCTCCAAAGGCTTTGGCTTCGTCTGCTTCTCCTCCCCTGAAGAGGCCACCAAGGCTGTGACAGAGATGAACGGACGTATCGTTGGCTCCAAACCCCTCTACGTGGCTCTTGCTCAGCGCAAAGAGGAGCGCAAGGCCCACCTCACCAACCAGTACATGCAGCGTATTGCTGGCATGAGGGCCATGCCGGCTAATGCCATCATTAATCAGTTCCAGCCCACCAGTGGCTACTTCATGCCAGCTGTGCCACAGGTATGACAAATAAATGCTCAGATGACAGTGTTTATTAAACGGGGGGTGATTTATGTTTTTTATATCTAAAAATGACCACAAAACTATTTGTATTGTGAACAGGTTTCCACTGCTTAACTGTTTTGGTCATCTCACTTCTTTTAAATGAATGATATTGTAGGTCAGGCTATGTGCCAATTTAAAAGTAGGATAATCCAGATCTCAGTGTTGCATTAACATCATGTCTTTTTCGATGCCCACGAATTGCCATAAATAATCAGCGCAGATCTCTTGCACTATCGGTTGGGTGTGGAGCAAGGTTTAATTCATGTTAAGGGTCCTATAAGATGATGGGTTGAGGTGACGGCTAAAGCTGGGTTCGGGTTAAGATAAGAGGAAAGGCATGTCAACAGACAGAAGGTCCTCAACAGAACAGTTTTGAATTAGTGTAATATACAGCATTGAAAAAGTATGGTAACAGCAGTGGTGTAAAGTGTGACTTTTAATGCCATTAGCAATGACACAGTTATCTCTTGTGTCCACCAGGCCCAGAACAGGACCACATACTATGCACCCAATCAGCTGGCCCAAATGAGACCCAATCCCCGGTGGCAGCAACAAGGTGGAAGAGGTCAAGGTCAGCTTAAGGCATTATTGAACGGTGTACCTATTGAAAACATAATAGTTAATCAGATTGTAATGTAATGAACTACAATGACCTGCTTGTAAAATTGTAAAATGTCATTGGCATTACTTATGTACCCCATCTCATGTTTTATCTCTATCTGTCCCTTCCAGGTGGTTTCCAGGGGATACCCAACTCACTGCGTCAGCCAGGACCTCGTGCCAGCATGAGACACATGACTCCTGGCAGCAACACACAGGGTCCACGAGGTGGGTTCACCAGTGGCTTATGGCCAGAGTGATGATCTCCATCAATTTTCTGCCTCTGGCTTTGGAATCACACCGACTATACAGTACGTACAGCAGAGGTTGTCGAAGCACGGTGTTAATCCTGCTGCGTTTGTTCTCCTTGCTGCCAGCTGCAGGCCAGTCCATGGCTCCTCGTCCTTCAATGGGAGTCCCAGGCCCCCGAGCCATGCCTCCTTACAAATATGCCACCGGCGTCCGTAACCCCAACCCCCAGGTGGTGCAACCAATTGCCTTACAGCAGGTATGGGAAGAAAAGATCAACTACATGGTTTTATCTTTAAGCAAATAATTGTGAGTAATTTCCCTCCTACGCCCTTTATCTGTCCTTTCCAGGCTCAGCCAGCTGTGCACGTTCAGGGCCAGGAGCCTCTCACAGCCTCCATGCTGGCTGCTGCACCTCCTCAGGAGCAGAAACAGATGCTGGGTAAGACTGGTATTTCACAGTGACTGACATGTAATTCTTTTAGATTTTCACCAGGTTGATTTATTCTCCTTAACATTTTGTTATATAGGGGAGCGTCTTTTCCCGTTGATTCAGGCCATGCATGCCAACCTGGCTGGAAAGATCACTGGCATGCTGCTGGAGATTGACAACTCTGAACTGCTACATATGCTGGAGTCTCATGAATCTCTGCGTTCAAAGGTTTGTTACTTCTGTCATTGTAAAGCGCCTGCCATCGACATACTGCTCTGTGGCATCATTATTCATGTTTGATGGCGTCTTTGTGCAGGTGGAAGAAGCTGTAGCCGTGCTGCAGGCCCATCAGGCAAAGAAAGATGCCACCCAAAAAGTGGGCACCATGGCTACTTCTGCTGCTGCTGCCACATCTTGAAGACCATGTGCTGTATTAATTTGGTATGACAATACACAATCCCGGTCCTACGTGATGATTTGGTCATGCATAACTGGCACTAATGATAAAGTTATGTTTTTTTCCAGGCACGGAAAAATGAGCAGAGATGGGAAGAGACAAGTGACACTGACTCCAAACAACAGTCATCTGATCAATTATGCAAAAATAAAAACCATGAAAAAAAAAAGAAAAATGTAATTTTAAAATACTTGAATATTTTGACAAATATTGCAGTTCATAATTTTCTAGTTCTGTAATACCCAAAGCAATAATGCAAATGAATCTTGAATGAAGGCCATTCATTTTGTGGCGAAGGAGAGAAACATTTTTCTAGAAGGAAAATGAGCCTTGTTCTTTTTCTTTGCTTGACATTTTTATGCTTGATTTGAAATGATGGACTCCTCCATCCTATCATGTTATCATGGGTGTGTGGTATTCTCAATAAAGGGATGATACTTCAAGGTTACCACTCTTGTGTTATTTAATCCTTTTAATCCTTACATGTAACTTGTTCTGTTCAGTTTTCAAGGGTGAATGTGTATCTGACAAACCCAAAGCAGGGTGGGCGTAAAATAGTCAGGGCGTGGAAAGGCACAAATCATAAGTAGGCCTATCACATGTTTTGTTTAGCTAAACTGCTAACAGGCGATTGATACATGTAACATGTAAAGAGGAAAGAAATCTTTAATTTTTACCTCTTAAAGAGGCATTTTGCACTTAAGACATAAACATTGTCTTCCTTCACAAAATTAACCTTCAGATACCTTGCTATAGAAACCTCATTAAAAATCAATATCGCGCCTTCTTGGTCTGACCTGCTTGTTTTGATATTTATCTCCAAAAATGCAAAATCTCTAATTGCATCTAAGTTTGTAAATAAGTTTAATGTGTTGTAATAAATAAAAATGTCAAAACGTTGATTTTATGAAATTGTCATTTTTAAATTGCTTTGACATTCTACTCAAAATTAGGGGGCTGTTGTCATTTTGTCTTTCTTCACTTTAACCAAATATGTTAGTAGTAAATAGTTGTTTGGGATTTTCAGTAGGTATGGGGAAAAAAGTAGCATTGATTCTGTTGCCTTTTGTTTGGATTTAAGTTGACTATGAGGTATTTTAACTTTCTGCATGCAGAAGAGCAACCAACAGGTAAACTGTACTGTAACATGAAACAGAGAGGTTGTGGAGGTAGACATTTTGTTTTATTACAATGCAGCCATGGTGGGAGAGGCACAGTCTGGTTGGTGGGCTAAACAAAACCAGTTCATCACACAGGAGCTCACAGTGTTGAGTTTGATCAGTGTGGCGTAGTAGTCACTTTGCTCCAACAGGTGGCGCAAGAGCTCACGAGACCAGAGAGGCGGGATAGAGTCTATGGGCGGGATTTAGTCGCTCTGCACCAATGACGAGGCCGTGGGGTTAAAGTTGAAAGGTTGGATCCAACATGGCCGCGAATAAACGAGTGCTGTATGTTGGTAAGTCCTTCTCATTTTCTCACAAAAACACGTTGAAGTCGTGCAGTTTCGTTATATCCGTCTATCGTATTGTTGTTGTTGTTTTGAAAGCACCAGGGCAGACGCAGCCGGACGTGAATGAAGTGGATATGAGATGAAAACGATGCGGAGAGCCAGCCGGCTAAACATGTTGCTTCACTGTTTTAAACTTCCCTGGCTGTAAACTTAGCACAGTTTCCTCTGTAGCTCTCTCTGCAAAAGGCACGGCGTCAGGTTGTGTTATGAGAAGAAATAAGATTAAAGAATAACGTCCAAACTACAGTTTCCATCAGTACTTGAACGTAACACGGTTACATAAAGTGAATGAATCGTAGCCTCTTGCTTTGTTTTACTGTACATAAATAACATATCGGTACCGTCTGTGTTTCTGACAGGTGGTCTGGCAGAGGAGGTGGACGAGAAGGTGCTTCATGCTGCTTTTATCCCGTTTGGAGACATAATAGACATCCAGATACCGTTAGACTATGAAACGGGTAAGAACAATTCACATGCCCCGTTAAACCACCCAGGGGGTAAGAGGGATGAAGCTCTGTTAACATGCTCTATTGTCTGTTTCAGAAAAGCACAGGGGATTTGCTTTCATCGAGTTTGAACTGGCAGAGGTATGTACTGAGTAGAAGTGTTTTAGTACACAGGGTGTTATGTTATGATTTAATATTCATTCATTCAGTCATTGAGAAGTGAATAGTGTGAGAGAGATTTTGAGACTAAGGTTTTTTAAGAAGAGAGCGTATTACGGTGTAGCAATGGACAATTCTTGGTTATTAACTTGTGCTTTTGTGTTGAAAGAAGGATATAGTGATTATTCTGCTCCATTTGAATACTACCTTATTTTGAAAAAGGTTAACAGTGGACTGACTGGTGAATGCAATATAAATATGATGAAGTATTTAATTATCCACTCTTTATCTTCAATAGGATGCTGCAGCAGCTATTGATAACATGGTAAGTGATGTGACACACATTGCTGCACACATGCCAGTGGTATTTTGGTTCTGTTTCCTTGTTCTGTTCACGGGAAAGGCCCAAACCATTGGTTGCACTGGCATGTGCTGCACATACGGCACTATATATCACATAATATAATAAGGAAACAGAACCATGGCATGTGTGCAGCACATGCCAGTGATATTTTAGTTCTGTTTCCTTGTTGTGCTCACACAAAAGGCCCAAAACATTGGTTGCACTAGCAGTGGTATTTTAGTTCTGTTTCCTTGTTGTGTTCACGGGAAAGGCCCAAAACATTGGTTGCACTGGCATGTGCTGCACATATATGCACTATATATCACATAATATAATAAGGAAACAGAACCACGGCATGTGTGCAGCACATGGCAGTGATGTTTTGGTTCTATTTCCTTGTTGTGCTCACGGGAAAGGCCCAAAACATTGGTTGCACTGGCAGTAGTGTTTTAGTTCTGTTTCCTTGTTGTGTTCACACGAAAGGCCCAAAACATTGGTTCCTGTCTCTCTCTACTAGAATGAGTCTGAGCTTTTTGGCCGGACCGTCCGTGTCAACATCGCCAAACCCATGAGAATCAAAGAAGGTTCTTCCCGACCAGGTGATTATTGAAAACCTGCTGAAATGTGGCTTCACCTGTGTTGTGAAATTAAATCAGCGGCTCTGATTTGAACCTGTGCTTTGTCTCAGTGTGGTCGGACGATGACTGGCTGAAGAAGTTCTCAGGGAAGACCGCAGAAGAGGCCGAGGGGGAGGCGGCGGGTGGAGAGACAACCAACACAACAGTACAGGAGGTGAGTTGGCTACCAATCTTGTGCTGATGTGTCTGACCCAGTAAGACAGTAAGTCAAGTATGGTTTGATTTTCTAGGCTGAACCACCAGCTAAAAAGGGCCGAGTTAATCCTCAGGTCTATATGGACATCAAGATCGGCAACAAGCCAGCAGGACGACTACGCTTCCTTCTGCGGGCTGACATTGTTCCTATGACAGCAGGTCTGTATGCAGTTTCCTTCAATGAACCATCTTATCTTTGTATAACATATATCCTGTCGCTGCACATCTGCAACACTTCATACAGCTGCAAAAAGAAACCACATGTACCTTATTAAAGCACCTCCATTCAAAATGAACACGTTTAATAAGGCAGACACTGATACATTCCTTCTTGCATCTTGTGCAGAGAACTTCCGCTGCTTATGCACACACGAGAAAGGCTTTGGCTACAAGGGCAGCAGCTTCCACCGCATCATCCCTCAGTTCATGTGCCAAGGAGGCGATTTCACCAACCACAACGGCACCGGCGGCAAGTCCATCTATGGCAGGAAGTTTGATGATGAAAACTTTGTCCTGAAGCACACAGCTCCAGGTGAGCAGTTATTTGAGGGGTGCTCGGGGTGAGCACTGATGTCTGTGAATGAAGTTCATGTTTTGTGTTTACTGGGAGATCCTGTTGGTAACAGCAAAAACATGCTGTGTCCGTCTCTCTTGTGCTTACAGGGCAGCTGTCCATGGCCAACTCAGGACCAAACAGTAATGGCTCTCAGTTCTTCCTCACCACGGACAAAACAGACTGGCTGGATGGAAAACACGTGGTGTTTGGAGAGCTGGTGGAGGGGATGGACGTGCTCCGTGCAATGGAGGTAAAAGATGAAGGGATTCATTAAGGTTTGATTGGAGGCAATTTCAATGATAATGTAATTTGTATGCCTACAGCATTTCAATCTAATGCAATGCAATGTTTGTGTTTATATCTGAGTAAGAGAGTAGTCAGTCGACAAGACAATCATATAATATAAACAGTGATCATACAGCCCCCCCCAAAAAGGTTTAATATTTTATCAATCTGATTTTGTGGTACAGTGAGAAGTCTTATGTTTTGATATGATTTGTAAATCATATTTTCATCATCTTTAATATATTTTTCTTTCTGCAGGCTCAGGGGACAAAAGAGGGGAAGCCGAAGCAGAAGGTGATCATCTCGGACTGTGGAGAATATGTGTGAATGAAAATTTAAAGAAAAGGGCCCCTGACTTGTATGTGTGTGTATGGAGACAGTGTGTGATGTCTGAGTGTGTTCCCGGTCTTTTGTACTTTGAACGTACATCATCTGTCATGTAAATATTTCAATAAACACCTTTTTTTATGACGAAAATTACAGCCTGATGTTTGACTCTTTCTAATTTAAATGTCACACTGTGGAAAGAACTGGTTGACTCATTTATAGATGCATAGTTACTGAATAACTATGGTTTTTTTTTTTTTAGCTATCATAATCATGTAATTAATTATTTTATATATACTTGCAGTTAAAATTTTATCAGTTCATCAAAAATGTTAAAATATAAACGTTTTTTCTTTCTTTTTTTGTAAATCAGTGTAGGCTATGACTCAATGAAAAACAATTTCATGTTAAGTGTCAAAAAACCACTGTTCATTCTCCTGGCTTCATGCCAAAATGTATCAAACGCGTGGCATGAAAATCATACATGGGGATTTAAAGTCACAGCACACTACACACGGAATTTGTTTTGGTCGTGTACCACAATTTAAGTGAGCCAAAGTTAAAACCCTGTTCTGTCACTTAATTGGCCAAACAAGTCTTTGGTGAAGCCACACCTGTGCAGGTTGGGTGGTGAGAAGACATGGAAGAGCAACAACTCCACCCCCTCCTCCACTCCTCCACTCCCGTCCTGTTGAAAAATCTACTGCTTCTCACTGCGGAGCTTCATCTAAAGCCTGTTCCTCCGCTCCGACACGGGACAGCCACCGCAGCAGCGTCCAGACCGTGAGTACTCAAATACATTCATATCGTTCAATTCTGCGAGTGGTAGAGAGTATAACTTGTGTGTTTACTTGTTAGGATGGACTTTTAGGAATTTTGGATACGCGCAAGTGCGCACGAAAGTACAAAGTTAGAAGTCGATAGAAAGTGAGTGAGTGGCTTGTTGGAGTAAGAGCTCTCTGATTATATCTCCGGACAATGAGGAAATCAAGAGTTGTTACTTATATAACCACGAATTCAGAGAGTAAATAACAAGATGAGATAAGTCATTAATGTGCCTATTGTAAGATTTTCCCCTGTCATCTGATTTGCCGTCAGATACGTAAACACGTGAATTCATTTGTTAACGAACCAGTTTTACATTAGAGCGTCGCTTTCCTTCTTTCTTTGTTTCTTTGTCATTTTCCTCCCAAACTGTGGTATGACTGTGCTTTTTTTCTGTTTCTTTCTTGTTCCACGCTTTTAGACATAACTGAAGTTTGTCTGTGCCGTTTCAACTGAAGGGAGCTTCCTCTGTCTTCCATCAGCAGGAAGAGCCTGTGAACCAACCCCGTCATGAACTGGTCATTCCTCCAGGGCCTCCTCAGCGGGGTGAACAAATACTCCACAGCCTTTGGTCGAGTGTGGCTCTCCATTGTCTTCGTCTTCAGGGTCTTGGTTTTCGTGGTGGCCGCAGAGAAGGTCTGGGGTGACGAGCAGAAAGACTTCAAATGCAACACGGCTCAGCCCGGGTGCCACAACGTCTGCTATGACCACTTCTTCCCCGTCTCCCATGTCCGGCTGTGGGCCCTGCAGCTCATCTTCGTCACCTGCCCCTCGCTCCTGGTGGTCATGCATGTGTCCTACAGGGAGGACAGGGAAAAGAAACACCGGCTCAAGTATGGCGAAAACTGCCGCCGTCTCTATCAGAACACTGGCAAGAAGCGCGGAGGCCTGTGGTGGACCTACGTCCTCACTTTGGTCTTCAAAATAATCGTGGACGCCACCTTCGTCTACCTCCTCTACCATATATACGAGGGCTACGACTTCCCGTCGCTCATCAAGTGTAAGCAGGAGCCCTGTCCCAACACGGTGGACTGCTTCATCGCTCGGCCCACTGAGAAGAGGATCTTCACCCTCTTCATGGTGGTCACCAGCTTGGTCTGCATCCTGCTCTCAATATTTGAAGTTATCTATCTGATTGGCAAACGGTTCCGTGAATGCATCACCTCACTCCATCACACACGCCGAGTCACGACCCACACAATGTCCAGTGGAAGCAAACTGATGGAGTCGAACTCTCAAAAGCTGTCGGGTAAAAACACCCCTGAGACACCTGCACCCTCATACAGTGTCGCCGTGGCCTGAGACACTGAGAGGACAAAACAAAGACTTTATGAAAAACAAAGACCCAGGGAAGGAGAGATGCTTCTCCTCAGTCCCCAGGCACTTCCTCCAAAGACTTGACAGCAAACGTTTGCATACTCAGAGACTGAACTGCGATGGAGTTGGTTCCTTATAGTTTACCGAGTCCTGGACTTCAGGACTCATGACTCATCGAACTGGAACGTGCTCGCTGTTGAGGGTTGGGGAGTATTTACAGATGTTTTCTTTTTACAGACATAGTTCAACAGCCCTTGAAGAAAAAAAAAGGAATTGATGCAGCAGTCAGATTTAGCCTTGAGTTCAATGAAATGAGTCACTCAATGGTTTTGGCGAGTACGGTTTTACAAACTGATGTGGTTTTCTGCCTAAGATTTTCCCTCTGCTCGTGCCCAACCTCTAAATGTTTACTTCAGTCTGCTGTGTCCGCTCCCTCACCCACAAGTCCCCAGCTCTGGCTCTAAATGCTGTACTTATTGTAATTTATCAACAGGTTTGACAGATTGTACCATTTTGTTTCTTACTGTTGTCATCATGTTTGTGCATAGAGGGGGCAATGATACTGAGATGGAGTTTTTTTAAAAACAGCTGTTAATAATAACTCAGGATTTGTATATTTCACTGCACTGAGGTGCAGGAGTTGTTAATAATATTTTATTAAAGATTTTTCATATTTTAAAATGTGTTTACTTTTTCGTTCAAGAGGTTCATGCACCGTGGTGGTACAGTTATACATTACATCGGGAAATGTACCTCAAGTACAATGTAAACAGCCACGTTTCCATAGCGAACATTTGTTGATTCTGCAGTTCTGTGGTTTCACAAAAGAAAAAAACTCAGGCTTTTCTTTTTTACTTCCACTTTTTCCATGCCTTTCTGTAAGCCCTCCCTCCTCTCTGGCCCCACATTTTGCTCTGTTGCTACGAGCAGTGCCCTCATGATTTAGGTTGATTGGTAGTTTGATGAAGGCAGAGGAGGAGCCACCCACTCCTCTGATTCATCATCCATGCTGACGTGTGGAACCACCCAGCGCTGGAATTCGTCGCTCTTTTCAGACACTGAATGGAGGATTCCAATATTTACATTACAAGTGCCAGAGAAGCAATGTTAGTGAGAGTAAAAAAGACTTATTTCCTTAACTGCGGTCTTTCCCTGTGTGGATGTTTTAAATAGTTTGATCAGCCACTAGAAGTTTCAGAGGTAACTCCCACTGGCATCTTACCACAGAAGGTGAAAGCATTCTTGTTCAGTCCAGTAAAAAGACTGACATTTAAGAACTCAAACAACATAGTGTCACTGGACAAACAGTTAGATAACAGTCATCGGAACGGGTTGACAGCTCTCACTGGAAACAGTGGTTCAATTGCAGTTGACAGCGCTCCCTATGAAAACTATTAACAAAAGAGGCCTGTGGATTATCATGTAACTAGGACACTGTTTTGGGAAAACCAAGTTGTTGTTAATGTGACTGTTCTCCCTGTCACAGGCTCAACAGATGAAATGAAAAATACTTCAAAGTTACGTTACCACAAGGATTTAATGGAAAACTCATAATAATGACTGTGATATAATGTCACTAAAATATGTTAACAATTCACGACTTGTGGTTCTGTTTGTCCAAAATGACTGTGTGGTTCTGTAAATAAGCCAATAATATCTCTAATGAGACCCTCCCAACTTTTCCTGGTTGTTATCTCTCATCATCCTCTCTCTCTCTCTTGCTCACTACCCTAGTACATTTCCTTCCTGTCATAGGACCAGCAGTGGAAAACAACGGGTTTATCCTGTTTGCTGTTCCACCTTGTTGAGACTTGCATATCACAGAGGTTCAGTCCTCCAGGTGTCCCAATTGATTGCCTGGGCCAGTTGTTCATCTGGGGCTAAAACAGACCCCCTCCCTTTTCCCCTATTGAATGCACTGGACTGCCCTGAATGTTTTTACAGGGTTTAACTATAAAGCATGGGCCGATGACTTTCCTGAAAAGCACAACTGCACTTTGTTACCTAATCTCATGATTGGTGTAAGACATAAAGATGAAGTGCTTTATTTAGAGAAGGAATCTCAACAGTCAACTTCTTTTCACTCCAGGAATTAGACCCATCATAAAAGTGTTTATTATTTGTACACAGGTGAAATATGACCATAATCTCAAGTCTGGTTCCACACAGTAGAGTTGCTCAGATCACATCTTAGTTAGGCCTTATGGTCAATTTAGTTTTTAGCCTGCTTATATGTATATATTACAAGATGAATGTATGGAGTTGATGGAATCTTTGTTCTTGAATGCATCATGTTTGATTTGTTTGGGAGTGGTTGCTGTTGTGAGCACGAAACAGGCCCATTGAGAGTTCATTGTACTGATTAATACTATCAAACTTGACTCAACTTGACTTGAGACACGGTATAAACCAGCCTGTACCTTTCATACATTACGTAAACACAGGTGTGAGAACAGGCACTTCTGTGCAAGACCTGGCAAACCCTGGCACAGTGAGGGGTTACCGTCATCTCCCAAAAAGCATCTCAAAATGATAGTAACAAGCTGCCATTCCCTCAGGTTACTGCAGTTTGCTTCCAACAAGTTAATTAGAAAAATAGATTTGGTGGGAAAAGTGAGTTGAGCGTAAAGTGGAGACAAAAAGAGCAGCTTTCAACTGTCAGTGAGGATGAGCTTGAGTGCACTGATATCTGAGTAGAGCCTGGTTTTAAAGAGAGAAAAGGAAACACAATACACTTCTTGGCACTCCTGTGTGGGTGTTGTATGAAAGGGCCGGCATGAAAAGGAACAGGGAAACAAATATTTTTTTTATTTTAGGCTACGAGATAATTTTTTTTTCTTTCTCCCTCCGCGTACCATCTCACCATTGTCAACATCCTCAAAACATTTCAGGAGACATTGCTAGAAGTGGAGGCGTCTCACAAACACAGGCTAAGGAAATGCAACAAAACAATGCATTCACCTTAAGGTGTGTCCATTGCTTACGTATGCTGCCTCAAATATTCAGAGACAAGTTCAGGCAATGTGACAGCCCTGTTGGTGGAGAAAAAATGAAGCTAAACCTGTTGCCTTTTGAAACACAGTCACAATTGTTTCTCATGTTTTCCCAATTCAGCCATCTCTGACCAGTCTTTTCCTCTTAGATCTGTGCCTGATTTATTATTATAACAGGCCTACATCTGAATTGTTCTCATGGTGCTGTTGTAGCCTTGGTCCTATTGTTTCTGAAGGCTGAACAGCATGCAACCTCAAGTCACCTAAGCTGTGATTGGTTGTCTGCTTCCAAACATGTGTTAAACATATGTGACGTGTAAAAACTACTGCCATCTCCTTTTAGAAGTTCCTGGACATGGTTTCTGCCGACTGTGACAACCAATAGTAGATGAAAATCTTTGGACTGCTATTTAACGCTGTGCTGCGAGAAGGAGAGAGGGAGGCAGACAAAGAGAGGGAGGGAGGAAAGGAAAAAAAGAAAGGAAACATCTAAGGCAGCTTCAGTCCTCCTTTAACCCCACCCACAGGCGCGTTTCCCAACACTGCGCTCCTTTACCTGCCGACAGGACTCAACCCAGTGCGTTAAGGGACTAAAAGGGACACCAAAAACAACGAGAAACTACAGGGGACACATCTCCTCACGTGTCACTTTAACCAGTTATGGACTAACTACTTGGGGTAAGATAAAATCTCTCTTTGATTTACTTTCCCTCCGTCTTAGTTCAGCTTCGGGAATGTCGAAGTTTTCATTTCAGCTCATTGGAAATAAGTGTCGTTAAATCTGTTGACCGCTCGGATTTCCTGCATTAATAATTCAATAGATTGTCGCTCGTGGCAGAGGAAGGACCGCATATCGGTGAAAAGCCACAGAAACCTCTAAATTACGCCCACGCGCTGTGCGTTAAAGCCTGTTTTATTGTTAGGGGGCTGGTACTCTTTTTTTATTTATTATAACAACTTATTATAATGTTCAATATTGTGTTATAACTGTTTTCAGAAAGGATCTCAAGTTGAGGCGCTGCCTTTTCTAAATGTGTTAAATATCTGGGTGTGTTAAAATTGGTCCAACTTGTTTCCTCTACGGCGACTGGAGGCCTGCTCCTCAGTATGTGTTAGTGTAAGGAATATAAGGTGGGGCTGATAAACGAGCCTAACATTAACAACTCTGACGAATTAATGACTTTGAAAGCCCAACTGAAAGGTGATTTGTTATTAAAGGTATCTGGAGTAAGTGTGACATCACTGTAACTCAGCAGACAACATGTTCACCCATTCTTCATTCTGCCACATCCAGGTGAAGATAAACAACCACCAGCAAGAGAAGAGTTCCAGAGACGAGATTTTGACAGCAGGCCAAGGACATGGACTGGAAGACTCTTCAGGCCCTCCTCAGTGGGGTGAACAAGTACTCAACGGCGTTTGGGCGAGTGTGGCTCTCTGTGGTGTTTGTGTTCAGAGTGATGGTGTACGTGGTGGCGGCGGAGCGAGTGTGGGGGGATGATCAGAGGGACTTTGACTGCAACACCAAGCAGCCCGGCTGCGCCAACGTCTGCTACGACCACTTCTTCCCCATCTCTCACATCCGCCTGTGGGCCTTGCAGCTCATCTTCGTCACGTGCCCTTCCTTCATGGTGGTCATGCACGTGGCCTACCGCGATGACCGTGAGCGCAAGTACAAGGCCAAGCATGGTGAAGACGCCAAGCTGTACAACAACACGGGGAAGAAACATGGCGGCTTGTGGTGGACCTATCTGATCAGCCTCTTCGTCAAGACGGGCATTGAGATCGGCTTCCTCTACATCCTGCACCGAGTGTACGACAGCTTCTACCTGCCGAGGCTCTTCAAGTGCGAGGTGTCACCTTGCCCCAACCAGGTGGACTGCTACGTGGGGCACCCCACGGAAAAGAAGGTCTTCACCTACTTCATGGTTGGAGCATCTGCCCTCTGCATCATCCTGAACATCTGTGAGATCATCTATCTCATCTCCAAGCGCGTTGCTCGATGCGCCAACAAGATGAGGAGGCGCAATCGCCGCATAGAGGTGCCTCACGAGGACTTTAACGACGACCCCTTCAACAACTTCAACCACACAGTGGCGAGGCCCATCACAAAGGAGAAGCCGCCTCCATCCTTTAGGAGCGCGTATGCATCTTCATACAGGCCCTCTTCGCTCAAGCTTGAAGAAAAGATTCGGGCCTCTGCTCCGAACCTGTCCACTACCAAATGATCATAGCAGAAATTAGACCCAATATCAAGATCTTAGCAGTGTTTGGCCTCTAACTCAGTGGCAAACCTTAAAAAAAAAACAACTGACTCAAAGCCATGAGCCAGCCTGCTGTAGATCCCGGAAGCTGACTCATCAGTAGTGGGTTCACCCTGTGGGCCTCTGAGTCCACATATGAGACTCTTTCGGAGAGCGCAAACTTTTGGTTTCCAAGTCAACCTCCATAATATTTACAAGTCAGGTAGTGCCAAATTGATTTGGTGATGATATGTGAGGTTTCCTTTTTGAATAAAAGTCTCTGTGCTGATTCTACTCTCACCTCAGCTACAACATTCCAGCAAAGTCTCACTCTTTCAGTCTTTCTTCTGATTGGAGTTTTACACAAGAAGAGAAAGGAAATGAGCCACTCCGCTGCTCTGGAGGAGGCAGGACACACCTGGCAGAGGTATTCACCCGCCCTGCCACTGTCTACAGTGGTGTGTCAGGGTGCCTGGCTGTGGTCACTGAGTCTTTATGAACATTCCATTTATTCAAGCTGAGACTTCACAACACAGTTGTCCTGATGAGCTCATGATTGAAAGAACTGTAGACAATTGGACTGTAGTCTCAGTTATGGCTGTGTAATACTTGAAGGTGGCACAAAATGATGTTTATATTGCATTGTCTCTTGAATAAGATTCATTACAGTGCTAAAATGCATATATCATTGGTATATCTCATCATCTCTGCAGGCATATGCTTGCTCTCAGGTTTATGCTGCACAGCCACATGTTGTATATAGACTGCCTGTGCTTTGACGTGCTTGTATACAACCTCGCCTGATCCAAACCACTGTTGATATAAATAAGGCGAAAGGAATGCTGCTGTTGAATTCTGTTTGTGGAGCTGCAGCGCAGTGGAGAACAAACTGATGGCTCATTGACCTATTACACGATTTAGTGAGTCAATTATTGTCCACTGGGGACATCGGAGGAAATGTTATTTTCTGCACTTGTTGTCAATAATGTTTTTCTACATTTACATAAATTAAATTTAACTTTATTAAAAGTGTGTTTTGTGTTTGGGTTTCTTATGATGAATAATATATTCTGTATAAATGTGCATGTGTTAATACTATGGTTTTGGATTCAAACAACAGAAATTTCAAACGAGTTAACCACTTTGAAAAATAAAACAATCCATTATGGATGTTATTTAGGGTGCAGATTTTTTTCCATTGTCGCTGCTGACTCATAACTAATTTTCCAGCTGTAACACTTACCAAGAATACATGCCAATTTGTCATTAATCATTTGAATTTGTTGTGACTCATGGTGACAGCCCATTTTCCTGTCGGTGATAGACATGCTGTTTGTTTCTCAGTGCTGGAGAGATCCTGCTTTAAGAATCTCAGTCTGCCCGTCGGGCTTGTTCATCTGGTTCTCCCAAGGTGCGGCAAGGAGAGCAATTTTTGTTTATTGTGAGTCATTTCCGTAACAAACAGCAAAATCACTATGGGGACTGATGAGAAGCTCTACTTTCCTACTTCTTATTTGGTCAGTAATGATTGAGTATTTTTTTGATGCAGCATCTGTAAAGTTGAAGTTGACCAGATGAAGTTGGATGTAAAGTGACAAAAAAGTGTCTCTCCCTTCATACTGCCTACACTATTTGAGACCATGTACATTTATACATTAATGACACATTTTATTTATGAAGTAGTGCTTTATTTTTTTAAAACTCAGCATGTTTGATATGTACAGACATATTACAATAAATACATATTAAAGTAAAACTCGTTAAAAAATTAAATCAATGGAATATAACATCCCTGTTTTTTCACAAGCCATCACAATTTCCAACTGATGGCGCCCACAGATGCTCCCAAGGTAGATCATTCATTTGAAAACAGTGATCACAGCATACAGAGGATGATCAGAAATCAAAACAACACTTCTGTCTTTTCTGACATCAACAGTGAGTTTATCAATTAATGGGATATTTTTACCAGTTGATTTATCAGTATAAACATTTTTTTTCTCCACTTTGCCTACTGGCCAGAAAGTAATGTAAACACCACTTTAAATGAAGGCTTGACACTGATGATTAGACTGACTTTACATAAGGCACTGTTCCAGCGATGCTATCATGAGGTGAAAATCTAATCATATGTTTCAACAGAGAGTGGTACCATCCAAATATTAAAATAATATTCTCATACTGGTAGATGACAAACCAAACCAAACTTAAAGTGATGAGACCTGTACATATAGAGGATCATGGCTCCAGCTGACATGGTTTATGCTGCAGTCTGAGAAAGACTGATCACAGTTTGCACGTGGCCTGTGCCACTTTGGAGCTGGTCTTCCTGTTGAGGCTTCGGCAGATGAAAGCTCCAGCATTCATCAGCTTGGAGAGGTCCACACCCTGAGGTGAGAACAGAACGTCAAAAGACTTGAAGTTCAGCATTTCAAGAGGCGGCTCACATTGTAAACAATACTTAGAACTAAAGTACGGACGTGGGACTTTTGTCTCTTTGTTCAACGGCAAGTCAAATGAAATGAAAAGCTTTCGTAACATATTACTAACTGATAGAGAAATGACAAAACAAGTCACGGTCGCTCTTCTTGTGTAAAAAAAAACAACAGTTGTTTGTTGAGAAATATAAAGTGTGGCTTCTCACCGTTTGAATCCCAAGTCCATGCAACATATAGACTACATCTTCAGTAGCAACGTTCCCAGAAGCCCCTTGGGCATAGGGACAACCACCAAGTCCAGCTACTGACGAGTCCACCACATTGATTCCCATCTGCAAACCAAAGACAAAATTCACCTTTTAAAGTTAACACTGTTTTTAGCCAACTTCATACAAGTCATTCCATCTGCTTTATTTGAATACATTTCCTGCTTGGTTTAAGACAAACGGAAGCACAGCTGACCTGTAAGGCAACAAGGATGTTAGCCAGGGCCTGGCCGTAGGTATCGTGACAGTGCACTGCCAAGGCACTGACTGGCACCTCCCTGCTCACCGCCTCCAACATCTGAGCCATGCTACCAGGAGTCCCCACTCCAATGGTGTCACCCAGAGAGATCTCATAGCATCCCATAGAGTATAGCCGCTTCGCTACCTGCGAGACAAAGAGAAGCTTGAGTTTGATTGGTTATGTTAAACATGTACAGGTAAACTAAGGAAGAGCGTAGACTCACATGTGCAACTTTTTCAGGTGCCACCTTGCCTTCATACGGGCATCCAACAACACACGACACATACCTGGGACAACACGAAATTCAGATGAAACTCAAGTATAGATAAAAATCAATCTTAAATTCCAATGGTTTGTCAGCATTTGACCATGAGCCTGAATTCTTACCCTCTGACTGGCACACCAGCCTCTTTAGCTGCTTTCATCACCTCATCAAAACGCTGTAAACTCTCGTCCACGGAGCAGTTTATGTTCTTCTTACTGAAAAGCTCAGACGCAGCACCAAATATGGCAACTTCTGCAGCCCCCGCCTTCACCTGTGGTAAATCAGAGCAAGGAGAGAGCATATTAGGGACAATTCAGATGTTCTACCAGTAGTATAATAGCTTGACATAGGGTGAGTCGATGTAAATAATATTTAAGCATGTTGGTATTTAACGCTTGACACGCACAGCAGCCTGGAAACCTTTAAGGTTGGGGGTAAGGACTGGATAAGACACTCCCGGTTTTCTATTAATCCCCTTCATCACCTCCACCTGGTCTGCCATCTGAAATAAGGTTCAAAAACAAAACAACCGAAACCTGTCAGTGCTGCAGTTTCTGCACCGCCCTCACTTTGCATGTCAATTCCCCCCATGGAGAAAGGACTTACCTGTGGGACCCACTTTGGGGACACAAAGCTGGTGGCCTCAATGACTGGTAGGCCAGAGTCTGACAACATGTCTATCAGATGAATTTTAGTCTCTGTCGGTACGATTGTCTAAGAGGGGACAGAAAAGCAACATGAAGCGGAACAGAGGTTGTTTGTTTTAGTTACACAACACATGGCCTGCGCACCTGTAACAGGTGATGGCGAAAACCGTTTAATTAGTGTTAATGGCATAGTGAGCGTTTATCTAGTCAATGATGTGTAGCCTAGTTAATACAACAAACTATTTTTATACATTTACCTTCTCGTTCTGGAGACCATCTCTGGGTCCCACCTCCACTATTTTCACCTTCTCCGGAAGAGCTTGCCCCGCTCTCACGCCAGCCTACACACAAACACACATACATGTTCACTCAAACACAGCAGTATTACACACAGGTGTAAATATTAAGTAATCAATTAGAAACAGGCTGCTATGAAGCCAGCTACCACTCCGGGCTGTGACCGACCGCAGAGGACGATGCCTGCTGCCCGGTGACTGCTGCCGGACACGCCGTCACTGTAAAGCCTCCAGCTGGATAAAAGCACAAGAAGACTCGCTAGGTCTTACCTTTGCTGCGGAGCTAAACGCCAGGTACTGCTGGCCCATTTGTGAACCTAAAGTGCTTCTGTTGACAAGCCTCATAATGGCCGCCATGATGGTCCAGCCTCTGGTCTGACGTCACTTCTTCTTCGGAAGCAGAGCAGTGTCCCGCGGACAGCTGATAAAACCGCCGCGAGGGCGCCATCTACTGGTGGGAAAATTGAAATGAAAAGAATTTTTGGAATTCAAAATATGAATTGAGTTGAAGAAATCAACATAAAATGTATCATTTACCCCCAGAAATATGTTTTAATCGCCCTATAAAGTCCAATCAAGAGTGAAAACTCTAGTTGTAGGCCTAACCTGCAGCCTTCTCACTTAAAAACTGCTGTCATCACACATAGGTTGACACATTCCTCAAGTATTAAAATAGACCACCGGCTACTTTGGTGCTTGCCCAAGTCTAGATTGATATCAATTAGTTCAATGTATGATTTGATTTATATAATCAAAGCAATTCTGTTGCTTTATGTTCATAGAGCCTAATTGCTGTGAGAAAACTGACCAAAAATCCACCTAAAAGAACCATCAATTATGAAATTTTAGGCTACACCCTCTCTATCCTCAAATCTTGAACCTAGACAACAAGAAAATCCCCAAGGTGGTCATGTGATAGGCTACAAAAAAAAGTAAGAAATTGCAGGAAAAGAAACAGAGGAGGGATCCCTCTTCATTAGTAAAGAATACGATTTGGGAGCATGTTCAACAATTTCCAGGAGCCACCAAACAGGAAGGCTTTGACATGAGCCAGACAGTTTTCTTTCCAAGAGGAGAGTGAACAAAAATACAGTAGGGCCTACAAAAGAGCCTAAACTAAGCATGTCATTTACACATCCAGGAAAGGGGCAGAAAGAGAAAAGGACAAGGCTGGGGAAAATCCAGATCAGAAACATCTGGATTGAAGCACTGTAAGCCAAGAGAGGGAGAGGGGACCTGTGACATCAGATGGTCCAGCAAAGAGAGCCTGTGTGGAAAGAGGGGACAGGGTGGAGAACATGGTGAGAGGGAGCAAGAGAGAGAAAGAGGAAAGGGGCACACAATAGAGGAAAACACTGCAGCCTGCAGACTTCTTTATGACTCGGTGGACAGGCGGGCCATGCATTAGATGAAGTAGGAGGTTTGAGGAGATCAGACAGGTATAGAGGAAAACCTTGAGGCCATTTCTCTTGTAAAGCACTTTGAAAGGCATTTATTTGCTTTGAAAGGTGTATATAGATCATACACTGATTGGTTGATTGATTGAATTTGATTTCAAGTCAGATCTGACACGGACAGGGAGCCAATGAAAAGAAGCTACATCTGGTGTAATATTGTCAGATTTTTGGGATTTAGTTCTCTTTTGAACCATCTGCAACTATGAGCGTGTGGCAGACCAGAAACCAAAATGTTACAGTAGCTAATCCAGTGTCAGCATCTGCCATGATTGGAGAAAGATGAATTTGGGCCGTGTTTTGTGGTCAAGAAAAAACTTAAGTGCTGATCAAAGGAGAGGTAGGGATTATGTATTAACACCAAGATACTTGGGGAAATCAGAGTTGTTGAGAGTTGCTCTTACTTGTTTAAACAAGTGTGTGTTTGGGCCTGACCAGTGACCAGAATCTCAGTTTCAGCTGAATTTAGAAGCAGGAAATGTTTTGACATCCAGCTTTTCACAGCTGACAAGCCTCTGTTTTTACAGGCATATCACTAGCGTAACAGTGGAAATTACTTCCATGAGTATGTCAAAATTTGCCAAGAGAAAAATAGAGGGCCAAGAAAAGGGCCTTGGGGCATTCACCCAGCATATTAAAATTCTGCAGTGATAGAGCTACACTGAGATTGTAAGAAATGCACAGAAGCGGATAGGCAGAAGATCATTTTAACTGAGAGTGTCAGTGAGTGATTGACAGCTGAACTTCAACTGTATTTTCTGTCAAATATATGGAATGAAATATACTGAAATGCAACTCTTTTGTACTTCTGAGAGCAAAAAGGTTAGAGACCAGATTGTAGTCAAGGTTTTAAGAGTGGGCTAGTTTTAAAGTTTGTGAGGATGATGCCAGACAGCTAGAAGAGATAAATTAACAGCGTATTGGATTGTAGCTCTTAAATCTGGCCGGAGATCTTTCAGAAAGCTAAGCTGGTAGCGGGTCAAGCATGCAGGCAGGTTCTGAAGCCAACATCAACTTAGACATTGATTCTAGATACTCTGAAAAGTCTGAAAAGTTTTGTAATGAACTGAAGATGAATGCTTGTAATCACATTTATGTGTCGAGCTATAAAGGATGAGCAGGCAATTGATGGCTGCTTTGGGTGAGTTTGACTACACTGTCCAAAAGAAATCTGTTATTTTGCTTATTGTCCCTGTTTATGTGAGAGAAATAGACTGCTCAAGTAGCGTGTAATTCGGGGACCGTTTAAGCCATTGGAGGTAAAAAGACTTGCAGTTTAAATTTTCCTATTTACATTCCAATCTCCTGGAGTGTTGCTGGAAAGAGGAGCAGTTGAATCAAGGAGACTAGGCAGTCAAGTCACTTGTAATAATCCCAACAGTCCAACAAGAGCAGCTGAAGTTGTTGGGTCAGTTTTTAAAGTGCATAAACACATCAGCACCTGTGGTATGAGGACAGACGAGTATTGCTTAAGATTTCAGATGGTCATGATTTTACATTAACGGATGTGAAAGGGGCAGGATTGAATTAGGTCAAAGGTGTTATTACTGGCTCAAGCATGTTTCAAGAGAAACTAGTATCAGTTAGTGTCACAAAGCCTTTACATAGACGATCAGAAGCCTTGTTCAAGAGAACACTGAAGTCACCTATAATTAGACCGTCATCAGAACAAAGAACAAGGTTTGAGATAAATTCTCCAAGTTCTTGTCATTCCTGTGAATGAGGGTTCAGAGGTTTACACGGCACCACAATGTAGAGTGGTTGGAGATGTTTTAAATGAAGAGCTTCAAAAGAGTTGTTAGATTAAGGAAACATGGAAATCACTCAGGTGGGTTTGCTTCAAGTACTGTAGTAGCCTAAATATTGGGGAAATTTGTAGAGCGACCAGTAGATTAAGATTTCTTGCACTTTTAGTATAAAATTATTGTTGCCTGTAAACATTTCACATAGGATGTGACTGTTCTCTGCTCTTCTGTCCTGTTTGAGATGAAATAAACAAGCCAGATGAAATATGTATAAAAATATCTTTAATGTGTCAAAAAGTTAAAAAAGAAAAAAACAAACAAATAAATTATAATTGGCTTTATATCATAGTGCATATCATGATCAAAAAGCACTGCAACCGTGAATGATGAAAAAAAAGGTCTGTTTTCAGTTTTCCCTACAGAGAGTAGAGAAATAGCAGAGTCATCATTGTGTCCTTGTCACTTTGTTTAGTTTAAACACCAGCTTTTATCAAAGCAGAGTCCCATAAAGTACAAAGGTGTTCTTCCATGCATATGAAAAAAAAGATATATTCGAAAGAGTTATCATATAACTGTCACCGAAGCAGAAGAAACACTGAATATGCATGCTTTGGATACTGCATATCTTTATGAAGCTTAACGAAAAGCATTCCATCTCAACACAAAGGTCAACAATCTCATCCAAAAAGAAAGATTACCCTTTTACATTTCACTAATGGACAACTAATACATCATAAATGTGTGTATTTACATTAGTGGATCGCTTATTTTATGCATAAATTCTCTTGCATGGACATAACACGCACGCACGCACACACATTCATACACACACGCAGACACACACTTTGGTCCGAGTTCACTGCAGCTCCTCGTCACTGTCGTCCACTTGCTGGATGATGAGGTCTGCCCCCGAGTCTTCAGCCAGGTCGTCGTCGTCGGTTACCATCCAGCTCCTTTTGCTGTCTCCCTCCTCCTCCCCATCCACGCCCAGCAACAGGGCGGGCTCCTCGTTGCCCCCCTCTAGACCGTCTATGGGGATGCTGTCACAGCCCACTTCTTGGATGCATGCGGTGCACATGCGGTAGCGTCTTGTGCCCTCACACACCACATGACCCGTTTCCTCCGTCACCTGACATTTACACTTCCTGCACACCAGCTTCCTGGCTTGATGGATCTGTGGAGCAACACGATGGGACAAAAATACATGTTATAATGAAATGTTTAGTCCTGATCAGTTATAGCTCTGTACCTTTTCCCTAAAATTTGAGACACTGCAAGTAAGTTTTTCACCAGTAAATAAGCTGTTTTTTTGTTTTGTTTTTTTAAATGAGGAAGTGGCAACTCAAAGAATCTAGAATTTGTCTTTACAGGTCAAAGGCCAATGCGTGTGAGGATCATGAATGTGAATATTAGCTTTGCAAGTCAATTTACGTCGTGTGCTTGCACTCCTAACATTTTTAATCTGGGGCCACTGTGCTCCTCGTAAGAAGTTATTCTGGAGCCCCGTGTTTACATACGTCATTTCCTGGTTTTGTGCTGTACCCACCGTCTCAAAATGGCTGCGGAGGTGCTCCAGACGAGTAAAGCGCTTATTGCAGGCCTGACAGGGGTACGGCCTCTCCCCAGTGTGACAACGCAAGTGACGCTTCAGGTCCGCCTTCCTCTTTACCGTGTGGGTACAAAAGGGGCATTTGAAGCGCATTATGGGGTTGGAGTCTGCGAAGAGGAAGAGAAACTGTTCAGAGATGTGACTTTTTTGCTTACTTTAGATGTCACTTTATATAAGAGTCTTCTTTTGAGGCTTTGTTCACGCCACTCTGCGTATAATGAGGTCAATTCTCTAAAGGAAAAAGAATGGTCTTCCGTTTTGTCACTAAATATCCAACTCACCTTTATTAAAGTGTCCAATAACACCTACAATTGGTGGTAGAGTCGCGTACAGCTCCTCTGCCTTCTCTGCCTTTTGAGCCCTGGCCTCCTGGATGTCCAGGTCCTCGTGCTGGTTGGAACGGGTGCTGTTCGGCGCTCTCCTCTTGGCTCCTCCTTTACCTCGCCGGCGCTCTGATCCAGGCAGCGTGTACAGAGGGTCCTGAGGGTCCTGAATGTCCTCCCCCTCTGCAGTGAGATCATTAACGGGGCTGCTTGGATCAGTCTTTATGGCTGAGACTGCTACATCCTGGTCTGGATCCTTCCCTATAAAACCAGACTGAGATCTGGAGTTGTCCCTGGTCCAGAGTGCAGGCGGCGGACTGACGGAGCAGGGGCCTTGCTGCTGCTGCTCCGAGGCCTCCTCTCCTACTCCGCTGGTGAAGCTGCAGGTCTCAGACAAACTGAGACAGCGGTCACTGTCTTCGTCTTTCACGCTGATGTCCAAGGAGGATTTGATGAAGTTCTTGCAGTAGCTGATGACATTGTTCATCTGCAGGTAGCTGGCTGCAGACATCACCTCGATCACGTTGTGGCTCGACAGGTCCAGCTGACCGGAGTAGATGAAATCCAGGATGACGGTGAAAGTCTCGGGACTGAAGACGTCGAAGGTGGCGTTGACGGACTCGGACAGCCCGTCGGGCCCCTGGGACAGCAGCATGCGGAAGTATCCACTGCTGGCGAACAAGACGTTACGGTGGGCCCTGAAGAGCTGGCCCTCCACCAGCACGCTGCAGTCGCAGAAAAGCTCCTGGCGTCGCTGTTGGTTGAGCTGCTTCAGCAGGTTGCTTTGGTGAGCCACTGTGATGTCAGCGGTGTTGAACCACCTCTGAGGCTGCCTGCAGGAGACAACATGACAGCAGCTCTCACTAGCCCTACATGCATCATAAACTGAGTTGTTCTGCAAGAAAATATCAAATCATATAGAGGCCTTGTGCACCTTGGACACAGTCATTACCGAGAGGGAGATAGGCTACTTCCATCCTCTGCATTTACAAGAATCTAAATGTAGGAGCCTGCATGCATGATGTGTAATTTGCATATTAATGAGGGAAGCATCGGCTCCCAGAGGGTGTTCCGTGGGACATCTGACCTCGTGACTGCAAACTTACCTTGGTAAATGATTACGCTACACACTGCAAATATTAACTGCAGGTCACATTAAAAAACAGCACTGACACCCTATTGCCTCAGCCATCAATTATCCACTGTCTTTGTCCCCGCACTGGACCAACACTGTAGCTCCGCAGATGGCCCGCCCACACGAGTTTCTGCGCCGTGATTGGCTAAACGAGCTTTCAATCAAGTGCTTTCTCCTAATGGGCTACACCCGACGCCAGTCAGAGAGCATCGGGTGACAAAACCCAGTAATCATACCTGAGGGAGGGTGAGGCGCTCATGAAATCTCTGGCGTTGCAAACACATGAGTGTTAGGAGGAGGAGGAGAAAAACTGGAGCCGGAAATTATAGAACCATAGAAAGAATTTTAAAAAAATCTGCCGCAGCCTCATTTTCAGAGTAGTTCTTCACCATCAGTAGTAACCTATTTATCCATCCTCACATTACATGCATTCGTTATTAATTATGCGATGTTTGCTGACAGGCTCCGCAGCGCCCGACAACTCACGATGCAACGCCCGGTCTCGAGACTCTTAAGTGCTCCTCATGTCACACCAAAACCAAGTGGAACATCTTCACTGAGCAATTCCTGGTCAATTCAGACATCAGTCGACCTACAAAAACGACACGAGAGTGCTGCAGTCCTGCGAGAGAAAAGCGGGCAGCGGCGCGCCAGAGCAGCCCAGTCTGTCCTGGAGCGACGCCCACTTCAGGCTCCAGCCAGCACACAATAGAAAAATAGACACGGACCTCCGGCAACTGAGCGTGCCGAGAGCTGACAAATAAATATATTCACGTAGTGTGTGACACCGGCGGGGGGGTTAAGACGCGCTAATACACCCGTTTTCTTCCTCAAGACCACCCCCACTTTCTCTCCGGAGGTCCGGAGCGCTGCGAGCAGCGGGGAGGATTTGCCTGCTGCCCAAACCCAGCGACTCTTTCCCAGGCATGAGGTGTCGGAAGGACCCGCTTACGCCCCACGCCGTTTTACTCCCCCCCTCCTTACAAAAAATTCCCATCGATACTCACTGGTGACTTGATTCACCCGGCGCCCGATAGAGTCTATTTGCCCCCAGGTCTGCCACCATATCCATGTTTGATTTCGTTTGCCTCCGTTCCCCGTGCTCTTTTTCTCTCGTCCAGGGTTTACGGTCAGGCAGGCACTTCCTGCTCAGCCCTAAAGACCGAAACCCGGTTAGAGCGAATGGAGCACTGTGCTGACGTGGGTGTTTATTAACTGGGTGCCCGAGGGTTCAAGGAGCCATTTAAAGCCCCAGTGTCCCGTTTAAAATGTAGTGCATGGACGGAATATGAACAATAAACACAGAATACTCCAATATTATAAATTGAGAGTCATTTACAACATCTCTGCTGGGATTTATAGAGTGTGACACTCAAAGTCTGCTCACCTCATAACTGTATTTTTCTTTAATCTACCTACATGGCACAACAGTGACAGCCTTACAAGAACCAGTTTGACATGATAGTGAATTCACAGCCATCACATCATATTTTAAGGCAAGAGGAAATCCCATTTGGATATTGTGGTTACATTGTCATTTGATCATACATGTCATACAGTAAACCTTGTTAATGCGCAACTGTACTAATTACTTGACATTGATAGAGCAGAATTACAGGCTTGGTTTCTTCAGTAAGAAAATTAATTTATTCTTTCAGTGTTATGGCTCACAGATCAATGCAGTCATAGAGAAAATATTCATTGTTAAATCTGACATACTAACACAGAGAAGACAGAAAGACATTTGTACACAATGATTTGAGCAAATATAGTTAATGTAAAACAAATAGGAAATGAATCCAGACAAAACATGAAGACACTTTTGAGGTCTGTTCATATGTTTATGTAATATGAAAAAAATGAGGAAGTTATTGGTTTGCTTTGGCCCTGTGATTTAGAAGAGGACTTGATTAGACTTTCTTTTTTTTTTTAAATTAAAGGTTGCAGTCGTATCAAGACGCTGTGCCGTTGGTAAATCCTGTGGGGTTCATGGACTGCCAGCGCCACAGATCCTCACCTGTGTGGAAAGAGGTTAAAAAAACAAAAAAAACAAACAAGAAAACATTACGGGAGAATGTTTTAACTGAAAAAATCAATACAATAAAATATATTTTTTTAACTGAATCATGAAATTTAATCAAATGATGAAATAAAAAATGTATTTACACATTCTTTCCAGGTCAAATTTAGCCTTCCAGCCGAGTTCCTTTTCAGCCAGAGTAGGGTCAGCGTAACAGGATGCAACGTCTCCGCCCCTCCGAGGGGCAATCTTGTATGAGATCTATGGAGAGAAATACATCAGCCGAGGGTCTCATTAACAACGTAAATACACATAAAAGGAAACCCAAAGAAAAGAGATGTGTACAACACAAAACCCTGATCCACAAATTGACCTGTGAGGGGTTTCACTCACCTCTCTCCCTGATGCCTTCTCCATGGCTTTCACCATCTGGAGCACAGAGTAACCCTTTCCAGTTCCGAGGTTATAGACCTACAAATAAAGACACAATGATGCGCAACTGCACACACACAGAGGAAGAAACAGCTTTCAAATGCTCTTTTTCTTAAAAAAAAAAAAAATATATATATATATATACTGTATATATATATACCTTGCACCCGCAGTTGTCCTTCAGCCTTCTTAGAGCTGCGATGTGTCCCTTTGCCAGGTCTACGACGTGAATATAATCTCTCACACCTTGAAAGAGAGAAAGACCCTTGTTTACATGATGCTGAATCAAGTGATATGACACTTACTTTTACACATTATCAAGCCCAAAATAATGTTTCAAATCTCAAATTAAATATGTGCACTGCAGATAAACGGCCTCCTTCATTTACCTGTTCCATCCAGTGTGTCGTAGTCATTGCCAAATACACTGAGGCACTTTCTTCTTCCAACGGCAACCTATGAGGGAGATGATGTCGGCAAATGAATGAATTTAAATGATCCAGCCAATCTAACTAGTCTCTCTGATGTAGCAGTGTATTTGGCAGAGAGTTGACCTACCTGGGCAACATATGGCAGCAGGTTGTTGGGGATACCCTGAGGGTCCTCTCCTATCAGGCCAGAGGAATGAGCTCCGATTGGGTTGAAATAACGAAGCAGCACTGCATTCCAGTCCTGCTCGCACACAAGCAGTAATGAGACACTTTTCATATTGTGTGTGTGTCTTTCTACTTCTCAATCCATACCTTCTCTGCTTTACAATGGTCCTTGATCATCTCCTCGATGAAGTACTTGGTCTTGCCGTAGGGGTTGGTGCAGCCTCCAATAGGGTGCTGCTCATCAATTGGCAGGTGCTGGGGGTCTCCATACACTGTGGCTGAGCTGCTGAAGACCAGATTGTGCACCCTGTGAGCCTGCATCACCTGGGGCACATGCAGATGCACACAAACACGGCAAACACGGTACAATCAGCGGCCAGTGAGTATAGCAGTCTACAGCACGCACACAAACACACACACACACACACACACACATACGACTTTAGGAGTAAGCAAAAATGCTAAGGTTGGCAAAAACAGTTAAGCACCACACACTGAAAGTTAAGAAGGGTGCAGTGTTAGAATCAGTATCAAAAGGACACACACTCATGCACTCGGCAAACGTTAAGGATGATTAGTGCCACTAATGATCGGCTCGGAGTGAAGTCTGACGTGAAGACTGAAGTCCAGATTTCTGGAGAACAGATGGTGACGGATCAGATGACAAAAGTGCAAACGGAAACTGACCTCGAGCAGGTTCATGGAGGCGGTGAGGTTGACTCTGTAGTACCGCAACGGCTGCTCCACTGACTCGCCGACGGCCTTCAGACCAGCAAAGTGCATCACGGCACTGAAAGTATGCTGGAGCACAGAGAAAAAACGTGTGAGTGATGGATGTGGCCAGTGTGGAAGAAGGACTGTCTATGACTATTATGCAAATATGAAAACATTATGTCACGCTATGTATTTCTGACCATCGGGGACATTCTTTGGCAGCCACAGTAAATTCTTATTGTCAAGTCAATTGCTGGTATTTTTTTCTCCAAATGCCCGAAGTCCACCAGCATCAATTTAATAACTTTAATCTCAGCGCAGATTTACGGGAAAAATACATCTTATTATAATTTAGCTGAATGTACATTTTGTCAGTGTTCAGCTGAATGACATGTGACAAGGTTGTAGTTCCCTCACTGCTCATTGCTCTCTCTAGTAAATTGGCACAAACAGGTTCTATTAGGGCATCTCCAGCCTGCACTGTTACAATACAGTGTGTCTGAAGTGTTCCACGTTCCCTTCACTTTATTTACCCTTGGATTAAAGCTGAGCTATGGGCACTCACAAAGCGTATACTATTACCAACTTAACTTTTTAAATTTTGCTCATTGAACCAATTGATACATAAATGACAAGTTAATACAGCAGGAGCCACCCATAATCTAAAGTGTGGACAGTAAATTAATACCTCAATGCAAAAACACAAAAAGAACTGAGTTTCTTTTTAGTTGGGTCACTCTAGAGGAATATTTAAAAGGGATTATGTGAAAACCCCAAAATATTCTAACTTTCTCTCTGAATTATTTTTTTTCCTTTCTTTGTGTCTTTGTGTTTTGCTGATTTGTGTGGTTATTTTTTGTGAATATGTCGAAGTCAGAGAATCTGGGTTTAAGCAGCAACAGAACAGCACGGTGACAGTACTATGTTTCAGCCGCTTTTTAAACGAAACCAATAAGCAAATATTTTCACTGCTGCTTGGAAAATCAATAATCTGACTGAGCAAGAAACTGAGTAGTTGTATTTATCAGTCAGCTGTTTTCACTTTCTGACCTTTTTGAAGAGTTTTTCCAAACCAGGCCGGTCCAGAAGGTCTAGTTCATGAAACTCGATGCTGGTGTCGAGGAAACTTTCTATCCTTCGTATGCTTTCTGGCACATCCCCTTCTCCTTGGTTAACAACAGGATGTAGTGCGGGCACACGCACATGCACACAGACACACAGACACACACACACACACCAGTTTAATTACACTATATAAACAAACCTAATGGCCAAGTTTACGATGTTGAGAGGACTTGTAGACTAGGATCTTACCTCTGACAGCGTTACTGAAGTCATCTACTACAACTGGCTGGAAGCCTGCTTCAATGAGCTCCACCACACAGTGACTCCCAATGTAGCCTGCTCCACCTGTGACCAACACCTTCTCTGCCATTCTCTGTACCTGTCAAGTTAAACACACGGTACACAAAAAAGAGGAATGACTCTGTCTGACGTCCAGACCACTGATAAAACTGGTTATTATCCTTTATAAGCTACTATCCTGCTGTATGCCTTTGGGCAAACATAACATACCAGGTAGGTAGCTTTGGGAACACCTGAAACGTTGAGCTAGGTGAGCAGATATGTGACGCACCCATCTTATCAAACATCAAAGAGATTGATACTCAACCCTTGACTTGTCCATTCTTGTAAAACAATCAGCCTGCCTGCCAGTAACTTATGCACCTTATTGTTGTAGCTATGGTCTTCTTATCTTGCCAGAGCACACTCCGCAAATCAGCTCCAATTCACTTGAGCAATGCATAAAGGATGTATATCAATTTAATTTAATTCAAAACCACTAATCAGTATACAACAATACATATTAAGACAACAAATGCTTTTCATATTATTCCATTGCACCATTTATTCTGTGCTAGGACAGACCACACACTAGAAACCAAGTACAACTTTAGCTTGTCAAAAGCCCACAAACATTAGCTGCTGTCAATACATAGCCTATAGCTTACCCACGAAATATTTGTCAGCTCTAAGAAAGCCTAACTCTGGGAATATGAAAATGTAGCTGCGACTTCCCTGACACACTGTGAAAACAACACTACATCGTAGCTCTAGTGTTATTGAGGATGTCTCTTTGAGATACTCACCAAATTCGCCGGTAAGGCTGTAAACTGTCGGTTCCGGTGGAGTGTCGAAGTAAAACGGGTCAGGACAACGAGGAAAGGTGTGTGAGGAGAGTGTGTTATGGTCTTTTCCAGTCAGTTCACTTAGTTTGGCTTCTCCTCTTTACCTTGGACATCTTTACTTCCTGTAAAACGTGGAACGGAGTTAAGTGAATTGTTAACGCGCTGCTTCCTGTGTGTGGTCTTTCAAAATAAAACTGAGAGCGACGTTTCCTTTGCGTCACACATTAAAGTCAGGTTTCCTTCTTTATTTCCTTTTTAGTGATAATCAGTGGCTCGCATGACACCGCGTGCGGTATCTACAGATACTGATAAACAAGTGTTGATCTTGGCACGACGTTTGTTTTAAGCTTTTATTCTGAAACGCACAACGGATGCACACTGTGCCTTGTGGCTAACTTCACGCTATTGTAAAGCCCGTGCAGTAGGCTACTACGTGTCGGCTCACATGCCCTGACGTCGAGGGACACTTTTACACAGCCACGCCTTTGGCCAATCACACACAGTGAGGTGATTGTTGTGAGCATCCACCTCTGGGCGCAGTCTGACACACCGGATGGCAAAAGAAGTGCCACGTTACCTAAAAAAAAGTCGAAGAAGGCAGATCATTCTGCCACCATGAACTCACTCACACAACTCTTACATGGCATGCAGACTTGTATGAAGTGAATGTTGAAGAGGAAGGATGGGTTTTTTTTATTTTTATGATTTAATCATGTTTTCAAGGGGAATTTTCAACCCACCCAACTCAAATAATACATTTCTCAATAGTAGCCTACCCAACAATATAACATGTAGCCTAACTACAGGCTATAATCATTAGGCAAAGATGGTCCTGGATTGTCCATTTCCTCAGGATGGACACCAATGCTATGTAAAGAATCGCCTTACATTGGATCCCAGAAGGCAAAAGAAAAAAGGGAGGCCTAAAATGACATGGTGTAGGACCTGGTAGGACCATAAAGGAACTCCAACAGCATAGCTGGGGAACCATCAAGAAGATTGCCAAAGACAGTCAGAAGTGGAGGGACTTTGTTGCTGCCCTATGTGCCAGCCTGCATAATGGGGATAAGTATAAGTAATCCCACATTATGCACAGTCACATTTACTCAGTTTTGTTTTCCTCCTAATTATGTAAATGACATAATAACCACCTAATTTATGTCAAATGTATTGTGGTTTCTCTTCATTTACAGTTCATAGTTTCCGTCCCACACTCCATATTTACATTCCATGAACAAATACTTTCGTACCCATAACACCCACAAATTATTATGAAATCATCAAAATATGTCCCCAAACCTGCAGGAATTTCACAGCACCCTCTAGTGACCCTCTACAACACAGCATTCAGATCCATGCATGATAATTGCATGTCAAATCTGTACTGGGATCACTATGTTCACATGGACTGATGTTGTTTTCTGCAACACAGCGAGCAGACTGAACAGGATTCTTTTATATCCTGTGCCATTTCTGAAGTCCGTTTGCCAGTCCTGCCCTCCCCAGAGACACTGGCACATGAAGAAAGGCAGCAGGGTTGGAAGGAAAGAAAAATGAGAAGAGTCGGATGTACCTGAGAGATGATATTTGCTCCCTCCATTCATTGCAAATGCTGCCTCTTTGTTAGAATGGATTTGGAGCTGATGAGGAAATCTCAAGGAGGAAAAACAACATGGCAAAATAATTCAGCAGGGTACATGGTAATAATAACAACAACAAAAAAATCAATCCAACTATTCAGAGGAGGACAGAAAAGAAAGGGCACAAGGAAACATTTAAAACTCAGAGGAGGAAAACCGTGTGACTATTTGATAGAGACCAGAAACCAGGACTGACATCTATCTTATGAATTCACTTCAGGTTGTTACAATTTCACAGTTTCACTTTTGGTCAGCTACGTGCATCCAAGTTGTTACTTCAGGATTTGCCTCACTTTGTGTGCAGATGCAGGGCAGCAGCATGGGACAGCTCTGCTTGTTTGTCTGTATGTATGTGATCGTATGGCTCCACGCTTCTCTCGGGCTGCCACCTCAGCACCGTGGGTGGCTCCGGCTGTGGGAGGAGGGTGAGAGCTGCAAGGAGTGCAACTATCACCTCTGCTCGCCGCTGCCTGATGTTTGCCCCGCAGGCAGGGTGCAGGACGACTGTGGGTGCTGTGACCAGTGTGCTAACGTGGAGGGGCAGCTGTGTGACCTGGACAGGGCTCAGAAGTTCTACGGTCACTGTGGAGAGGGCCTGGTCTGCCAGAGGAAAATACCAAAAAGGGAACACAGGGCTGAACCAGAGCCTACATGTGTGTGCCAGGATAAGGGATTTGTGTGTGGTTCAGATGGGTGGACTTACCCAAATGTTTGCCAGCTGAGAGAGACTGCCAGTCGGCGAAACACATCCCTGGAGCTCACTGGGAGAGGACCCTGCTACTCTGGTTACTGCACTCTTTTCTTTCATATGTTGTCAGTCCAGGAAACTTAATAGCTGTTAAGATTTCATTGCATGTGTATAGTTTTCTTGGTAGGGGACAACTTTAAAGGGTCCTACTTTTGAACCTTGGGGTACTCCTTTCCTTTTTGCCGCAGCTCCCCGTATCCTTCAAGGTCCCAGAAACCGGTCAAACTACACAGGGAATGATATTGTGTTTGGCTGCGAGGTCTCAGCCTTCCCTATTCCAAACCTAAACTGGAAGAAGAAGGGGAATGACAATTTCCTGCCAGGGGATGATCCTCACATCTCTGTCCAGGTCTGAAAATAACTGAGGTTGCATTGCATCACTGAACTTTTCAGCATGCATGCGTATGTTCAACTGTTACCTGCAGTGTCTTGAAGTGTTCCTTGTAGCAGGTGCAAACCAAATAGAGATAATATAGATAATATAGACAACCAAACAAAATACAAACATATATAAAGCACATATAGCCTTAGTCAAAAAAGACAAACACCACAGGGGATAATAATGAATATAAACAAATACACACATGTATACACAGTAATTAACTATATAATTCATATAATATAATATACTAAGAATACACAATAGGAATAACACAAAAAAATAATAATAACCTTCCTCCTCATCATAAAAATTTACATAAACATAAAGGACCGTTTGTTTTTTTTATCAAAGGGACATGCCACAGATTTTACACACATAGATCAGGGTTCCCCAATTCCGGTTCTCGAGGGCCACTGCCTTGCATGTTTTAGAAGTTTCCTGCTACAACACACCTGATTCAAATGAGTGGCTCGTTATCGTTAGGCCACTGCAGAGCTTGTTGACGAGCTGATCATTTGAATCAGGTGTGTTGTAGCAGGAAACTTAACATGCAAGGCAATGAATGGCCCTCGAGGACCAGAATCGGGGAACCCTGACATAGATTGTAATGAGTGACACTACGCTGTTATAATGCTCTGGCGCGAGGTTTCTAATGTCTGAAAGAGACATTAGAAAGACATCTCACCTTCTGCTGCTTTCATTCTTCTGTTTTTAATGATGGCCATCAATCAAATATTTTCTTTACTTCTCCTCTCAAGAACAGTTCTAATTCACCAGGAGTGTATTCACAAATAAAATGAAACAAAATGAACAGTTTTTCTTTTGAACACCCACACAGCATTGAGCTCTTGTGCAGTCATTCACTCATAAACAGTCATACACTCAATTGGCACACATTTTTTCTATTGTCTGTTCCATTAAAGCCCCGAAACAAGGGACTCACTACTGGTCCCAGTGTAATGGTTTTATTAAAGTCATGATTTATTTTTCTAAATTGCTTTCTACCACTGATGCTGCTGATAAACACATATCTTTCATATAAATAAGGATGTATCAATCGTAAAGATGAATTCTCATTGTTTTCCAGGCTCGTGGCGGCCCCCAGCGCTACACTGTGTCTACATGGCTGCAGATTGAGGGACTACACATCTCCGATGCAGGGGTCTATTCATGCATCTCCCAAAATGCTTTGGGAGTGACAACTGCTTCTGCACAGCTCACAGTGTTGAGACAAGGTGAGACACTCAGTCGACTGTTGATCATTGTGGTATAACAGCTCAGTAGCACAGTAAACTCATTATTTTGAAAAAACATTTCTTATCTACTCTCCAGCGGGGAAGATGATGAAGGGCCATGTGGAGGAGGAGAAGGAGGAAGAATACTTTGATCATTCGGAGGAAGGCAGTAGTGATGGACAGCTGGCGTCTGGAGATTACCTGGCATTCATTTAAATCATTTTTTTTATAAGAGCAGGCTACTCTGGAAAAAATAGCTTTGGAGAAACACAACAGATCAGCTAACATGTTTTTAATTTAAGAGCCTGATGTTTGAAATTCACAGCAGCTCACTGCTCAGTTGTAAGATGAATAACTACTTCAGCATCACACTGCTTATAATTACCTTTTAAATGTATCATGGCTCACAAATAAATCATACCTGTTATTTGCTGTTTAGTGTTTTTGTAACTTGTGATCATAATTAACTAAATCTCCTAACACAGACGTGCCCATTTAAAGCTGTTACAACGTTTACAAATGTGTACTATTATCTCCAAAAACACAACAATGCTAATTACAAATGGCCATAGGTCACTCTTAAAACCCACTCCACCCATGGTACATAAGTTCTAGTGTATTCATTCACTCAGAAAAAAAGATGATGGCAGCAGCGAGAGAGGGTGTGACCATCCACAGGGTCTCCATCTGATTCTCTTCATCTCTCTCCACCTGAGTGCCAGTTAATCCTCCCCTCATCCCCCGACTCCCAGCTGGATACACCGGCTCCTTCTGAATGGCGAGATGCATTAACGCAGAGGAACTTTCCCCCGCTGTCTGTTAGTAAAAGCTGATTGGAGATTACAGGCCTGTGGTGAAAACACAGCCCTCCATCTCATCTCAAATCACTTTCCACCCCTTTCTCTCCTTTATCTCTCCTTCGTCTCTTCATTTCTTTATCTTCTTAATCCCAACCCTTCTCCCTTTCAATGTCATCAACTTTCACTTGCCTCTACATTTCTGCCCCTATTCCCCTGTTTGACAGCTGAATGACAAGAAAGATGAAGAGGAGGAAGGAGAGAGATAGAGAGGGGAGGGGGAGCTACCCCTCCTGAGTGGAGCCAGAATGATGTCATGGGGGCATTTGTCCTCCTGGTGTGGAGGCTTCCCTTCCTCTGCTAATTACCTTGTACAAACTCGAATCTGATATGGCGGATATGAGGCCCAAATACAATTATTGTGGGCTAACAAAGAGATATTGAGATTCAGGGAATGAGGGAGAGACTGCAAGTGAGATAGAGGGAAAGGCACGCGTGCTGCCGCGCGTGCACACACACGCGCACAGCAACCACTTGCACGCACACACGCTCACATACCCACCCACCCACACACACAAACACAACCACTTGTCCTTCCCCTCCATTCCCTCAGATAGGCTAATGTTATTACTGGGGTAATTATCCTCATTAGTGCCAGCAGCTGTAGAGAGCCCATTGCTTGCTGTTCAAACTCCACCCCGAACCTTTCTGTCTTCACATCCCTTTTGTATTCCCAGGATTTCATTTAGAGACTTTGTCTCCAGCTTTTACATGGAGGCAATTGTAAAAAATAGAGACCATCAAATATTTAATAAGGCCGAGTTACGCCTGTTTTCTGACCTATTAGAGATCATTTTTAGAAGTGTGATGTGCTGTACTGATGTTCTTCAGCAGCGTCCTGAAGAACAGGATCCTAACTAAATAAGTGCACAACACACATTAACAGTTCATAACCTGTTGTCATATGACTGGAAGACCATTTTTACAATTTGATATAAATTAGTTATATAAATGAGTTTTTCCATCAGTCTTTTGCTCTCGCCGGGCTTTTTGGAGTGGACAATTGAACACTAGATGGCACTGTTTAGTCAAATAACCACTTCATAGTCCTCCTCGACTCACTCCTATGCTGAATTTTTCACTTTTTTACATCCCTCTAAAAAAAACAAGCTGTTCCTCACCAAAGAAAATGAGCTGTCACTGCACTGTCCTCTCACCTTGGTTGCAGTGACACTTTTCACACTATTAAAAATTGGAGATTAATAGTATTTGCATAACTAAAGGTATTGCCTGTCTGCTTGTTTGATGTTTATGTGAGAGCACCCTGAAAATGATTCCCTTAATGGTTTTCAACTTTATGCTCTGCCGGCGCCTTTACACGCATATTATGAGACCGGCAGCTGAAACAGGCAGCTTTACACCCCCCCGCTCTGTGAGATTGCCTTTTGTTTTATTGCCATGGGCTGGTGTGGACAGTAAGTAACCTGTATACTGCTAAGCCTCGCATCAGGCGCTAAATGTCATGCATAGCCTGTTTTTATTGGCTGATATAGCCTGTTGTGCCCTTCTCCTTTTCCCGGAAGCCATTGTTAAAGAGCTGGTTGTTAATGCTGCTGACCAGATGGGCTCCTTCTCTCCACAGGTCTGACTGAGGGGTGTTTACCATGCACTGAGCTGTGGATAACAGGTGAGGCTGCTGCTGGCTCCTTGACCAATCAGAGCACAGCAGATGTCTGGCCTCTGCCTGTAAACCTTTATGTGGCATTTGGGGTCGTATGGAAGTAGGTTTTGTAATAACATTGAATCAAAGTGAACTCTGGTTTATATGAATTTCTTTCACATTTGACTATTATCTGAAATGGTTGTGCAACAGATAACAATGAGCTACCTCCATATTCAGCTCACTGCTATATAAGCCTCACAATATACTTAGTTTTCTATTAGTTTCTAATATTTTATCTTATTTTAGAGGCAAACTCAGGTCAAATAAAGTATCTTCTTGTGGAGTGGACCCTGGATATTTCAGACGACAAATCAGCCAGCCATTTAATTTTTGCTTTGAAAAATTCGGACATTATTTCCAGAAATGTTCCCTTATCTCTTGTGTGACAAAATTTTTCCAGCATTAGCTGGGCAAACAGTGAACATTCCTTTCTCTATCCAATGCAGGCCATCTTGAATTACTGCAATTTGGTATCATGGCAACAGAAAACGTAAGGCCAGGCTTGGGATTGTTGACGAGTAGTCTTTTAAAGCTTTGAATCAATCTGCCTTAATGGATGACCTGTGTCTAGCGTGCATGTATGGATTAGTTTGGCTGGGGCACCTGTTCCTGTTCTGTCAACAGCAGATCAGGTTACTGGCTACACATTCACCTGGCTGACACAACTTCCTGTAATTGACATACATTGGCTTACATTCACTACTGCCCTCGAAATATTATGACTGAATTTGACTGAATACTCTAATTTTAAGTGATGTTTTTGTAAAAAAAATAATTTGGATTCATTTCTAAATCATGTGTAAAAGAATCCTAGAATTTAAATGATGTAGGCTACAATAAAAACAAACAAACAAACAGATTAACAAGAAAATCTGGTATAACACATCATATTTCCACATGAAATTACCAAATGTTTGTTTTCTGATTGTAAGATTATTTCCTAATGAGGCCTCTCTGGTTGATTACGGAGGGAAGCTGCTGGCATGGCCCAGTGAAGCGAGGCTGAGGCTGAGCTTAACATCTTTCCAAGGACAGCTTGTGCCTAACATCCGACCTGGACTGGGAAACAAAAAGCTCAGTCAAGAATAGGAATAATAGTCTCGCTGAACTTTGCTCCTGAGTATTGAGATTTCCACCCCGATATTGGGTATTACGCATATCTGTCTGGGATCTTGTGATATTTTGAAGAGAACTGGGACATTAGAGCAGCTGACAGGATATCAAGCATATCTTCTTCATACTAGACAAGTTTTAGTCTCCTAATCAGGGCAGATATCTCCTCTGTTTCTCTGAGCATGATATGAGGAAAATCCCTCCGGAGTCATGGTAACTTCATTCAGAATTAAAAACGGAGAAGTTGATCATTTCTGAGCTTGTAGCCAGCTCCATCATCCATGCACATGTAACCATTAACTGGTGTTCAAACAAACTTCACCCAGCCAGCCTACACACAGACTTTGTAAACTAGTCTAAATCAGGGAAATACACACTTGTTTCATCCGTTGTAAAGTCTTCTTGTATGCTAGCGTGTGTTCACCATAATCTCCATTATTCCCCTGATGATGAAACGATTAGCTAGCCACCTTTATGCTAACCACAAAGCTGGGCGGGTGATGGATGGGGTAAGTGATAGACTCAGGCGGTCGGTTGGGGAGGCTTTGTCCTGGATTTTTGACACCTTCTATCTTGTGATCCATACCCCCCCCACCCATTGCCTCCATCCAACCCCCAGATCCACCCCAGTTACCCCCACCAGCTGCCTCTGACCCCTCATCACAGCGCTGCCTCTGCCTGCCATGTGGTGGGAGTCAAAGGGTTCCCACCTATCGCTCATCAGAAAAGAACCCCACCATCTCCTGCCCCATGCACTAAATCACAATCAATCTCTTGGCGGACAGAGATGGATTGGGACGTCCACGACCCTGTACCTTTCAGGGAGGCCCCCGCCCTCCAAAGGGCTGCTGTCACTAACAAATAATGGAGGTGATTCTAAGGGGAGTGAGCAGGTCAAGTCTGCCGCCTCTGGAAGGAAGTTATCACAAAGCAATGGAGGGAAATTCTTTTCTCTTTAGGAACAACAGTCACAATGTCTAACAGCATGTCTGACAGAAGGACGTGTGGTGGAAAAAGTTTGGCTTTGATGCTAAAAAAAATTCTTTATAATAAAATCTAAATCTATCTAAATTCAGAGCATGTGTTTTAGTGATGTGGAGAAAATGTTCTTCAGACTAAACTGGTTGCTCTTCTGTGGCACCTGTATCAATGTGCTGCTTTATGCCACTCATCATCATCATAAACCAAAAAACCTTTCGCCACAAAAAGATTCAATAACAGAAAATAAAACGTGTTCATGTTTATTAGTAGCTTAAGAGGAGCGACACGGAGCTGTGCCTATAGGCTGTGTAATCCAATTTTGACTGACTGCAACTGTTTCTGTCTCATTAGCATAAGCATTTCAATATAGCCTACATGCATGAATCAAATTACTGCTTGATGTGTCAGATAGACGTCTGTTCAATGTCTTTCTGTCTCACAAGCTAACCGTTAACTAACCGCTAACTGCCAATTAGGTAAAAGCATTAAATGTTAATTTGATTAAATAAACTAAAAGTTGTGTAGTCATCAAATACAGCTTCACAAGTATGACAAATAATTTGGCTAATGCAGGTGCTTGATAACATAGGACATTCTCTGGATGTGCTACTCATTTCTGCTGCATACATTATGTTTCTCAAGGTAATTAAAACTGGGTGTATCCAGCTAATGCAGCTTAAACATACAACCAATTAAATTATAATCAACCTAATAAATTCTAACATGCCAATTAAGACTTTGTAATGGTATATTGAACTGTTTAAAGGTGTCATGTATGTATGAAGATATAAAACCTACATGTCCTCTCAATAACCCTCAGTGTGCCTCAGCGCTGCCGTCTGTTTGCTGTTCCTTCTTCTCTGCTCTCAAAATCTTGACATTCTGCCATATGTCATCATCTGTGTTTTAGGAGATGTCGTCTAGTGCTTCCTGATTTACTTCACAACAGACTGAGTGATTGCATCATTCACATGAACATTGACAACAAATATCATTCAGACATATAAAAGTCTCCACGATGCCATAACATGATGATTGGGAGTGAAAGATCTTATTCTCTATTCACTGCCAAGGACTCAAGAAGGACCATTCACATGTAGATGTGTCCTTCCAGAAGTGCCTCAGCTATACAATTTCCATTTAGATAAGGTGTATACACAAATAAAGAAAGGACATCGGGTTCTTCATTTGATTAACTAATCATAGTCTTTGTAATTCCACTCGGAGACCTTGAAGGGCAGTGCTGGGCTGTGCACTCTGATTAGCCTATGCATGATTGCTCCTGCTATGGCACAAATCAGTTCAAGTAACTCAACTCCATACACTACACAGTGGCTGTGATTAAACAGGCGATTAGGACATTGAGAGTTTCTGTCTGTTTAATCCCTTTTCCCATTGTCTAAATAGATAGTCACAGTATATTCCCTGATCAACAATAACTGAACACCACAAGAATTGGAGTGGGAGGTGATTAGGGTCTTAAAGCTCCCTGGAGTGTGGCTGCAGGTTGTTTGCGATTAGCTCGAATTTAAGGGTACATTCTGTTCTTATTACCTCTTCCTGGAGCAGGGAATTCATTATCTGATGTTAAAGCCGAAAGGAAAGAAAAAAAAGAAAAGGAAAAGAGACACACACAGCCCCAGGACAGATGTAATATCTTTAAGTGAGAATGGAATTTATCCACATTTGTGGCACAAACATGCCAAGTGAGGAGGCTGCTGGTTCACATCATATTGACAGACCAAACAAAACACTCCTCAACCTCACAACTCAAGCCTCAGAGTGCTTTAACCCTCTTCCCACTTCTCTGCTAGCCCTCTTCATCCAGTACAGTGGTGTGTGTGTATCATCTGAGGGCTGTATAGAAACTCTACAGCCCCTCTCCGTGACTGATCTCTTTTGATAGAGCTCATTATGCAAACTGTTCCCAACTCCTGCTGCATAATTAGTGCTTAATTAATTTGAGTGAAATCTTTCATCTGTCTGTGTCCGGCCAGCTCCTTCCTTCCATTTACAACATGATATTAATTTCAGAGGGGGGAATGGTAGCCCAGCTGATGAAAAGGCTGATATAATTAATCAAGCACTGTATCTTTTTCCTTCGTTTTTTGCAGGAATAATAATAAGTGTGATGAGCAGAGTCTGATTAACCCTATTATGCTCCCTAATTAGGGTGATCATTTAATAATCAAGGAAGCAGCACAATTATAAGAGAATGCAAATTATGCCACCTAATGAAGAGTGTGCCAATTCTGGGAATTCTTTGTTTGGAAAATGTGGGATTCCAAAATCAAAGGTCAAGAAAAGGTTTGTCTGTTAATGTGCATATGTTAAGGGTGTACTTACATGGGTGAGCCTTGAATACTCCCAATGCTTTATACACTGTATCATCTGACTTATATGCGTTTCTGTGGAGTGCAAGATCTTGGTCTGGAGTTGCATATTATCACAAATAAATTAGAATCTGAACAGGAAAGAAATGGCTTGCTATCAATGTATGATAAGGAAGTATGGAGGCTAAATGTCGAGTTAGAGGCTCCAACTAGTTAGCCTTGTTTAACAAGGGTTATCACAGTTTACATTTGCTTTGTCCAACAACCACTAAAAAAAGAAAAGAAAAGAAAAGAAAAGAAAAGAAAAGAAAAAGAACTATTTCTCAATTTGCTTCCTACGTTCTTTTCCCATAAAACCACAGTAATGTTTTAATAAATGAGATGCAATGTGCTCAGTATCTTTAGAGGTGCTGATAGGGTATGTCCTCACCGTTCAAAAGAAGGAGGCTAGCTGTTTTCACATTTCTAGTCTGTGTGCCAGGCTCAGCTGAATCACTGCTATTTGTGATCTTCTTCTCTAAATATTGGCAGGAAATCATGATGATTGTATTTCCCAAAATAGAGAACTATTACTTTCCTTTTTAAAGCAAAGAACTATTAATGCTTTCAAATAAAAAGGGATCAACACATTTATTTGAAGAGTACATTATCACTCATCTGAGAATTGGAGTGGCAGAAGAACTGTGGATGTTCAGTAGGTTGACTCTTGTTATTTCAGGTACTTAAAGGGAACTGGGCACCAGCTTTTATTTCCCACTGGCCCCATGTGTTTAATAGAGCCTGAAACCACTGTAAACTCAAGGGCACAAGTTTAGTACCATGGACAGCAACCAGTCTTCTTTGGAGAGACTGGCTGCTATCACACTCAGTGGACAGATGTATAATTTAAACTGTGACATTGTGGATATCAGGTCAAGAAACAGGATTTATGTATGTAAAAGAGATAAGTGAGATAAGATGACTAACAGTTTAACACTATGAGAAAAATGACCAGTGTGTCGCTCCATATGTCAATAGATAAAGGATATGGCCCATTAGGTCTGCCAGAGTCCATGTTTCATTCTCCTTGATGATACAGCTGCTGTCTACAATTTCATCAAGATAATGGTGACCTCATATATGGAGTCCATGAGCAATGGCCCTGATTTCATTTTTCTTACATGGAGTCATTACCACTATCATTACAATCTTCATAGAGCCAGTGAGGAACAGAGGACGGACCTTTTTTGTTGTCTACTTGTTTGAGAAATGCACTGACTACTATGCTTGTCAGTAAGATCCTTTATATGCTGGCTGCTCTTGCTGCAGTGAGAGAGGGAGAGAAAGTGTGTGTGTGTGTATGTGCGTGCCTCTCCTACCTCTTTGTAAATGTGAGGTGTGTGCGTGTGCGCGCGTGCATGTGTCTACATGAATGTACCTCAATTTACTCCCCTTCACCCCCATAGTGCAGCTGTGCCTCAGAGAACTCTTGTGAAGTAATTGAATGAGCTGGGGCAGGGGGAAACCTGTGGCAGCGAATGTGGTGCCCGCTGGCCTTATTATCTGTAATACGGCAGTCGCTCTGCCTGCGCTTTCTCATCCACTCATGAATACAGAAATGAATGTGATGGACGTCAGAGGTGAACGCAGAGGGGAAAAACAGGCCAGAGCCTGTTTTAATCAGCTCCCAGATAGAACAATCACTTTACCCACCTCGGCAGCTCAGAGGTGAATTAGTGTTTAACATTCCAGGGCATGCTTTCTGACAGGGGACTCCACCCCAAACAACCAATGGACTGTGGAGATTATTGAGAGACACTCTGATGCTTTTGATGAGTAAATTAGAGCTAAACACGCCCCTGGGGCTCCAGCAACTGATATGCCTGATATGTAGGAAGGCCTCTTTTAATAAGAGGCTCTTTACAAGAAAAGAAAATCTGCTGTTGTCCCTTTGAAGCCTTTGTCATACGTCTCCGCACACACAATATCAGATATAACCAAGAAAAGGGTCGTGTTGGTGTCCGTGATCTCTTTCAATTGTTGATATTGCGTTTTGATCATAACCCCATACGACTGGCATATAGTCTTTATATATGCACTCATCTACTCGGTTTAAAGAAATAACATAAAATACCAGAAACATCTTCCCTTGTCCTCGCGGAGTCATCAGCATCACTGTCAAAAGTACAGATAACATCAGGGACATTCCCTGTCAACACCGAGGTCCATTAGTCCAAAGCTCAGAGCTATACCACTTTACAGGGCTTTTCACAGTAACCTGGTCTCGTGGGCATCCTTCTAAAGTACACTTTAGAGTCTAGACAGTGACCTCTATGTTGCTCTCATGGCCAAACAGCCAATGTCCCCATTGATCTTGCTGGTACTACAGTCTGACTTCTTTTTCCAGAAGCTTGCAGCAAACCATTTGCTATTGTTGCTCTTCACAGGTGCAGTTTGGCTGCTGTCTCACAGCTGCACATGTTGACTTCCCCAAGATAGCCTGCAGGTGATTTTCCAGGTCTTCAGCCAGAAACCAGGCAGTAGCAATTGGTTGTATTTGACCCATATAGTGGCACAAAGTTGACTTTGGTGAAAGAGTCTTAAGGATTTCACCTTGATGAATACTTTTTTTTTTTTGCTAGCATCGAAGATATCTTTTTTTTTTACTTTTCTAAAACTGCATTTCATTTCACTGTTATGGTCCAGGTCAAACACAAGTACTTACTGAATGAACCCGTACCAACAGAAGTCCATGAAATGAAAAATGAATTAATTCATGGGAAAATTAATATCTAAGTGCTTTTAGGGCTCAACTGCTGAACTTTTAATGAAATGAACTTCCTGTTAGATGATTTAACTTTTTTAAATGTCTTGCTCTTTATGGTAGAGCCTATACTGTTGTTTTTCTCTAAAACCACAAGTTATAACGGAAACTCTTGTGATTCTAGTGTCTGATAAAGTTGCGCTTCCACCTACAGAGAAACCGTTCTTCCTTTTTTTGAAAGGTCAAGAAATTAAATCAAAAGAATATCAATGTCTTGTAAAAATGGGTCAACAAAGAGCAACAGAACTTCAAGTGAGTTGTTATACAAAAACAAACAGAATACATTATGTAAATGTATGTAGGCTATCTGTATGTATACTATATAAATACTTAACTCCAAAAAATACACACAAAAAAAAAGTGACCAGCAAATGCCCAATTAATTTAGACGTGTGACAGGCTAACAAACCGGTAGATCAATTAAGAACTTAGAAGAGAATTGAGCGTTGATTAGAATTGCTTCTCTGTGTTGTAACAGTTTGAATGTGTTTCACAGGAGTCCATTCACAACTGCATTTAAAAACCAATTATTTGAACACCAATTCATCAAACTCTGGCACTGTTGTTCTACTGTGTCATTGTTCTCTTGCTGGTGCCTGCCTGCTCTCAGTCTCAGGGACAAAAGCTGAAGTCGAAGCTATGTCGTGTCCACAGCCGGCCTGACTAAATCTGGGTCTCTCTCCATGGTGCTGAAAGAGCCCTCTATCACATTACTACCAGCTAGAATAGGACCTCAGCTAATCAATTACTATAACTGATTGACAATCCATTGAAAGTGGTCATGTTGTGAGCACCAATTACAGTCGTGTCCTATTCTACTTTTAAATTGGCTCAGGTTTGGCACAGCACACGGAGCCAATCATTCATGTGAGAGGTACAGGAGGTTTCTATACATGTACGGGGAGAAGAAGGTGTAATGAAATAAGCTTAAAGCTCCGTCAGTAACCATGGATAATGATTGACAGGAACAGCACTGTGAGATTCATGTAAAGGTGTCTGGGTGCAATGGTGCAGGAAAACTTTCTGTGTGTCCTCAGCATTAATTCTTCATCCTGTAGGTGGTGCAATGAAGTAAGATCTGGGCCATGAGGCTGTGAGGCCACAAACTCAGAAATGTTTTACACCACCTAAAACATCTAAAACCTCTATACATTATACAATTTACTAATAATCCATCGGGATAAAGTATTATTTGAAAGTGGTTAATTACAACAATGTGGACACACAGACCCATTGTAAATATAATTTGACATCATTTCAGTGTATAGTTCTTATTCTCATAATTTCAACTTTGTTTTCTTTATGAGTTGTAGTTAAGCAGCGCAGTCTTGTGATGAAACAAATGAGAAGAACATTTTAAATCATATAGGCCTATGTGATAAGGTTTTGGAGGATGTTAGTTGAGCCTGCATTAAAGCAGCTGCAGCTGTATGCTAATTAGGCGCCTATGCTTCCCGTCGGCGCAGGGCAGCACGCGCCACTGAGCAAACACGCGCATGCGTCGGTGTGGCCAAGGCCAGCACATCGGCCCACGCGCCCCTCTGAAATGATCACGGGGGAAAGAGGAACTCGTTAAAATGCCATCAAAGCTTGTACTCGCAACAAACCACGACTAATAGATGCGAGACAGAGGCTGAAAGAACAACAAGTAACAGAGCGCAGGAGGTAAACACGGTGCAGTCAGAGGTCAGGCTGCGTTTTCACTCCACATACAGACCTGATCTAGTTTCACCTGTCGGGTTAGTCTGGAAAACAAAGTACTAAAAACATAAAGCTGTGTCGAAGAAGAGATAAAACTGAACAGAAATAGTCACTTCAGAAAGAAAGACATAAACTTAATTTAAGTAAAGTTAAACATTAGTTTTAACTCTTTTAACCAAAATCTAAAACTTTATTTTCTGAGTTCAAACTTGTTTTTTCTTTTACAAGTTGAATTAAATGCGTCATTTAACCCTCTGCAACCAAAATAACGGTGTGTTTTTTTGAGGCAGGTGAGAAGGCACCGGGACACAGAGGCCTAATGAAAGGAGGGCGCAGGCCTGCGGCTCAGCTCCGATTGTGTAATTATTTGACTTGGTCATACTGCAGCTTTATGCAAATGAGGGGAACAATGTACGACGATGGAGATTAATTCCTCCCTGGTCTGCGGACTGAAAGGAAAAGAATGCGCTCTCTGCCAAGTGGCGCACTGCAGCCTACATTTAGCCTTTACAACGAAAAAAAGCAGACAAATACACAATGTGTGAAGTATGCATAGAAACCATAGGGGAGCTGGTACAGAAGGAAAAGTTGTCTTTGTTCGGCAGACAGGAGGCTGCAGAGCTGCAGGAGGGCTCTGACACTCCGTTTTGTTTGAAGAATTTATTAAGATGCACCAAATCACAAAAAACTCTTTATTTGTTTAACAGTTTGATCCAGCTCAGCGCAGACAGTAAATCTTGGAGCATGTGCTGTATTTTATTTGAACACACATTCAACAATCAACGTCCTGAAAGCAGCTTCCACATATTTGTACAAACAGGGGTCCCAGGCTGTAACCAGCATGAACAGCAGCGGCTTTTAAAGGTTTGTGCAGCATTTTGCAGCACCAGCCTCGGATGCGGCCTTCTTTGTCTGGAGCACTGATTCCGCCCAGCACGCGCCTAGCTGTGGGCCAGATTGGCCGTGAGTCCCGTTTCACAGTTAAGAGGTCAATTTGCCTTTCAAACGAAAAAAAAAGAAAAAAAGACAGGGATATCCAAGCACGGGCAGACGTGGCCATTGTGCACAAAGACCAGAGGGCCTTCTTATTACTTATGTATGCAGCGAGATGTCTGATTTATATGTCGAGTTAAACTACCGAGACAGACACGTGCCCTAAAATAAAGAAACACTCCCTCTATGGTGTTTATTTAAGACATAATAAAACAAAGGTCTATAAAAAACTGGGTTATATAGTTTACTGTTAGGCCTGGGTAATGTGCGTAAAGACCGTGCGTAAAAGAAGCTGGCGCACGGATAGAAAATTTAACAGCTGTGAGGCGCGCGGAGGTAAAACGGTGTGGAGGGAAGATGTGGTTTTCCAGTCAGCTCTGTGAGGTGAGGGCGTCTCTTTGAACAACATCATAGCTGAAAATGAAGCAAACCGAGCTTTTGGTTTGTATTTAACCAAGCCTGTCTCATCCCCGTCTTAATTCTAAATTGTGATGGTTGTGGCAGTGATGGACATTTCCTTTTGGCAGCTCTGGGGCCCCCAGAGGAGAGCCACAAAGCCGTGGCACGTGTGCATTTGTATAGGGGCCCATCAGACCGTAAAAAGAGGAGGGTCCCGGCGTGTGCCTCTGTCGGGGAGGGGCTGAGCGCACACATTAATGTAATAAACCGCCAGTACATCTGCTAAGCTATCTGCACATCCTCCAACGAAATCCACCAAACCCAGGCTCTGAGCCCTCCCACAATCAAATCCACTGGGGTCTAGGTTTCATCCGATTGGTCGGGGATGCTGCAACAGGGGGGGCGAGAACAATAGCATCATTCCGGCATAAAAAGAGTGGAGCTATGCCTTGGAGACGAAAACATTTCAGCAACAGAAGGATCAATATACTGGGGAGATAAAGTCCCACAAGCTTCTAGTGTTGCCATATTTCTAACAAACCTGGATACTCAAGACTTCACCCACCTTCCCGAAGTGCCTTTCCGCTGTCACTCGCCAAGATGCCCAAAGGATTCCTGGTAAAACGAAACAAGAAATCTGCACATGTTTCCTACCGGACTCGGTCAGACGAAGATGACCTCCAGGAGCTACCCACCTCAGCTGCCTTGCCGACTCACAGGGACCCCTCCCCGCCGATGTCGGTGGCGTCCAGTCCGGACCGCGCCGCAGCATCGCCGGATTTCACAGCAGCTGACGCGCCGGTGCCAAGACTGGAGAAGCCGGCACAGTTCGGTAACCCAGAGGCGGTGTGCCAAGCCCTCTACAGCCCCACCCGGCCCATCAGCAAGGAGCACGACAGGGGATATTTTGAGCGAAGTTTCAATCTAGGCTCGCCTATTTCTGCCGAGTCATTCCCGACACCTGCCTCCCTCTCCGGCCTGGACCATCTCCTGTACGCCCCGGTCGACCTGAAAATCGGTACCAGCAACAGCAGCCGCAGCGGCACCACCAGCAGCCTCCCGGCACCGAGCAACCGGGTCGCCACCAAGAGACCTGCAGCTGACGGTACAGAGCGCAAATCTAAACCCGCCTCCAAAAAACCCAAAGCCATTAGAAAACTCAACTTTGAAGACGAGGTGACGACTTCTCCTGTGCTCGGTCTAAAAATCAAAGAGGGGCCGGTGGAGATGAAGCCGAGGGCGCAGTCCTCCGGGGGGAACAAGCCTTTGGGGGAGTTTGTGTGTCAGCTGTGCAAGGAGGCGTACGCGGATCCTTTCTCTCTGGCTCAGCACAAGTGCTCCCGCATTGTCAGAGTCGAGTACCGGTGTCCCGAGTGCGACAAGATGTTCAGCTGCCCGGCCAACCTCGCCTCTCACCGCCGCTGGCACAAACCCCGGACCACCGGCGCACCTGCGATGCCACCCGCACAGGGCATCAAACCTGAAATGGCCAAAATGCCACCGCTAGGTGTCAAGTCAGTCTCCGAGGAAGCCAAAGACATGAGTGACAGAGACACCCCGAGCCCAGGTCTGTCCGAGTCGGGCTCTGAAGATGGCACATACGACTGCCAGTATTGCGGGAAGAGGTTTAAGCGACAGGCATACCTAAGAAAACACATCATGGGACACCAGGCCTTGCAAAAGAAAGTGCTGGAGGAGCATGGGTTTCAAACCAGCGACCGCGCTGCAGAGCAGACACCGGTGCCATCCTCCTCCTCCTCCTCCACTGCACCCCCCTCCTCCTCATCCTCCTCCTCCTCGTCCTCAGAAGAAGCCTCAAACCAAAGCCCCCTCAATCTGAGCCCGGTGGACTGCCTGCTGTGCCCGGTGTGCGGGGAGAGTTTCACCAGCAGGGCCGGCCAGGAGCGACACCTGCGCCTCATGCACTCCTCCCAGATTTACCCGTGCAAATACTGCCCCGCCACTCTGTACAGCTCGCCGGGCCTCACCAGGCACATAAACAAGTGCCACCCCTCGGAGAACAGGCAGGTGATCCTGCTCCAAATGCCGGTGCGCCCCGCCTGCTAGAGACAACACTAAACTTGTGCCTTTGATGAAGGGTGGGGGAGATTTAAAGAAAAAAAAAGGGGGAAACAAAAGAGTGGCTTTGGGGTTAAAAAAAAAAAAGAGTCCGTGATGCTCACTGCCATAACTTTAGGCCAATGAAAGGCAGGGCGGTTTGATGTTTCAGTGGTGTTTAATGAGGTGTCTTTTTCCATGCCAATCAGTGATTGTTGAATGCTTCTCTCTATATTTGAATTACATATAGGCCTATTTTGAGATTTTCTTTCTCAAATTAGTTTATCAAGAAAAAAAAGAATACAAAGCGTTAGTTTGACTGTTAAAGGGTATTTTTCTAGGACAGCACATGTGCTCAATGATAGCTTCTAGACCTAAGAAATGTCTTCAAATTCTCAGAAATCCTCTGCCCATCAAAGCCTTTTGACTTCACCGACCTGTGATTGCTCCATCACTGTAGCTTTACGCTAGTTAGTGAGTGACTGAACTTGTCAACTTTGTCCTGGTGGAGGAGAAAAAAAAGAGTGACTGAAGCATTCCCTGTTTAGTAGAACCACAAATGCCTTTAGTATACAAATAAGCCTAGTCCGACATAGCCTACATACACATCCAAATCCCGCTGTATAACTGCCTTAAAAAAAGAAGAAAAAGTCAACTTTTAGATTGTTTTAATTTTGAATGCTGGCACATATTTTATAATTATTATTATTGAAGATTGTTGCAATATTTTTCATCATATGTTTATTTATTTATTTATTCTAATTATTTTATGTAACTTATTGTTGTGTTTGTTGTGGTTTCTTTTCCCCCTGTGAATCGTTCTGGAAGTTTACATGTCGTATAGCCAAAATGTTTTGTTGTTTTGTTTCTTTGGTCAGGTTCATGAGTTGTGATAACTGTCGTGGGTCGGGTTTTAATCTTCAATCTCCACAGCTCTTGTAAAAAAAGAAAAGAAAAAAACGTAAAGCTCTTACCTTAGATGCAATCTTTTTTAAGGACAAGTTATTTTTCTTAAATGTTGGCTTTTATAGCGCTTTGATTGTATGTGTATATCGTTGTTGTCTATCGAAATAAAAAAAAATATTTTCAAAAGGACACATGTGGTCTCCTGTTCACTTCTTTTTTCAGACGGAGTGAGAAGCAGCACGTGATAGCCTACTAATGAACTTTTATTTCTTAATGAAAAATCATGATATTCCTGGAGGGAGTTTTTTAAGACTGAGATGGATGAGTTCACTGACTTTAATTTAATTCAACAGCTAATAAGCTTGTTGATCACAGTTTTGTTTGTCCCTTGTGCTTTGCTGTAATTCTCTGTGAGGGACTAAACGGCTGATAGTGAATTATTCCAAAGGCTTCTTATAAAATAGACTTCACATTATCATAGGGATGATTTACATGGAAATTTTAATATTTCATAAAGGCCTCTACTTTGAAGGTTTTTTTAAGAACCCAAACTGAAACCATTATCCTGTGCGTAATCCTTAAAAATCAATTTAAATTATCTTGCATATTAAATTACCTTTATATGCCACACTCATAATTTTTAACCATACTATTTTTTGTAAAGAAGCCAATTATGATTTTATTGAAAAACGATAAAATATTACAGCACACCATAACTTTCTATATAACTTTAAAAGATCAACTGCAGTTTTGATCCAGATCAACTAAAGCTGGTTCCCAAACTGTGGTCCGCGGGTACCTGAGGTCACCGAACAAGTTTAAACAGAGTCAAGAAGCTGTAACTTGTCATTTCTCCCCCACACCGGCTCACACTCCGAACCTATTTAGTGTTGTTCAACAGGATAAAGAAAAAAAAACCCTTACACGTCCCCTCGGCCAAACCTTTTGCCTTCGATTCTCCCCGTTCATCAGACTTATTCGCAGTAAATCACCGCTGCAGTGGCTCAATAGACGCCGTTTCCCTGCCACAGAGAAGCACTTAGGGCCTAATCATAAATTCCCTCCTTAATACCATGTCAGGACACGACAGGAGGACAAAGAGGTGGCGGATCAGAGCTCACCTCTGGAGCAGTAAAACATCTGTCTGCTTTGGAGGACTCGATTTTTGTAAAGCTCCCGCTGATTTAGGGCACGTCAGGGCTCAGCTGGCTTCCTATCTGACCTCCACAACCTGAAAAACATGCGCAGCTTCCAACTGTGAACACATAAGCTACTGTCCACACGGACCTTATCAGTGGAAACTTCATTTCAAGTCTTGTTAGGCTGTATATAAATCACCTGTCACTGGCTTTAACTCCACGGTGTGTTTTCCTCCTGCTGCTGCTGAGTGGCCTCTTCTCTCTGACACTCTGCTCCTGTCCAAGGTCAAGAACAATAACAAACTTTTTAAATAAATGAGTGTCACTCCCCCTCAAGGCATCAGTGACAATATATCAAGATATAGAGTTTTTTTTTTCTTTTTTGAAGTGTGAACATCAGTGTGGCACATGAAATAATACAATCTGGTAATAATGATGGGACAGCCAGCTCCTGTTCTGCTGCATCTTAGAGGCAGTGATTGAGGCAAAGAGCCCAAGCTGGATGAAAATGAACTAACATTAGGCTTCTTTCTCACCCTTTTTCACATACACACACACACAGTTTTAGGGCTCCAATTACAGTCAAGTGCTTTTCTTGCGTCTTTATGTGGCTCAGCCGAGGCAGGGCACCCGTAGGTGCTGCAACCATTGCACCTGTACCTCCTGGTGAGGATCCATTATGCTGGCCTGCCCTGAGCAGAGCAGAGCAGCAGGGGAGACAGATGGGAGGAGGGTCAGGTTACCCCTGCTGCTGCTAACACGACCAGGCCACGGTCAGAAAGCCCATGGTAACAGCACACACACACACACAAAACCCACACCCACCATCCACACAAAATCTGAGGTTGCAAAATTAATACATTTCTCTTAGATAAGAAACAACTGACAATGTTTCAGTAGAATTTCAAATTGATTTAATGAAATGTTTCAATTTTCACATTTCTAATAAAGATAGCAGGTCGTTAAAAACTGTTTGATATGTTGACAAGTAATGATGAAATCTTCAAGCTTTTTTTCCTCTTTCTCTTATACAAAGATTATATTACAGGCATTAATATATTTATATTCAGAGGACGCCGTGGTCCTCAAATTTGACACAATGTACAAGGATTTCTAAAACGAGAAGAAAAGAAAACAACATACTAGGACTAACACTAGCTCGTTTTCTTCACGTATATAAGACACACAATCCTTATCTTGGTCCAAACTAACATCAAAAGGGGTGGGGGCTGAGGCGCCCCTCCCCTCCTCCTCCTCCTCCTCCTCCTCCTCCTCCTCCTCCTCCTCCTCCTCCTCCTCCTCCTCTCAACAGACATCATCTATATCCTACAATCTTTAGATCAGCATCCTGGGTGGTTCCTTCAAGTGGCTTTGGGGGAAAATAAAAACCAGAGATGTGATCCAGGCCTATATATCTATACATTCTTCAAAAAAAAAGAAAAAAAGAAAACACAAGAAGCACAAAACTAGGTCCAACTCTCAGCACCTCCACTCTCCTGCTGTTTGGAGTCTCTGTCTTCTGCTCAGAGACGAACAAAAGGAGGCGAGATGAGAGCGCTGGAAGAAGAGATGACGGGTGAGCGTGGGGAAAGTAAGGCATAGTCGTGCAACAGATGGGGATAGTGTTGCAGCTTGGGTGGAGCCCTCAGAGGGTGTGAGTGTATAATGTGTGTGTGTGTGTGGGGAACACCTGGCTACCATGACAACGTGAGCAGAGCAGGTTGGAGGCCTGGTTGTTGTTGCTAGGAGGGCTGTTAAGAGTTCAGCTCTGGCATGCCAACTAAACCCAGCCCCTCACCCCCCTCCTGTGGCCCAAGGAGGCAACATGTAGAGGAGGGGGGCTGGTGCCACTTGATTCCATTCAGGGGGGGGGGGGGGGGATAAAGACGGAGCAGCGTGCCACCTGTAATAAAGACTAAAAGAAGAGAGGCCCAGCGTCTCTAAAATCCATCAGCTGTTGTTGTGGGAAGCACAAGACGCTGACCTTTAGAGACGCAGCCGAGGAAAACTCTTTTGTTTTTTTTTAGACGCTAACGAGGAGACGTGGTGCAGGGCGGCCATGGTTTGTCTCACATGATGAAGACAAGGAACTGAAATCTGATTATTGGCAGCAGAGGTGGTGTGGGACAGCATCTTTAGAGGACAGACATTACACAGGCACTGTGAGAAGCTCCCTCAGAAAAACATACACACGTACACAAACACGCACACACGCACACACACACACAAACGTACGCGCACCAGTGCATGGAGTTAGGATTCACCTGAGGCTCTGGTGGCATTTTTCCTCTAAACAGCAACATGAATACATAAAACAAGTCGACAGCAAAATAATTCATCAAATACTCCCTCTCTCTATTTACATCTAGCAAACAGACACCAGCAAATAAATTTTAAAGCAATATACATCCAAGAACGAGGAGAAACATTCTAGTTAATCAATGACAGTGAGTGCAAAAACGTTGTTTGGGAACGTTGGAATGTCGATGTCTTAGCCTCACCGGACAGGGGAAACTGATCGCAGAGGAAAGAGACAGGAGGAACTTATTGGATTACCGGACATGAGCCTATGTTAACGACGTCAGAAAACAATTACAAACGCAGTCTTTTCTCATTCCAGTGGAGTTGCATAAATCAAATCATGACACAATCCATCAGAATTAATTTAAAAAGAAAAAATTAGAGTGATAAAAAAAACAAAAAGAAAAACAAATTTAAATTCAGCTCAAGTTCGAAAAGACGTCACTGATTGTCCACTCTGGGTTCAAAACAATTAAAAACGCGCTACAGGGACTCCTTCAGCAGGAAGTCTGTGTAGTACAAATCATTCTGGGGAGGTATTCCCCATGAATCAGTCTTTTCTCCTTCTCAGCCGCAGGAGGACGGTCCACCAGCGTGATCCAAACTGATGCTACCGAGCAGGACAAGAACATCACCCCGTCTCTTGCTGAAGTGGTATCTTTGACACAGAAAAAGGTTGTGGCAAGTGCAAAAAAAAGAGGTAAAAAGGCAGACACGTTCATAAATGGATACCAATGTCTTGTGCAGTTTTAGCATGATGCCATTTACAGCTGTGTCATTCAGTGCTAAGTGAGATACAGAACCAGGGTAAAGCAGTCTCCCATTCCCTTACTTTAGTAAGACCTTTGTTTCTCTAGTGCATCGAGGCTGCACTAGCAATGAGAATAAAAACGAGACCCTCTTCTGTCACGAGTTGCTTTGAGACTTCTCAGTAAAGTCACGTCTTCCTATGTTGCTGATTCCTAAGCTGGACCAGGATGAACATAAATAGCTTAGTCTCATATCCATCTTGATTAATGCAGTCAAACACCACAACAAACGGAAATGTATCAGTGAAATCAACAATTGCCACATAAATTAAAAAAAAAAAAAAAATGCAGTATGCTCCAGTTACATCTTTAGATGAGACAAAATAAAACAAAGAAAAAACATTTCACGCAAGAAAAAAAAAAAAGAGGACAGAAAAAAGAACTCTTGCAGTCACGGCTTTATGAGTGAGGTTCTTCTATTAAAGGTATTAAAGGCTGCACTCTGAGGGGGGCGGGGGCTGGGCTGGGCTGGGGGAAGAGCTCAGGTGGAGGATTTGCTTATAGCGCTGGCTGATCGGCGGAGTTTTCCGGAAACTCGGTTCTTTGTGGCACGGGGCATGGTGGGAGAGACCTGGTCCACAGAGTCTGTGGGTCCTGCTGGAGCGCTGGCTTCGGTGCTCGTGCTGCCGGTGAAGGAACCTGGGAGAGAGATGGAGGGAGAGTTTGTGGATAGGGAAAAAGAAGAAGAAGAAGAAAAAAAGAAGAGACAACAACGGAGAGAGACAGAGCTGGTTAGACGTATAGGCAGCGATTCATTGGGCTTTGTGTGATTGCTGTATATCCCAGCATGCTTTGTCATGCATCTGGCTGCTTCCCAAATCAAGAAAAATCCAGTTCATCGGATTTTCACCAACATTCACAAACTTACGGCGCAAGCTGTGAAAAAACAAGAGTTAAGATTTGAGTTTATTTCACCCTCAAAAGTAAAGATTTGAGAAAGCAATAAAGGATCTCAGAAATCACATGCCTTTTCCACATGCTTGTTAAAGGAAAAGCTTTCTTCCCAAATACAGCGTTTCCAGATGCTTATGATATAAAAAAAAATGAGAGGTAACCTTTGTAGCTATGGGTAAAAAAAAAAAAAAGTATTCAGTTCGCAGTGTGACAACAGAATGCTTTGAATGAAAATAAAATTACACATTATGCTCTTGTTGTGAACACGTAGAGCCTTCCCACTGTCAAACATTGTCCTTTTTCAAAAAAAACTTCACATCCATGATTACGGGATGGCAAAAAGCAATAAGCTGGGAGGTGGGCATGAAATGCTGGTGACGACAATCAAGTATTGTGAACGCCGCCCCTGTCTTTCTCAGTGTGCCCCTAACCAAACGCAGCCCCCTTTCCTCCACCGCGCACACACACATTCGCACACCCTCGCCCTCCACCCTGCGTCTGCCCCATGCCTCGAGTTTAAACAACTTTTCTGCTTTGTCGAGATGGCATCTGGTTGCCTATTTTCTTTCCTATCCTTTTATTTCCTGCCATTTTTCGGAGGCATCTCAAGTTGCAGCGGCTAAAAGGAATGGCAGATGGCTGGAGTAACAGACACTCAGCAGCACAGTGGACACCAGCAGCATCCAGGGCCGCGGCTCACTGGGAGAGGAGGGCTGGGCTACGGATGAAACACTGGGTGTGTGTTTTGTGAAGGGCTAGAGAGAAAGAGAGAAAGAGAAAAAGGAGAGAGAGAGAGAGAAGGGGGGGCGTGTGGGGGTCCGGACATGCATTCTCAAATCTGCATATGAATATAAAAAAGAAAAAAAAGGGACGGGCTTGGCTAAAAATGTGGGCTGGCCTCACGGGCAGAACGAATCCTGCATTCCCGTATTCTTCCACTCATTCCTACAGTAAACACTTTGTCTTCCAAACTAAACTCCAACCGTGTCTGCTGTGAAGACACACCGTCGACAGGAGGAAGCCATCCACCTATTAACGCCAATATACAACAGACAATATTGTGGTATAGTTCACCACCCACTCAACAGACTTCCCTTTTCGTTTAGGAGCCATTAAAACATGCTGCACTAAACAGTCATCACTCCCACTGTGGCACTTAATGACTGCGGTTGCATCAGCTTCTAAATGATGTTTCTTCTTTGTATGGCCTCATGTAACAATTAATTCTCACGGTAAGTTACGCAGTGAAAAAATAACCCAGATCCAGAAGAGGCTAATGTGTCATCATTATCGTCATTACAACCCAGCATTTCCGCTCCCTGCTCGGCCCAAACTGTCTTACACTGAGGTTAATTTCAGATGGATAGAAGAACGGAGAGACAGAGAGAAGGAGAGAGGGGGAAAAAAAACACAAGAGTTTAAATGGCCCAGCAATCCCATTGGTTCCCTGTGCAGCAGTTCAAACAAGGCTTTGGATGACAAAGACGTCTTCCAGTGCGGCAGGTGTTAGTCTCAGAGTCTGCCCCAGGCAAACAGGCACACTCCAACAGGAGGAAATAGAGGGGGTGTGGGGGATTGAGAGGGGAGGGGGGGGGAAGAAAGAAAAGAGAAAAGTGTTTGCTGGGAGAGGAGATAAAGGCGGGCCACATGCAGAAGCGAGGGCCAGAAGTGTAGCCGTATTGTTCATGCTGCTACTTAGTCAGGTGCTAATTGTCCCCACTGTGCATCTCTCTCAATTACCAGCCTGGCCTAACCAGTGGGACACCCCCAAATAAACAGCCTGGGTTCTCTGTCCCCTTCCCTTTGTCAGATCACGTTGTACATAAAGCTTGGTTAGTACTGAATGAAAAAAAGAGGTGTGGGTGGGGGGGAAAAAAACAGCCAGGATGAGTGAACGAGCGAAGGGCAGGTAGGCCGCTGGGCGGAGACAAGCTTCCGGTCTGACTCGGGGCTTACCTTCACCATTAACAGTATTTGGACCTTTAAGATATTTTTAATCTAAAAGGGAAAAAAAACACAGAGTAGAGCATCATGTGAGACACACACCATTACCACATTGCAGTACGACACAACACAACGCCGCCGCTGTAACGCCAGCATGCGGAGGCGGGCGTGGTGTGGTGGCGTGGTTAGTTTTTCACTGGAAGGTTTAAAAGGTGTAAACAAGGTTAACTGAGTTGGGTGATGAGGTAATCAACAAGTGTTTATGAAGATGCCCTGGAAGGCCGACGGTGTCAGGTGGTACCCGGTTGAATCCGTCCCCGATTCACAGATTTCAATTCAAATCAAGTCCACAGCACATTACGGGGCAGTTCACATGGCAACAACAGGCTGAGAAAACAGTTAGCAGCAATGTTACAAGTAGAGAGGGTTAGGGGTGAGAGGAGAAGATGCCGGGGTCATGAGAGCTTTTAAGTTGTTTTATCCAGTAAACACAAGTGGCTTTCTCGTGTGCAGTTATTGATTTGAAAGAGAGAGAGAGAGAGAGAGAAAAAAAGAGTGAACACTGACAAAAACACTAAAAAACTGAGCAAAGCGGTGCAAGGTATCACACAGTCAGGGCAGAACACTGAGGATGGAGGTGTGGGTCCATGTGACGGGCTCATGCAGGAGGCTGTTGGTGCTCGACCGAGGTTGCAGGGTGAGGGTGAGGTTGCATTCAGGAACATGGAGGATGAGGCTGTGACGAGCCAGAGATGACTGACACATGAGGAGGAGGGGGAGGGTGGGGGGTGGGAGGGGGGCAGAGGTTAAATGTCTTACAGCAAACACTGGAGAAACAGCTGCTCAGCGATTAGCATGCGGGACCTATATTTGATTTCGAGACCTGCTTTGCTTTTATGAGGGCTAAATCTAATGCAACCCCCAATTATTTGGCGAGGGAGGGGTTCACAGAGACCAAAATGAACGAAACGAATGGATGTTGATGGGCTGTGGCTGGGCGTCATGCCTAGAGTGGAGGAAGCAGGCAGAGTCTTACAGTCCAGTTTGGCCCAGGGGTACTCCATGTCCCAAACCATCCCCGGCCAACGCCTGCACGCTGTCATGGAGCATGGATGACATGTTAGTGGCAGCAATGGAAGCCAGAGCAGGATGGACAGACAAGGCAGATGGATGGGTGAATTCACATACAACCATACACACAATCACTCACAGTCACGCTGAGAGAGAAGGGAAAAAAGAAGAAGAAGAAGAAAAAAAAGCATGGGAGGGCAGCAGCGTGTCTGAGAAGAGTGAGAACAGGAAGCAGTGTCAGCCGGCCATCACTGCAACACTGAAGCTGTATGCTTGATGGGACACAGAGGACAGAACACGGTGATGAGGATTTAATCAGATGCATTATGAATACTACAAGCATTAAACATGTCACCTCCGTGGTTTTCAAAGAACAGCAAAAATGTCTTGGCTGCAATTTAAAAATGTGGAAGAACAAATGAAAACACATTCAAACAGCTGTAGAGACTCAGCAAAGTTGCTATAGATAAAACACCTAATCAACAGGTTAATAGTCAGTTTGTTGATTCACATCTGGAGTGCCAATGTTTTAAAAAAATGTAGCTTATAATTTTCAATGAGGTTTATCTGAATAAAAAAACTGTATCACAGACTCACAGGTCATGTAAACAGTGAAATATTCAAACACAAGATGCTACATATCCAAGGCTGTAACATACCAAATATAGTTGTTACATTGTGTTTCATTTAATATATTAAATCTGGAACTCCGCTGGAATTTAAACCCAATTGTGTGGGTTGGAACAACTGTCTACTATTTACAAAGAAGGACAACTGAACTGTCTGTCTTTAAGTCATTCTCTCATTCCCCAGGTGCATTGTTCCTCTTATTCATACTGTGAATACTGGTCACAAATAAGAATTTAGTTCTCCAGAAAGCCTCATATCGGCTTTGACGGCATTTTCACACAGATCTGTGAATTCTGAAGCTACTTTAGGAGGAGACTTCATTCCAGCTAGAGTAGGCACATAAAAAAACATAAAAACTGCATCACAGCGTTGTTGGAGGCAAGTGAATCCTGGATAAAATATGAGCGGACACATACACACACACACACACACGCACACACAGCCTCACGTTAATCTATTAATCTATTTTCATGCACAGATTCCCGGAGAAATACAAATTACCATTCAGAACGAGTTTCCGCAGCAGTGAGGGTGACACAACAGCCTCACAGACTTCATTATGTTACGGCCTCTCACATTAGCCACAGCGTTATGTCCCATACTGTGAAACATTATTTCCAAGCCTGGCTTGAAAACCTCTCTAACCTCTTCCTACCAAGCCACAAAGGAAGCCATGATTGGAACAGTCCACCACGCCAGCACCAACTGACATGGCGGACAAAGATTAGGGTGATTGCTACATTTTCTTCCTCTATATTTCTCTGTATCAGTATCCGTGTTTCCTCCTCAGTCCCTCTCTTTAAGCTGCTTTGGCGCCGTGGAGGACAGGAGGTGACTAAAAGGTCAGTCCGAGGACATTTTACACCTCTGCAGGAGACAAAGACGAACAGTATGGTAATGTGACTGTCCCCCTCTTGCCAGCCTGAAGATCGCACCTGCTGTCTGACAATTTGAAATCCTACACACACACACAGAAATTCAGACACACATACACACCGTACAAGTATAACTAAGCTTTAAAATGTCTACACAACATATAAGCTGTGACAGATTTGAAAATGACAAGACATTATGGTGTCGTATTGTGGAGTGCTTTCCTTGTCAAAACACGACGTGTGTCGGGATCCAATAGAGTGGAAAAGTGCAATCCTGTATTGATTTCAGTGCTGTTGCAGATCGATCAGAGCTGCTACAAGTAGGAAGAACAAGATAAGACACGTTTTCCATTCTATTCATCACAGACTGATAAGAGTGCTGTGCTGACATCCGTGAGCCGCTGTTTGCCGGGTGGATCTCTTAAGTGTTGGTGAATGAGCTCATGAAGTCGCATGCACACACATACGCGCGCACACGCACGCACGCACTCTGCAGCCACCGTTTAACAAGGCTGCTTATATTCACAGGAAAGGAAGAGCACAGAGAGATGCAGTTTGAAACAAGAAGAGATGAACAAAGTAGCGTGAGAGGGGCTTGAGGAAGTGGAGACAGCGGAGTGTTTGAAGTCAGTCGGATGGCGTGAAGAGCCCGGGCCCCGTCGTTTGATATTCATCAGTGAGCGTAGGCGTGGAAGAAGAGTGGAGAGAATGAGCAGGGTGGAGGAGGAGGTGAAGGGGGCACACAGGTGTGGAGGAGGAGGAGGAGGAGGCGGAGGAAGAGGAAGAAGAGGAGAGACTAATATGGAAAAAAAGAGGCAAGAAAAGAGATGACGAAGATGGGGGGAAAGAAGGCATGAGGGGAAAGGAGGCGAGGAAGTGATGAAGCGGTGGTGAGACAGAGAGACAGAAAGAGATGGAGTGGAAAGAACATAAAGGAGCACAGAGGTGCAGCTTGGTTCATTTCTCACCTGTCCCACTCATTGGGTAGCCAGGAGACGGGGAGAAGACCTGCGAGGCAAAGTCTTCAAAGGTCATGACCTCTCTGTGGTTCTGAACAATGGCCTCCAAGTAGAGCGCCCGCTCCTCGTAGCTGGTTGGCAGTGGTTAAGTGGCACAACATCATTGAGATAGTGAACACAGAAATAAAACAAGGCAATAAAACATGTAATTAAACAAAGTTCTCACAAAATGATCGCATTTTTAAAAACCGGTCAAACTTTCATTTGTGTATTGCACAGTTCATCAGTTTGGGACAAATCGCAGCAGTGGTTACAAATTGAATTTTTCACTGGTGCAGTGCAGATATACACTGTAGCGCGAGCGAGGGGCGAGCTGGGCAAGGTGGCTCCACCATCAGCCGCCCAGCCAGAAGCAGAGATGGAATAATCAGCCATGCCACACGGCCCCAAAATGAGAAAGCAGTCTCCAAAATAATCATAAAAAAAGAAAGAAAGAATACATCACCACTGGCGTGATGCTCCGAACCTCTCCTCTCTCCCTCTCTCTCTCATCCCTCTCTTCTCTCTAATAGAACCCCTGCTGCAGGCAGCATGTCTAGGACCACCCTCCCCGATGTGCTGCCTGCCACTTCTCCGTGCCATCAGGGGGAAAATTGGAGCCATTTGAAATTCAGAGTGACAAGCAGTGACTGGAGCCTGGGCAGCCAGCATGCAGGATGGATGGCCGGATTTGAAATGGGAAAGCTCGGATAAATAAATAAATAAAATAAAATAAAGGAGAAAAATTTAATAAATAAAGCCTGCAAAATGGCTGCCGGGCGAGGGCTGGAAAACATTCTGATGGCCATTATCATATCATTATCATAGAGATATCGTGCTAAGTCTGTTGTGGAATGGAGGCAAGTGCTGGATAAAATATGGTGCGGGGAACTATTGGAGCAAAAAGGTCTATGTGATGGCATAATGGCAGCGAGCGCTCTGAGTGTGTGCATGTTTGACAATGAGGCTGATTATTCGCATGGCTGTCTGATGTGGACATGTTTCCTTGATTGACGACACCTTACAAATTGCTCGACAAACACACGCACTCTCACTCTCAAACGCACACAAGTCTAGCCACCGAGTACTGATGCCCCCCCCGCCCCACCGCCCTCCCCACCCCTCCCTCATCTCATTATGACTGCCAGGGTGGAGTGGCACTGGGCTGTCGCTGACGCCAAAGCTGAAGCAGGCTGAGCTGAGATAGGCTGGACAGGGCTGAGAGGCGCTGGTCTGGGTTAGATAGATAGGACGAGACAGTGACTGGGAAGTGGGCCTGATGTGGGCACATGCCGCCACAGCAGGGGCCAAGGCAGCCATGACCAATGGCTTTGAGGGGAACCGTGGCAAAGTGGGGGTGACGGGCACCTGAGCCGGGGCCACACCGGAGGGTGGGACGGCCAAGGTGCTCACAGGGACAGACAGAGATGGACAGAGGGCAGAATAGGATAAAGGAGAGAATTAGCAGTAGGATGGATTTGGATAAAACAGTAGCTTGCTCTATGAAAGAAATAATACAATAAGTCAAACAATGTTTATGTAACGACAAAAACAAGACCGGCATCAAGACAGAAATACCTGTCCAGATGTCTGCTCTGTTCAACATTTCTTTTTTTGGCATTTTGCTACAAAATGAGAATCTTCTATAAACACCTGAACCCTTCCAAACACCAAGAAATCCATTAAAATAAAAGCTTATTCCACCTCAAGGAGGAATGCAGAGACAAGGAGAAAAATTAGGGAATTACACAGACCAAAAGAGCCGTCAGCTAATGCACTGGCTGCACCTAATTCACCCGTCCTTACAGGGCCAACGTCTCCATTGAAGACATGCAGAGCAGCAGGACTTTAAGCACATAAAAGCACGTCCCCATACGCTCCAGATCTGTCTTCCAGCCGTTGCCAGACATGCAACATCACTGTTTTCTGTCACTTGCTGGAAACAGTGTTGGACAAAGAGTGGCCGTCCCAGGCTCTGCTGCCATGGTAACTTAGGTCACAGCTCTGTGTGGTGGGTCATTTCCAGGGTTTTATGGATGACAGACAGTGAGAGAGGATGTTTGTTAAAAGAACAAAATGTGCTCAGGTACGTGATGAGCGGAAGACAAAGTATAGGAGGGGAAAGGGTCTCGATGAAAAGAAATGAGACAAGTTAGATGAAGGCCGATAAACGAAAGACAGGGGAAGGTTAGAGAGAGAGAGAAAAAGAGAACCTCAGCACAGCGTGGGTCAACAGAGCCATATGGCTGTCCATTATCAGAGATGCAGATGACTGGAGGCCTGTTATTGAGATTCCTAAAGCAAATATTGACTCCAGCTGGAGCAGACGCTCTCTCTGACTCTGACACACGCCTCTCCTCCACTACTTCCTTCCGCTGCCCTCTATCCAAGTTAGACAAATGGATTAGAGTGAGTGAGAGGAAAAAAAAAACTTCAAAAGGATAAAATAAAGGGAGAGAGTGTTGAATTATCAAGAGATGAGGGGAAATATATGACAGGCAGACGGGAGAAGGACAGGCAGCGAGGGAGGGAGACTAATAAAAGGTATTTTGGAGATGAGTGAAAGCGAGAGCCGTAATCACCTCATTTAAGTAAATGTACAATGCTATCTGTGGGTAAAAAAATTGCTGCACAGAAATCAGACCTGATGCACAGTGAGGGGTAATCTTCTCTACTCTCTCTCTCTCACTCCCTCATCTTTCTGTTTGTCTCTAATTGCTAGGTCCATGGGCACAGCTTGTTCCCCTGCATATGCACAGATGCTGCTGCCTCCATGCAGTAACTTAATCAAGGGATATGTCCAGAACAGTGACGCAAAGACTATGTCCATGTCATGGACACCAAACCCGCTGACACTGACCTACTTTTGGGGAGAAAGGAAGCGGCAGCCAGAGCTTCATGTTTGTGAAAACTTCCTCTGGAAAGGTGAATCATGAAATAAAACTCACTACGTATACGTTTTGAAAACCTTTCTGATGAACTCTATTACCGATCGCAATAATGCCCCGCCATATTTTGTGCTATAAAAAAATTCCCATAAAGGGGATGAAATATAAAACGGAAAGTGCAGACAGGTCTACATTTCCACAGATGGACTGCAACTCAAGTCACCCGTGACATAACTGTCATTTACAGCTGAACTGGGCGGACAGGCAAGACAAGCCGGTGTGTGGGAGGAGTGTGTTGCGCTACTCTGGGAATTTCCAAGGAACCCCTGCGTTCCAAGCGGCTGAATTCCTATTAGAGAGAAGAGAAGGAGACCAATGTGATGTCTATGGAGCGTGGCAACAATTGGGACGGTAACAAAAACAAAAAAAAATCTCCGAGGTCTAAGTTGATGTAAAACAACCTTTGTTAGGAGACAGATACCTAGAGACAGGTAGACACTATAAAAAGAAAAATCTAATAACAACATTTACACATTTAGGAAAAAGGGAAGGATAACAGTCCATGCTTGCCCTCTCATCATTGTGATAACAAATAATAGTGACTTATGCCTGGTAAATGCTGCCTGAGTGTAGGTGCGTATCCACACATACAGGTCAATTATGTTTAAAAGGATTACACACAAAATAGCACTTATAGGCCAAACAACAGATGGTAAATGTTGCTGAATGAAAAAAGGGGGGTCTAATATCATGGTACCTGTGAGACGCATGCATATTCGGGGCAACATACATGTACATGCATATGTATCTGTGGGTGTGTGCACGTATGTATACATATGCATGCGTGCCGTCCAGATGGCGGGGGGGGGTAGCTCATGGGGGAATGGTGGGGTCAAGCATCTTTGTGGATCAAAGCCAAGGTCAGGGCAGCTGCAGTGGCCCATGTTCAAGGTGAATGGAGGACTCAGATGGCTCTTCATTAGCAGGCTGCTCCATCCCTGCTGGACCCCATCGGCCGACCACCACCAACCCTCATCACCATCGCTCTTTCCCCCTTTTCTCTCCCTCCGTCCACAGGGACCTGTTCTGAAAAACGCATGTCCACTGGGATCCATTTTGTGCCGTGTGTAACCCCACCCAGCGCACACATGCTCACACACACAGGCGTTTGTGCATAAGTAGGCGCACAGACTCAACACGGTCACCCTCCGCCCGAAAAGAGCCTGCGGTGACCTCTGAACTAGTGTCTCTCTGGAGAGCAGCATCCTGACCGTCCGGCCTCAGTCTTTGTGTCCTCCAGTGTCCCCGCTGACAAAAGGCCTCACGCCTGCCACCGGCCTATGACACACACTCGGTGTCTTTTAAACACGCACAGCCAGCGGGGACGTTTATGCATCCTCAAAGGCACTCTGAATGTAACAGCACTAACGCATTGTATATTCCCTTTCTCATGGAGCACTGGGGTTTTACAATCATCATCTTTACAAGTGCTGGCTGTCTGCCTCCACTCTTCACTGCTGCCTCACATTTCTTGATACATAATCACCGACGACTGTCATTTAACAGAAAAGCTTGAAAGCGCCAACAGAACCTTTATGTCTTCACCCAAAAGCCTGTGTCCCTGTGCCAGCACAAGAAACTATAAAACTCAAGAAAAAAAAAAAAAGTTAATTTACCCATCTCTGCTGCAAAGATGACAACTGATTAGCTACATGGTGATTCACTTGAGTCTGGTTCATTTCAATAGAAAGGAGCTACATTTTATAGAGAACTGCCATCAAATTCTAAGGAGACCAAAGTGTGACAAAGACAAATTATAGAAGAACTGAAGAGTCACAAAACCCAAACTTATTCAATCCCAATTAAATGTAACATTACAATGTGCCCTATAAGATAGTATCATGAGGGTCCATCTGCAGTTCACCAGATGGTAGTTAAATGATTCTGAGCATAATGGTGCAAAAAACATAAAATATGTGTAAATATGTGAATATAGTTTTGCCCAATGACTTAACTTTCAGTTTGTGGTGCCTGATGAGCAAGATGAAAGAGACAGAAACTCCCACACACAGTTAATCTGTTGATAAGACAGAGCAAGGGGGTGACGGTCCAGATTAGGGAAAGAAGCATTAGAAGGGGTCTTAGATCCCCTGCACTGACATTTCACTACTTAAGCTCCATTTCTATCCACTTCTAGGTCACAGAAGTCGGATGATGGGTGCAGGGAGGTGCAGGGGTGGTTGACTTCCCACTCACTGATCATAATGAGTTTCTATTAGTGCGCTGCTAAAAGCTGGAAGATGGAAGAAAGGGGGGCGGTACACATTCAAAATCAATTTTGAATGCAAGACATTGCTTTAATATCACAGCCAACATAGAACTTTCTCTTGTCTCCTTCAGAACGTTTCTTAGCTACTTTGAGAAACTCTATCTATTCAGAAGAAAACTACAGACACAGTCAGACACACGATGAAATATGACCTTTTGATTCTGGGAGTTTAACCTGAAGAACAATCAAAAACTCAAGACCTGCAAATAACATAAACAAAACCCCACGCCACGCATTAGGACTCCTACACTCCTCGGGCCTCCACACTAGCAGCCAAGGTTAATCCTGTTTGTGTGAGCGCTGGTGGTAAATGGGGCTCTTGTAGTGAAGAGGGACAGTTTAGAGATGAGGTGGAGGGTGCCTCTAGGTGCTTGACCCCCTCCTCTCTGAGCCCCACATCTGCCCATTAACCTGGGCCAGTCAGCTTGACCTTGGCGAGGAGAGGAGCTCAGGAGTAGCTCACAGCGCCATTGACTCCCAGCAGTCACATAATTGGCCCGTTAAGAGGAAGGGGTTGGGGAGTGCTTGGTTGTGCCGCAGTGCCAATGCAAGCAGTGTAGTAAAAAAAAAAAAAGCAGATGTGGTCATTATTTTTTGGGTAAAAAGCACGGCACGCCACATGCACAGTTACAGCAGTATCACTGGGTATCACACAGACACTGTTCATCCATGTGGATACAATTAGGGGTTAAGTGTCCTGCTTAATTGGTTCACCACAAGGAAAAAGGCGTCAGGATCAAAAAATGATGGTGGCAAAATCAAGCTGGACAAACATTTAAATGACATGTAAACAGGCTGTTGTTACCAGTCATTACACTGGGTAACAGAGGAGACGATGAAAGCAGGCTGTTGTAACATGAGCATGTTCAAATCAACAGGGCATCACAGTGTCATCTCCAGGAGGGATCTGAATGGAGAAATGGATCGGACTACATGTGGGTGAACTGGTGCTCAAATTGGGAAAGGAGGTTGGGGTCAAAAAATGAGCACGAAGGAGCGGATGGGGAGGTGGAGACACTAAAATAAGGCGTTCGACTATGAAAAAAAAAGAGGGTGAGGGTGGGAAGGAGGAGGGAGGAGGAAGATGGAAAGGAGGAAGGGATGAGAGGGGGGATAAGGCTGGGCAGGTGTTGATTGGAGAGAGGCCGCGCGGTGAGTGCCAGCAGTACCTGTTGTCACAGCGAGGGCTGAGGTGTGAAGCTCGTCTCAGCAGAGGCCCTCAGAGGTGTGAGGTGATTATGGGAAAACGGGGCAGAAGACAGAGACATTTAGACAGAGAGACACGGGGAGAAGGGAAAGATAGGGACAGAGAGAGTGAATGTGGCGATAAAGCTGGCTGCAGGAATAATGGCAGAATGGGAAGGAACAACAGATTGAGATGGATAAAGTGAGAGCGGGTATGACAGAAACTACCCCTGTCGGGTGATTGTATAGTGTGTCTTCCTCTGTGTGTGTGTGTGTGTCCCACTCACCATTTCATGTGGCAGCTACTCAAACCTTGGTGTCTCATTAAACAGCTTTTTTGCTGTAGACACAGACGCAGGACCGAAAAACGTCTGAATGTGTCACAGATGCATTATGATGAGTGGAGGTGTTTGTGTGCCCATTTTCTGGGTGAGCATAGACATACACAACATCAGATGCTCCAGAGGAATAGCTGGTTTCCGAGAGTTTTAACAAGTAGCCTAATTAGGAGCAGGTCCAGGAGACTGGAGCTCAGGAGCCCCAAAGGAGTCGGGTCAAACCGTAAGCCCAGGTTAATGACACCTCCTGAGGGGAGAGTTTCCCACAGCTAGAGCTTTCTCAGCTCCAACCTCCACACCTCTCCACCGTCCATCTGGCATTCAGACAGCGGGATGGGAAGTTATGGCTCTTACATCACTCCTAACCCGTGACATCATCACTGCCCATCAGTGATTTCACACGGGTTTAACACAGCCGCAGACAAAATCTGATGTCTGCTCGCTGGCATGACCAAATTATTTATGATCTGACTGGAAGAAGTAGTCACCCATTTTCTTAAGTCTCTGGCAGCCCACCATTCCTCCGGGGGACACTAAAAATTGATTTCCGCTCCACGACAAATCATAAGACCAGCACCTACACCAAAGTCAATGATGACCCCTAAACTTATGTAAGAACACTGATTGTCAGGGCGCTCACCGAGTATAAATGATGCAGCAACAAGTCATCCTCACACGCCAGAGGAACAGGATGGTCATGAGATACCTGGTGACATCATAATTTGTTGCAGCACGGTTTGTTCATCACAACATAACTGCTATCAAAGCCTACTGGGCCTGTGTATTCAGATGAGCCGAGTCTGTAACCAATCTCCTTTTCAAAGGACTCTGGTCTCCATTGATGAGTCCTAACGCAGCAGCCTTAGATGTGAAACACAATGGATCGACATGATTAATCAAACACAGGCCCATTATAGCCAGACAGTCACACAGGCCTCCACCGTGCATTAACAGAAAGTCATAATAAGATGAGCTACAAAAGGCTGATAGGGATGAAGATTAACAGATACAGTTCTTTGACTGGCTGGGTAAGAGTTCTCTCTGAGGGTCTCCTTTGTCGGTGATGATGACCAGAGTGACATGAATGCCTCAGCCTTTTGGAAACATTATTAGGTTAGGACAAAGGTGGGCATCTTATGAGTTATCTGAGGTGAATGCACGTCATATTTTTCCTTCAGTTCCTGCTGTTTGAATTGTTCAGACAGCGCACGGCGGCATCTATCTGATCTCAATTTGAACTTTTAATAAAAAGTCAAAAGATGAAAAAGGGAAGGGCACGCTGAGCCCATCTGATTACCTACGAGGCATTTCATCTCTTCTTTCTCGCCACTTCCATGATGAAATTTATAGTGTGATAATTATTATCAGGCCGTGGACTCAGGTTGTCGGACTCACCTCAAAGCATAAAGGCAATCAAAGTCGGCTGATGTCCTTCTATCTATTTGACACATCTGGAAAACCAGGCCACTTAAATTGCAAGATGAGTGTGCCAACTCTGGGTCATGCTAAATGGCTCCGATCTTAACCTTACGATAACACTGTTGAGACAAGCGCTGATGAAATATTAAAACAAAATGAACAGAGGCCTCTGCAATTTTAATGAAGCTTGTGGCATGTGCAACAGAATAACTGTGATGCGTTACGGCCAAGCATCTCCGTCTGCTTCTCCGCCAAGACATGCTGCACATGAAATCTCTTGTTCCTTCATTGCCCCCTCTATGAAAGGTTCATCGGGCCAATTAGGCTGCCTGGCCTTATGCAAAATGCCAGGCATTTAGCAGGAATGATAATGATTAGCATTAGGTTGCATATGATCACAGCTGTGGGGAGCGAACACAGCAGAGAAGGTAAGTGACTGGGGGACAAAAGTGATTTCTTATTTACCCTCATATTTGTAATTTGGACATGTTTTAATCTATGCAATTACAATCAGATATGAACTCTTAACTAATAATTACATAGGTCAGGCCAGATAGTCTAATTTTAATGAGGTGGTGTTAAAAATGATGGCTGAAAATGTTGTCACCAAAGGGCCAAGGATTTGATTTGAAATTCAGCTGTTGTTTTATTTTTATTTTTTTCCACTCAACCCAAAATAAGTGCTACTGCTTCTTCCAGTCAAAAGTATATACAGCACATGGAGGCGGAGACTCTTATAGTTGTTTTTTCACTTAATCTCTTACAGATTGTGAAGGTGACAGAAAATCTTAACACTACTTGCAGTATTGTACATGTGCAATCAACATCTTCTACATGCCATAATTTTGATGAAGGCAAAGGGAGACAAACACACACACACACACACATGCATACACATTTATGCACACATAAGCATGCACACACAGAGACACACAGACACACACAAAACCTTGGGCAAAAAGAAAATGGACTTCTGTGTTGGCAACAGCTTTTTTCCTAATCCTCGCCCCTGGGCTATATTGTGCAGTCAAGCAGGCTATTACATGGCAACAATTAGGGGGGCTGGAGCCCAACACCTGGTCGTCTCCTATTCTGGCCCTTCAGTGGCAGCTGACTGTACAGTCTCACAGCCAGGTGGCCCTCCTTCAATGACATTAGCTAGTCACTCCAGGGTTAATCAGGAGCCCGCCATCATCCAGTGGGCATTGCACTGAGCTCCATTCATACTGGGAGCTTTTATAGGGAACGGGATGATGGAGGCAATGTTATAAAAACTTCTTCAAGTGAAGATCTCAGACGGAGAGCCCAGATGATCAAAATTAACTTGGGGGGGGAGGGGTTAGGGCCTCTTGGATTTGTGGCCTAAGTTTGGTGCGATGCTTTGATTGGCTCAAGTGGAGCTCGCGGCACGTCAACTGTGCATCCTGCAGATTATAATGGACCTTTTCATGGGTGGACAAAAACAGATGGAGGAGCGGGAAGTACTATACATCCAAGCAGACGGGTGATGGTGGTGGGGGGAGGGCAACGGGATTTTGTCAGAGTCGGCAGATACAAAAACAAGTGGGTGTAGCTAGAGCGGCCCCCGCCATATCTGCCCGCACAAAGCCCCATTCCAAAGCCCCCTGGCTTGGAGATCTGAGGGTAAATAACACTCATTAGAATAACAAAAGCTATAGATTTGTTCCCCAATCAGCTAGAGTCTCATCAATAGTAATTAGAGGCTATACATAACTAATGAAGATGTGTACACTACGTTAAACAAAGGTACGGAGCGCTGTTGTGTAACTACACATAGAGTGTTGGATAAGCGGATGTCTGAAGCACGAAGCTGTTCCTGCATTTCAACCACAACGTGAAGAATAAGCAGCTGAGACACGGGACGACTGTGTGTCATATGAATCCCCCGTTCTATGTATCTCGTTCGAAGATAGGTACGTTTTTTATGATAAGATGCCAATATTGGTCAGTATTTCTCTGTGCTTCTCTTTCAGCCACAACCACCACTTGACAATGAAACGCAGACCGTCAGTATTAACACATCAAAGGCTGCTTCCTGTAAGAAGAGGCAGACAATGCACAGCGATACATACTTAAATGTTTTGTTTTTGTTATTGCTTTGTTTGCCTTGCCTTGTCTGTTAATGCAGAAAATTCCATTTAGTGCAAAAATGCAAATGCTGCGAGGCACAAGGACATCCTCTAAAAGAGAACAATGGCCACAGGCCAGCGGAGGAGCAGACACTGCCTTTGAACCATTTAAAGAGGCATTAATGTGCAACTTATAAATAATCAACTAATTCCTTCTTAAAACACCCAATTAAGTCTGTGACATTAAAAGCATTGCAGCCTTATGAAAAAAAAGACCAATCTGAGTCCCTGAACAAAAAAAAAGAAGAGAATTGAAAATTTAATGGCCATTTAGGGACAAAGAAACCCAATAATGTCACAAGGTGTCCTCACAAGAGCCCCCCCAAACCCAAGGCCACATCAGAGACGAAGAGATTCCAGTGGAGAACGATGAGTGACATTTCACTGACATTTCCCAGCAGCATTCAGTGCAGGGCTGTCTCAAGACGGCGTCAGAAATATCTATGGATATGCTTGAATGTGACACAGGCGTTAAGGGATGCAGGTTCTTTCAGGGGACGGCCTCAGCTCTGGGGCCGGTGATGAGGAGCCTGGACCCTGGGAGATTGAATGGTAATCACTGGAGCACAGATAATGGATGATTGAAGGCTCTTTCTACGCCGCTGTTGGATTTCAATATCAGAGAGGCCCTAGAATTGGGATTCTTATCAGGGGCGGTGTGTCAAACAAAGGAGAGCTGAGCGTGAAATATGGGGTCCAACTCAGGCACACGACCATGGCGATTAGCACAAGGATAAAAAAGGCCGCACAAACAAAAGAGGGCAGCTTTGGCTGGACAAAGGGCTGTCCACTGCCTTGTAACAAGAGACACGGAAGGAAGAGGGGACATAAAAGAAGAGCGCGAGTACTTGGTGGTAAAATGAGGACAGGACAAGAGTTTTGCTGAGATGGCTGGAAGATGAATAGTGACAGAGCCAACTGTTAAAGGGTGTTCCAGATTCCCTGCTTCTGAAGAGGAATAATGGACCAGCAGGGATGAAATGCAATATACCCCGCCTCAAAGCCATTCATACACATCCAAACAAACACACATCATCATCCACGTACACACTTGTGCTCACAAACACACATGGTGGCACGAGGCTTCACTCCTCTGCCAAGTCCATCACAAAAAACAAAACACAAAAAAGCAAAAAAACAAAAAAACACAACAAAATTATTCCCATTTATCCCTGGATTCCAAGCGCTACAGCTTGCCAGGAAAGCTCATTAACCCTCCCTTTAAGAACCCCGAGACAAAAGAGGAGAAAACAAAACATAACTAATCAATGAGAACGCACCCATTGGGAGGGGTTGAGGGTGGCTGAGAGGAGGGGGGGTGGCAAGAACACGCATCTATTTGGATAACCTGAGAGGGCTAACAGCTTTTGCTTTAGTGTTAGGCTGGCTGGCTACTGGGCGGAGAAAGAAAGTTCATTAATTAAACAGAGCTGGGGGGAACAGATGGAATGGCTAGCTGGATTCTAATCACTTAAAGCAGACAGTCAAGTTGTTAGACCCGGGCTAGAAGCAGCACCATCACACATCTATCACGGTGAACATGTCTTCTCAAAGTCAGGACTAGTCCAGGAGTGACACTGGGGTCAGGGTGTTCTGGCTGAATGACAGAGACCAAAGACTTAATAGCGAGGCAGTCATAAGAGCCATTTTTCTTGAATATTTAGTGGAGGGGCATTTGTAGGATTTTTGAACAGTCTTTCCATGGGTTTAGTCTCAATGCCTGCTCACATCCAATCCAACACTGTCAGTCATTCCATTACATATTAGCAGCCAATTTGAGATCATTGTTCACTGTTAAGCCTACATGTTCAAGTGTATGCAAAATATAATAAAGGTATTAGAAAAGCATGCCGTCTTCAATGCCAGCTCAATCTCTGCTAATTTACACTGTGCAGCCAGGATTTTAAGAAAAATTGAAGGTTTCTCACCGGTTCAGCAGAGTTTTAGACATTATGTCGCTATAAAACATCAGAGATGACGGACCAGACGATGATCGGATCATCACATAAGTAAAATTAATATCCAGTTTGAGTATGCATTTGACACCCATTTTGCCACGCTTTCCACATTTTACTTTGTGTCAGCAGAAACAGCTTGATTTGTCTGATGAGTGATGTTTTATACACAATAGGCCTGAACTTGACTTTTCAACAGTAATTTGATAGTATATATTTTTGTTTACATATAAATGATGAAATGAAGACAGATTGATATTGGCAAAAAAAAGTAATAAATTAAACAGTGTATTGGAATTTAAAAACATTTAAACATTGAAGAAAAGGATAGAGCCGATAGATACTGATATAGGCCAAATCATTAAAAAAATAAAAAAAACTTCATTCATGTTGGTCTTGTTTATGTCAGTTTACCTGAGACACTAAGCCTGAGTTGGGGGTGGGACAGGGGAAGCAATCCCACACAAAACTGGCATCTTGCTGGCTTTCACTTTGCCGCTCACAAATAGACAGATGTCAGACATGAATGCATAACAGACGGAGAGAGAAGGGGAGGGGCATGGGGTGGGGGTTCAAGTTTAAAAATACACAGAGCATGAAATTCTTTAAGTTACACTAGGCTATGCAGTTTTTTAGTACTCTAGCTGAAAACTGAATGGTTTCATATTATTTCATATACAGAGCAAAATCTGGGTAAATTTGGCAACTGGAAGCTCCACGGATTATTAACAGTAAATAATCAAATTTAGGAAAAAATAATTAAATTGCCATGCAGGACTGACATTTCACTGAAAGTAAGCATTTTTAAACGGATTAATCTGATAAACAAACAACAACAAATAGCAAACACACAGTCCTTATTTGTCAGAACGCACACAAGTGCACACAACAAACACAGCCCACACATAAACACATAAGCATGGCAGTCTTGTACTACCTGAGGCACTGCGAAAAAAGAAAAGCAGTCCCCGTATATACACAAACACAAACAGACAAACAGGCACAACAGTTTGACACCAGCAGTGTGTGTATGCTACCCCAGGCGGGGGCTCTGGGTCCCTGCTGTTGGCCGTCTGGTTCCACGCCTGTTCTACCTGTGTGTAAAAGGGGCGGCCCCCATGAAGCGCAGACCTCTGAGTGCAGGCTGGGCTGGGCTGGGCCGGGCCCCCAGGGCTTTCAGGGTGTGGGTGCCTTGCAGCGGACACCTTTTGTTACAGGCTGGGTGGCAAGAGGAGGAGGAACTGATGTGGGAGGGGTGGCGGGGCAGAGGAGGGGGGAAAAAAATGAGTAATGCTATGAGTCATTCTGCATTAGCAGCAGGGGAGGGAGACAGGGAGAGGGGGGGTGGGTGAGAGGGGGGCGAAGGGAGAGAATACTTTTGCATGTTGTATGAAGCTAGACGCCATATGCCATCCGAGCTGGGCTGCCTCCTGAGTCAGGGCTCTTGGTTTGACAGGCCTGTGCTTGCCCCCTCCGCTACCCCCCAAAGCCCCCCCTCCCTCTCCCCTAACTAACACCCTTCTCCCTGTAGGCCTTCCTATGCTCCAGCAATGGGCTAGGCAATTGCTTTGGTTGTGCATTTGTGTGTGTGTGTGTGTGGAGAAGGGGGGGGTACTCAGTGATCTGAACACATCGGACATTGTCGTGAGTCCCGGCAGGAACAGCTGGTCAGCTGGAGAGAGGGGTGGGGTGGGGGCGGGGGGGTAGGGATAAGGAGGGGGAAGAGATGGGAGGCAGTGCGGTACACTGATAATGGGATTAGGTTAAAACATTCAGTGGGGGAGAGACCCCTCCTCTCTCTGTAGCCCCCCAAATACTGCATAAACTCTCCCCGGCCAACTCCGAGCGGGGACATCTCAGAGACGAGACGGCCATTCGCCACAACTTCCAGCCACCCAACCCACACCCCGGCCGACAGCCAGCTACACCCGACGCACAACCTGGCAGTTAACACCGCACACTGAGCCACGACTTGGGCGATTTCTTCAGCCCTCCTTTTGAGAATCTTACTCTGAAAGTTTACACATTTCTTGGGGGCATTTTAACAAGACATTTCAGCGGTAACCTCCTGTTTCCATAAACAGGAAGTTGGCTAGTCATACTCATATCAGCTCAGGCCATTACACGAATCCAGCATATAATGACAAGCCTGGCGTCTCACTGTGCCCAGTCAAGCACTGTGTTTCACAGTGATATAGACTGCTGAGTATTATCCATGAGACTGCTGACAGTTATGGCACAACAGCTGGCAAATTAGACCTATCAACGATGTTAAATAATTCATGTGAGACAACACTAACGTGGCAGATCCTATTCATGGCACCCCATCATGCATGCAGGCGCACTTTCATCTCTGCTAGGTGAGGAATCTTACAGTATACAAAAGAACGCGCCGCCGTCGGACAAAGACACAGTGAGAGTGGTACAATAACGTGCTCAGAAGGGGTGTGAGAATATGTCATTGTCAATGCAGTCACTGTAATAATTATGATGGAGTCTGGACGGGAGGAGGGGGGGGGCATAGCGCACAAAAGAGTACACACAGGGTATCGTATCCATTGTTTTTCAGTATACATCCATTAAAATTATATACATGGTCTGGTTTGGGGCGTTCTGTGGAACTGGGGGATTGTAGATATGCTCAAATCAGCCTGTGAGGGAAACATGACAGACTTTAAGCAGCTTCCTGGGTTCCACTGAAAGGATCAAGCCTCCCTCTCTTCTTTTTGCTACTACACACAAACACAGACACACAGACGCACACATACACACACCACCTAAAAGCCTGGCTCGCATGACTGGCGATGGGCAGAAACAGATTATGGTTATTGATCGCTGCCTGGAGATGGATCTGTGTGTGTGTGTGTGCGTGTGTGTGTTTACGTGTGTGTCAGGGCAGAGGATGGGGACTAAGGGCAGTGTGCAAAAGCTATTGATTCTGTGCAGTAGGGAGGCTGTGTCTCTGAATCAAGGTCAGTTCCGCACTGTCTCACCTATTAGAAACTTGCCGTCTTCCCAACACACGCACACACATACACACACACGACAAGTTTTTAGCCTTAACAATAACCCCATCACAAAGAATGATGGATGGCACATCAAAACTCAAGTGCTTGTTGAAGAGAGAAATGAATCCCAGCTTCTGGATGAAGACATTATTCTACAGTGACAGTATGAAGGATCTTCATCGTACAGTAAATGGCAGCAGACTGCAAGGCCACTCAGCGACGGGCTGGCTCAGGTGACACAAACAAACTCTTTTCAGCCTGTATTGTCGTACACTTTGCGTGTGTGCAGTCATAAGCTCCATTAATAGAGGCCTGAAATTACATTCACTTAGGCTGCTCTGCTGCCTATAAATCAATAAAACCAATGGCGGCTTAATATAAACTTCAGTTGTTTTGGATTGAACATTTTGTGGTCACGTGGAGCCAAAATGCAGCTGTGCGGCGTGGACTAGTTGCAGACAATACACTTAGAACATACAAAGCCAGACCAGCTGCTTTTTCCATCAGGTGTATAAATAATAGATGATACATTATGAGTTGTCTGTGAGAGGCTTGTGATATGATGTCCGTGAGGCCGTGGTGGCGTCTTGACGGCAGCAACGGATGCACATTCTTACTGGCATTCAGATCCTTCCACTGTACAAGACAAACAGTGCAATGGCACAGATTTCAAATATCCTCAAACAAACCGGAGAGGGAAGAGAGCAGAGAGGGGGGAGCAAGAGAGAGAGGATGTGGAGAGGGGAAAGATAGTAAGACAGTAAGAGGAGGGCTGAACACTGCTCGAGCCTGTCTGTGTGCGTATTTCCTGAAATTGTTGCTGGTGGTCATTTTTCAATATCAAATCCTATTAGCCTGAGAGATCCTGTGAGCGTTGCAGTTGACTGCTGGAGTCCTCTCGAGCCTTGTGACAGAGAGGAGAGGGGGCTGCAGCGCCACACTGGCCTTTTATCTGGACACACAGGGGTCATATAGCTTCTCTTTGAAGAAATATTCAACTAATTACCTTGGAGAGTGGCCTCACAGGCAGAGAGCAGACTGTGGATTGTTAAGGCATTGTGAAGGGGTAAACTAAGGATGAGGATTTTCATCTCGCACCAAAAGGAAAACACGTCCCAGATGATGTCATTGTTCAAAACTGTGAAAGATAAAGAGCCACATATCCTGAGAAGATGGAAGAATGGCGACTGGAGAGGGGAAGGTGTAAAAGGCTGGTATAATACCACAGCAAATCCCATGATGAATACATGCGAGAGAGTTGCCACTCAAGTGTGTTTTGTGGATGGTTCATGCCATTGCTGGACAGTCATTGTCAGACACGTCCTTCTGTGCTGTCAGTTCATGTGAAATTTTTTACATAGTATATGGGTCAGTGACACCGTGAATACATTTTATATCCAATTTTTTCCAATTACAAAAAAAAAATCCCAAAAATGATATCATGTATTACTCTCCCATATGTTGGGTTCCAACCATGGCTTGGCCAGCACCTTTTTGTGTAGAGATTGCATGTTTTTTCTGTGTATGCGTAGCTACTTCTCCTAACATACACATTATGGTTCTAATGATGATAATAACAAGAAGAAGAACAGAGTTACTGAAATGTTCATGTAGATGAACATTCAGATAATTTTGAAGAACATTTTACTGTTTTTTAATCTCTTTTATATCTCTTCCTATGATTAAGGGCAACAAATAAAATCAAAAATTGTAATCAGTTTCAAGTAAAATATCTGATTTCTGTGGCTGGATTATTAATTATTGAGTGAATGCACTCCTTTATGCAATTTGAAGGGAAAATAACCCTGTGCAGCATTTATCATTCATCTAGGTGAAAATCACTGCAATCTCTTAATCTAAATGTTTAATATGAATGTATGTGTGTGTAACATTCATAATCTTTGAATAACTAGAAAAATGTTGTGCATTTTAAAATTAGCCTGTTGAAAATCTTTACATGACCCATATATCAAATGTAACTAAATTATGGTCATTCTTTACTTTACACAGCGACTCTGTCCTCACAATACCCTCGAGCTCGGCAGGCAAATAGCAGACAGACAGGCACACAGATACTTATGCTGGCACTGGGCTTTGCCTGGCACTTTCATTCATCTCCTCTCTTGGAGTGCATGAGGCCTGGCATCCTATCAGTGCCAGAACTCCAGCGGCAGTGCTTCTCCTCTCATAGATCATGCCTTTGTGCTGCTTGCTCTTCTGCTAAGGAATGCCAGGTAAAGCTTTTGTGGCTCAGTCAGCACAGGCCCAGTGCAGTCCCACCTCCCCACCCCTCGAGGCTCACGGCAGGCAGGCCTGTGGCTGGCCCCCCTCTGGCACTGAGAGTCACACTGGGCTAATTCACTTGGCGTCGGGTAACAGACATCTGTCACTCAGGATGCCCCCAGGGACACTCAGACAAGGGCTGATATAGGGGTAGGGGGGTGGTGGTGGTGGGGGGGCTGTGGATGTGATGCGCTGTGAAACGCATACAGGCAGACACATACTTACACACACCCAAGTGTAAACAACACACGGAGAGTGTGTTGTTGAGTAATTAAAGAGCAAAATCCTCTGTTGGAAGTGACTCTGATACTGAAACTTGACGATAACTTCACAACAGGAAAAAAAAATCTTAAAACAATAGATAATAGTCTTTCATCTCAATGAAACCTCCTTGGGGGAGGTTTCTATAGCAACAACCAGAGGGGCAGCGTGGTTCTGGTGAGGCGGTGCTGTACATGCTGTCCGAGGAGGAGCAGAGCGTTAGGGGAGATCAGGTTTCCCCCTCCAGGGCCCATCCCGACTCTGCCCCCCCCCCACCATCTCACCCCCCAACCCTGTGCTGCTGGCATTCACATGCTAATTCATCTCCATTGGTGATTACACTCCCTTTAAACCAACTGACAACTACAGCTGGAGTCAGGCTCTTAACGGCACACTGTTGGATGGATGGGTGGAGGGATAAGAGTCTGCGTGTGTGTCTCTCTGTGCCTGTGCTTGTGTCTGTACGCACTTGTATGCGTTTGTTGATGGCGCTCTTATTTTGGCTCTCCTCGTGCTCCATAAAACGGTAGTGATAGATGATGACACATTATCTGTGCTCCTACCCAAAACAGCCTCACACAACCTCCCATGCCGCTCCAGGCTGTGAAACAGTCCTGGCCTAATGGCTGTATGTAAATCAGCCAGCCCATAAAAATCAGTGTCAGCATTCAGCTGTGTACGTTGGCTGACGTGACAAGCACGCCACATGTCTCAATGAATTTACCCAAATGGGCTGCTGGTGGTGCTGAAAATTTATGCTCAGAGGCGTTATGTATCTAATGAAATCATCATAAAAATATTGCTAAATGTATGCTCATAACATTAAAAGTCTCAGCTGTACGGGCAATAAAAGGCTGATCCTTACGTTTACATTCCTCCGATGAGCGGTCCACGTATGGGATAGTGAACAGTAAATGGAGCAGAAGGCATGAGGAGTAAAGGATACAAGCTCTGGTAGAGAGTCAGCCGGGACTTGACAGCTCTGCTGGCATTGATACAGGTGGCCCGCACCAAGCTTGGCAGTAGAGTCCCCGTGATGATGGCGCCATTAAACAGAGGCCCAAAGAAAGGAACCTGAGGAAGGTAAACACACAAGAAAATTAGGCATTATATGTTTGCATCAAATCAAAGTTGATTTGTCAGTTTTCTGTTTTATATAAGAAAATGGTTAAAAAAAAGAAAATGTTGGTTAAAAAAACCTTAGTTTTTTTTTTCTGTTTTGTTTTTTACCGTTTCTCCATCTGTTTAGGGCAGGGTTCAAGTTGAAATTGGATTTTACCTAACTTTGCATGACAACCACACATATCTAATGTGAATCAATGTTAGGTAAATGAAATTAAAATGACAATCAATACTAAACAATGCCCTCATATTGAGCTACCGAACAAATACAAAGGGCCAATATCCAGTTCAGTGGCAGTGTGTGAGTGTGTGTGGGTACACGCGTCTGTTCATGCATATTGGAGGGGGGCCCTTAATCACTGAAGCTCAATGGTCGTTGACCTGGAAGTTGACGTGAATGTCAAAGTCTTTCCAAAAGGTCCTGCTGTCTTCAACTTGGCAGTTCAGGGAATATAATAACAAGTCAAATTAAACAATAAATGGATTTTAACCAGAAATAATACGGACCAATTAACTTAATCACATGCTATAAAAATGGGATTATACAGTTTAAACTTGCATCAGAAACCTGAGAGGATAACTTTACTGTTGTGTGAAAACTTATGAGCACGTCATATATATCACTGAGTGAGCAAATATTTGATCCTCACTGAAACAGTACTGATTACCAGTGATTTGGCTAAAAAAAAAAAAAGACACCTATTAGTATTTTCATAATTCAAACTCATCAATGAAAATATATCAGTCACATGTAAAAACTACAAACCCCTGTATTTTTATCGGACCCTCAGTCTAGTGATATAAATGAGGAGCCACAACCCCAGACAGCACTGGTATTTAAACTTCATCTCGGGTCTGGTGTTACCTTTGCTATTCAAGTGTTGCTGTCATAATATAAAGATCTGAATAGCTCTTTTAAAAAAAAAACCCCACTGAGGATGCCTATGAGTCTGGCAATTTATTTTCTTTTTTCTAAAAAAAATCAAAACATATAAATTAATGGTAAGGAAAATCAGATTTAGATTTTAATCAACAACCACTTAGTGAAACATGGCCGCTCCAGCGAATTCAACCTGGGAGCAGACCCTTTGATGCAGAAAGAAGTCACCAAGAACCCTCAAATCTGATCACAAGATCTAGAGGTAGCTCTTGCAACTTGCAATTGCCTGCAATCACAAAGAGATTGCACGAATTTGACCTGCATGGGAGGTGCACCATGAAAACCAAACAGAACACTAGAACAACATGTTTTGGCATAGAGTAGACCCACATACTACTGTATCTGTGAAGCATGGTGGTGGTGGGAATGGCAGAGTTTATCAGGACCACTTAATGAAGTAATTCATTAAAGTTTGCATCACATTAAAGAGATATATTGAAAAATTCAACAATTTCCATGGCACTTATTTTTTTGGGACATGGCTAGTTTCCTGGTTCCTGAACAGTTGAGATTTTGGGACAAATCAACAACTGAATTTAAACTTCATGAATACTTCTTTATACATTTTCATACTGCTGTAAAGGAAATGGTAGCATCTTTACTTGTGAGATTTGACCAACAGACATAAAGTGAATGCAGCACATAGACAAACAAAACAGGCTCTCACAGACTCCTGATACGGCAGTTTGCTTCAGACTAGGGATGATACAGTTGATTTTCAGCCTCACAGAGATTCAAATGAACTGTTACTGTGATAATCAAAATTATAAACATTGTGTGAAGAGGAATAAATAACTGATAAATGAATGAAGAGGAAGTGGGTGGAAGTGATTATAAAACACAGGCAGCACTACAGGAAAACTACAGCCAGGGAGATTAGAGGTCCTTTGAGGCTGTTGCTCTAGTAAAGCTAAACTGAGACACTGTTGTTATGCGTCTTATATTATGCATCATATTTCTCTGGAAAAAAATCACTTGTTTGATAGATAATTAATATCTTAACAAAGAGGAATACAAAACTGAGTGCATTATGGAAAGTATTGAGGATATCTGAAGACCAGAAGCTAGCCATCTCCGATAACAAAATTTCAGCATCCTCTTGAAGGCCACACACTGAGTGCAGTGTTATGGAGTATCCAAGATGAAAGCCAGCCAAGAAAGGCTAGTAACCATCTCTGAAAGCACATACCCACAGTGTGGGTAATAATGCACTGCTGGAGTAGGAGTCTTCAGACAGAAAAGGCAACAGTAGAAAGAAACTATAAAACTTGCAGCAGATTCTAAATAGAAAGCCAGAACAAAGGTCTTCTCTAATTCACGATCAGAGACCGGAAATTAGAGTAGTGCTGAAAATAAGCTATGTGGTTTTCTTACTGCTTATTCTACCTGGAAAAATAAGTTGACATTCAAAGCATATGCATTAAAAGATACTCCCCACTTCCGATGTGTATTTTTAACAATGGCTGACAGTGTTTTACCTGTGGTTTCTTCACAATCTGGATGAAATACATGTGGTTCTTCATTGGGTAGATGATAATCAGCACGTCTCCAAAGTCAGTTGGAATGATGCCACGTCTGTAGTCCCTGGTGTGCTCTGACCACACTATGTGCACTTCGTCATTTCCCAGGTGACGTAACTGTTAAACAAACAAAATCAGTCTAATGAAGTACTCGGTGAGTGAAGGTAATTTTCATCCCTATGGTGATGATGACAGGAATACAAATTCAGCAAGATTCAGTGAGACTGGGTTTATCCAGTCACCACCCTCATAACCTCCAGAAGGTTAAGGAGTGAACTGAGGGGATGAATGATAATAAAATATTATTTACTGCTGGTAAGTCAGTAGAGGCTCCATAAGTAATATGCCATAAGTGGCTTTTATCGCTGCATACGACAAAAATATTACTTAACGATTTATTCCATTTTAAGCGCTGCTGTGAAATGGTTTATACTAAAGATAAAGCATAAATGCAGCAGGTGCTCGAGCAAGGTGACTGCTTGCCGCTAAATCAGAAACTGTTTGGAAACAATGGTTTAAATAGGGGTCTGAGTCCTGGTTTTGACTCTTTTTTTTATAGCTTTTTTCATTACAAATTCAAATTGCCAACACAAAATGCACAAAATTGAGCATTTTAAAAACAAATAATTCAAATCCAATTAACTGTCTCCATCAGAGATAAAATTGCTTCCCATTTCCACTCTATTCACATACACAAATGAAACTGGGCAGGACAAGAAGATGCACTTAAATGACGGGAAATTGACTGATGCTAGTTTGCAACAGGTAAACAGCTTTCCCCTCTCCAAAGTAAAATAGATGGACACGGCTACATTATATTCTCTGACAAGTGCGGATCACTTATTAGCTGGCAGGGGCAGAGAAGTTGAATCAAGCCGTCCTTCCCCTTTCTGAGGTATCATGGACAATGAAAAGTGAGCCTCTACTCAGAAGAAAACATCTGCCAATGTACTGTGGGCCTAATGAGCTATTAAGAAACATGCCCCCGCCACCAAAAATGCAATTAGCACATTCTGTTATAAGCCCTTAATTATGGTAATACGGTAATCTTAAACAAATCCACGGCATGCTGATTACTGGAGCTCGCCAGTTCAGTCTGTCTGTCCAAGGATCAGCAGGTACCACTCAGGTCAGTCACTGGGACAATTTCAGAGAAAATGTTGAATATGCATTTGCGGTACACAATCAAGACTGGGATGTTAATTTGGGTTAAGATATTAGCATTTGGATGAGCTGAATCACAAGTTTAATGAGGATGCTTATGCTCTAGTCAATCATCTTCTGCACCAATCTATTTATTCCCTTGTTAATGACATCCAAATGTTTGAGACTTCTTTAATAAATTGTGATTCAAGTCAAAGGCTCTTGTCCAATTAGCCCTCTTTGACCTTCCACCTAACCCAATGGGCTTCACACACATACACACACAGACGGCAAACCTGAGAGGACCCCAGAACACAAGAGGCTCCTTATAAAAAACAACCTGCAGCATCCCAGTTAAGCTGCAGTGCCTGGGGCTGAGCGTGATAACTACAGCACCCGTCTATCTCCCTCTCTTACACACACACACACACACACAACATGGCCTGACCCCAACCCCGCAGGTCGCTTCTATAACCACATTACTGAAGCCAGCTGCTACTGCTGCAGCCGGCACTGCCCTAAAACCCACAATTGGATTGAGGAATTCATGGTTTTCCCTCTTTTCTTTTTGGTTTTGCTGTTTTTTTCTCCCCCCATTGCCCTCAAACAGGCAATCTGCCCAGTGAGAGTTCTCCCACAGTATGTCTCTCTGGTCACAGGCAGTAAAGTGGGTGACTGTTGGACTAGAAGTGTTATTTTTAAATTGACAGTGAAACATCCCACTTGAACACAGACAAGGCTCATTCCAATTCTTCGTACCATACCTTTTTCCCCTCTCTGCCCCCGTCAACCGACCTTCCACTTTGTTCTTTTTGGTAAAATATCCATGTATGGAGCCTGCAAGCCAATTTCGGCCAGGGCCTGTTGCTGTGTGGAGATGTGTGCAACTGCGCAAGGTGAGCATGAGTAATTACAGAAGTTCTGTAGTGAAATGAATGGAGGTGGAGTGGCAGCACACTCCACTCTGGGCACTGTCACCCCTCCAGTGCCTCACTCTGGTCAGACAAAGTCAAAATCTTTACACAGTAACTAAGCAGAGATTCGGGGTGGGTTTGGAATGAGTTAGGGGTTATTTGTGAATCGGGGAGGGAGTAGGTCTGTGGAGGATGGGAGGGGTTTGAGCCTGATGAATTTCCCATCTCAGCAGGTTACTGTATGAGAAGATTGGCAGCACGGGCAGGGGCCTTGCGGCTCATTTCTTCGTGCTAACTGCTACTGGTGCACTACAGCTCAGAATCCCACTGCAGAACCCAATCGATCGCTCCTGTGGCGGCAGCAGGAATTGGATAAAAGGATCCTGCCGGCATCCGGCCGGCGCCTGCCCTAGCAGGGAGAGCTAATGGCTGAATCCAGGCCCTGGTCACAGCGCGCAGGGAGGGGGGCAGGGGCTAGCAGAATCACAGTCATTACCACAGCGGCACATGCCCTCTCTTCACTCACGCGCCTGCGACTCTCTACTCCTCAGGCCTGCCTGACCAGGGTCACTAATCAATGCCCGCACTCTGGAGTCACACCTCCTGATCACAGCTTAACACAGAGCTGAAGGCTACAACAACACACTGCTCTGGACAGGAAGGACTGTGCAGCCATTTCACTGCATCACACTGGCAGAGCTGTTTTTTCCCCCCCATAACATACTCTGGAGAGGCAGGAGTTTCACCCCCCACACTCACCAAAAAAAACAACAAAACACACAGGTTCAAACCAGATCATGAATATAAAGAGGATCTTTTACCTTTTTGGTGAGGCAGTCATCAGAATCAGATGGCATGCGTGTGGAGACGTGGAAGATAGCTTCCACAGTGGAGGTAGCATAGTAAGGAGCTGTTAGACCGGTGCTGCCGTTCCTCTGGAGGCCACCCATAAAGCCACAGTGTGTGGCCAGGTCCACCTGAGGGTTACATGTATAATTTAATGTTCTGAGCGTGGCTGTACATCTGTGTGTGCATGTTTAGGCTGTGTTTGTGTTGACTTGAGCGTGTTGGTTGTCCGCACCTCCCATCCCAGTCCAGATACAAAGTCTTCGTAGGCCTGGCTGCCTGCACTGTTGGACAGGATGGAGCACTTGTCCTCTTGTCCCTCTCCGATGTAGAACACAGCAATCTTATGTGTCTCTCGACTACAGAACAAAAGATAAAACAGTCAGTATTAAATGAACAACACAACAGCCAGTTTTTACAAATGCAGCAGAACTTGAAAAGCCTCTCATGCTTCCAGACACTTTGAAATGTGAATTCAATGACTCAAAACACTACACCTTGCTTATCAAGGTAAATTGTGCGTCTATGTGTAATTGAGTTGCTGAATAAAATCATAGGGGTATTGCCTCAACTTCCCTGTTGCCATGGCAGTGAATTGTACTGGGGACGATTTGGGGGATGTTGCATGCTTTTGCACAGGTTGTTACTGCCCAACCAAGTCAACTGGGAGAAGAGGGTTCAATCCTGAGGGCATTCTTTAATAAGCTCCTGTCATTAGCAGTGTGTGGAATATTTATCGACTGGACTAAAAGAGACACAGTAGGAGAGGGACAGCGAGAGTGATAGTGGGAGCTTTCATCAGCAGGAGGAGGAGCAGATTAAGAAAATTGCAGAGGAGGAACTTCAGGAGGGGGCAACGTGATGTTGCTTTGAGAAACTGTTTGACTTACATAGTTAATTCACCTGTGTAGGGATTTACCACTAATGAGCACTGATATATAAATCTTGCTGTTTATATTGATCACTGGTAATCAGAAAATTCACTTTCTAGTACGACCTAAAAAACACATTACCATTGCCTGGAGTCCAAGTTCTTCAGTTCTCTTAAGAGCTTTGAATTTTTCTTCAGCAAATGGAAACTTTTCCTGTTTGAAAAAGAAAAGAAGAAAGCCTTGATTAGACATAAGTCTATTTAGAAACGTAAATTCTGGGCCACACTGGCACCTCTAAATAAAAAGAAATTTTTATTTAAAGTTTGTCCAAAAAACCCAAAACAAAACTGTTTTTAACTCAAGCTTGGGCACAAAAAGCAAAACTTGTTTTTTGTGCTCAAGATTAACAAAGGCAGAAACAGCACAGGTGCAAACAGCACTCTGCTACTCGCTGTGTACTCATTGCACCGTCACCATTAAAAGGTGTAAGCTTTTAATTTACAGGGAAGCACTGCAAAGATGTGGCTCTGTAAGGCAGACCTTGGTAAAAAACAGCTGGACACTTTTATCCTGTGGAGAGGAGATTAAGACGCTGCAGTGTGCTTTTAACTTTGCTCTTTCTCTCTTTGAGTAACAAGCCAACAGCCGAGTGACTCTGAGGATGAAATACATAACCTGGGTACAAAAGCTGTGCTCGCGTCAAGACCATCTTTATCATCATCTCACCATGTTGACATTTCCATGAACGCTCGCTCGTTCTTACTATGTTATTATAGTCGGGTGCATTTATGACTTTATCGTAAAAAAATTCTAACAAAAGGTTTCTCAGTTGTTTTTTATAGTATTAGATGTCCTTAATAACATACTAAAAGTTTACCAAAGTTTGACCCCTGGAAAGGTGTCATTTTCAGGATGGCGTCCTAATGTAAATGTAATGGGTTGAAAGCCGGAGAGACATCCCAGGTGAATAGGGTAAAAATTTTAACTAACAGGTATCACCATGAAACTTCCCAAGTTTATCACTTACATTAAGACAAATATTTTTTGTATTACAAGTTTTGTCAAATGTTATGTTTAAATATGTAAATGAGGCAATAACTAATTAAATATGCGCTAAATTGCATACTTTTCCAGATCCAAAAATTTAATGGATAAAGCCACTTTCAAAAGTCTTGTTTTATTTTGTTGACACATTAGAGTCAGAAGGTCTTACTGAGGGGATTCTGGATATCTCTTTTTACCACTTTGTGAATGAGAAAATACTGTCACAGCCCTAAATAAATCACATTTCCTCATGTTTTCAGGACTCAAATATTGTATAAATCAGGCTGTGAATGATATATCAACAATCCCCTCTGTAAAAACCTTCAGAATATGGAAAATGATCAAACTGGAATGTTTGGTGTGTGTAAGTGCTGCTGAAGTGGATCTGGAAAAGTTCTGGAAAAGTATGCAATTTAGCGCATATTTAATTAGCTATTGTCTCATTTACATATATAAACATAAAATTTGACAAAACTTGTAATACAAAAAATATTTGTCTTAATGTAAGTGATAAACTTGGGAAGTTTCATGGTGATACCTGTTAGTTAAAATGTTTACCCTATTCACCTGGGATGTCTCTCCAGGCTTTCAACCCATTACATTTACATTAGGACGCCATCCTGAAAATGACTCCTTTCCAGTGGTCAAACTTTGGTAAACTTTTAGTATGTTATTAAGGACACCTAATACTATAAAAAACAACTGAGAAACCTTTTGTTAGAATTTTTTTACGATAAGGTGCTTTTTTTCCATAAATGCACCCGACTATTAACCATGTTCTTTACACTGACTGGACCACAACCATCTTAAACTACACACATACACTACAAACATTTCATGACTGGGGGCGTTGTTTAGCTCAGTTGGTAGAGCAGGCGCCACATATACAGAGGCTATAGTCGTATCCAACCAGGTTTCCTGTCTCTCTCAACTGTACTATTAAATAACGGCAAAAAGGCCAAAAATATACTTGAAAAAACAAACAAAACATTTCATAACTGTATCTCACACAGCTGTGACAAAATCTGTGCACAGGTAGACGTGTCTAAAATAGGGTGTTGGGCCACAACGTGCCACCACAGCAGACACAATCAATGCTCCTGGGCAAGTTGCTGCAAATCTACAGAAACGAAGAAGTGCCCTGAGACTGCTGAGATGTTCAGTTGGGCTATAATCTGCCGACTGTGAAGGCCATAGCAGATGATCCATAACATTTCCATCCTGAGGGATTTCCTCATGCCCTGTGGAAGGGAGTACCGTCTGCAGAAACAACTGTCAAAGTTCTAAAAACCGATATTTTGCGCTGCAGTAAGTGTGTCAAGGACCCACACAAGTGGCACACACAGGTGAAAGGTGAAAACAATATCAGCCACTGCAGGTGTTCAGACTGGTTGACTTTAAGATGTATTTCGTGGATTGAATGATAAAGAACCACTTGCTGATTTCTTAAAACACCACTTTTCCCTCCATTTGTCTCTTTCTTCCTCTTGTACAAAACCAAACCAATCACCGTTGCTAATTTCACCGAGTAGTTTACCTGCGGTCCCAGGAGTTCATGCCAAGGTCGTTTAGCAGCAGCCGGCAGAAATAGAAAGGAGCTTTTGGTTCCTGGTGGGAGGGTTCCTTCTGGCAGGCGGCCCGAAAACTTATGTCGGCGTTCCACCTCCTCACTTGCTCCTCCTCCTGCTGAGTCTGACGGAGAATGGCCTCCAGGATGGCGCTCTCCTGCTCTATGTTCATGCCATGCGGCGAGGGGGCTGGTTGGTTGAGTTTGAGCTGCGGCTGGGGCAGGCACTCTGGGCTGCTGTGGCCCAGGTCCTCCAGCAGCTTGTCCAGAACATCTGCCTCGTCCTCCTCGCAACAGTCGGAGAGGGAGTCAGAGGCTGAACAGTGATTCTTGTGTGGAGAGTAAGGCTGGTTTCTGCTGGGAGCGACGGTGGTCGTCGAAAGAGGACGGTCGACTGCGTGAAAAACGTCAACAGAGTCTTCCTGGGTGGTGCAGTAGAGGATTGCACCGTCCCATGAGTATTTGCCTGAGATGTCCCGGACGATGACCCGCACTTGGGACGAAGGTTGCGGGGGTTGTCCGACAGTGGGTGCCTCGGCAGGGATCTGCAGGTAGGACACCAACGTGCTGTCGTTGAAGACAAACAGCTGCAGGTTCGGGCTTTTGAAGACCTCGGAGGACAGCTCCGACGACTCCACGTATGGGTTGTCATGATTTTCGCTCACGAGGCTGTGGAGCAGCGCGGGGCCACCGCTTAGTGGATGATGACCCAGATGGTTCACCAGGTGTGTCATGACCATCCGTGCTGTGAGAGGTATCAGCTCCATGTTCCGACGTCGTTTTTCTGGAGACAAAATGAGGACAGGATGAGAAAAAAAACAACAAAACAACACGGAGACCGTCACTATATAAAAATAAATGTGAGGAAGCGTGAAACGTGATGAATGGTAAAAGTCACTGATGGGTTTAAAATGTAGCCGCACATGGTGTCTTTTATAATATGTCCGACGCAGACTTTGTTAACCATATTTCAAAAGCCCCATATTTGTGTGCAGACATGTTATCATCACTATTAGCTCCTTTTACACAAAGCCAAATCTCATTTATGATTACTAACAGGGGTACTTTATTCATTTCTCACAATAGCTTGGCCAGCACACCTCTAAGTAGGTAGCATCTAATCATGAGAGACAACTTTGAAAAGCCCATTGAATCTTCTTACAATGGACAAGCGTCGAGACTAGCCGAGTGCTAATGAGAACCACCGTCCTCACAGGCGGCTGAATAGGACTCTACTTAGTGAATTGCGTTTATGTAAATGCACAGGTTTTTACTCCCAAGTGAAAGGCATGCTGTGCTTTATTCTGCAGTGATGTGGGAAAAACAAGAAGATGCACTCCTGCATTGTGACAGTGCTATCAATACCATCATCCCCCATCAAAGTGGAGAAAGCTCTTTAGAAAGCAGGCCAAGCTGCATTAGAGATGCACTGGCCCTTTGATGTGACTTGATCAATATGAGGTGGGGGCATGAATATAACTAGGCCGGCACTCTTTGGTTTGCCCTTTTGATAGTGTTTTGTTATTTCTACTAAGACTCTGTGCAGCTGTGCACCAAAAAGCAAAAAGGTGTGGTGAAATTTTCCAGGTATAAGCCGCTGTCCACAAATCTCACATTGTTTCAGTAGATGTATGCACTGTGTATCTGGGCTCTAAGGACTTTCCAGAAGTTGAGGACATGAGAGAGACAGAGAGAGAGAGACACAGAGAGGAATACATTGCCTAATGGAATCACAAGGTCACAAAAAAGAAGAAAAAAAAAACACACATTTTTATCAAAACCCCATAATGGGTCTTCTCTCTGGGGCTGAGCACTAATGTGAACATTCCATTCGCTGTGATGGTTGATTTCCTTTTCATACTTTTAATAAGATATTGACATTTAATGGAGAGGCTCCAAATGGATGGTCTACTTAGAGTTTGCTTTTCCCTGTAATCTTTTTTGGCTTCTTTAGTGGGAGAATATATGTCTCTGTGGTCTGTAAAAAGTACAGTATGGAGATGAAATGAAGTCCTGTGATCAGAGATAGTCATCAGGGGACAAGCTGCCATGGTGACAGATGAGACTTTCCAGTAACTGCCACTTTTTTTTTGCTCTCTCGAGCATGTCTACCCTGAGCATACATGCACATATAGTACACACACAAAACATTCTGTGTCATTATTTCATCTATCAGTCAAGTGTAATCACACACACACACATACACACAGCAGGTATTAAAAGGGGCATTGGGGTTACATCTACCCCACCTATGTGGTTGCAGTGATGACATGCTTTTCTACCCTTACCTTCAGCTACAGTGAGCAGGTTGCCGAAGTCGGTAGTGGTTGTCTGGGATGGTGGTGGCTCAAAGCTCTTAACCTGACCCAACATGAGATCATAATCAGGCGACAAGTCTGACAGGCTGAGGAGGTAGTGGCTCTGTTGGGTGTGCAGGTTGGAACCAGAGACGCAGCAGTGCAGCACCTGAGGGACGGGACAAAAATGTTAGTGCTCACAGTGATTATGTCAGGATAAAGTGTCCCTGGCAACTAATTCTACAGCATGATACCGAGAGGCACTTTGATGACTCAACTTCAACCCTCATGCGCCCCTGTTAGATATGATGTTGCCTGGCAAGACGATGTACAGTGACACTCGCAGACTGCGGGGCCTGTCTTGGACTGACATGATCCAGGACCATATAAAATGGGCATATATGGTCCATTTACATCATAAGGCAACAGTGGAAGGGGGAGGGAGAGGAGGAGAGAAAAGAGGGTCTTTATTGCCACTAATCCATTTCTCCTGTGATGTGTGAGTGTATCGATCTACATAACAGATGGCAGAGCATCCGTTGGCAGGGCTAGATAAGGCGCACTGGGGCAGTTGATTACAGCCATTGGACAGGTTTACACTGTTTGATTTAATTAAGACTTTATCCTTGTGCTCAGCTCACACCACAAACATGCACGTTCAGCCACACATATACAAACACACCTGTATGTATACTAAATAATCTGAGTGGAGGTAAGGTGCTGCATGCAAGGGGGAGGGGGGGGCAAAACATATGCTTAATGTATGTAAATGAGGGGGGCCTCTCATTCAGAGTGGAGCAACTTGGGTAAAGCCATGCAAAGGCTAATCCCATTCAGTACACGCATACGCTCACACTTGGCTGAGAGACGCTCAGAGAGGCAGGCTGGCCCTGCCATCTGAAACAGTATTGTGTGGGGCAATGTAGACAGTATGTGGATGATTCTACTGAGCAGACCTCTGGGTGCATGAGGAGGGAGGGGGGGGGCTGGAGGCTTGATGCTGAAAAGACCTGAACCAAACAGCTGCTACACCAAAGCCCCAAAGAGCTTCCTCTGTGGAGAGGTGGAGAGACAGAAAGGGAGGGGGGGAAACCCACGGCTGTGCTTGACAACTAAGTGACTGGGCTTTCGCATAGCAACAGTTTGTGGAAGGAAGCGCATAGTGAAATAAGCATACTGTAACTAGAGGGGCACATACTGTGTGGACACGTACAGTACATACACACACACAAATCAAATGATAACAACGCAAACAGAGACATACTGGTCAGCAAGCAGGCACAACATCTAATGCACACCGCATAGACATGCACACACAACATGTAGGCATGTGCACACACACACACAGACACACACGCACACACACGGGTGGGGCAGCTGGCTGCTGAGGCGGGCAGGGAGAGCAGATGGAGAAGCTTGAGCACAACTCTAGTGAACCAATGAGGTCTAGTGCAAGTGTTTTCCAGCGATCTGCATGCTGCCAGTCACCAGAGACAACTTCTCTCACTTTTCTTTTCAGCTCAGGATGAAGACCATGACAAGCTTCACGGTAGATGCATTGAGCCTGTATTTTCTGTTTTAAGAGAGCGCGCATTTTAATCCCTCTCTTGTTTAAATATAAAACTGTAATTAAAAGAGGATGAAGCATGGAAAATACACGGACACTCCTCCACCCTGTCACTGTGACATTCTGTTCAGTGAAGGAATAAAAGGGAGGTGCTTTGTATTAGGGAAGCTATTCTCTGCCTGGTATGGAGAATAATTAACAGCCAACGTGTCTGTGGAAATGTATAGATTTGGGTTTTGATATTGCATTAATATTGTCACACCTTTTGGTGCCTTGCTTGATGTATTATTTCCAATGGAACCCAGAGGGCCCACGCCTTTTGTGTGCTGATAGACAACCAATCACATCTAATTGTCTTTGCTTTCATAGCAGCTGCAGTCGCTCTCATATTAAGACATATTCCATTCAAATCTCCAGGACAAGCGTTTATAGCCCGAGCTTATCAAGTGGACAAAGGGTCCTGTTTGAATAATTGGACCATTTCTTATCAGGGGTGACATCCTTACAAAGATCTGCCGTTGACCGCATCTGCCCAGACAGGAGGGTATGAATAATACCTCATTCATGCGCCTAAATCTTGGCCCTCACCCTCAGGGTCAGGCCATAAAATAGAGGGTTAGAGGGACGAACAGAGAAATAGATTAAATACTGAATATTTTACCTCTTTTAAACAATTGCTGGACACGCTACTACAAGTGAAGTTGTTAGAATTTCCTGCAAATGATAAATGCCAACTGCGTGTGTCAGATATAGCGGGAGCTTCTATGCTAGTTGTGCTGCTATAATGTTAAATGAGGCATAGTCATGAGGTCACAGTGGAGGTGAGTGTAATTAAAGTGGCAAGCCCATGTGATGGGGTGGGGGGTGGAGATGTCAAAGCTGAAGTTGTTGTGTCTGTGGGCAACAGCAGAGGACACTGGAAAGCAGTCAGTGGTAAAAAAAAAAAAAAAAAAAAGTCCAGGTCTGTTTGCTGTATAACTGGAGCTCCCAGCTGCCAGGGAGGCTACCCACCCTGTAGATGTAGTCCAGAAGTGGGGCCTTGTGGGCTGTGTGGTCCTCCACCGAAGGCATGGTGATGGGTTCCAGCAGCAGACTCAAAGGAACGGCCATGCACCAGTCCAACAGGCAAAGCAGCAGTGATACCATCAACTGAGGAGGTAAGTAAAGTAGTGTAAGGTGCCTTTCTCAGTTCAGTTAATCAATGTGAAAATCAAAAGAAAATTAATATTAATACACTAAAAATAGAGGAGGGGGGGTATTCTGGTGAAAGATAAGAGTTGCAGAGACAGCAGATGCAGATATAGTGAGATGTGAAGAGGGAAAAAAGGAGACAACAAAGCTCTTCAGTTGAAACATTCCTCTGCAAATGCACCATTCCAACATGATAGATCAAGGGCCTTTAGATCTCAGCCATTTCATGTCCCCTCCCTTCCAACATGTACCTTTTTGTCTGCTTCCACTGTTGAGTGCTCTGCGCTTGGCAACAAAAAGGCTATTGTGGCCACAAAGATCTGTGTTGGGAGAAAACAAGGAGAAAGATAATTGGATGACACACTCCTATTCATCAGCTGAGTCAGGGCTGCGCGCTTAAATGGATGCGATGCCACAGGATGTAGAGTATGTACTGTATAGGCATGAGTAATACTAATACTTACATTTAACATTACATTTAAGCTGAAGCAACTCCACGTGAATTGCTCATCTCACTGATTCTCACAAGCCACTAATGGATACCGGGAAATGTAATTGTGTGCGTGCAGATGTGAGCATGTTAATGTTACCTCTATGATTTTCTTAGGCAGCGTGGACTCCAACCTCTTGAGGTGTTCCCAGTGAGAAATGAGCAGCTGAAACACGTCACAGGCTACCTGAGCCACCGCTTTGTTCCCAAACTGAACAAACAAGAGAACAGGACAGAGACTGAATAACAAGACCTGGCATCTTGTAAAGTCAGCAGCAACAACAAGAACATGGGGGAAAAAATGTAGATATTAAGCCAGTATTTTTTCTGTTACACATACACATTCCTGAGGCAAAGCACTTTGCAAGCAAAACAGTTCACTGAAAAGCCCATTATGTTTTCTGGCTGAGTGAAAATATCCATAACTCAACTTTTTGTGGTCACTGGCAATGATCAGATTTGCTTTCACTAATAATGTGATTTTTATTGAGAGCAGCTCTTCCAAGTTTCAAAATGAAACAACAAAGTTGCTTGGAGAAAACTAAAACTCACAAGCAAATCTGTTTATCTTTTCCTGTTTATTTCCACGGAACAACATTTATGCTTGCTGGCAATTCATTTCTAATTTTAACAAGGTTAAAAATCAATTACAAAACATAATGTTCCTGTGTCCGTCTCCACATTTTAAAGCTGCATAACTATACACAGACTTAATAATACTGGATAATACTAGAGACTCACTGCTCGTGATCTGACAGAGCAGACGCAAAAGATCTAAATAAATACTGTAACTTTGAAGCTTTAAGCTGATCAAAGGGCTCAACGGTGAGTTAATTAATTAGGATGTGAATGGAACAATATGTAGAAACCTGATATGAACACTGAGCTGGTTGATGCTCGTGCTGAAAAACTGTGAAAAAATTGTACTAATTTTGATGTTGAGGGTGTTTTCACAGCCACGGTCAAAACATAGATGGGCAAATGTCAAAAACTGGACAGAGTTCATTTATGCACAAAAAAACCCAAAATTAAACATGTATGTAGTGTTTGATAGTATTGTGTGATCTCAAGGCGGAGCACTTCTCAATTCCCAGACTTGGAAATTATTGTTTCTTATTTCAGACCTCCTGAGAGTTGCTCTTATAATTTGCAATGATTCTTTATCTACACTCTCCGTTTTTGGATTTAGGTCACCCAAATACTTGAATTCTGGCAAAGAAAAGGGACATTACTGCTTAAAGATGGGGGAGGAAAAGTTTTGGGACAGACAGACTGTAACAGAATTCTGAATTATTCCCCTTCCATGTAGATTTTCACTGACTGTGAAGATAATCAGCATAATTTCATTTCCACTTCAGAACCATGGCTCATTTTCTCCGGACTCACTGGAGTAGAGATTTGAGCTACTGACAATTTTCCTTCAAATGTTGATTTCTTCAGTGATTTGAAATTCTTTGTGGAGAAATAGAATTTCCCATTTCTTCCAGCTGAATGCCTCTCAACATGTAACAAGGGCAGACAATGTGGGGAGTGCAGAAATGGCCAAACACAAAAAGGGGCCCTGAGAGTTCAGCACCTGCTTTTAGAAAAGAGACTCTCAGTGCCACTCTTCCCCCTAGATCCCCCACCCAGCCTATACCCTCTATTTTGGGGCTGGCTGAGTCTGTGTGTCAAGTTGTACAGGGGAGTGATTACTGCTCCATTAGAGAAAGGGGGGTTGCTCGAGCAGGAAGCTGGGAGATGTAGCTGCTTAAATTGGCCCACATCTACTGAGAGCGAGCTGCCTGGAAATTACGCCACCGCCCCAAACCCTTTTCCATGAGAAAAAAACAAAAAAAACCCAGCATCCACTGGTTCTCTGCATCTCTTCACTCTAGGAGAATAGAGGGCTCTTCCAAAATGTACCCATGAGTCACATCACTGGATATGTTTTATTCTCACACTCCTCCTCTCCTCGCTGTGCAGACATTGTACTGCAGTGGTCAACATCAGTTTTAGTTGGACAGAAGCTACGATTGCTTTTCATTCAGCATTTTTGCCACAGCTATAACGGTCAACAGAGGTTTATGACGCAAATGTTTTAAAAAAGGCGTTCTCAGATTTTGTAAGTTGTCGGGTATGAAACTGTAAACACACAGTACATATGATGTGATGATGTTTCCCAGTGTCAGATGGTCACTGACCTTTAGTGTTACTCCCAAGACATTGATGGCATCTTTAACCTGGTGGTGGATGTTCTTTTGCATTAGCTCCTCACACACCCACAGACCCAGACTGCACACAGCAATACATCTGAATAACAGTAGAGTACAAATTTAATTAATTACACCATTTGAAAGGTATGAACTCAAAAAATATTCTACAATTAAACGAAATAAAATGATTTGTACGTTTAAGTGAATGCTCAGAAGCTATTAGTAATTAAAAGTTTATTATACATACATAGACGTAAACACATTACTTATCTCAAACTAACATAAAATGAATGAAGACGATGCAATTGATTCTTTTTTAAAGCATTAGAATATTGGTACCTGGCCCCTTCACAGTGTTCCTTTGTTGCAGTTTCCAGCAGGATGTTGACCAGATAATCCTGAATAACAAAGAGAGCACAGTTAAGACCAGCCATTTAACTTAATGTTTAACGTAAACTAATCAGGCACCAGCAGTGTAACATATGTTAGGATCCATTAACAATGCAGTATGCAGATTTTGTGTTGTTTCCATAGTTCCAGAGTAGCATGTCTTTACCTTGATATCCTCCTTGCCTAAGACAATGTCCTCAGAGCCTGGCACACGCTGCAGTATGGGAATCTGAAGGTAAAGATTGGGGAAACACACGAGAGAGCCCAGGATCGTCTGAGCCTCCATCCTTGGAGCCTGGTGGAGGAAAAAAAAGTTGTCAAGAACTCCCTAAAGCTACATGACAACAACCTACTTCCAGTAAACAGGAACAACACTATCCAGGGAAAAAGGAATGGAAGGAACCAGCAGAGTTAATTCATTCATGATTCTGCAGAGTTTCAGTAGAATTTCTTGACACATGGTAGGCGTTGGACAACAATATGACAAATTAAATGCATTATGGAAGCAGCTTGTACATGTTGCATCTGATGAGTTGCTGTTACTGAGAAAACATATAATACATTTCAAAAGATATTTTGAAAGATATGAAATCATCTGGAAACTAAAACAATATGTTACAATTGTATAAATGTCCCTGAGGTGCATAATGCCTATGAGTTAACAGAGTGTGGTTTTCTTGCTGGTGTGACATCGTCATCCTTTGTTTCGAATCAGGTCAGTGATATAAAATGACATCACAACCCTGCGTGTTCATGTGAATTTATATGTGCACACATTTACTCAAGGTTGTGCATGGTACTTGCAACAATTACCTGTTTGCATTTCTTTTGCAGTATTACACAGTGTGTTGTCACGTGTAGGGTTAGGTTAATTAAACATAAGAATATCATTAACATTTTAAATGTAACACATACAGTATAATGGCACATGTTCTTTTCAAACTGCATAAATATTCAAAAACATTTGTCTCGTCTATACGTAGGACAATTTAATTACAATTTAATTATCTAAATTGTGCAATAAACTTACTAAAAAATGAAGAGGTAATCATAATGAATCACTGAGTGGTAATACTAATTACTGATTGAAAATTTGTTGTTTTCTAAGTTATAGTTCAACAAATGCAAATTATAGTAAGTTTTTCCACATTTGTAAATTACATTCTTGATTTTCTTAAGAAAAAAAAAGAAAAAAGAAAGACGCTTTGAACATTTGTGTTGTGTTGTCGCTCAGACTGACTTATATCTACTAGGATTCACAAAACAATTGGAAGTTTTCAATGTCAAAAAGCTGCGAAATTCAAGAAAATCATTACAGGGGCACATTGTTATTCATAGAGTGCTCAGTCACAAGTGAGTGAATGAATGTGACAGCTATTTGCTGAAGTTTCTTTAATTTTGAGCTTTGCAACAACAAATATTTTGCATCTTTAAACATGTCTTGGAAGCCACATTTTCTGTGACATTGCTTCAAACTTTTCATTATGTACAATATCCAACAACATTTTTTGTTGAAACCCCGGTCTGAGTCATATGATAAATGTGGATTTCAGAGTGTGCTTTTACCTCTGGTGAGAAGGAGCTGAGGACACAGGCAGCAGCAGTGATGAAATCTCCAAGCAGCATGGTGAAGCCCGGCAGGCCGAGGAAGAAGAATCGGGGGGAGCAGGAGCAGATGATAGTGTTCAAAACATCCTGATGACAGTGAAGCACACACACAGACATGTAGGAAATACATTTTAATAGGAGGTCATAAATGTCCATTAAATTTACCCTGCCAGTACTTAAAATGAATATCTTTGCACTACTTCAGTATGCTTATAGTACGGTGGGATTTTTTTGCATTTGAGTGTATGAGTGTGGGCGAGTAGTGAAATATTTTGTAAATGGGCCACCATGTGAGAGACATGGCAGAGAGAAAGCTTTTTCCTCCAACAGGTAAGGTAAGCGCATTTTAAGTGTGTTGAGGAGAGTAAGGCACTCAACAGTACATGTCACTAAAGGACAGAAAAAAACAGAGTGGGAAAGACAGAAAGATAGAGGAGAGTAAGAGAGGCAGCAGATGGATTACCAACAGAGGATAAGAGGGAGAACAAAAGACCTCAACTTTCGTGAGTCACATGTACATATACACACAGGCAAACCTGTAATTAAAGCCAGAGACAACGTATTGTTTTGCCGATGTACAAGCGGCTCAGTGGCAGATGGGTGCTCTTTCAACATTGACATATGCTGTGCTGCAAAGGGCTCTGCACAAACTGCTCAAGTATGTACACTGTAATACCATGCTGGACGAGAGTATAAAAGGCTGTTAACAGGTTTTTCAAGCTACATTTGGACAGCAAGCAAAGAGGTTGCTTTAATGGAAAAACAACATACAACCACACACACATGTTGGTATGAGAATTTAGCATCTTATTAGAGGAATAGAGATTGTTCTCTCTCTTATCTGAAACACGCGCGTGCATATTTGTGTACAAAGGCAAGGTCCAGGCTAGAAACACCTGCCGTCTTGGCCATAAACTTGTGCAAATCGGACAGTTCAAACACCAGCCTGTTTCGAGCTGAACCAAAGGGCACCTTTGCAAACATGCAAACATACAATTTCTCTCTCAATCTCACGTGCACACGCACACATGCACGGCGTACCACCTATCTATCTGTGACATTAATCACCTGAAGCTTTGGTAAATAGGGAATGCAGGTGAACAAAGGTGGAATGGAGTAAACACACAGAGGCAATAACTAGGAAGTCAAACCAACACGATGCACCGCATGTGGAAAATTGGTAGGAAGAGCTTTAGGATTGAGGGCCCATTTTACCCTCATTTTGTTGGTAATTGACCTCTGAAGCATAATGTGCGGTGCAGTCAGAGGTAATTAGCATGTAACAAACTGTTGCTTGATTGCCTGAAAAGAGCATTTTAGAGGAAGCCACAAAGTGTTTTCTATTGTATGTGTAAGTAGAGGGAACCCTATTTGAGATGTGTGTATAGAAATGGGAATTTAGCTGTGCAAGTGGCTCTGTGTTGGCAGTAGGAATGGCCCCGGCGTCAACAAAAGGTGCATTAACGTGACTCTGAACAGAGCTACCTCGGGCCTTTTTCATTTGGCCTCATCTCCAGGAAAGCACACACTGTCCACCTGCCGGCCCCCGGGGGTGACAAGGTTCACTGGAACATTACATCACCTCATATAACATCGGAAAGTTTCAGTCTCATTTACTAAACATGAACGTTTCCCGTTTATCTGGAAAGCACCATCACCGCTATCACTATGAATATGTGGGATTTTCCCCCTCACAAGCTGTTACGGCAGGATATAACCAGCTGCATAACTATAAGGTGAAAGGCTTAATCAGCAGCAATGTTTGTTGTGCTGGTGTCAACTGTCACATTTCAATGTGGCCACGTATTTTTTATATACATGACTGCTTTATTTAAAAAAAACAGGTAGTTTTACTCTGGAAGCAAAAGCAAGAAAAACACTATCTCTTTGTACAAAGCATGTTATACATTACTCCTTGGAAGGTCAATGTTTTGAGTGTATATGCATTACTGATGGATGTTTTCTTCCACCTATGCAAAAATGAACAGGTGCAATAAAATAAGCTACGTGTGTGTGTACACTTATACTGTTGACTATTGAGGTGCAGTCAGTGAACCCATTAGATAGATTACTGCTATTGTGCTGTGTCCGTGCCTGTGTGAGACCAGTGACCAGAGAATGACAGACAATCAGGACAATAGCCCTGACCTTGGCACTCTGTCAGTTGGAAGGAGAATCCCTCCGAGGGAACTGTCATTCTCCTTTAAGCTTAGTTGATCATAAGGGCGAGGATGTACACTGGGATTCCCCTTCTTCTACCACAAAACATAGGTGTTCAAAACTGATTTTATTGCTTGATGAACAGGGAATGTGAAGACAACGCTCAACCTGTAAACTATCAGTATTCTAAGATACAAAAACAAAGTACATACATCCTGTGGCTGAAAACTAAATACAAACAAAAATTCAATAACTATATTTTTTTACAATCAGATTAGATCATTTGAAGACCAGTCAACCACTAATGACTATTTCAATCATTTTAAGAGAACTGAAACATTTGTGTATGAAAAAAAATATATTGGCAGACAGACTTAAAGAACGAATATGGATGATGAATTTGTAAAAGTATATGTTTTTGCTTTTTTGGGGGGGGTAGGTGGGGGTTGCGGGTAGAGGCAGAGCGGAAGGAGGAGGGGTATAGTAAGAGCCACTTTCTTATGTTAAGCAGGCGTGCGTCTGTCCTCTATTGTGTGGCGTGAGGACTCTTTTCTCCGGCCAATTTGAGCATGCTTCAGTGGCCAGCCTGGCTCTGGCCCCCTGACGCATTATACAGAGCCACAACAAAAGCTGGAGAATGTTGCCTCGTCCCTCTGTGTGCCCCCCTCATTGCTCTACTCTGCACTACGTTCCCCAGGCTCCCCTCCCGCTCCTTCACACACACACACACACACACACTCGCATACACACAGGCAGGCAGGCCAGCCTACTCTGGGCCCCTGGCCGACATGTCAGTCTAACGGAGCGCGACAGACGTCAATCCTTAATTAATCACGTATACGCGGCAGGGGCTCAAAACATTATTTAACGACATGGAAAACATTCTAACAAGCTTGTCGCACTGCCAAGGTGCAACAGAAACCCAACCAGGAGGGCACGCACACACGCATGCACACGCACACACACACACTTATCCGTGTCTTTTGTTTTGGGGTGCTCCATTCATTCCTACTCAGTTTCATCGAGAAGGAATGGAGCAAAGCCAGATTTATAACGCGAGGAAAGGTGTGGTTAAAGGACGTGGGAGATGCCAAAGCACAGACGCTTTTCTTCATCAACACTGGTCAGCAGGCGGTTTTCAAAACAGAGCTTCAACATTCATAAATTACAGTGCACCCATATAACTCCTGTCCTCACTCATTGTCACAATGGATCAGAAGATGATCCCAAATATCTTGACACATGATCGGGTTACACACTCTGTGACAATTTTGCGATTTCTCTTGATTGCACTTCAATGGATGAAGTGGGATCATTGGTCAAAACAAAATGACACATTACCAGAGAGTATTTGGAAAACTGACAACTACAAATTTCACAGCTACACAGTTTTTAAATAAGGCCTGTGTCTCATGGGTTTGACTGGTCTGCCATCTAGTGGTGAATAGAGAAAATAAAAAAAACAGACAACATGACAGAGACCCCAACTCATGACTGTACCTGGTCATCACTGGTGAAACCCTTGTGCATGATGTAGTAGAGGTGCACCAAGAAATCACTGTTGGGGAGCACATCCTGGTGCCTGGTCATCATCTCACAGATCAGCTTGTAGGCCTGCAGCTTGCCAGCCTTGTACTCTGCTGGCAGCATGGTGGCCTGCGGAAGAGACGTTTATTATGAGGAGCTTTAAAAATAAACTTTGACAATTACAGTATCATGCTGCAGGAGTGATGCAGTGTTTGGTTCTATTGTCAACGATTGGAATCAGCTGCAAACAAGGTGAATTCAGTGTAACCACAGCTGGCGTTCTCCATCAGTGAGGCAAACAGGAAAGTCTGAGTTTAAGCATTGTCATTAGGACAGGACAGAAGACAGACAGTTGATCTGTTTATCAGAGGCTTAATTAAACCTGCTGTAGATTTTGGCAAAAAAAAAAAAGTTGTAATATGTTGTCTGCTGTGTGTTATTGATACCCTGAAAAGCCAGGAGGCAAGCATTCGTAGAGGAGGGATGAAGGCAGGTTGTGGAGGAGAGGACTGGTTGTCCACACTGATGCCAAGGTTGTCCCGGATCTGTAACCACACATTTAATTTCAGTCAGTGAACACACACTTTTCTGCTTAAATCTTGTGTTTGGGAAAGCATGGGATAAAGTTATGCAGGACTTGTCTGTTGCAACAATCTCTTTGTCAGAGTGGGTGTGTATTTATTGCTCAGAGCTGGGTGGTTGTTGCCGCTCCAGCTTACCTTGGCCAGCTTGTGCCAGAGCTCATAGAGATAGGAGAAGACCTTGGCATGGATTTTTGGGCAGCGGATGTTGTTGACATCTCCCAGGATACCCAATATCCTCCTCCAAAGGACGAAGGCTGAATCAGCATGCCAACCGGTCAGGGTCCCACCAGCAATGATGCTGACATCATCAGCCAGACACTCACTACTGTCTGCATGGTCAGAAAAACAGAGCGTTTGAGGTTGTTTGCCATACAAAATACAGTATGTGGTAAAACCAATATTTGTGTCTGCCAGTACCTAACACAAAGTGAACCAAATTCAAAGTTTATTGAGGATGTGGGATTCAGTCAACAAATGCATAACATTTATACATCTGAGCATTTTTTCTCTGCAGACTTGTTTTCAGTGCATAAAGTATTGAAATAGTAATACTGTCGTTGTTTGAGCAGTTGTTGACCAAACGCTTAGTCACTGTGCAATTTCCAAAATGCATCAAAGTACTAAGATCTTTGTTCACTGAAACTGATCAAAGCACTGAAACGCCTTTTGGAAAGAAGGGAAAGTCTCATGCATCAGCCAAAACAAACTCAGATTGAATCATGGGAGGACAGTGCCACCTAGTGGGCAGCAGAAGAATGATGGGAAGGACAGGGAGCGAAAAGACAGATGTACTGTAAAGTGACTGCAGCAGGTCTGTGCTTATTTTTCCCGCTCTTTCAGAACAATGTTTAAACAAATATGTGAAAGGAGTTTCTAATTCTAAAGGAAGAAAAAAAAGAGATTGTAATTTCATGTATTTAAATATGGAAAAATGGAGAATGAAAAAAGTAATGCATGGAAAATAGTGGAGGGAAAGGTAAGGCTGAAAAATGTAGAGCGATATAGAACATGGAGAGTCAATGGGAAATGAGGACTCTATGGTCTATATGATGAGTAGCAGCTAGGGAGCAGTACCCAAGTGGTGTGGCATGTGTAAGACAGACTGATGCATGGTGTCGTCCAGGGGGCAGTCCCGCGGACACTCTGTGTGCACCAGCAGGGCGGGTGAGGCGGGGGGGTTCTGGGGGTAGTGGTAGTGGTTGTGGTGGTGGTAGGACGGGGGTGCAGAGTGGGGAGGGAGGGCACACTCAGGACCTAAAAAAAAACGACAAGGGGAAAGGGATAAAATTGGGGTTTGAGGAGGGGAGAACGCACAAATGAAGCGCGACAGCTTCATGATGATCACAATGGAGGACGACACAAACAAAGGTCCACATAGAAGGGTGGGAAGGGAAGAGGGGCAACAACATCACCTCCATCTGTATTGATGGAGTGGGTGGAGATCAGCTGAAAGGTTTAAAGTTGAGGAAATATTTTGATTATTTCCACATGAGAACTTAGACACGTACCACTAACAAAACATACAATATTAATGAGTCTGGAGCAACTGGTCACTTTCTCTTTGCAGAATTCACAAGCAGGTTTAAAAGATTCAGTGGCCTAAGTGCTGTAGCAGACACCAATGAGCAGGTCGAGTTTCACTACCAGGTTACTCTAATTGCCCATGAACAGGGTTGGAGAGTAACAGATTACACATAACGGCGCTATGTATTTAAAATACCAAAAATGAGTAACTGTATTCTGTTACAGTTACAGTTTAAACTGGTGTATTCTGAATACAGATACTTTCTTTAAAAAAAAAGCACTACATGCAGGTTGCACTGACTGTGCGGATGCTTGTTGCACTGTGGCAAAGTTATAACCATCAAGGTGGGAGAGGGACGGACAAAACAGCGGTGACAGAATTACCGGTAACCCAGCTCCGCCAGCTGAGAGTGCTCTCATGCAGGGAAAGAAAGGAGGGTTAAGTGCTAAACTCATTGGCCATTTCTGCTGAAGTTGGCTTCATTTTGGTAATGGCGCTATCACGATGCCCAGCATATTCCTCTTCATTGTCTGGTCTCTGTCAAACGACATGAATGAACTGCGACAGGATCATGTTTTTAAAAGGATTATAGACTGTCATGATGTTTATAATGAGCATGGTTCAACAGCAACGTCACGCTCTTTCCAAAACGACACCCACTTCAGCAGAGAAGTACATTTTTAGAGTTAGCCTTCAGATTTAACAGTGGCTCCTGTCATTACTTTATTTTCAAAATATCATCATGTTGGTGGCCCTACACTCACAAACAAAACCTATTTCAGATTGTGTATTTTTTCGAGGGTATTCTGCACAAGTATTAAAGGTTCAGAGGCCGTGGTCTGGACTGTAGAGCAGAGAAAGCTGCTCAGTTTTAATATTGCCTAAGCCTACTTATTTAATGTGATTGGCTATTTAAAATAATAATTTATATATGGCTGGATGATCAATATCAAATTAAACTGTGGTTTGACAAATTCAAACACATTAGAAGTTCATGTGTAAGATCATTCTCTAAAGCAAATTTAGTGTCCCAGTTAAAGGCATTCAGGCATGTGATTTTGAAGTAATCTAAAAGTAACCCAGGAAGTTTTCACAACTTAACTTGTGTAACCCAAATACATTACAGATGACATTTAGGACATGTAATCAGTAATCTGTAGGGGAATACATTTTAAAAGTAATCCTCCCAACACTGGCCGTGAATAACCCATCAGGTTGTTGGAGGTTGTTGGAGTCATCAAACCCAGCCTGGATGGGACACACCTCAGATGAACCTACAGAATGGCTGAACCCATTTTCTCTCTGTACTGAATGTTTATACAATACAAAGCAATGTTGTTGGTTTTTTCAGGACAACAATTTGTCTTCACCAAAAAATAATATTTCACCATGAAATGAAAAAGAAAAGACAGCCTGCCTATTAACCTTTCAAGGCTCCCTTGTTATAATTCACTCAATGTTAAAGTCGAGGCCAGTCTGCGTACCCTGAAAGTTGACTGCAGATTGTTGTTAGCACAGACATACGCAGACATTATACATGGCCATCAAGAGCAAACACAGGGGGAAGAAATCCGTTTCCGGAGCTCAGGGGGAGTTTGTATCTTCTAATACCTGCAAGAGCCTCATTGTGGCTTAGCAGCAGACTCCCCTGGCTCTGCGGGTCGGCTGTCACATCCATGTGGGCTGACTGTGTGGACTGTGTGTCTGCCTCCTCATCAAAGGCCTGCCAGGTGACCTCAGCTTCGTTGAGGTAGCCGTTGGACGTTTCACTGCTTATACTCTCACCTGCATAGGGTGGAAGAATGAAGTAGATCAAGGACATAAAAAGGTTAATCCAGAGGTGTATGAGATGGAAGACACTGACTGTGTACGGAAAACAATTTATCCATGTATAGATTGGGCTTTATCTGTTATTAAAGGTTTAATCTAACAGATAAATTGCCATGCTTCATGTGTACAATGTATAACACAACCACACAAATATCACACAGTTTAAAGAAGTAATTAAGTGATGTAATTGATTACTTTTCTCTCTGAGTTTAGGCTTTGCATGTCCTTCAGTGTTGCACTCTGACTCAGCTGAACAGCTGCTCTGCCGGATGAGGATCTGGAAATACAGAAATATACATTAAAGGACAAATACTTATATATTGGTAGCACCAATTATATTATTATATATAATATATTTATTTTGCATAGCAGTTTTGTAAAAAACAAAACAAAAAAACAATTCTTCTCACCACCGGTGGCTCGTTGCTTTCTCTCCTGCCCTCAGATGTCCTGCTATCAGAGCCACAGGAAGTAGGGGAATACTCTCTCTTCTGGACTGAAGTGCAACAGGGGATGTTATAAATAGGCAGCAAAAAACACAAATATCTTAGATAACAATTAAACTAAATTTGCAATGATACTTTTCTGTTGAACAAAGACCCTGTTAAATAAACCAGTGTAACAAATAAAAATGCACTGCAAATAAGAGAATACACCTTAAAAAGCCTGGTTCCCCCAAGTCCTCTGTATGTGATGAGCAACACTGATAAACACCCATATCCTGTCAAACTACTATGGCCTTCACACCTGGAGCATTTGCCTGATATCGACAATAACTGACTATAATAGACACAACAAAAACTAATATATTGTTGGGCCACTTTATATGTAATCTGGCAAATAACGTTTTCCTTCCATTTCTTTGTCTGAAGTCATACTTTGGAAATACAATGCATTTACTTTGATGTTTATGGTCATTGTTCTGCATTATGCAGCTTCTATTGAGCCTCAGCAGCTGGACAGCCACCCTGACACCATCCTAGAGACCTTGATATACTTGAGAATTAATTTTCCCCTTGATGATGTGGAGCTGTCCAAGGCAGCTAAACAGCCCCAGATCACGATGCTCCTTCCACCCTGCTTCACCTGTGGCATGATGATGTAGTGTATGTACTAGTATATACAGAGTGCTGCATGTTTTCAAGCAATGCAAGTTTGTTCTAGAGATGTTAACCTGCACCCATGATTCCTTCAAACCTTAACATGTTTCTCTGAAGTTCTTTGTCGATATTACCGAGTGTCAGCCTTGTGCTTTTGAAGTCATCTTAGCTGGACACTCACTTCTAGGAAGAGTAGCTACAGAAGGTGTTCGTCTCTGTGGACTGATCAAAGTCCAAACTCCCTGAGATCATTCTGTGGCCCTTTCATCTTGATAAAAAATAAATAAATAAATAGTTGAGTGATTTTCTTTAAAGTGTCTCTAACCCACAAGCCCAAATGTTTCCAACCTGCTTGCAATATAGCCATTAAAATATGATGATTTATGTGTTTTAGGTAAAACAGACAGTGTTTGTTTGTAACTGGGACAAAGATCTGACCATATTTTAAGACGTATTTATACATAAATGGAAGTAACACTTCTTGCCACTGTACTCAGCTTAACTCAGCATGATCTCAATACAATCTGCTGTGATACAACGTCATTATAGATCAGAGAGGACGACGTAGAAAAATAAAATTTATTTTTGTTTGTGTTTACCTGGTAAAGCATCAGACAGTTGTTGGGTGATGTCGGAGGTGCTACTGCTACGTGGCAGAGGGCTTTCCCCGCCTCCCAGCTCCTCCTCTCCCCCACATTCTGACAGCTGACACTCCTCCACATCTACCAGGACAAAAGAGGGCAAAGCTGAGATAGTGCCACAACACTAGATAGAAGATTAGACATCTTGAAATGGAAACACACCAGAACACTATGTTTTATTTGTTATCATTAAGGGATTTGCAGACTGTGTAAATGAAGATTTGATACATTCATGACGACATTACGGATGATTTGACACATGCACATGCACAGTGATGAAGCAAACATACTCTTACTACAGACTGCATTCAAACTCACAAGACAGACAAACCATAAACCTCTGCTCCAAATACTGTCACAGCGGATACAGAAACTGGTCGAATATGACGGATAGTAAGGTGGAGGTAAAGGTGGAACGAAGGGTCACAAGCACACAAACACATGCAGCTCTCAGAATACACTTTACCTGAGAGTCTGTGAGAGCAAGCAGAGTTACCAGAAGAGATACCAGGCAAGAAAGAGCTCACAGTGTGGAGCAGCATAGGAACACTTTTAGTAGTGGGCAAAGCCTCGTAAAGATGAACACAGTTGCTGATGGACTGGCTTCTCTTAGCTTCCATCAGGGCAAGAGGGAGAGGAGGAAAAAGAAAGAGACAGTGGAAAGAGAAAAGAGGTAAAAGGAAAGAAGACAGTATTCAATAACAGCAAAGTACCGAGTGCTGCAAAGGTGCTTCCATTGTCAAACACATTCTTGATCAGGAGTGAAGAGTAAATAAAGCACAAAAGTGCCAGAGATCAACAGTGCTGAGCTATGAACAGACAACATTACAACTGTAGTCTAATAAGACAAACCAAGTCTAGTTCTACACAGGAGGAAAAAACAAAGAAACCAAACACAGAAACTGTTAATTCACAAAAGCAAGAGAAGAAAGGTTTGTTGGTTTCATTGGCTCCCATTATTTCTATTTGTTTTGAAATCACACTAACATTTCTGAGCACTGTAGATTCTTTAGAGGAGTGTTACTGTCAACAATTTAGTTGATCTGGCTCTAATTTAGACTGGTCTTAAGAATGAATAAATGGATGATGTGCTTTCTAGAGATGCATCAATAAACCAGTCGGAATGATAAATTGGATCACCAAAAAGCAAGGGCTGATTTTTAAATGTAAAATGCTGCATCTAGGAGATCCAAGATCAAGATTGCTGGGTAGTTTCATATTGTCAGCCAATGTAAGATTTTTCAAATGCACAAATATTGATATTAGTGCCAGCCTTAAGTATACAGTATCTGTTGGCATGGTGATGTAAAATGACATGAGGCAGTTCAATAAACAAAATAAGTAACAAGTGACTTCCTTTTGGCTCTTAGAGTCTTTATTTTGTCACTTAACATTACTTCTGAGAAAAATGTTGCCTCCTGCTTTTACTGTACTCTGTGTGTTCTTGTGTGCATCGGGGGCCGACCAAGCATTGACACCACATTCTACATATTTATTCTTCAGAAAATATATTGTGAATTTACAGACATAATAACTGACAAAGTGTTCTTCTATGACCACACCAGCAATGACAGAGTAAGAGCTGATGCAACTGGATCTATGCAGACTTTATAGGAGCTTAATGAGCCCCATAATGAAATATCCAGCCTTTTTTTTTCTCGCTAATTATCACGACAAGATCTCACAACAATATTAGTTTGCATTTGCATGCATAAGTACAGCCAAGTTTTGACAGTTGTCAATGCTGAGGCATTGCCATTGTGGCTGGATAGCACTTCAGGGTTAATCTCAAAGAGAGCAATGAAAGAGGACAGTTCTATTCTCTGCTTTCAGCACACTTTAATTATGCCTTTTAGTGAGAGAGATACATCGTCTCTGCTACAGCCTGCTACTGCTTCCTATTTATGCATATTAATGAGCATTAATTACACTCTTAATGAAACTATCAAAAACTGCCATGCAATTGATGTGTGGGTCTTCTCTTGAGGAGTAGGGAGGAGGGCTGTCGGGCCTTTGAAGATCAATGTGGGAGAAATCCAATTAGGCCAAAGAAAGGGAAGGGAATTTGAAGCAGTAGTCTTTAATGTCCATCGTTGCTTACACGCGGATTCATATAAACAGACTAACAGAATAGGTGCATAAACATGCACACGAGACACATAATAGATGTGTCAGCGCCTGCATGCACACACCCACACACACAGACAAACACACACACACAACCCCTTCTGAGACTTCATCCTCCAGGCACAAATACATCTGCTCTGAGCTCAACAAGCTCGTCATCTCAGTGCATTGGTGGTAATTGGAGAGGCGTAAGGCAAGGAAAAGAAAAGGGATCGTCTCTGTCTTTTATCCTCCACATTAAGATTCTGTCTAGACAAAATTAAGACAAGCGAGACAGGCACTGCAGCTAGTTACTACACTACTGCCTTCCAGCTCAACTTATAATTAGGCTGCCACATCCCCATCAGATAAGGGGTGTTTGCAGTGTCTGAATTGAGCTAATGACAATGAGTGTCCAAAGCTGGCCTCTGACATGCCGTCGAGGGATTGTGCTGTATGCCTGCAATTGAGCTGACATGGAAACATGTTGACATTAGCCAGTGACATATGAAGGAAACAATGGGGACCATCTGCTGGTGTCTTTGTCTTTGCTGTTGGGCCTTTCAACGACACCTGGGCTTGTGTACACATGGACCTGTCTGAAGGCTTTCACATGAAATAAATACGTTTGATAAACCCTATGGTCTGACGTTTGGCTCCCGAGGGTTATCAGTATTGTGTTGTTGCTCCACACAAAGGAACAAGATTAATATAGATTGGATATAAAACAGGTATATGCATCTGGGGGGAGGGGGTTGTCTTATAAAATCCATCTCTTTGTATTTTATTTCTTTCTGCTTTGATGGATTAGTAATATACAGCTAACACAACAGTATTGTTATCGCTAGTATTACAAGTGCTTACCAGAGGCCTTCTGTCGGACGTTTATTAGAGCCTTTTCTACACCAGGAGCTCCTGATGTAGTGGCCGACCGAATCCTCATGGGCTCTTGAACCGCTGGCCCTCCCTGCTCACCCTGGTTCCTCCAGCTGAGAGAGAAGGAGCGTGCCACTGCCGCTGCCTTCTGGGAGTCCTGGATCACTCCTAACATAGAGAGAACAAGACTCATTGAATAATGAGGATGTCACTTTATATTATTAATAATAATTAAATTGGATTGTTTGGGTTTAGCACAACCGACCTCCACTGACATGGAAGAAAGCTCTGAGTGGCTTTAAGCACACAGAATTTAAATGATATACAGTAATAACACCTTTGACCAGAATGTAGTATATAAGTTGAAAACTAAAAGGGTGGGTAGGATCTAAATCAGAATGAACTCACTGTCAAGTACACTTAAAGCATCAATGAGTAGGATATGTTAATGTATTTCTGGCAACCACAAGCAGTTTTATAAAAGCAACTGTGTGGCAGACAGCAGGGGGCACTGATGGATGGGAGGCAATCAGATTGTATATGTCACAGTTCTTATGTTTCGTCAGCAGGCAAAACACAAATGTGTTCAGTTTACATTGTCACAAGCTGGAGAAAAATCCATGTAAGCATTTGAATAGCTGGTAAAACAGAATTTGTTACTGAAAAATAACTAAAATGATCAAATCAAAATCAGTTCAACTCTAAGCCCAAACAGCTGATTAACAGGTAATTTCCATTTGAGCGAGAGCTTTGTACCATGTCAGACACATCCATTCAGAAAATATGTTAGATGCACAATAGGGACTCCAAAATTGTCAAATGTTGTTTTGACAAACTGGAGCTCTCAGTCAAAAAGCTGACTCCCTCAACATGTGAGAATCAGTGATAAATAGAAATAACTTTTGTGAGTGACTAATACATCTAATCAAAAAAGTAACTAGGATTTGTTATGAGGATCTTTCCACAAGTCCGTTTCAAACATGTTGTCACCCAAATTCCAGCCATCCCCAATTTTTTTTTTCATCCTCCCACTTCTCCCCCTCACCGCGTCCTCTCTGCTTCTTCTCCTTCTGTTCACTCAGTTTGTCCAAGGGCAGGTTGCCCATGTCCAGGCCATAAACAGAGCGTGCCAGCACAGCCGTCAGCGAGTCCATGATGCTGGCCCACTCTGTCACCAGCTCCTCCCAGCAGGTAAGAGAGGACAGCACTGCCAGCAGCTCGTCCCATAGCTCCCGGGAGATAAATACGCACAAGTTGGCTCGCACCCATGCCACAATGATGGTCTGAATGCAAGATGAGACAACAGCAGATGAATTAGCATTGACAGACAGGGCTATAGCAAGAAATCCAGCCCCTGGTAAGATGTGACAACATAAATCTCACACTGTTACATCTAATTTGGTGTAGTGCCTTCTTGACTTTTTGTTAACACCACAATCAGAACCCAACACACATACAGTAAATATGCAGCACATGCACCTGGACAACATGTTAATGGATGGTCATAAAAGAAACTGCACACATTCACATACATTTATTATTGTGTAGTGTAACTGAAGTAGGTACGGTGACATTCACACAAACTCTCTCTTTAATGATTTGTTAAAAATGTACTGTGTGTATCAGTTAATGTCAAACACAGTACATTGTGACATACCCTAAAGAGTATAGATGCTAAGCTTTCAGCAAAGCTATCTTTTCTTTGGTTTTCCTGTGGCCTCTTCATCACCGCCTCAGTGATTCTCAGTAGTACCTGCAACATCTGCTCCCTGCACAACACACACAGTAAAATCAAACCAAATTACATTTGAGTGTCATGAAGATATATCTCATTAAAAATTTAAAAAAATCTTTATATATAATTGAATATTTCACTGACCATGTTTGTGTGTTCATTGTGTGCTCCATTATCATGTGCCGGTAGATGCTAAGAACGCCCTTGCACACTTCAACCTGGTTTTCCAGAAGTTTAGGGACGTCCTGACAAGGCTCCAACAGGAACACATTGGATGAGTTGGTCAGGAACACCTACACACATAAGTACATGAAGGTACAGTGAGCTGACAATTAAACACAAACACAAAGTAAGACAGCACTAATGTCTGTGCACACAGCTACATGAAAATTGCTACTTCAAACCACATCACATGCTGTGATATCAGCTTAAAAACCCACTTGTGAACTTAAGACACAGACCTGTAATGTGGGCTGAATGCCAGCCTTGATGTCCATGTTTTGCTCCTCAGTGAGAAAGCCTCGATTGATGGCGCTGCTGAACGAGTAGGTCCTCCCCCAGCTTGACGACCGTCTGTGACCGTGACTCTCCGTCTTGTTGAAGTCACGAAAGACCAGTCATTAGTTCAGTAGATATAAGCTGAGATATTATGACAGTTACCAGTATAGAATACAGAGAAGATCCACTGTGTACGGGTTTCTCTTTGTCTTTATTATGACAGAAAGAGTCTTACTTTACTAAAATTTAGCTGTTGGATGTAGGTACAGTGATATCAGTAGATAATTCAATGGTTCTTCATAAGCTGAAGGGACTCTGCCACAGAGTCAGCAGATAAGTCCCACTGATTCTGCTTATTGTCTGTATTCTTAATGTAAAGCCAAGAGATCATTTGCAGATTTGTTTTTTGCAATATCCATTCCTGCTTTTGTTTTATAACTGCTGATCAGTCTATAAAAAAATAAATGAATGTCTACATTACTCATATGATAGGAAAATATATTTACTGGTTTTGTTACCTGTACATGAATGTTGTTGGTCTCGGTGCTGAGTGCCTGTTCAGTGCTGTCCACTTCATCTCCTGGGGTCGTTGGGTCTGGCTCTGTCATGAAGCTGGGCTTCTCCTGTAGTATCCACTTCCTGTACACTTTGATCACCTTCCTGGTCGCCGATGCCTCACAGGACGGCAGCAGGAAAGCCTGAGAAGATAAACATGGAACACAGAGAACATGTTACGAAACAGTCCAGCAGATGGCAGCATAGCACAATGTTATCTCTCATTGAAATCCACTCTGTATTGTGGTCATGCAACAGCTACAGTGACATTAATTCTGATAACATTAAGTAAAGAATCGTAGTATAACGGCCACATTGTACCTGGTGGAAGACCTCGTTGACAAAATTCACATTGTCCCTGGTGGACAGCAGGATGGCATGCACCATGTCATAGACATAGCGATGCTCCTCCTCAATGCTACACAAACTGGAATCACTGGGCCGTCGATCTGACAGCGTGCTGCTGTTGGAGTGGCTCTTCTCAGGCTCCCCCGTTGGTCCGTTTGTATCCCCATCTGATGTCTTATCCTTCTCCTTCTCCTGGCTGCTACTGCCTGCAGTGACAGTCTGGACACCACAGAGAGAGACAGTGATTAGAGTCCTTTAGTATATTATTAGGCTGCCTACTCATAGTTAAATAATTGGTCACAAGAGCCTCACTGACTTAAAATTCTGCAATTGATTAGTTCTTTGTTATGGTCTTTTTTTTTTTTTATGAAAAATTAGATTCTGCATCAATAATAGTGTAATCATAGTATTAACCATTTTGAATATATTTCTCTTGTCTTTTCTCCTGACTCCTGTCACTTAATTTACTGTAATGTTAAACCAGAATGCTCCAAAATAGGAAAAGTACCGCATTATACGTACACTCAGTTACAACTAGCTAAAGTAATTCAGTCTACTCCACCTGTCCCTACAGTACATTACATTATATGCTTATGAAAATGTAAATATTTATCTGTCTGTCATTCTCTTAAACAAACTGCATTAAATTGATAGGTACTTCTGATATTTAGTCTAGCCTCATACAGTAACTGAAGTGATCAAAATAAAATACATGGGTATGAACACAAGTGCTCAGGTGAAGTAAGTAAAAAGTAATTAGTTACAGTTACTAGTTACTTTCCCCAAAAAGTAACTGAGTTACTACATGATGAAAGTTATTTATTACAAGGAAGTAACTATTGCATTACTAACCCCCGTTTATCCAACTACTGCACCAACCAACTCACTCGACGTGCTGTATCACTCCGCCTGTTCCCACGCTGCTGATTTGACCCTGATAGGTGGAGTGATACAGTGCATCGTGAAGCCATCGTGTGGAGGAATACTATAATACGGAGTGCGTTGGTTAGTTCCAGATAAACGCCTTTTTCCAACCATTTGATGAACTGGAAAAAAATTGTATATAACGTCCTACATTTAAACAAGTGTATTATTTTCAGATGGGACTTCTTGAGTCAAGAAACGGCGTAACGGTGCATTTTGTTGTCACAATGGCGTTTTAACGGGGGAAACTTTTTTGATGACTTGTTACTGAAAAAAGTAGTGCTGTTAGTAACCGTTATTTCAAACGCTGTTATTCCCATCATTGGTGATAAAACACTAGGATGAGAAATCAACAGAGAGATATTGTCACACTTACCTGGATGAGTTTGGGAATGACCTCGGTGCCATTCTTGGCGCTCTGCGCCACGGCAGCACTGCTGACATACTTCTTCTCCAGGAAGAAGGTGACCAGCCAGGTGATGAAGGCCACACGGGGTGCCAGGTACTGGTCCCTGGTGCAGAACATGCTCTCATTGTTCCGTGTCACCCGCACATACAATGGTTTGGGCCTGTGGTGGGGGAGGTCTGTGGGGAGTGAAGAACAGATGATAGTAACAGAGGGAGAGCCAGAGAGATCACCTGTCAGCTCTGAATGTCTGGCTGTGAGGGCATTTGAAGTTTTCTGAACTGAATCAAACTGTTCAGTCAACCATAGAGCCGTGGAAACTTAACATTATATGACTTAATTTTCTATTTCTACCTGTTCACTTGTAATACCTTTCACTTAAATAGCTGTAGCATTACAATAATGAACAACAGACTCAGACATACACACATACTATATTATTGTTACTATTTCAATCTTCGGTTTCCATGTGCTACAGATAATTTTTGTGTATTGCCAGTTCCACTAATTTTAAATGAACATGTCACTTGTGCTATTGTCGACTGTATCCCATATGGAGAATTAAGTCTGCCAGTTTACTGCATGGACGCTTTAGCCCCCACAAAGCCATAACATAAGCAGACATTACTGTTAAACTGAGATTGTAGAATATTGTAGAAGTACAGCAAAATACAATAAAGCGTGTTAACTTTGCAGTAATAGAAACACTTTGGAAAGCTTCTGCACAAATGTCATCTTACCTAATAAAGGCTTGTAGAGGTTTGTGAGCTTGGTGAAGGATGGGAATAAATGTGGAAGGTAGTACTTCTTGAAGAGGCTGAAGAGAAACCTGAAGCCAGTGTTCTGGTTCTCTTTGTTCTTCCATTCTAAACTGGAAGCCTGGCAGACAGACAGCATAAAGACAGACAAGGTCAGGCTACAGGGAGAGGAGATGGTTCCAGCGTCACTCAGACAGTGACAGTGTATTGTTTCCAACACAACAGTCTGAAGGTTCATTCTAAGAAACAGTATTCAGAGGGAAAATGCTTTGGGTTATAAACACATAAGATTGACAGATTCCAACTTTTCACCCTTACCAACAGATACTGTACTGTACATGGCAACATAGATACTGCATACACATGGTAAGTGCTGTCATATCCTTGACTTTTTTGGGAGACCCTTTAGGTTGCTATGAAATTTTAAAACCTAGAACTAGCACGGGTTAAAACATCTCTATGTCACTACATTATAATGCATGCCGCTGTGACCATCCCATGCTAGGAAGGGATTCAGTCCAGATTGGAGATGCATTCATGGTAACTGCATTGCAGCTGCTGTTAGCAAACTGTTGTTCACTCTTTTCCCAGGATAGTTGGTTATTACCTGTATGACCATGTACTTGAGCAGGGTTTCCAGGATGAAACAGGTCTGGTCATCTGCAACCTTTTCTCCCACCACAGCAGGAACGAGCGGGGTAATCTCCTCGGGCACCACTTTTGCTGCACAGATTGACAGGAAGACCAAAATCAATTACAGAAAAACCCTAAAGCTGTATGTGTGTCAAGACCTTAATCTCTCACCACATTCTATTATTTCTATTAATGTTTTTGTTACTATCATTATTATTACTTTAATTTCTATTATGATTATGATCTTTGTTAGTAGGTGTAGTACCACCATAACACTGCCTGACCCTGAATCATCACAGCATGGTATTGTCTTTAAGTACCATCCCATATGTTAGTCACACCTGTTACTCTGCATGGTCTGATACATTTTTTTTGTTTTGTTTTGTTTTGTTTATCTTTTTGTCATCAACAAATGTGTCTCGCATTGTTTGTCTCTACACAATAAAAAAGTCTTAAATGACCTTGGTGATCACACTCATGTCATCAGGCTACACAAATGTTACAGAATCTGTCATCATGAATGTGCACATGTAGAAGCATGCACATCCTTATCTCACCATCAGGGGGGGTGGAAAAGGGGTTGTATATGATGGTGTCTAGGGTGCAGGGCCCTCTGGTGGAGGGCACAGCAGGGAATCCTGGCACCAGGCAGGCGAAGATGAGGAACTGCTCCTCAGCACAGTTGTCCCTCAGGGCCTGCAGCCACAGCAGGAAGAGACGGATCCCCTCACAGCGGATCTAGACCAGAGGACGTTGGGCCATGTTAATGGATACACCAAGTAAATTTGGTAACACTTCATTTGACGCCTATCTCTATAATGCATTATAAGCACTTATAATGAGTTATAACTATAATTATAAACACTCAATAAATGATCATAATGCTTTATAAAAATAATCACAACACACTATAAAGCATTTTATCATGACTTATAAGGTCAGGTATTATAATATGTCATAATTGTTAGTAACTCACTGACAATGCCCACATCGATAATGCATTATAAATATAGTTATAATGTTATAATTGGCTTATAAAAGTGTGTAACTATCATTATAAACACTCATTATCATTATAGAGCATTATAACTCTATTTCAATACTTGACCTTATAAGCCATTACAAAATGCTCTTTGATGTGTTCTTATTGTTATAAAGCCTTATGCCTTGTGATAATTTGTGTGTAATTGAGTGTTTATAATGATAGTTATCATAGACAACTGGCGTTAGTGCTACAACTATAGTGCATCATATGGTTGGCAAATAATAATTTCTCATAATTTATGACAAACCTTAAATGAGTTTCCAGTGTGTAGAAGTTTTTTCAGAATAGAACCTGGAAGAGAAAAACAAAATTGTCAAAGACTTTTGCGATACAATTATTCAAAAGAGGTTCCCTCCATGACAAGCAGAGCCACAACAGACAGCACAAAAGTGAAAGGAGGAACCTGCTTGTCATCTCCACTGACGCAAATTGACCTTGATGGGTGGTCCCGACAAACTAACGGGGAGAGTGGCAAGGCTTCGCATTTTCCTGATGAAAATTAACATCAGTTGGCAGCGACATGCATTTATGAAGGCAATCTGGTTCTGCTGTAATCAAATGAGACATTGCTCTGATTGCTAAATACCTTGGGCGGATGAGGTCTGTGTATGTGTGTGTGTGATTATGTGTGAGGACAGAGACTTGACAGCCTGCAGACAAAAGTGTGATTATGAGGACACTGTAGGCTTGAAGAAATGTTGGCTAGTTCTAGGAGTGTTGTTAAGTACAGGGTTGAGTATTAAACATATATATTTAAATGTTATATTAGAGCAAAAGAAAAGCTAGTCCAGTAGTGTATTTAAGTTTTTCTCAAGAAGGGCTTTCAGTCATTTGACTAAGACATATTAAGGTGCTAACCCTGAAGACCTGGCTGAGTTTTTCTAGATAATAAAAGCTTAGGTGGTTGCGTGTGAGTTTGTGTGGTTTTCTGGTGTTTTTATTATTCTCCTCTAAATGGGTTAAATCAATAACATTTCTGTGAGCCTCACATAAAAGGCATCTTTTCATAGGTCTTGGGCTGAGGACAGAAGGAATTCTAAGTAAGCAGATAGAGGATGTTAAAAGGTATGAGGATTTTTCTTCAACGTTCAATGGCCTATGTCAAATGTCTTTGACCTTGCAATCCTCAGCTAAAAGGACAAAAACACTAAAAGTGATAAATGCCATTCCTGACCTACTCTACCCACCATGAGGAATTTACCGCAGGGAACTGAGATGCTCTGATTTAAAAAATATATATATGTGAAAGAAAAAGTTATCTAAAGAATTCAATTAAAACACAGGTATGCCACCCGGCCACCACCACAGATTCTTCAGAGAAGTACAAAGTGACAGAATCGCATCTTGACCGGTGACACACGAACTGATGAGCGATGGAAAAGGAAAAGAGAAAATGTGACTTTCAAAAAGGCCAAGAGGAAGCTTCAAACCTGTGATGATTTGTTGTCCAATGAGGGACAAAAAAAGTGAAATTGTCTGGGGCATCCACCCTCAGATGAGTCTCGATATTGGCCGCGTTTCCCAGATTCGTTAAGAAGCTCTTAACTGCTAAGATCTTCTTTGGAGCGCTCTTAAGAGCGCTGTGAAAGAAGAACGCGTTTCCCAGACTCGCTCTTAGCCTAAGAAGATCTTTCACTAAGAAGGAAACGTAAGATCGATCCGACCCACTCTTTCGAGTCTTCTTAGCGGCCGGCGCTCACGTATTCAGCCGCATAACGCAAATCAATATCACACTAGGCAAGATATTTAAACGTGCACATCATATATATGTTTAAAACATATTAAATTGTGTGCTGACATAAAAAATGACGAGATAAAAAATAAAATAAGAACAGTAACAATCTAAATATGAGGAATAACATGTGCTCTGCACATCATGCACACAAATGAAATTAATCATCATCATTTATCATCATTTTTACGCACACATCCACGTCCCACATCGGCATGAATATCAAAAACCGTTCTAAAGTCAACCCCTCGTGTCGCTGTTGCGTCGTGTTTTTATGCAGTGGGGAGCTTCTTGGTGTGCTGTGGGCATCGCAAGCAAGGGTCAGTATCACAGAGTGTGGCAGCAGTGACACCGGTCCTCCTGACCTGTGCCAGGTTATGCTGGCACCAAAAGGACTGTCGCGCATTAACACTCCCCTGCCTAAATATACAGTATACGTATGTACATATCAATCATTCAATGATGATGACAAAAGAAAAACGTGTTGACCACCAAAATAATTTTCATTTGGGTGGATACGAACCCAGACCACAAGTTGCAGTGGGAATACTCTATTTAAGTGAAATTGCTGCCCTTGTATTATTTAATTATTATGCTTTCACCGTCTCCAGAGTTGTCTGGCTGTAAAGTTTGTAAACCAGCCGGCCTCTGCCCACGTATATATATATTTTTTTCACACACATCAACACGGTTGCATGGTCACGCAGCAGTCTCGGCCGCATCATTACGCGGCTGTGTTGTGTTGTTTATGGCCAGTCCGTCACTGCCCGTGACCAACACGTCAACAACAACAGAGAAGTTTCTAATCAGGCCCGCGGACACCGGGACATGTGTTAACTCCATGTCTGGCGAGTGGAAATGCCGTTTTCGGTTTATTCATCGCTCGTCGGCGCAGCTGCGCTTGTCCCTGTGTGTGATTTATGTGTTTATTAAGCGGCAGGTGACAAAATAATCGATTTTCCTGGCATCGATTGATTCACTTTCAGTACCGTGGTGGTGGACAGCTCCCGTTAAGAGCTTCTTAAGAAGCTTCTTTGGTGCCATCTTAGGGATCTCCTAAGAAGGCAGTTAAGAAGACATCTGGGAAACACCCGTATCTTAGCGCTCCTTCTTAGCCGAACCCTTCTTTGGAGCCTTCTTACGTCCTTAAGAACGATCGAATCTGGGAAACGCGGCCATTTAGAATTACAAGCCTGAGGGGGGGGGGGGGCGATCTACGCCTGATCTAGACCTGCACTGTTTAGCTGCCAGCAGCTGACAAACAGCAGTTATAATTGAGGTTATCGCTTCTTGCAAGGTTTTCCTTTTTTGTGTGGGACTGAAATCATGCTGGCATAATTCAATTACTTATTTGCATTTCAAATGAAGTGCTCATTTGCATTTCCCATTTACGTCCCCTTCTAAGACTAATTATTTTCTCTTCATTATGGAGGGCTGAGGCATGGCGGTGGTGACATTTTTTTTTTGGTCAACACCACCACCACCACCACTATGTGTATCTTAGAGGTTACAGAAACATCAAGGAGACACATACACAGCACATGTAACAACCTGCCAGCCATAACAAGCAGACATGGTAGTGCCAAGTATTTCATGGTGTAGAAAAAGTTAGCAGTACATACCTATACTGTGAAACTGCCATCGGTTGTAGATTTTCTCAGGCAGAAGTTGTAGAATTTTCTGATGGAAAACAGAAAACAGAAAACAGAAAACAGGATGATTAGATTTAGTTATTGATAATAAGACATTGGTACATTTATGGTAATAATAATAATATCTTTAGTGCTGCATCAGGTTACATACATGAACAAACATTTTCCTTGCAACACTGTGGCTTGACATCGCTTTTCTTTTGAAGCTTAAACTATTCTTACTTGACAAGAAAAATCAGATTGGCATCAATTTTGACAACTGATTGGCAAAGACAGGCAGAGAGTCAATGTTCCAGTTTCCAAAATATGATTACTTTTTATTTTTCTCAGTCTTCTATGATTTTAAAACAAATGTGTTTGAGTTTTGAAGAGCTGGTCACACAAAACACACAGAAAACATGGTGAGGGTGTCACCTTCGGCTTTGGGAGCTGGTAATGGTGATATCTGTCTTGGAACAATTATCAATTAAGAAATTAAGAAAATAATGTGTAGTTAGTTAAATGTTTTCTTTATTTGGCTCTAGTAAAAGAACGCAAAGGAAACAGTAACAACTGACTTTGCTGTGGTAAACAGCGTCGTCTGACCACTACACCATCCTGGCCCTTTCCCTCCACTTGGCCTCACATGTCTGCAGATCTCTGTGACACAGGGCAGCACTAAGAAATGTCATCACCTCGCCAACAACCGCTTTACAAATCAATTAGAGTGCCCTAACCTTTCAGCAGCCTATCATTATTCCTGAATGCAGCGGCAGGTTAACTGGGTCCCTCCGGAGAGATGGGAAAAAAAAAAAAAAGGCTGAGGGGCCGGCAGATGTGTGCAGGCATGGCTATTTAAGAGTCAGTGTGCTGTGAGCCATTGATGCCCCGATGGTTCACTTCTCATCAAATCCTAATCACTGACCCAATAAGACTTTGTGATTACAATGCAGAGGTCAAGACCATCCTTTACCGTGTTAGTACAGTATGCAGCTCTGACCCACTTAACCAGACAACCAACTCTAGTCGGCGCGATAAAAAGCTCATCTGCCCCGGAGAGTGAGAAGCACACCAAAGCAAAGGATACAGAGCATGAGAAAAATGTACATGACAGAACTACAAAGATTAAGCCCTCTCCAGTCACCGATTCAAAATGCTACAGCGAGCGAGGGGAAAAAAAGAAACACAAAAAGAAAGATGACAGTGAGAGAAAGCTATAGAACATCGGAATAAAACTGCCAAGAGACGGCTTTTATAACCTCAAGGATTCTTTGCTTTGTTGATATAACAACTAGGCTGATGAAGATAAACTGATTTCATGAATGAAACAGAAGCTTAATGACCGAGTTTACACAGATTAGGTAGGTCATGTGAAGAAAATGAAAGATTGTATCTATACATTTTCATTTGTTTGGCCTTTTGTTTTAAAGACATTAACCACACTGTGTTGGCAAGTCTTTATCTTCCCACCATAAACACGACCCTGGAAGATGGTATAAGGAGAAATCTTGTTTTGCACTGCTATGCCGCATCACGCTGCGGACGTCCAGACATCATCTCATGTTTTGAGTGTATCAGTTTGTCAACAACAGCCTTCCTTACTCGTCATCATCTATCTTTAACTTTCCCTTCTTGTCCTCTGAAACTAAATCCCTGTCATTATCCGTGACACTGGAGATACTGAAAGACATATATCACTTTAAGCGGGAGTGCTGGATGACTATCTGTGCTGCTCAACTTCTCCCTGATCCACAGATGTGATGATATGCGTGTACAGGCGTGTGGCTGCACCTTGCTATTGATCCCACAAGGGATTATTACATCTCCGTAAGGCTCTGCACTGGCCTCCTCCACTCTGTCTCCTTGGTGCAGCAGACACATTATGCTAGGCAGTAACACAGCAGGGTAGCCTCCTTAAGCCTCTCCCTCTGTCTGTGTGTGTGTGTGTGCACAGACACAATAACACCATCTTTCTCTCTCCTTACAGAGCACCAGGAAGGGAGAGTGGGAATGAGATGGAGAAGCTAGCTCAGAGAGACTCCCCGCAGAGCTGGAATGGCGGCCGCAACAATGAGGAATTTGCTGGGTGATATGCGGCGAATGCAGAGTCTGCCGGACTAGAGGTTGGTGGAGTTACTCTAATCTGCAGCCATACTCCAGCATAAAGATGGGGGCATTACTGTGGTACAACAGCAGCCTTAACACATTTACATGATCCGCACTTAGGTTTCCAGCCGCAGGGCCTGAACATGACACAGAATACACTTCTCCCAGAGGTGGTCCACAAGGGCTTTTAGATGGCAGCAGCAGACACTCAGCACTCTCAGAAGAAACAGTCATTTACATGTTGTATGGGTTTTTTTTTTATATGATTATGCCATCTGAGGAAATTGCCTGAGAGACCATGGCGATTGAGACACAAAGCAAATAACACACTAATGTAGTGTCATAATGCCATTCTCAATAATAATGAACAGTTATAATTAGAAAACAAAAGAAAAAGTAAGTTGTGGATTGGAGAAAGTACAGTAAAGTAAAACATGAAGTAACTGCTGGTAAGTATCATCTTTCCTTTACAATGGTGCATATTTCACCCCACATAGAAAAAGACTCCCTGAAGCAACAATCACTTGTAGGCCTCATGCACTGTGAGGAAAGACATCAGTTACACACACACACCCACTTTGTCTGTCGGCAATTTCAAGCAGGGTAGACCAAACCAGACTGCTTATTTACATGCTAAGCAAATTTCTTCTTTTACTCTCATTATCTGTGGATAAAGGCTTTGGTAAATGCTGGCCGCATAAAGGATATGTCACACACAGTAACACCACATTATAATACAATGTGAAGCCTAAAGCATTTTTTCCGTATGGAGATTTATTTTGGAATTATTTTAACAAAACACTTGCAACTATGAGCACCAATTGCCGGAGATTTTTTTCATGTTCATTCTCCTGCATGGCCAGTGGGGGGCAGCAGCAGAGTGCAGTCAAACTCCTTCCCAGGCTTCTCAATGTTAGCTCAGACATCAGGCTCTGGTTCCCCTTTGCCCTTTGAGAAAAGCCAAGCTGCAGGGGGCTTCTCCCAGGACTGAGTTATTTTCAAGTTTATGCATCTGTAAAATGTTCATAAATCACTGCTCTGGCTTGCAACAAAAATAGTTATCAGTAATATACAGCAGCACTCCAGCAGTTCAGGTTTAAAGGCTAAAGACCAGGTTCAAACGAAGCCTGACACATTAAGATTCATTTACTCAGTCTGTTCCATGCATAAACCCATGCTACACTTGGTAAATTTGCATTTATGCATTAACCAATAATCCCCTGCTGGTGAACTGTCAGTCATAACTAAGACTAAAGAGGAATGAGGGAGAAAAAGAAATCACTTAGCTAAATGGCCCTGGGTTAATTTCTCAGACACATGTTAGCCAACATGTAGAGGAGAGTTTCAGCTGATGTGCATCAAGAGGAATGACTATGATGCCATTACGCCAGGCGCCGGATGACAGGACTGTTGATGGCCGTTTATGATACAGAGTGACATTGTGTTATTAATTACCTACTTTCTCATTCTGGACCATTTCCATACACATTGCTGAAATGGTGCATTTGTTCATGGCATTTTAATGAAAATCAATCATCTGTTTGCCATGAGCTGTGGCAGGTGGAATAAGCATCATTCTTCCTTTTCCTGGTCTTATTAAATGTTACATTTCTTAATTTACTAAATTGGCAAATGCAATTGTTTTCAATAATTTCTCATAAACAGTTCTTTTTCCTGTATCTTGCCTCAGTTTTTTCTCCAGTCTCCAGTGGCCAAGCTCTCTAGATCTCCTTGGATTCAAATAAATAAAACCATTATTCATAAGGTGGATTAGATACACAGTTATTAATCAACAGTAAGGTTATAGAAGGCACATGTAGCCATAAAAGACGGATTTTGGGGGGTGGGGGTGGGAGGGCTTGTTCAGAAAGAGGATGGCAAGGGAAATTCAGAATGCTGAGTCAGGTCCGGATGAGAGACGGCAGGACAGGTCATGGTGAGGTCACATCCTGGAGTGAAAGTGGATATAAACAGACTTCCCTCTGAGTTGCACTGGTCCCAGAGCTGTCCCTTAACCTGTCCCACAACCTCAGTGGCACCAGGATCAAACTGCTTTCAGCCAGTAATAGGTCATCAACTGTCAAACTGGAGTAAACACACTGGACAAACTGGAGACCCCTGAGGCCTCCAGGAGTATCCTTACCCACAAGCTAAATCGAGTCATGTGACGGCAAAAAACAGTCGGCTCATCTTATCCTGTTTAATTCCTGGAACTACTCCGACCGTCACACACTTCCTGCATAATCAGTGTTGACTGACATCGGATTTTCTGTAGCTTTCTTCCTTTGTGCTTAAATTCACTCATCTTTGGGTGCCAAGTGGTGCCATGAAGATAATTAGAGAGAATGCATCCTGACTCCAATACAATAGTAGAAATGGAAGACAAACATTATCCTGGTAAAAAGGATTAGGTCTTACTCACCTATGGTAAGTAGTAGTATTATCAGAAAACACAACCTAAATGAATCAATATGTCTATGTTAGCATTGTAAATCTGGACAAAGCCGCTGTTCACGGGTCCTCTTTACGAAACCACACAAACAGCGACCCTGACCCAAGAGCCCCCATCAGAAAGAGACCCAGCTTCTAGCTTATACTTCAGGACATAAAGAGTTTTGTTTTGGGCTTGGGCTTTAAGTTTGTGGTCACTGTCTTGCTGGAAAGTAGATCAGATCAAATTGGAACAGATGTTTTTGCTCTGAGGATTTAACCCTTAACTTTCACAAACCTTCCTGATGATGCCAATGTATTGTTTTTTGGTTTCCCGTTATTGCTGCTTATTGACAGCGTTAGTGTGGTGGTGCCTAGGCAACAGCTGCTGTACGTACATATTTCACCTCAGTCATGAAACCTGTAGCCACTTTAGCCTTAATATAGACACCAAGCTCACACTCACACTTAGATTTACAGAAATACAATATCTTATTACTGTATAGTCTGTGATGTTTGAAGCATCTTACATGGGGGCTTGTTGCTGTATTGTTTGTGAAGACCTTCCTTTATGTTGATGCTGTTCTGTCTGGTAATTGACGATCATACACAAGTGTATAACTTAAGTTGCTTGTCACACCTCAATTACATACACGTCTGCACGTTTTATCCAGCTTCTGAAACCAATCAAGACCAATAAGCATGTGAGTGTCTTGTAGTAAAGAGGGTGAATACTTAAGCAATGCGGTGCTCCTGCATTTGACTCAATGAGACGGAATTTTATTTTATAATATATTAATAGGTCAATACTTCATTAAAAGGTACTGAGTAAATTTGTTGCCTCTGGTTTTACATGTTGAGAATAAACACCTAAGGCTACAGCAATTCAGCATTTTCAGCCATATTATTACATTCTCACAGAGATCAGGTCTCTCATCTCTCAGTCCTGCTGCAGCATCACTAACTACCGTGGATGCCTCTGTGGCAGCAGACACAAAGGACTCCTGGAAAGGAATGGTGATGGCTGCTGGTGGCAGTGGGGGTGGGGTGCTCCAGCAGAGTTTAGGGGGAGGGACAAAAGATTACCCCCTCTAGATATCCATTACTCAAACCGGCTCGGCGTGGAGGATCATACTCCCCTACGGCTACCCACGGTAAAAAGGGGTCACATACCTCATCATGATGGTGAAGTAATCCGCACATAGCCAGCTCAACACACACACACTCACTCTGCAGACATGTACTGTATATGTCGGCCAGGTTTGAATCTAAGGAGGAACTCAGGTGATGGAGAGAGTAGGAGACTGTTTTCCCATCTGCACAGAGAGATGAGGACAGAACTGTGGCTTTCCAGGGAAATCCTTCCACAGAAGAAGAAGGGCTGCGATGTTGAGCTTTGTTCTTCTTAACCTGTCATACAGAATTAAGTGTATCGCACAGCAAAAGCTGCAGAAAGGCTGTTGTTCCAGCACCGTGGCTACTCCACACACTGCTCAGAGGCTTGTCAGACAAAGGCTGATACAGCTTAGGTTCTGGTCCACTGACTTCTGTGACTAAAAGCAAATGATACACATTTACAAAACGCTTTATCCTGCCAGGAAAAGTTGGGTTTATGATAAAAATGCCTCAAATTTCTTGTGCTTGCTGTGCAAAAGGGAAACGATTACAACGCAAAATTCACTGAGATTACATGCTACACCTTGGTAGTCCATGTTTGTGGGTGCAAACGTATCAATTTATATTATATTCATGACCACATACGATCCAACAGGCATAATCTATTATGGCATAAAAGAGAAAGTCCGCACAGTGTAGCAGAGCTTGGGATCAAAGCAACCCTGTATCTGTCCTGTACACACCACTCAAAGCGAGCTTATCTTCTCAGTGCATGGGTAAAAGCACACGTCGTCACAGGCAGGAGCTAAAAGGGGACAAATGAGGGTTAAGCTGCTTTCAATATTAGTTCTTTTTGAAAAGATGACTCCATAAATATGTAGCAGGCATGAATCCAGGCTTTAGTTACAGGTCAGATGACTGAATGTGGACAGGCAGGGAGGCTATCCTCGAGAGGGGAGGAAAATATTGTAGTGAAATCTACTGAGTTGGTTTTGCTTTTTACAGATGGGGGGCTCCAATCTTAATGACTTTTTCTTAAATCTTGATTAGAGACTAATTTAGCTCCCATGCAGCAGGCTGAGGAGGCCACAGAAACAAGTCTGAGTGATAAACTCTTAAATCCTAACAAAGAATGCCACTAACACCAAACAATCAAACAAACTGCCTAGATATTCTGACGTGTGCTACTGTGTACCATACTGCGCACCACACTGTGCACCATACAGGTTCATATTGTGACAATACAGTCAAGATGCATTAGATATTCATGACTGGCAAGTGGTAAATTAGGAATCCATAGCAAACGACAGACTACAGCTGTGTCTGGCTTCATGTTACTGTAACAAACCCCTGAACTGGTCAGTGGGCCTAAATCCAAAATGAAGAATCCTCCATTGTAGCTGGGATAACTGACTGTGTTGTATCTCACACTGTTCCCAGGTGATCAAAAAAAAAAAAAAATAGGACAAGCCATACTGTACAAAGACGGACAAACACACTGTCCCACTTTTTTTTTTTTTTTTTGATTTGCTGCCACCCTTACAGCCCTGCCCTGTGCAAATGTAACTGGAGATGTGAATGTTTGTATTGGAAACTGGAGCTGCCTTTGGAGTCAGGTGGGAAAACAAGGTAGGGGACTTTAACCTGCATGTGCAACATTAGAGGGTTTAAAAAAAACAGGGGGAGGGGCTCTATAACCGACAACACATTACACCTCTCATCTGCAAAAACACACATTATTTGAAATCTCACCCAACCAGCACAAAAAGGCAAATAATTTGATGGTTCTTTCATCTGCACAATCTCCACTTGATTTCCAGGCTATGTGAGGCAAAGTCAGGAAGTAACTAGGGTATGCAATATGCCGCCATGGAAACTGTGGTTCCCGCAGTAAACAGGTTGAAGCTGTGGCAGCTTTCAGAGGAAATCTGAGATGGAGACATCAGCACAGAAAAAAGACCAATGACTTACTTCAAAAATAAAGAGGATAGAGTCCAGCTCCTCCCTTTGAGATTTGTTCCCTGAAACACAGAGAAAGTACTTAGATTGTTAAACACATAACCTGGAGCCACACACTGCATTAGCTTCATCAATAATGTAACAATAATATGGAGCGTTCGGTCAGAGGAACTTATGTTACCATGAAAGCATACTCCCAGCGGGAACAAATCCTCTACTCATGACAGTGTTGTACTGGTTATACTGGGCGAGAAAGTGCTTTTCTTTGGGCTTATGCTCATTTCTTTATGGGGCAGAAGGAGATATACCTTTGCCGTAACATACACCATATAGAGTGTTAATGATTGAACACAATCAAGGCTGGTGGTCAACTAATTAGTGTGCGGTTTAAAAAAAAACACAACAAAGGTTTGCACTCACCTTTTTGTTTTAAGTTGCTTTCCAGTGTAATGAAATTTTCATAGAAGATAAAATAAATCTGAGAACAGTTGCTCTCGAAGAAGGCCTTCAGTTCACTTCTGTCAATGATATCTGTGGGAAAAGAGGAAAAAACCGTCAGTGACACCATGAATGGATGAAAACAAAAGGTGGTTATGAAATGGAAATAGATTTTGTTAGGATTCCTGGTAATCATAATATTGTGGTTCTTCAGTTATAGCAGGTAATGAAAGGTAATGAAACAACAACAACGCAATTATCCAAACCCTTTTACAGAACAACTGAATGACTATACTGCGAGTACTTTGGTCATAATGCCAATTTTGCAGATGAATTTCCCTTCTCAGAATTTCAGAGGAATCTTTTCAACAATCTGCTGTCACTAGCAGCCACTGAAAATGACTGTAATGTTCGTCTGATGTGGGCAAATATCCGATTTTATCTGTGACATGTGACTCTTGTCATGTGTGACTTTGTCAGATTACAGAAAATGGAACACAATTGACACTGCATATCTTTTCTGAACCTGACTGCTTCTAGGTATCTTATGAGAGCATCTGTCTTTGTTTTTAAGAAACCACAGGTGCTATTTGCTGTCTCTTTATTCTACAAGTGACACTGTTAAAATCATTGTCACTGTTGCACAAATGACTTTCTACTTCTTCCCCATTTTGCAGACTACATCAGTTTTACATCCGAGGCAGTTAGCTTCACTTCCTGGCCCGGTGTAACCTCACCCACCTGTAATGACAAGTGCAATGATGACAGGCTTTATAGTGGTGTGTTGAAAACAACTTTACCAGCTGATCAGTTGTTTCACAACCCTTGTTGCAGCAAACATCTTTCCTCTGCTGATGATGCAATCTAGTATAAAGGCTTTGATTTGATGTGGAGGGAGAAGCGTGTTTTAAGACTTCTTGCACAAAGACTGACATCTTTGGAAACAAACTCACATCAATGTGCCAGTGAACTTATGTTCAACTCGTGTGCTGCGGATATTCCTCTCTCTGCTGCTGACCTATACACTGCATCACAATATGTTGAATACAGGAGTGTGTCTCATTGCCTGGACTGTCTGCACATTGAGCAAAGGCCAAAGCGTGACATAAAGTGCACTTGCATTTCTTAGATAATCTGGTTTGGTCTTTTGGATATGAAGACCAGGGACTCTCGATCAAGGTACTTTGACAGACACACAAGCAAACACTATAATCCTCTACAGTTAATGAAGGAAATAATACAGTGTACGGTACAGAATCCCAAATTCATTTAAGGAACCTATCATTTGCTGGACATACACAAGTAGGACTGCAACTAACGATTTTGATTATCGATTAATCTGCCGATTAGTTGTTCGGTCAATACAATATTATAAAATGTTGAAAAATGTCAATCAGAGTTTCCCAAACCATAAGATGACGTCCTCAAACCTCTTGTTTTGTCCACAAACCAAAGAGATATTCAGTATATTGTCATAAAGGAACAAAGAAACCAGAGATATTCACATAATCGATTATTGTTCAATTAATCGATTAATAGTTGCGGCTCTATACACAGCCATGGTGATGAGATAGGTCTGGACAGAGTAATCAAATGTAGGGCAAGAGGAGTCCTGGCACAATAACAGCAATTAAGGTTCACCTTCTGCTGCGATTCCCTCTACCACATGGCAAACTGGAAGACAGCCAGAGGCAGTTCAGCTCATGCAGAGAGTTGGATTTTTGTAGTGTAGAGTCTGATGAGTTGTCTTTACCCTTAGATTAAACGACAATAATGAAGATGCATGATGGGAAGATCAAGGTGAAGCTATGACTAATTCATAGTCTTAAGCTCTGACATACGAACAAACAGCGAAGCATCATTTGTGGATCTGAGGAGGCCAATGAACTCTTTGGAAGTTCGGAGGTCTACAATGTAACTAGATGGTTCCAGTTCTGACGAAACAGGCACAGAAATGCATCCAGACACTGAAAATCTGATGATCTCTACATTTCAGCTGTACTTTCTCCACAACCCATCCAGAGCTTGAACCCGACCTCTAAGAGAAAGCAACACTTCATTAAATGCTCCTTGCTCCTGGCATGAAGCTAATCACATCTGCTAAATTCACATTTAAGCACAAATGCTGACGCACATGAGTGCACACCCTCACACTCACACATACACACACACTGGACTTCAAGGAAAACTTTAATGGCAAGTGTAATAATTGTCCTTGCAAAGGGTTACAGTCTCACAGCCGGTAAAAAAAATGTGGATTCAGTAAATCTCCCCTCTGGCACAAACAGTAACAGCCAGCAGCACCAAAGGCTGAGGATACAGGCAAGGTCAGCTTGTCTGTGATGAAGTTAAACTACATATTTTATCTATCCATTTATCTTTACAGAAACACTGACGACAGCGAGTTTTTCTTTCTGCAGCATTTTATTCTACAACACTTTGATCAACTGTGGCTTCTTTAAATGTGCTCTTTAAATCAACTTGATTTAATTTGCTCTGATTCCCACCCAGTGTTGTTGGCTTTGGTTTCATCACTGAGCTGGCAGCATCAGCTAACCTAGATTGCTTGTCGTCGGTATAGTTAGCTGGAATAATAAACTGCTCTGCTGTACCAAAACAACTCCTGGCTGAAAATCCCATGGGCTTTTATACTGGGAGAGGTGTGTAGTCAAGTGTGGAGAATGGACTAGACCTTATATTCAGACAAACACCTCTTAAAGATGGGGAGGGGAGGTACTATATACTATAAAATGTCACTTTAAAATCACTTTTTTTTTTTGCTGTTTTTTTATGTGCCATCACAGCTGTTGCACAAATAAAAATGGCTTTTTTAAAACTACACTACTGAGGACAAAAGTTGTGACCCTGACAAACGGGCTTGGACTTGAAGGTGCTCCAGTCTTGGTCCACTACATGTTATTATAGTTTTTAACCACTGTTTATTCTATTGGGAGAGTTTCAGAGAAGCTTGGGAGTACAAGGCAGATAAGGACAGGATCAGAGGGTAAAACTAACTTTGGAAGGTGCTAGGGTTGTTGCCGTTTTTCAGAAAGCAAGAGCATGTTTATCAGAGAGTGAACTGCTATTCAGATTTTAAGAGATACTGTAGTTCAAGATTTTGGCAAATTGGCCCATTGCCATAATCCCTAGTTTTAGGAGTAGGCTTGTTACGTTTAATTGTCGGTGCAAGCTATTTTTAGAATGACAGAGCTACGCTATGTTGGCTAATGAGATTTCTTGGTTTCTTGGTTTCCCTCATCAAATGCACAATCCAATAGGGATTATAGCAATGGGACAATTTGCCAAAACGTTGAACTATCCCTTTAACATGTTCAAGATAAATTGAAGGTGACTAGCTAAAGGCTTTCCCATTCAAAGTCCCCCACAAAACAAGCAAATAATGGCTTTTTTCCATTACTTCTACAATTAGGTCATTAATGCACTTCCTACTGTCATTACAAGATTTGAAGATGTCTACCGGTAACTGAACAAAAACACTACTGCTTTATATCACACAGGTCTGCTCAGTGCCAATACTGTAGTGTGTACATGAGGGCGAGAGGCAAAGGACAAAGAGGAAGTGTATAACAATTATGCAACTCTAATTTGAATACTGTTGGGTGCAGGAGAAGTTGACGAGGGGGTGAGTTAATTTCATATGTCATGCTGCGTGTCACAGAGGCATCACTCCTCGTGCTCTCCAGCCTTCAGACTCACTGCACCGCTTCTCCTCATACCAGCCAGTGAAGCATGACAGATGGTGAGAGAGGTCTTTAGAGGAGAAAAGAAAATGAAAAAAAAAGGAAAGATCACAGGATGACTGACATTGAGCAAGAGTCTCTGGTGGGTGCTGCTTACCATGTCAGAAAATGCTGACGAGACACTGATCAGCCTGCCAGTGGTGAAGTCCAGACAAAGACTCTGCCATTCAAATTAGCAACAAACAGACTGTCCCGGCTGCACATATCAAACCTCATGCGAGTCACTGATGGATGAAAATATGAAAATGAGCTGTGGGTTAATATTGACACACAACTTTTGGTCTTTTTTCTCCTACTGACTGACGGAGTTGAGTGAGTGATGGAGTTACACCACTGGGCCAGCCACGTGTCACATGACTGTGCTAAGGTTACGCCACTGACCAGCTGGCGAAGTGTCGGGAGTTTCCCTATTGGATGTTGCTCTTTCAACATGATTTAGCATGAACAAGTGGTGTCACCACCACTTAGTCACTTGTCCTCCGGAGGCTCAGATCTTTTGATAAAAACGTGCAGCATTTCACTGACAGCAATCAGTGACGATCGTTGTCCTGCTGCTATCTACCCATCACAGTACCTACTGTACCTATGCCCGCAAGGTTGGGCTTTCCCTCTACAGACAAACCACCTCTTGTGTCTGGTTCTGAAAAAAATATGTAAATGTAAATGTAAACAGCCCTATTGGTAAAGCAGTATTATGTGAGCACAGAGAGTAGGACTGGAGCAAACAAATGAAATGGGCTGCAAATGGGCTGAGACTAGGCAGAATGCAAATAGCCTCTAACACAAGCCATATTCTAGGATTAACCTGGTCTCGTGGTCACTTTGGCTGTAGACACTGTGAGCACTTACATCCAGTAAGAGCCTTCACTCAATGGCTTCACTAACTTCTCAGGTAACAGCATGTGGACATAAAGAGACAGAACCTGTTCTCCCGGTCCTGGGAATGCAGAGGGATGACACTGTATCCTCTGAGCTCAACAAGATAACTGTGTGTGTCCCTCTATTGACACCCCTCCATCTGCAAGACTCCCATCTCAAAAACAGGAAAACACTGTTGGATGAGCAGCAGCTGTAGCGAGCCGGGGTCACACAGGGCTGTGAGGGTGGGAGAAAGTCCTGTGTCCTGAATGAGCTGATGAGCTCAGCTGTTTGAAGAGCCAAAGTCAGGTTCACACATAATAGCACTTCTTGTAGAAGAGTGGTGAAGAAGTAATAAAAAGGGAAAAGAGTAGAAGCAGCTCAGTAAATAGTTTCTGCAAATGCTATCCCAGTAATTCTTCTTCCTGTTGAAAGACACAATTCATCTTGAGCCTATCAGCTGCCTAAATGACAGCAAACTATTCTGCAAGGGGATCGTTAACCCTGCCTTTTTGTTAAATGATGAAAGACTGGATGAACCATGGCCTAGATGATGATGATGATGATGATCACTTAATGATGCAGAGACCTGCAATCTTCTATAGTGGAATTAACAGACCAAACAGCCGTGGCAGGTCTGGGTTGTTCTCCATTGTGATACGTTTCCTGTTAACTGTCAGGGAAGGGCAGATGTTCCACCCCCATGTCAGAAGACCAGCTGGAAAATAATAATACGCAGTCAGTGCTGAAGACCATAATGTAATACTTTTTTTGGTAGGCATAAAAACACAGCTTCCTCTTAAAATGGTCTATAGGAGCAGATATTATCAGCTCACTGTCATTTTTCACAAATTGTCTGGGGAAAAATATCCCACTCAGATGTCAGTGCAAATACATGCTGTTATGTTTCCAAACCCATGGCAGGGTAAAGTAAACAGACATGGCTTCACCGAGGGGTCTCCCTGTGTCTCATTGAGGCTCCTGAGGCCAAAGTCAGAAGGGGGGGCTGAACTGCTGAATCCATATGCACCATTACATAACACTACCAGCGCTCCAGACTAACATGTTTTACAAGGAGCATAGTGGCCCCTAAGTTAAAATGTTAGGAGCACACACTGTAAATTGACTTGCAAAGCAAATATTCACATTTCTTTTTCATTCATGATCTTCACAAACATTGGCCTGCCACCTGTAATGACAGATTACAGATTCTTTCAGTTGCCACTTCCACATTTCACCAGTGTTAAAAAAAGAGGCACTGGTTGCACATGCGCAAGTAGATGAAAAATTTACTTGGACCTAGTGCTCGACACAAAGGTAAACAATGAGGAAGAAAATGACAATTGTTGACTGCAGATACAACTTTGAACTTCAGTTGTGACATGCTATTCAAATGAATGATATTGAATGATAGTTTTCCAGGCAAGCACAGAGAGTGTGCACAGCAGTGTGCACACTGGGCTTGTTAGTGAAAATGGGTGAAGGTCATCTAGTCAGCTGAATCCTATGGTATATTTACACAATCAAATCCCAACGTCAGGCTGCTCTGCCCACAGCTCCCTGTTCAAACTCAATCAGCACACAACACTAATAACAAGAGCTCACGTTTAACTTTCAAACGTCCATGTCAAACCATAGTTTAACCCTTTGGCCAATTTACAATGCATGCCATTTTACCACCTGAAGAGGAATCATTAATATGCAATGTTATACTCTGAAACGTCTCTAATAAGGCCTGTGATCACACACTCATTTGCATTAGCTCTGGGCTAGCTAACACTGCAGGTGCACTACATTCTTGCCAAAAAGGAGAGAAAAGACTGATATGTTTCGTTTGGCAGTTTGCTCAGATCAGACACAGAGGGCCCTTTAAGAGCCCCAGCAGAGGGATGCCTGGAGGGGGCCGACACGTAGTAGCAGAGACGTGGGGGTGGTAGCTAAACTGATGGATGCACCGTAGACGGCGCTTCCCCCCATAAATGGTTATCTCCAAACAAAGGAAGGCCATGAGAAAATCAGAGGTTGTGTGAGGCTGGAATATATGAGATTTGAAAAAAAATGGAGGTGTTTTATTTAGGGAATTTTTTGTTGGCAATGATCTGAGAATATGCATGACAGAGACACAGAGATTGCTCCCACTGCCTTATTTATCAATGATCATTTCAGACATTAACACAGAACTTAATTTAGATACATTTCTCTGTCACAAAGAAATAGCCTACTATATATGACACGACCCATTTTAAAAGCTCAGCGTCAGAAAACAAGTTATTCATTCAGATTATCAAATCATATCTTTGTTTCTGGCTGCTGATGGTGTTAACATCATAGCTACTGCTATCAGCAAGAAACAGAGTCCCTGATGTCTCAATAGTGGAATAAACCCTGGTGGGCCATCACATTACTGTGCCAGTGAATTGTAAAACATTTCATGAAGTCTGTCCCAGCGGATGTAGAGCTGACTGTCCTGTCTGGTCATGGCTCTCCATACAAAGTTCACTCTTGTTGTTTTACCACAGTTTTTTTTATATAACCCCTTAACTCACTTTCTTTGCCTCCTCAAACAACAGGCCTGTTTCTCTTCTGCCAGATAGTTTCCACAGCTATTATTCCACCGTCCTCCATTTCCACTACCTGGAGAAAAAAGCACTATTCTTTTTGTTGTGCAGTGACAGGGGAACTTGAGCCTTCATTTTTTTTCCATGAAATTTTGTGCCTTGTGGCAAAAAGATAGGAGACCCAACCAAGAGATGCTCAGGGCATCATCATACTACTGCTGTCACATTGTGTAATCAATTTTAACTTCATAATATTATCATTATTGTCATTTTAAATGTATGTAATGTACATTGAATGTTACGTGTTGTTCATTGTCACATTTTAAAAACAAGTGGCCACAGAGAAGGCAAGAGAGGAGTGGTGTGGAGTCAGCACTTAGTGACCCATGGTCGGATGAGGAGGTTGATATTTGACTAGAGTGAACGGAGGTTAATCATAAATCAGTTACAACTAGCTGAGTGAGTCTGTCACATGATGCACTTCACAGTTGCAATAGGTAGCAGGCGGCAGAGCCTCATTGAAGACCTTGATAACACGCTGCTGCTGGTTGAATGTCTGCTGTGTCAGTGTTTTTCCCTCTTCCTCTTTCCTCTATCTGCACCGAAGAGGCTCATCATCTCAGTGGGTTGGTTTGGCTTATGAAGCTTTCAGTTTGCAGGAACACTGTGGCCATTGTGAACAGTGGCCTGGACAGTTTTGATCAACCTATAGCTATAGTCAGGGGAAAACATCAATAACTGTCATCCTGGCCATGTATCATCCTCTCTGAACAATGAACACACTAGGACAAAGCAAAAGAGCAAAGCATGCTGCTGTTTCTTGAGTTGACAGAGGCATACCAAGAAAACTATTGAAAGAATTTCTAAAATGTCAACAAGCATGTAACGGCTTTGAGATGAATAAATAATAATCATACTATTATAACAATTATAATCAATTATGATTGATGTTATGACTCAGGGATTAGTATAAAGCTGCCTTAAGAAATCCAAGAGACATAATTCCTTTCCTGCAATCATAACACTTTTGATGCATATGATTTCATTACGATGCCACTGTGCCAAACACTGCATGAATGCCTCTCGACTTGCATTCAGTGTCTGGCTGTGCAACAGATTGGGGCCCTATAAGTCTACATAGAGCACAGTGTGAAACAGTCATGGTAGAGCGGACAAAGTCTGACCTTATCCCCATCCAACCTCACACATTAGAGCGTGGCCTATCACGGCAGGGCTGGCACTAATGAGCTGCTAAACTGGCAAACTTTCACTCCCCTTCAGATTGCCTTTAAACTCTTATCTTTATCAGCACAGCAGTTTTCTGTTCTCCCGTGAAGTGACTTTCTACTGCAGATGGTCTGGAAAGGGCTGGGAATTCTCAAGAAGAAGATGAATGCAAAACTATTTGGTTTGAGTATGCAGGAAAGCAAGTGTAGCATTATCTCTCTTGTTCCCTGTTTTTATTCCCTTCCAGCAAAAGGTAGAAAACGCCACAATTAACAATTTTAATGTCTGATCTAAAATACTACTAATACAAACATGCTATAGAAACTCAGGCCTGAAGCATTTTCTTATTTTATTACTAGTATGCTAAGAGCTAATTAAAAACAAAAAAGCACAAGAGGTTTCTCGGGTAAACAAGAAAACAAGTGTATTTACTGTATAATGTTGTGTCAATGCTTTCGTTTTCATCCACTTCATTTTTACAAAACTCCATGGCAGTTCCTCTTATTATTGCGATGGCCATCCGACTGATCTCTCACATCTTTTACATGACAAATGTCATCACAACTCAGATGATATAACAGAGCATGTTCAAGAAAGTTAAAGATCCTTAAAATACAATAATTTGCTTTTTATCAGCCAGCACCAGTCACTAGGGTTAAAAACTTCAAATCTGCTCTTTAAAACTGTGCAGAAAGCCGCTAACCGTATAAGCCGAAGTTAAGTGTTTATTTTCCTTTTGTTTCAAAGCTGGAAATCCATAGCAGATTAGTGAGAGCTTGGGTATTTGGAAAGACAACATGAAATGTAAATCCACTTTGAGATCAAATCTTGTTAACAAACGCTGCTCCTGTTAACGACAAGTCTTGGGCTAGGTTCAGCTCTAAACACAGCACAGGTACACAGTGTAACTAGACAAACTGGTTTTTCGTGTGCCGTTTAAAAATCACACAGATAATATCCACCGCAGAAAACAGAGCACTGGTGTTTCCTATTTCTAGCTCTACAGCAGGTCAGCAGCTAAAAGAAAAAAGCCTTTCATTCAGCACCATGTGATTTATATCATATTTGAAATTTGGGTTTTCAGGAAGCTCAGAGACACATGACGGGAATACCACAGACGGAAAACAGAAAAGCAAGATCAAGAGCACAACCAAAGCTGTGGATTAGAAATACAATACATCTACAAGGTTAACATTATATCGAGAAGTCATGTATTATAACATGTGCTGAAATAAGAACAAATTATCCTAAAACACCTATTTTAAGGGGAATAGCTAAATGTTAGTGCTGGCTGCAAAAACAAATTAATAGTTAATGGGATTTTATGTATTTCAAGTGCCAATTTCAAGCCAAAATAACCCACAACACACCCCTAACCTAACTTGAAAGACCTGTTAATGATTTGACAAATAACCATTATTTGTGGTATGAATGCACTGCAGCACCCACAACATACCAGTGAGAGCCCATCAAAACATTATAAGGTGCGCTGATCCAGTGCCAGTAACACTTACAAAGTGCAATAGGTAGCCGGCCTGTTTTTTATCATGGCATAGTTTGCAATGCTAATGACCCAGGGACAGCAGCGCAGGCCTTTTTTTTTAATGCAGCTAAGTGCTTATCTTGACACGGCCGCTAGTTTAGAAGCAGCCACAATCATTAACAGCAGGAACAGGAGTGGAGAGAAACTCAAGAAAATAAAAGAGTTAATTTCCCCCTTTTGTGCCTAATCAGTTCAGTAAAAACATTGGTTGATCTGATGCTGAAAAACAATTCAAACCTGGGAAAATGAGCCAAAAATGAAAACTGGAGCAAACACATCTACTCTGTTCAATCCAGCTATAAGAAACAGTTGTTGTTTTTTTCCGTTCCAACACACATCTGTTTTCTGATAAGTGCGGGCCGATAACTGGATCTTGTTATACAGTACAGTGGATGCACCCAGCTCCTTCTTTAGCTCGTCTTTGTCCCACTGGCATCTGTATCTCCATGACCTTCCTCAAAGAGATGTTTTTACTTTCTATAAAGCTGAAATGTGTACCTGTAGTTTTGCTGCATTCAACAACATATCCCAAGTGCTGGTAATGTGCAACCTAACCTTCATGTGAACTGTGGTTTTGGATAATGAACAGATAAAGGCTATAACAAAGGTTTAACAACACTTTCTCTGTATGTACTGGTAATGTGTTGGATTTGGTTAGCTATTTTCCTTCAAGAGAAATTCAAGCAATTAGAAAAACAGTAAGGCAACCTGCCCTTGCTTTTTATACAAACTCAAATGTCCTATCTCAAGTAGAGCTTGACTGAATTGGCAGTCTGGTTTTACTGGCTTGCTGCAGATGGTGGTACTGGCGCATATGGTTTGGGACTGGAGGTTGAATTTAGTTATGGGGAATAAACTGTACTGCCTGCAACAGTAACTAATGAAAATCTGAATTTAATACTTTATATTCTCTCTACTGTCTGAGCTAAACCCATGCAAACCCACATTACTCCATAATACAAATGCAGCTATCAGGCTAACATGCTAAATGCTAGGACCATAACAACAGAAGCCAAACAGACCAACTCTCGTAATGCTTCAAATGCAATATTATCTTTTTAATCAGAGTTGTCTTATGCTGGCCAAGGGACTAAGTTAAATTACCTTCTGCAGATTTATTTTCACCTTGAGAGAGAAAAGTCTATTTGTGCTAATCAGCATCAAACAAGCTTTAATTAATCCACTTTGATTTACAGGACCTGTGTTTTGCCTTTTCCAGAACCACAACTTTAATCACAGTCTTCTTCTGGAGTGCTTCAAATCGTCTTGTGGTTAATTTAATGAGGAACGTGAATCACAATCCAATACTCAACAATCACCACCCATGCAGGCAAGTCACTTGATTTTTTACAGTAGTCAGACCTAGAAACCAGTGGACCTTTGTCCTCATCACAACAACAACATTCAGTCCACTTCAGGGTGTAATAGCTTGTCAGGAAATATAACAAATAGCCTTAAAAAAAAGTTCATAAAGCCCATTTATGACTCTTGACTGCAGTAGTTACATTAAACTACACTTAGATGAAGCCCCTTAAGTGTTGATATCATGCCCACATGGCGTGGGATAAGAGATGAGAAGAGGCTGAAGTTATTCACAAGTCTGACCTGAGTGTTTTACAAAAGAGGAGAATCAGAAGTCGAGTGATCTCAGCCTTTACTTCAGCCACACAGAGGACCTTCTTGAGAGCCCTTCCAGTGCTGGGCTCATTGTTTCCTCTGGTGCTTCACCTTGTGATTTCCTCTTATACCAGCAGCGCTTTCAGTTGACCCTGACCCCAGCAACACTTAGAGCTCGCACATGGAGAAAAGTAAGGTGTAATGACACTGCATTTCATTTCTTCCAAAGAGGGTTGCAGATCTCCCTTAAAAAAGCAATACCTTTGGCTGCAAAGAAACACACACACACACACACCTACACCCAACTGTTATTGCTAACAACACTTGCACAAATTCATTGTTGTCCCCATACAGTTCACCAACAGGTTAAGTTGAGCTTGTTTACAGGAGTGAGAGACAGCCAAAGTAAACAAAAAAACCCCCAACAACATTAGCTTTTTCTATTAGCTTTCTCTATTACTCATTTGTCCTTTAACCACTGAGCCTGCACTCAAGTCTTCACAATAGCAAAGCATATTTGATCTAGACAGTGAATCGCTGCAGCTGGTCTGCCAGTCTGACCTGCCTGGGGAGGGAGCAAGTGATGAGAAACATCTCCCTCAGGATTCAATAAGGTATTTCCCCAGACAAACTCCAGCATACAGTCAACACAGTGACAGATTTCCCACAATGCTGCTATAGCGTTTTAACAATCTTCTTCAGGTGTCATTCCGAACACATCAGTGTTCAGAAATCGCAGTCCTGTGCAACAGTGACTGGAGGGTGAGTCGAGAGCGAGCATGAGAATGACACCGAGCAGGAAAACAGTCAGAGAAACAGCAGAGTGTGCCTCCACTGAGAGAAGCAGCGAGTGATCAGGTGGTTTGTTGGGCTCCTGTAATTAACAACCTCAGCCAGATCCAGCCAGGCATGACCAGCAAATTAACATGCAGCAGCTTTCACACTCTATCCCACAGATCTGCTCAGTGAGCAGAAAACCAATACAGGGCCATTCTCAAAATAGCCCAGACCACAGATTGTCCTTTCAACTACAATACAGCCGATACTATAACTGGATTCAACAAGCTTGATTAAGAGTTTTCTGATCCTGGTACTCCAAAGCCATAGAAACAATAAGACACAACTTATGGGTAAGACTTTATAAGTAGGCCTAGTACTCACTATGTATCAAACATTAGTTAAGCATTAATAAATACTGAATTATTCATTTATAATGCATAAATACTCATTAGTATGTAGTTTATAAATGTAGTTAGTGTTTATCAATGATAAGTAAAACATTTTTAACTGTTTACTAATGAGCATTCATGCATTATAAATGAAGAATTGAGTATCTAGGCTACTGCTTAACTGCAATAGGCTACTTATTATAAAGTGTTACCAATATTCAAATCAAAATTATTTTAAAAAGTCTAAAGGTAAAGGTTAAAACAACTGCCAACTTTCACTTTTCCCAACTTCTGTTTATAAATTCTAAATTCTTAACATCATTACTGCCCTTGACAGTATTATTTATTTTAAAACATTAAAGATGCAAGTTAAATGGTCCGCCATCTGGTTATTTAGAAAATTTCCTTTGGTCATGGACTATTACAGTTATGTTTGATGTTAGTACTGCTGACATTTTACAATCATCATGAGGGTATTAAGCCCAGCAGCCTAATTTTTTATCCTTCTGCTAATATTACAAAAAAAGACAAAACACTGGGCAATGAAAGAAGGCCAATTCTATTCCCAAGTCCCTGTCCTGTCCCCCTCAGCACCTCATCCTTCATCACTGTTTCCTGTCCACACAGGAACCAGCAGCACCAGGAGGAAATCCTTCCTTAGCTGAAAGCATGGTAAAATCTGGGGCGTTGGGGGACATCAACATGTTGGCCCGACTATCAGCTACTAGACAAACAGACTAACCTTATCTTTAACTGCACATGAGGGAAAGAAAAACACAGAGGACGTGCAGAGCTCTGTGTTGACCTCCACTTTGGTTGTACTAGTCTTGACATTGAAGGTGTGCAATGACAGCAGAAAGATCTAACCATATATTATCTTACAACAGTTAAACAGGTTTTAAACACTACCAGCGAAGCCGATGCTGCTTGTCACAGTTGTGCTGCTCCATAAGAAATCAATACAACAGCAAACATACCACGATGAAAAGGTTACAGGGCTGGCGTGCATCAGCCAAACAAACAGTTTCAACCATAAACATCTCACACGGTCCTTGTTTCCAGAGAAATTCTTCTTCTCCACTTGCATGGCTTTACTGGACAGCTATGTGTTGATGCATGCAGGTTAAATGTTATGAAATTCATTTTAACAAATTGTGTCATTGTAAATTGTGTTTTTGAATATCATTAAAGATAAAGCTAATTATAACGGTAATACTTTAATCAAAAATATTTTTCCTCTTCAAAGCATTCAGATTGTGTTTACTTAAAAAACAAAGAAAAAACATCTATGATTCTCTGCTCTTCTGGGATTAAGACTCAGTATAACTGTGTAAGGATGACTATATGATGAGGCGGTTAGATTATATATTAACCTGCACCACTAGACATTCAGCCAAGACACTACCACAGAGCAATGCCTGAGTGTAGGTGACCTACTAAAGCACATGATATTAAATGTTGCACTTTTAATGAATCTATTGCAGTTTTCAAACTGACAATTCCCTCTTCACAACTTTCTTCCTCTACTAACTATCCCAGAGTACACACTGACCCCATTTTCTTGGTGATGCACCAGTGTTACACACTGCATACCACAGACCTCAATAATATGAAGGTCATCTTAGTAGTAACAGAATGAACCTATACTCTGATGGGAGGGGGGCATACAAATACGTATATGCACATATAAAACCTAACAGTGGTTTTGCTATTGAGAACCCAGTACTTTGTCTGCATTGTTTGGATTGTTTATCCTCATAATTTATGCCTACTTTGTTTCAGGAAGACAGAATGGACATTAACTATTTAAGTGGCATGTCATGTGTTCTCTGCCTGAATGTTTTGCAAAGTGAAATCATCATTTAGACCCACAGGGACAGAAAAATTCAGAGCACTATGATGAGTGATCAATGAACAAAACTTCAAAAGAGGATTGGAAATACATGCATCATGCATGATACAAAACTAATGTGCAGCAGATGCCAGATTACTGCAGAGTAAATCCATGTCTCTTGCTGTCATTGTGAGGAAAGACAACAGCTACACAACAGTCCTATGTCATTATTACTGCACTTCCTTATTCAATAAAAGACGCAAATAATTGCACCTAAATGGTAGATCAACATTTATTTTCACAACTTCAACATCAAATAGCTCTTGTGTAAAGTGTCTTGCACCAGCCAGCAAGCTGCCAGGAGGTAAGCCCTATTGCCACTTCACCCTTCAGTGTGTAAACGGTGACTTGTGTTTGTGCTTCTCATTGTGCAGCTACCGAGCTTCAAGTGTTGAGTTTTTAAATAGACTCATTATGGCACAGGTCTAAATGACAACAAAGGTTGTTCTGCAGCATCAGTTAGCATCCGCTGGCTAGTTAGCCGCGAGGAAGCTAGCACCCATTAGCTAGCATCCTACCATGCCTGATGACAGAGTCGCTTCTTACTGTTATCACAACGTCAAAAAAAATAATCAATGAACACAGGTGGTGAGCAGCAAACAGGTCATTTTAGCCACACCGGGTGACTTTGTGCTGCCTGTCAGCGAGCTCGCACCGGTCGCCGCTGTGACAGCCAGCCGGCTAACACAGACGGCTTGGTGCCTGGTGCCAGTTAGCTAGCTCGGCTAGCTTAAGCCTCGGCGATGCACCATCATCAAAAAGCCCCGGTGACATTTCACTCACCTAACAGCGCCCGGAGGTGTTTGAGCCGGGTCAGCACATCCTTCTTTGGGTCCAGAACTTTCTGTGTAGATTTCTTGACGTCTCCATGCCCCCTTCGAGTGAACATACCGCTGTAAAATTGCGACCGTGGAAGCCGAAATCACCTGTGTTTCACCATACACCAAGCCTCCAGTGTGACTGTCACTTTCCTCACCGCCGCTCTGTGCTTGCTCGGTAAACATTCATCCGACGGCCGCTGGTGTCCTGTTTTTTTTTGTGGGTGTGTAAACACGGAAGCGCTGCTTGACAGGAGAGGAGTGGTCACATCAGATGAATACGCCTCCTTGTTTATAACCACTCCACCTTCTTTCTTCCATTGGTGTTACCCTCTTGCATTTCTATGAATTATTTCACCTTTCAACACACTTTACTTCTATTTCCTGGTTTCCAGGTCAAGCAATTTCATTGTACGCAGGCTTGTTTCTCCTAGAACTCCCTCACTTTTTGAAGAAAGAGCTTCTGTGCAATGTGCAGTCTAACACCAGTAAACTTCAGAGTAGAAACTAGTACCTGGCTCCAGTCAACAGACGGATTCATAGATTGGTCTTTCTTTGATACATCAGAGGTCTGATAAACAGAGGTAAGTAGAAGAGCTCTCAAACGGCTATGGTAGCTCCGAAGCGCCCTCTGGTGTTTAAAATAGCAAGGCATCACCGCACCACTGCGCCACTGATTAATCTTCTGATTATTTCCTCAAATAGGCTATCTTCACAATATGATAGGAACTCAAGCAAATATGGCATGAACCAGGGATGACCTTTTTTTTCAGGGTTTTCACAAAAACCTACACAAAGTCACTCACACCTAGTCCATTGGTTATTTCTATAAATAATAAAATACAAATAATAAATAAATATGAAGTGAATCTAAACGAAGTGCAAAGGCCAACAAGGCTACTCACATAATCATTTATGTGAGGCATTGTAATGCATGCTTTAACACACTTAAATTATATCTGCTATGTTGTGCAGCAATGTTGTGTTTCATAAATTAATATAGGATATTTATATGACAAATACAATGTGTGCATATTTATTTGTTTGTCTATTACTAGCCTACTATTAGGCTACTTGAAGATGACCATGAACAGACCACTTCTCTCATGAAAAGCACACGTGTAATTTATAACATCATGATCTGGATAAAGACTTGCAAATGTCTCCAACATGTTTTTAAATGGAGATTTGGGAGGCAACCGCTGTTGGGATATACTCAAATGTGAATTAATGCTGTTGGATGAATGAGATTGTGTACGATTGAGACTGTGGACTAATGGTCTAAACCCCTGTGTGAGAGTGTGGGTGAGGTATGATGTGTTGTTTGTTGCATGTGATACTTATTCTCTGTGCTTGGGCCGACTCAAAAGCTCTTTAGCTGCATAGGGTGTCCCGTTTCACATGTAAAATGTAATGTTCTTGCTTCTTCTTTTATTAGATATGGGAATAAATTGAATTGAATTGAACTGAATTGCACTGAATCAATGGTGGCTGCATTCCATTTAGGAGGATTGGTGCTTAGCTACTGTACTACTGTATGCAAGTTCAGTGATATAGCTGATTGGGACACAATTTATAGTAGAGATGTTAATATTGTTGAGTATATGCTTATAGCCTATGCCTCTCCTACTTGAGACATATATATTGGTTGAAAGTGTCTGTTATAAAAAAAAAGGTTTATTAAATGCAGGTGTGAGCTGAAACAACAATGACGTGTCTTGTGGTGAAAGCCTGTATTTAAAAAAATCTGACTAATTACCATTGGTAGCTACAGTGTAATTATTGATGAACCAGAGAAGCTAACTTTCTGATAAAAGAGACTTGTATTTTTTAAATATTTACACCATGTGGCGGTGACACTAACAGAGAGATAAAATATACAACAGTTTCATTGCTCATTCAAGCCACTGCCACTTGACACTTTAAACTGTTTTTTAATATAAGAATACAAGGGAATCTTTAAGTAGAAGAGCTCTCATACAGTTAAAGTAAATTTAGGATTATGCTAAATGAAACAGAGTTTGGTGTGCTCATGACATTAATGGATTTTCCAAATAATTTGTTCTACTTGGTTTTGCAGACAGCAAATTCCATCTTGGAAATGAAAAAAAAAAGTGTTTATGTTCTGAGATGAATCTTAAGTCTAAAGAAATTGGATGCATCCGTTAATCAACTCCAATAAATTGACATTACGTGCAATCTCACATTTTCGCTCGTCTGAACCTATCTGTCTTATGTTGGAGGCAATTAATTTTGAGGCCGAGCTGGGAAAATGATTTTATTTATACATTGTAGACACATCTCATATAAGAAAGAGCTTAGACTGTAGAGTTAAAATGGAGTGGGAAATCTTCCCAGACTTAGATAATGTCTACTTTTATAAAGAAATCCATTACTATCTGTGCCTCTGTCCATCATTATGAGATGTGACATTATCTAATATTGCATTTTTGTAAAGAGAAATCTCCACTAAACAAATATTCACATTGGCTCTTTATTGTTCTCACATAAACAACAAATCACGCTGTCTTCCAGGATGACCATGTTTGCCAGAAGATGGCGCCTAAACCATTGGTGTGGTGTTAGGAGTGATTCATGCATACCACTACAGACTGCACAGTTTTTCGAGTTGCTTTCATGAATAGAAAGTGAATATGCTCTATATATAGCCAGCACATTGTGGTATATCAGTGCATAGTGAGGGATCACGCGGAGGAGACATTATAATCAAAGAGAATGGTTGGAAAGTCTCATAAAGAATATGTTTTTGTTTTAATGGCTCAAATCTCAAAGTGAAATCAAGGCATACATAAGAATTTTAATTTGAGTTTAGAGGTTAACTGTGACTAAGCTTACAGGCTGAAGAGGACAAGACTATTTTATTTCATCAACCGCCCCCACACGCTGAGAACCGACGTTGCTGATGTTGTGAGAGTGGTTGTCTCTCTTTCTAAAGGTTCTCCATAATGGATGTCTTGAATGATACGAGAGGAAACAGAGGGTAGTGAGAGCGGAGGCCAAAGAAGAGGAGTAAAAAGAGGAGTGAAATCAGCCTTTGCCCTGCAGTTTGGTATGACACTCATTATCTGAAGTGGGCCATTCTGAGAAAGGAGGAGGTTGCCTGTCACAACAGATGTTGATTACACAAAACAGGGTAGTTTGGAAGGATGCGTGAATAAAACAAGGCCACACACACACACCACACACACATGCGCGCACGTACACACACACAAGGTTATTGTTGGTGCTTTGTCATCAGTCTTAATTGATTGTAATCACCATTCCTTGTTGGCAAACCTCCCCTGTTCTTAAAGTGCAGGTTATTGCTCATTATCTTAGATGGCACAGACCTACGATAATCTATCAAGAATAACAATGGGAGTGAATGTTTTCTTCCCATTCTAATCCTGCACCTGGATGTATTTCGGGTCCATCTCATTTTTTTAATGATACCATAAGATAAAGCCATTCAGCTTTATGGTCTGCCATAGAGCCCTGCACTGCATTCTTGAAGATAGTTCAGTAATGATTCAGACAATTAGGATCCCAACTGTGACATTATTTTTAAATGATATCATGTATTTCAAAATGTGATTTCCAGAGTTTAAACTATTGTTTATCATTTTTATACAGGCCTGGAATGGCCAAGTCTAAGGCCCCGGCAGGGAAATGAAGGCCTCCTCATGACCAAATGGTGGCACTGTAGCCCTACAAATGGAGACCAGCCTTCTCATGGCCATGCTGTCGGACTGATTCCAATCCAAGGTTTGAAAAGCACTTGTCTGCTCTAAATTGTTCTTATAAAGAGCTTGGAAATACTTGACTTTTCTCCTTATGTGGTTATGGATTTCCTTTTTGTACAATTAAGTGCCATTAAAAGCTAATGTATCCTGTTAAACCACATTAAGGTGTTGGGGTGGACAGTGGCACAGTTACCCATCCACATATTGTGAATAGGAGCCAACTCCGGGAGCATTTTTTGAAATCTATATTAGACCATTCAGAAACTTTCAGGATGAAAAGGATCAAAAGGGAAATGTCCATGGGGCTGCTGATTTTCAAGCCGCAAGACCACCCACAGCTGCTGGATGGAGACGAGCTACGGAGAAATGAAATAATGAAACAAAACCAATCAGTGTTTGAATCAGACTGGCTCATTGATGTATAGTATCTAATATGAACACCTATTTTTTTCTATACCCTTTATATTATATTTGACTATTTATGGATGCGTTAGAACCTACTGTATGAAAGATAATATTCTATAATAAATTAATCTGCCTTTTACCACTGGTATATTATAATATTAAGTATTAGAAACCTAGACCTTGATGCAATTTGTTAACAGCAGGTTCCATAAATAAGGCACAAACAAAAGCTTGTGGCTCCCACCAGGGGTCGTCATGGTGCCCTTGGCCACCAAGGTTATCTCTCAGTTAACAAGTTCAAAGCATAATATCCCCAATTGTGCTGTTTGTTTCTTTTACTTTGAAATTCTGAAAATATCAACACATTTCTAAATAACAAAATCAGAAATATTTTGTGTCCATATAGTGAAATATTCACAACATTTTTTTTTTGCAACAGAAAAAATATGAAATTCTGTGTAATGATATAAGCAATTTCTCGGTCTAGTGTTTGTAATGCACACTGTAGTTTGGAGCACATTTCCATAGAGGTTAATGAGGGGGCACTCTGAAGTAATTAAAACAAGAGCATTATAAGGCAGCAGTTTCACATAAGGTACTCACAGCAACATACCCCATACTTAATTAAAACTCTTTGCTGACAGCATTTTGTATCTTCTCAGGTAATCTGCTGTGAAATTAATAAGGAGGGAGAATTAAATGACTAATGTTGGCAAAGAAAGGCTATTTTCCTTCCTGCCGTATAGATGACAGGGGTCTCTATCTGGAACGCGTGATCCTTATTGCGCTGAAAAACACTTCTTCGGGTTCTCTCAGTAATCTGATTCCAATTTCACTTGTGGTGTGACACTGTAGCGACAAGGCAGGGGGACGTTTAATTGAAATGTCCATGCTTTTAATTGGATTCTGTTAAGATGTGAAATTACCTTCTGAATTACAGTCTCGTACCTTTAAATGCTGATACAGAATGGTTTCCAGCGGTGATCAGTTAAGGAGCAGAAATAATGTGTGAATTTAAAGGCGAACTGTTCAGTCTGGGACCTTGCATTTCAAAGACAGACATTTATATGGTGAACTGAATTGTTGTTTTTAACAAGGTAGGGCTTGAGAGACTCTTGTAGAACTAGACGTGTTTCCAGACATCTCTTAACAATTCTGCGGAGATTTCTTTATCGAGCAATTTACAGTCGTAGTATACGCCGCTCTTTATCATGATTCTGTATTTAGACCCACAAATGTGGATTAACAATAATACAATTGCTGCCAGATATCCATTGCAAGGCAAGTGAACCTGGCATTCATGATATCATACTTAAGCTGAAGGTGTTAGCATCAGACTCTGACATGTTCAGGTAATGTGTGGGTGGTAAGCAGCAAAGCTTCCTTCACCTCCTTTAGGGTTGTGCTCTCCCAACCTCCTACATTGAGATTTGTGAATTTTCCCATTCTAGGGCCCATGTCAGCCTGCTGTGGCTGCGCAAAACATCCCTGCTCTCCCACTGCTGCCTCCTCCACCCACATCCATGACCCCTTCTGATAAGCTTGGAGTTCATCCCTTTCACTGATTAGTTTGCTGGCAGATTGAATGCCCATGTCTACAGCCCTGTGTCACCCGGGCTGGCGCTACCTGTGTGTGGTTGGATCAGCAGGTGGCTGGCACACTGGCCAGCGTGATACTGAAACCATTATTTATACATAACAGTTCTCTGGGTGTTCAGCAAAGCCAAGTTTCCCACCTCAGAGAGAATGAATGGGGGACAGACAGCATCCTCTGCTATTTTCTAATTCTAGAAATCTAGATTACACCCCTTTATTTACTAGATATGTACTGTTTTGAAATTACTCGCCAAAATGCAAATCTAGGATTCTTATTCTGAAAATGTGAGGTCATTAGCGACTGCTCAGCCAAAAATCGCTCCTCTTTAGTATACTGTGTGTGTATCGTTTGCGTGAATTCATGTGTTTGTCTGTTTACCGTGCCACCACTGGCCCGAAGTTGGAGCCACAGGAGTGTGAAATAACAAGCACAAGAGGGATTTCACGCCTTTACAGAGCTGAAAAGATATATTTTTGTCAGAAAAACTGAGTCCATTTCCATCCCCGACAAACTTTGTTTACTTGCCACTACTCACAGACTACCTATTTCCCAACCATACAATTAAATGGCATCATTATATATGGGTTCCCACGGGTATGGTGTGTCCAGGTTTGCTTATGCTTACAACCCTAGCCTGTTTTATCGCTGTTATCAATGGCACACTGTGCATCATTAGAAAAAGACAAACAGCGCAGTTTCTTTTTGGGGGGCAGACGCGCTGACAGGAAATCAATGCTCAGTTTCCCATGAGCACCTAATTAGGTGGACACTTGTGCACTGTTGAAACACGGGCCAGATCTCTTTGTCTGCTGAGTCGATCAGGTGAAATGCGTGAGAGACACCTTCAGAGCTGATAAAGTGTCAGAGAGGTGAGGAGTAAACACATAAGTGACACTTATGGTCTAGCACGTCCAACACCCACTATATGCTTTGGCAGACTTTTGAACTTTAGCGTTCATGTCACTGAAGCATTTCACACTGGCTGCAATATATGCTTCTCAGGTCAGCCTTTCCTATCCAAGACATACTTCTGATGCTATTCATAATACATATGAGCACATGTAATGATATAATACTGAGAAATAGTAAAGATTTCTCTAAGGCTGAGATTTCATTCCGTTGGCTATCACAGAGGGTCAGGAAACAAGTGCTGCATGTGAATTTGTAACTTGAGTGCCATGCAGAAGGCAGTTTTCTAAAATGGCTTTGGCTCAATTGGTGTCTCTCTGGAATTTCTAAGCATTCAATAAAAAAGGGAAGAGGTGGGTGAAAAAAAATTTAAATGTCCAATCCTATTCTATAACCCGGTAGAGTGACACTTGCGAATTTCCGCTATGGACAAGGTGGCAGTACAAACGCAGATAGACGAAGGGGAATAAAAGGGCCTTCTCATGACAAACTTTCTGGAAATGTCAGCCTTTCATGCTGTTGAGAAGACCTATTTCATATCTATTACAGCAGGCATTCTGTGTCCGATATTTCAGATTTCAGTCCTCCCCGCACTGCAAATCCTCTGCCAATCTTCCACCCTTAAGAATCTCTGCCAGCCCCGATGCATTATTCCCCCTACCTCCTCTCTCCCTCTTTTGATGTGACAGAACAAACCGCGACCTATTAGGATTAAGGCTTTGAAAAGATCTTTGAAGCCGCTCAAGGTTCCTTTAAACTGGGGAATGACAATATGAGCTGTGTGGCAGCAGATGCTGAATGGAGTGATTGCTAGTCCTCCTCAGCGAGGTCTGCTGTCACACAACGCACAGCCATACAAACACACGCGTGCGCATCTATTCGCACACACACGCACGCATGGGTGGGTGCGTGCACACACACAACTTACCCAAAGCACAGCAGTTGTCTTTTACAGTACATGTATTGTGCTCACAAATGCAGATTTGGTTCAGCACTCCTTCCTTCCCTTTTCTGTTTTTTCTTCTTCTTCTTTTTTTTTTGCAATGTTTTGCTATGAATTGTCAGGGTTGAGTTTGGCTCTGAGCCTTTGCTATATCTGAACTGCTGCCCAGGGTGAAAACAAACAAACATTACAATACATCACATTTTCTTCCCCTTTAATGATCTGTTTCTGTTTAGGACACAGCCCATGTCAAAAGCATCATCAGAGGCAGACTGCGGTAATGTGAAGGACGGGGGTAAACACGAAAGATGTGGGCTGCTGGAAACTGACATGAAAGAGAGAAGTCATAACCCACTTGTCTGTGCTAACGATGTTTGTATGAGTGCATGCGAATGAGAGTTTTGTGTCTCTTTAAAATATAATGGCGTGCTGTGGGAGCAGTTTATCTGGCTGGAAATTAAAGGGGTTCAAGGTGTCTCACTTTTCAGCGCAAAGATTCTCAAAAGCACAGAAGAATTTTTCATGTTATCTGTGGGGGTTTTTTTTCCTGCGATACCTCAACACTGACAGAGCATCTGATGATGCTAGAAGGATGGAACGCTAAGGAGAGCAAATTAAGTAAAAATGACATCCTGAATGCTACCTATACACCTCACTTCAGTCACACAGACATGGCAGAGTGCAAATACCATTGCCATGCATCTCCCTCAATCAAAAAAGAATTTAGCTTTCTTTTATCTAATCACTCCTCTGAATATCCCTTATCATACCTGCCTCACCCCCTGAGGTAGCCAAGGACGGATGTGATATCAAATATTCAAACTGGGTGATTCCTGGAGAGATTTATCATGGCAAATTTCACAGGCGATTCTATTTAGATATTCACCGTCTGTTTTGCGTGGTGTCTGGGGTTAAACATGCCCCGGTGTGAGATGTCCCTGAGAGACAGTCACTACAGATAGCTGGTCCGTGGAGAAATGAAGCCATGGGGCACGCAGGGTAAAGGCTCCTCGGTACACAGCCGGAGAGACAAGTTCTCAGGGAGCTGCCACCATAGAGCACATATTGATCTGCCATTGCATCTTATCTTTGTGACTCTAGATTAAAATGCTCAACATTGGCTCTCCCTCTCTCTCTCTCTCTCTCTGCCAGGCTGAAGGCCTTTCTATATTCCTGAGTGGAGGAGCTATAATCTCCCCATGAAGTGGCGACAGCCTATCACTGGCAGAAAAACACGCAGTTCTCGCTGCAGAAAAAGAGGAGCTCAGAAATTAACCGGCTTAAAATGCTCCCCATCTAAAGAGTAACTTGAGCGATAATCAGGTTTGATGCGTGGTCTGCATATTTTGATGCAGGCTGTTGTTTTCTCTTTACAGAATGTTTTGGGCTGTGAGATTGTGTGACTTTTTTTTTTTTTTAACCGCTCCTTTTCCACTCTTTCTTCTTCTTCAGGCACTGTTATCATAATCCAAACAATTGGCTGTTGTAACTGTATGTATTCCTCTTGTGGGAAATGGCTGGGAATCAGATCCTCCCGGGTCTCGTTTATAGTCCTGTCCAAATGAGCGGGGAAGAGCTGAGTCTCTGACAAAAACAGGCAGGAATAAAGGGGAGAAAGCCTGGGCAGACAGACGGATGAGCCCCAGGCTCCAGGGCTTTGACTTTGGCCAAACAAACGTTTGTTTTTCAAAGTGTTTTTATAGTAGGATGGATTAAGGCGGATGTGGACCAAAGCCCCCCACCGCCCCTGCCCATCCGTGGTCTTGTCAAACGGTGCATTGAGAAGAGGGGTCGCACCTGTTAGGGCAGCCCAGAGGAGCAGGACCAGGATGATATTGAGCAGGGCTTTGTGGGTATCAGAGTCAAAACAAAGCTGTCAGCCAGGGCTCATTCATCTTTGATGTTCATTGATGAGGAAACTGGTGGGCCTCAACAGGGCATTGTTTCCTCTAAGTGGTGCCCATTGATAGCCAGAAAGCCACGTTTGTTTTTAGTCTCTGACGGGTGGAGCTAATTTTAAAAGGCTTAATGGTGCATTTAACCGGTCCAAAACACTGTGCTTTGGAGCCCTCCTTGCACCATTGGCTCGGGGCTGTCTTCCTGCCTCCTAAATGGCCTATAAACAATAATAAAATGCTAATCATGTGTGAATGGCCAACACCGGTGGGCATGCATGTTTCGTCAAATCCTGGTCTCTTCTGAATGCCTGCTGTGTCAAATCAGGATCCAGAAACGGGGGCATTTGACTGCCATCGTGTCTGCTTCCTGGCCCATTCTCCACCTCTCCACTCTCTGTCATAAAAACCTGGATAGCCTTCATAAAGTGCATTTCTCATGCTATTGTTCAGCTAATCATATCCTCTCCAACAATTTCAGGATGTGACAAGATAAGATAGGGAATATTAATGCCGTATCGCCTCATCTAAAATTATGAAAATGTCTGGGTGGGGGTGGGCATCTCGGGAGGAAATAGAAATCAATTTGTACCACTTCCATTTTGTATATTGCCTTGAAAAGAAAACAGTAATTTTCCATGTTATCTACCTGGAATCCTATTAGAATCAGGTTAATTTAGTGGCAACAATTTCAAAACGTTATCATACCGTCCTATCAGCTGATGTCTTTGAGTGCTCTCTGTTTGTAAGGTGTAACTGTTCAAATTTAATCATGTCAGATACCTTATCTGACTGATGCATGATCTTGGATATCACTTGCAGAATGGCGAATGCAGGGACACCACATTAATTAAATTCTCAATTATAATAAGATTACAATGTGGCTCTCCTTTGAATAAGCTGAATGTAACTGTTCCACAGACGAAACACGCTCCTTCTTCTTCAGTGGATAGCAAGTTATTTACAATTCAACTATAGCTTAACCTTATATTACTTGTTTTTATCCTTCCAGGTATTCGCTCTACATCGTTCTATAAGGGCACTACATTTAATCATATTTAATTAATGAGACATTCCTCCTCCTTCCACCCTATAGTCTACACTCAACTCATGCACAATAGAATATATTCTTCTTACTAACTTGCTATGAATATTGTGCAGGATTGAAATGGTTTGCAAGTTCTGAACGTTCCACGCTTCATGAGGACCGCTGGAGTTGCATGTTCATAATTTACCACTATGGATCCTAAATTCATGAATATGAATGTGTCTACCTCAAGAGCTGGCCCCTATTGTCGTGAGAAATCAAGGACTCTTGCCTTGTTTTAGCATAGAGGTATATCAAGGATGCACAGCCACATCTTATCTTAAATAAGGGTCTCTGTTTACACCTTCAAAGCGCTGGAAGAAGATACTCTTGCAGAGTTTCTTTTCCTCTCCTTCCTGATTGTTTGCAGGTTGATTCGCTTGGATTCTTAAATGATAGGCTCATATAGAGTCCCAGACTTTGTTTACGTGGCTGTGTATTGGTTGGCTGCCTCCTTAAGCGTGAGGAGATATGCAAGAGCAATGGGATGGTGGATGGGAGAGGAAGTTTGAATTTTTCACTCCTCATTTGTGGTTCAATTGCCAGAGTGTGTATTGCCTGTTTTTCCGGAAAGAAAATAGATGGCTTTGTCACTCAGTATGCATAAACTGTTGGTCTGTTTGGTGTACGCTGTCAACGGAAATGATAGCAATTCTATTTGTCTTGTGAGGAAGACATTGTTACAAAGTCTGAATAGTAGTTTTCATGAAAGGGATTGTTTGTCCATTGTGAAGTTATTTTTTCCAGACATTATACGACATATCTACATGAACCCTTTCAAATGCTGAAAACCCTGTCACAATGTGATATGTTAAGAGGGAGACAGAAAAGAAACTTGATATTTTGTTGTATGCACATTCACCTCCGTTATTGTTGACTGAACGCAGTTTGAAGCATCGTCCTGTTATTTCTGCATAGCGAGTGGAATCCAGACGCAGCATCAGGCAAAAAAACTTGATACAAGTGTTGGTAATTATGAGATACTCATCCAACACTAATAGCATACCGCAGAGATTACAATTTGTCTCTTCATCTGAAATGACAGACTGTCACACATGCAGCCCGTCCAGATCTACCTTGCAGTCTCATATCATTCGCCACTTGAACCAAACATATATTTCTATCAAGGCGCGGCGGAATAGCGTCCTCTGTTTGGCGCAGAGGAGGTGTGTCCCCTTCTATCTTCACGAGAGAGGGCGAGAGAAGGTGGGGTGGGCACGTGTGGTAGTGGTGGTGGTGGTGGGGGGTGGGGGGGCACCTCTCTTTTGTTCACTCCCCTCTCTAACTGGTAGTGTTTGACTTCCCCCAGCCAGGAGTGGGTAATTCTGGAGCCCTGTGTGAGGTTGTTAGATCACTGAGGCCCAAGACAGCACCATTCTTTGCAGACCCTTGACAGCAAATATGTGGTAATGATATTGTCTCCTGCTGGGTAATAACACACAATTCAGACTGCCACATACTGCAGTCGCCGGGGAAAAAATGGAGGGGAGAGAAAAAAAGAATTACACTGAAGTACTGGAGGAAAATGACAGGAGAAATGTCTTCAACCTGAAGTGCTATATTGAAAAAATTCACTCCTGCAGTACACTGCAGTGAAAACAACTGTTTTATTCTGCTCTTCTCGGAGCGACGCGGCCCAGAATACAACGACCACTACTACCTGGAATAGGAACAAGGTGGTTTGCTCTTGTAAATGCCCATTACTCGCCTTTCTTTTTCTTTTATGTTGGAATGTTTGCAACAATCACTGTGTTTTCACGTGGGTGTTTTAAATAGTCTGGCTGCAGCATGCTAAATACTGCAGTTAGCAACTCTGGTTGTTTAACAAAAAAACCATGGCTTCAAATGACTCAAGTCCTTTGTGTCCATATAACACACTGCATAGTTTAGCATAAACAGCATTTTCTTACCATGGAGACCTTGCATTGTTAACCAGACCACACTGGCAGCTTCAACCTTGACCTTTGTGTTGCTCCACTTGGTACTCGGCTTGTAACTGTCAACACCATCCATCGCCGGCCAATCAAGTCCTGGGATGGGGGTCTGTCCCCCTGCTGTACTGTGAAATTGTGGCATGTGATCCTTAATGTGCGTGAAGTAGACAAGGCCTTGTCACAATGCATCAAGCTTCAGGGGGGCTCCTCTGGGCTAGTCTATTAGCCTCCCGCTGTGCCCCTGGCTGCCTGGACTTATTCCTAGGGATAAGTTGGAATAATAGTGTTATGTCTGCATGCCTCCAAGACACCAGCCTCAGCCCTGCTCAGGCCCAGGACTGGCTGTCAATCAGAATCCTGACCGGTTAGACAGGACGTCATGTGGCTAACATACTGTAGCTGCTAAGTCCAGCACACCACTGATACACTAACAAAACATATTTTCATCCACACACAGAAATGGAGGCCATTTGGGCATTCCTCAGCTCCAAAATGAAACCTCTTCTCACTTCGTGAAAAATGATCTTCTCTGGTCTGCAACAGCTAGTGTCCATGATCTTAGATACAGACATCGCCTCTCTGTAAAGCGTATGAGAGAGAGAGCGACTCCCTCTCCTTATTCATACATTTGACTGCCAGAGCAGCATTGTGCAATGGGCTAAAATAAATGAGAGCACTATGAAAAAAGGTAGCCTTGATACCACGCGACTGGGTGAAAAAGGGAGGCACATTGAAACGGAAGAATTCATCTTTTCTATCAGCCCCTCCGCTCGCGAGTTGAACCAGGTATTCAAATGGGTTCAATCTCCGCCGCTCAGATTTGCATAACACAGACAGATGAACTCAAGTGATTGAATTGGGCTAGGTGGAGTGAAAAAAAGAAAGAAAAGAAAATGAATTTCCAAGTGAATTAGGAAATGATGGAAACGGCAAAGGGTATATTATTTATTTTTCACACTGAAATAATTACAGAATTAACCTTTCTTTTCCGCCGTGACAGCCCTCTAAACCCTCTTTATCACAATGAATTTGATGTACTGGACTCTCTTGGAAAAAACTTGACTTTTTGACGAATAAAGCAGCGTTACATATTATCTTCCACCACGGCTATTTCCTTTCACCGCCATACCTCTGTCTGTTCCGCCATTGGTCCGCTGCTCGTCAGCTGATCTGCACTGGCTCGGCTCAGCTCCTGTGTGTTTTGTTGTCTATCAGTGATGTAACACTAATGCCCGTGCACCCTCCACGTGACTGGCAGTGACCACTATAGAGTCACAACACTGCAGGAGGGGAAAAAGCAATTTCATGGTTCACTCTGTGGTTAATGTGCTGCTGTAATCTTTAGAGAGGCCTGTCTTTTTTGTTTAAGTTTCACAGAATAAAGGGTTGGACTATCGTGAGCTCAGGCCAATTAATCACTGGGCTAAAAGGTGGCAGGAAGCCATCGACTGGGAATGGGCCGCGGTGAAAGTGTGTGTCGATTTCTAAGTGCATGTGTGTTTGAGTTCCTTCAAAAGGAGCCGGCCTTTCATTTAGTTGGTGCATGTGCTGACATCAGCTGGTGTCTATGCATTTACCTGAGTGTGCGGTATGTGCTTTTTTAAAGGGGGGTGGGTTGGGGTGCGGGGGCCCTCTTTGTGTGTGTGTTTGCGTGCTGTGCTCACACAGTCAGGTAAGCCTCTCTAATTGCTGCAAGGTGCATTAGCACTCAGCCACCTCTCTCTCTCTCTCTCTCTCTCTCTGTTTCTTTCTCCCTCCGCGTGTCTTTGTTTTTCCTCTCAGTGCCAGACCGCAGGCCAGAAGACAATCAGACCAGAAGGGTCATTTTCTGCAAGAGCTCACCTCCCTCCTCCAAGCCTCGCCGCTGACAGGCTCACGCTCGGCAGGAGCCCTAAATTAACACTTGACGTCTACGAGGCTCAGCCCTGATGAGGCCGCAGAGAGACAAAATGTCAGAAAACAAACACTCCATCATTTTTGCTTCATTTCCTCCACCGTTGGAGAAACACACTCACCTGGAGGGCTAGAGAGGGCTGCAGTGACATTCAGCCCCCCCCCCTCCCTCCACCCCTCTATCTACTGCTGTGGATCAGCCCTGGTGCCTATTGGTCAAGGTGAGAGGTTGAGACCAAATAAGAATGGAGGGATGCTGAGCAGGAAGTGGTAATTAGGTAATCATTATCGAGAAGCAACTGGAGGTAGAACTGATTCGTTTGACACCTGTTTGTATCAATTAGCCGAACTCTTTCTGTATTTCAACACAGAAGCTGATTTATAACTTATAAATATGCTATGTTCATAACATATGTGAAAGAAATACTTGTATAAGAAATACAGAGAAATAAATTATTTATTTTCCTTCATTCTGTTTGCATTCATCTCTCCGCCATTACAAAGTAAATGATTTGTTTTCCTGAGCACATCAACAACAACCCTCGCTGGGGATGCGTACAACACTAGGACTCAACAGTGTAGAGTAGTATGATACTATTTGAAGCCTACTTCAAATACAGTGCCCCCAGCGAGTTCCGATAGCGCCAGTGTCTATTTTATTATTTGCTTTATCTCTTTGTTGCGTGAGAGTTTATTTGTTTACATGAGAGGGATTGGAGGTTTGGTGATCTGAGCAAATTGCAGCAGAAAGTACTTCAGATGGGAATGACTGTAATTAGCATGCTCTTAAATGTGGAACGCTCTCCTAATGTTTTTGTTTACGTGGGGCAGCTGATCTGTGACTCGGTGCGGGGGCGGCCCACAGGCAGGTTAAAATCACTTGTCATGCCAGAGATCATCATTATGAGCTTACAATTGGTCAGTGTTGAGGAACAATCAATGCGGCGCCAGGTAGACACTCTACAACCAGCCTGTGCTGCGAGATTTGGTGTGTAATTTTGTATTTATAGTTGTGCTTTTCAGAGTGGATAATTTGGAAATACGAGTGTGTTTATGTGCGTTTGTTTGTATGTGGTCAGGCTCATATGGTTACTACCATGTTTTTTTTCTGTGCTTACTGAGCTGCCTTTCCTTAATCTCTGCATCTACACCGAAGCATATGCTCTGTGACACTCATTAAGAGTCAATTAAGAATTTGCTGGTGTGCCCAGTTATTCAGTCAGTGATTATATTTCACTGGAGGATAATATCCAGGTAAATTAAGATTTCGATTTAATTCAGCCCCGGTTGTCGCTGCATCTCCATTTCACATCATGGAACAATTGAGATCTTATCATGGATTAAAGTGGGGGATATTACACCTAATTTAAAATATGCACATCTACAACTGCACGCACAAGCTTAAGCAGCCAACATGATATCGTGATTCAAAAAAAAAAAAAGCAAGAAAAAAAAAAGAGTGAAACAAGCGCCTTACCCACAAAAACTCAAAAGGCTGTGAGATACAATTCATCAAATTGGCAGAGGAATTCAGGGCGGAAACACCGCCTTAAAGAGTTCTTGAGAAAGATGAAGAGAGGCAGCTGAAGAGAAGGAGACACGAAAGGAGCAAAGAGACAGGAAGTTGGGAAACACTGAAAAAGGGGGTGCCATGGTAGTCAGGTGACAGTGTGACAAAGTTGTGCTTGTTTAAAATGGAAATCTTCCCAGACTTCCTCCCTCTTGCCCTCTCTCCCTCCCTCAACCCCCGTAGAGCCCATTGCGAACGCTAAGCTCCGGCATCTGAAGTGGCAACACTTGAGATGGTTAAAGTGACAACATCTTAACATAAGCTGAGAGGCTAAAGTGAAAGTCAGTGCAAACCCCCCAACCAACCTCTCTTGCACCCACATCCTTCACTCCCGCTCTGTCATCCCCCTCAACACCCTACCACCCCCTCCACCCCCCCATGCCTGGGCCACTCAGTGACCATGCTGTGGCTGCTTGGACATGAAAAAGTTGCAGGTGTAAAGCAGAGAGGGGTGGGAAACTCCTGATTTAAAAAGTGGAACCAAAAGGTGAAAGGTTGAGAAGAGAGGAGGTATCTCTCTCTCTGTCTGTCTCCCCGCTTTCTACGTGTCACTGTCATCGTTGGTCCTCCCATCCACTTCCAGTCACAGGTGCCTCCAAACAGAACTGGAAGCATGTAATCCGCCCAAATCCAGCCTCTTCCGAGGAGTGTAAAACCAGGAATGTTCTGTGGGGGTCACTGGATTAGACAGAATTCATGGTGGTAGCTTGGCTTGAGAGGCGGAATTAGAGGAGTAGGGAAAAAAGGGAGAGGAGACTGAACTGGTTTTGTATTAAAATGAGCTTACCAGGTGGTCTCCCTCCCAAAAGTGGACACAGTGTGTCAAGTAATCTGAAAAGCCCCCGGGTGTTTGTTGCTCATTGGCCAGAGGCCTGGTAAAAAGAGAGAGCGAGGGACTGAGAGAAAGCGAGAGAAAGAAGGGGGGTGGTTGTGGTGGTGGTGGTGGTGGTGGGGGCTGGCTAGGGAGGTGGCACTGATGTGGCCATTGAGGCCTCAGTGAAATGTCTGTCAGGCTTGGTTTACCACAATCACAGCAGTGATTAGGCCCCTTTTGATGACAGGTTTAGTTTTCTGTCCATTGGCAAGAAAGTGAAAATGGACAAGGGGAGGGGTGGGGGTGTCGGGGTGGGGAGCGGGGTTGGGTTGCAATGGGAGACTTTAGGGGTGGGCGTTTACACACTGTTGCAGGAAAACGGGAGGGGTGGAGAAAGGGTGGGGTGGGGGGGCTTGTATATTAATGTCTTGCACCAGGGAGCTCCTACGTAATTTCCCAGCGGGTCGCGGGGTCAGGTTTGTATTTAGTTAGTGGTAATGATCTTGTTAGGGATCTGAATGGACCACCGTCTAAGCCCATTGAGGACAGCGAGTGTGCCTCCCCATCCCCCACCTCTGCCTGCCTTGTGTGGGCTTACACACCCTGTGAACTGTGATTAATGGACTTCCAGGGCTTAATAACTTGCAAAACAGTATTAAACAAGGGAGGCCCCGGGACAATCGGAGAGGCTACCCAGGCGGAGTAGGAGGTGGCTGTAAACAGTGCCCAGCAACAATTGCAATGCATGGAATTAACTGAGATGGGCCACTCACAATGCTACAGCTGGCTAGTGGCAGGGAGCCAGGCCTGGGAGAAAGCTTCACTGGTGCTTCCAGGTGGCCCGGACCAGGCCAGGCCTTTTCAGTTTTGTAAGTGTTAAAAAATAGAAGGGGAGAAAGGCTACATTTGTGATGGGGAGACAGTGAGAGGAAGCCATTGAGCAGAGACAAGAAAGAGATTAAAGAGCACAGAGAGTGATAAGCAGATAATGGAAGGGGGGGACACATTCAATGGAACAAGTAATCCTTGACATGCAAGCGCAAATATGAAGCCTTTTGTCTCTTGTGTCTAATTCAAGACAGAATGCGTAAAGTGGCAAAGCAAGAATAGCGATCCGCACAAACAAGCACACAGAGACAGATAAAACATACTCATCTGTCTTAAGTGTGCACACATAACACAAACACACACATTTCATCAGCAACTTCCAGCCTGCACCGCCCGCCCCACGTCTCCTGCGCGCCTTATACTCTTCGTTCCCACCCTTGTGCCCTCTTATCTGGAAACAAATGATCCCAGCATGGAGTCATGAGTACTGATGTGTTCAGACCACCCTCCACTCTGCCATAGATCTTGTCTTTTCTCCCAAGCACTGGTGTGCATTTTATGCCAGTATAATGTATCTCAAATGTGTAAATATAAGCAATGGGGACCACTTGTGCCGAGGGAAAAGCACTTTTTAATGCACACGAGTTCTATTCTGCTCTGTGAGGATGCGTCTGTTGAACGGATGATCACAGGATTAAATTAAAACTTTAAAACTGAAACGTCTCCTTTGTGACCAGCGAGTGTGATACTTTTAACACGTTTTTATAAATACAATTCAGATGTTTAGCTGTGTTCCTGATCTTACCGCCCAAAAAAAAAAAAAAAAAAATGATGTGAGAAAGTATGTTTGAAAATGAATACCAGTTAACGGTGATTGCCATTGTTGAGACAACACAATGCCAGCGTGATTTTTGCAACGGCAGAAAACAGATATTGGCATGAAACAGACAAACTGCACAGTGTGTGTTCAATTATAGGTAATTATGAAACAATTTGGAAAGCATTTGATTAAAACACAAACAGGTAGTTTCTCCCATCATGAGGCATGCGAGATAAATATTTTGGTTGAACACAATGTTACCATTGTTTTTTTTTTCTATCTCCTAATTGCTTAAAGATTTAGTGGCTATATTAAAGTGTAACAACAGCAGTATGTTGAAATATTTATATGTAATTCAGACATATTTATTTTCCTCTAATGTGTCTCGCTGCAATAAGAAAAATCCAAATGATCAACCTAGAAAAAAAAACACAGTTGTGACGTGTTTGTTTTGGGTTATATAAGAGGAAAAAATAAGATTGCATGTAAGAAAAAGCAGCACATGGACGGGGCTTATCTGTTGCTGCTGATGTTTGACATTCTCTCCAGTGTGTTTGGTTTTTCTCAACACTGACTCATCTCCAAATGAGTGACACCGGGGTCATCCTAATCTGCTTTTCTTGCAGATCAGAGATGAGTTGGACAAAAGCTCACTTTTCTATTCACTCTGCTATAGAAGCCCAATATGTGCCCAAAATATTTGCCCAAACCCTTTAGTTAATCAGCGGCTGAGAGGTTATTCAGCAACACAGTCTGGTGCTTGTCAAAAACACTTCAGCGGTCCACTCGCTTCGAAGACATGAATTCTGGATGTTATATAAATATAGAACAAATCTGTATTATAAACAGTTTTTACATACGTATCTATAATTAGACAGAATTACGACCTTTAAATGTGTGTGCGTGGGAATAGATGCTGTTGCATTATCTCTCTATCTCCCTATTCTCACCTCACAGCTGTCGCCCCGCACTCCCCCACCCCACTCACCCTCTCTTGCATCAGGGTGTGGGTGCAGCGGGTGCAGTGGGGGCACTGGCCCTGACGAGGCCGAGGAGGGATCCACTGCTGTGCTAAGCCTCTGGCTCCCTGCTCCCTCCCCACCTCCTCACATCATGAATAATGGAACAGAGAAATACATTTATCTTTTAATAGCCCCGGCCCCCCTGGCTGCGACCGTTCAGTCTGGTCCAAACCGCCACGGCACAGGGCTGAGGTTTCTGAACACCCCTCCCCTCCCCTGTGCCACCCCACCCGTGATTGTCTCTCCTCCTTTTGAAGTTGGGCGCTTCTTAGTGTCCTAGAGATGGGTAATCAGGCTTGATTTTGGAAGGGTCAGGCCATCTTTTGAAGAGGCGGTCATCCCCCAAGTTCGACCGAGGGTGGCTGTGCTCATGATCTGTGCAAAAAATATTACTGTAATTTCATCAGACACATTCGCTGCCCCTGTTTTTGAATTTAACACGCACGAGAAAGCAGATGAAGAGAGAACTTATGAGCATCGCACAAGGATTGTGTAAGCAGAGTGTTAAATGCAAAGCACCAGCTGTGCGGTAATTGTTAGGTATTCAACTTTGATGCTGGAAGAATCCTTCTGTCACTGATTTAACTGTGAAGCCTGAAGAATAAAATAAAATCCCAAACAAAACAAAATAAAAAATATCCAAAATGTGCCAGATTTAAAAATCCCTATACAAACTCTTGCCTCGCCGATGTCCTTGTATACGTTTTCTATAAACTTAGATATTTTAAATTATAACGGGTATATTTTTTTAAACAAAAAAACACCCACACACAGACACAAAAGAGATTGATGTACTTCATATTAACCTAACGCTGTTTACATAGCTGTTACTGATACTAAAACTAGATATTTGCATCAAATAGAGACACACTGTCTCTGTTGTCTCACTGTTTCTAATAAGACACAGTGATTTCAAATCAGCCAGGCCCTTAATGCGCTTCGTATCGGTGCACCATAATGTGGGAATAACACAGTCTCTCTCTGTTTAACTAGGATCAGGAGGATTTCGATCAGCCTCCTCGTTCTCATTGCTTACACATCTGTATGTGTGGGCTCTGGGGAAGGAAAGAGTAGCTGGATACCTTAACCCTCTGTTTGTCTACGCTGATTTAAGGCTCAAACAGCCCTCGCTGTGACACCTGCAGTAACAAGAAACAGGAGAAGGACTGAATCAGTCTGCAGTGGCTTTCACTGTCACTCACTGCTCAATCTGTTACTTTCACTAGTTAGTTTATAAAACAATTATTCGCACCATAACAAGTTCATCTTGTAGTGAGTGTTATTTGTCTCTGCAGAATAGCTTTACAACTTAAAATACAAGAATATTTTTTAATCCCAGGGAGGCATCTGATCAACAACATTCAGCCCGTTTTTTTTTTGTTTTTTTTTCCTTTTTGGATATTTCCATAATTAACATACAACACCTTGTGCAGACCCTTAAATCTCTAAAGTTTTTAAAATGTAATTCTGTATTCGTTTTAAACCAAAACAAGATCATCAGATTTTATTGTGACAGTTTATTGAAAAATTCCTAATAACACATACATATTAGTGGAATGTGTAAAAAAAATAAAAACATATTCAGAAACAATTATAATTTTAAAAGATTATCTGTATTTCCCTACAGTTCCTCAGATAATGATAACCGTCATACTTTAAAAAAAAAGTACTTTCAGTGTTTTTTGGTGTAATATATATAAATAGTGCTGAAGAAAACCAAAGTTCAGGTCTGAGAGATTTTTAAAGTCACTAATTTGTGATCTGATTATCACATAAATGAAAAATACAGGGAACAAAACACACTTGAGAAACACTGAAGCTGACATCACTTTTTCAGCCAACAATAACAAGTTCAAGCACACACTTCTTCCCAACATGCCCCCTCCTCCCCCTCTCCCAAACACACACACATACACACTCACACAGCCGAACCTAAATCTCTTTTCTCCATATCCACACACACACACAACCCATACGCCACCAAAACCCTCTTACCCACCACTCCCCTGCACCCAAAGCCTTCAAGCAGCCCCGGGCTTGTGTAGTCATGCGTCAGTTGCCCGGTGTTGGGGATGAGGCCTTGCTAGCCGTGGCTGTAGCTGGGTCCTAGCCAGCAACTCCTGCTGGCTAGCAGCTCCCTGCTCTGCTCTATGGAAGGCAAAGAAGCTGAAAGCACCATTTATCATCACTTGTGTGGGCAGCATCACCACGGCAACGCTCAGGCTGGCAAATGCCACTGCTGTGAATACTAATGAGGCTCTTGGCAGGCCTGTGTTGGCGTCAAGGGGGCCAGGGTTGTACTCTACGTGTGTGTGTTTGGGTGTGCATGCGCATGAGCGAGTGCTGGGCTCTCGGAGGACTACAGTAGAGGTAAACAGTCCAAAGGAAATCAATTAAGTGTTTCCACAGTGTTTGGCAAGCGCTCTAATCTTCAGCACCACATTTTAAAATAAGGGCGAAATCTGCCTTTAATACCTCCTCTGCCTTCTGCATGACAATAAACAAGCAGGCAACAAGAAACAGCCGAGCTTGACTAAGTCCTCCCAGGCTCTACTTTGACAAAACACAAGTGAAGTCATTATTCCAGAGTTCCTCATGCTTTCTTCCCCGGTGTAGTCTGCCTCAACTTTATATCACCGAGGTAAATAACAAATATTTCTTCAGCGTTTCTTATCTTAAGAACACGATATTTATTAGATATCACAATGACAGCGGTGAAGTGAATCCCCGAGGCTGCAGGGCGTTGGAGCTAATGTGATCAAGTATCAGCAGTGGACTGACATGAACCGGGGGAACACCTGCCTTTCCGCTATTGACACTGGCTTTTAGTTTCAGCAGGACCTTCACACCGTCACCTGCCAGCCATGCTCTCTCTTTCCCTCTCGCTGTTTCCCTGTGACTCTTATGTTAGAGTGATGCTGGGAATAAATTGGGCTGGAGCTAGCCTGCTCCGCTCTTTATTGATTCAGACACTTTGATTGAGCAGGGATATAATCAATTCTTCAGTGGTAGTGAGACGCCAGAGTAAAATTATTCTTAGGCAAAAACCCTTCAAACGACTTGTCATTAATTTGCCTCTTTACTGGCACTTGTTTGCCGGGAACGAGATGTGTTTTGGGCTTTCTCTGTCTATTAGCGGGGTTGTGCTCCTGGGATTTTCATGGGCTGCTAAGCTTTGGGGGGAAGAGAGAATGTGTGTGTTTGCAGTTTGTGTACAAATCTGTTTATGCCTATGTGAACTGGGGGTGATTGGGCACACTATGCTTGCTCATCCTTACAGAGTGACTTATTAGTGCTAATTGGGAAGGACAGTTCAAACAAGCACAGAGGAGTGGTTGTCACACAAGCGTGACATGAGTGTAGAGAGGCAGGCAGTGCCGGGTGCTCTTCCCAGCTTTAGCCCTCCCTTTTCCCCCCCAAACCCTGCCCACCCCTTTATCTCCTCCTCCTCGGACCCCCACCACCACCACCACCACCCCCCGTCTCGGTTGTCCCTGGCCCCCGGCCTGGCCCCGCAGAGTGGCCACAGAGTGGGCTCTTTGTCTGGACACGGCCATTAGCAGTCAGCGGACTTCAGAAATGTGAGCGGGACAAGGCAGTGGACAGAGGCGCAGACAGAAACACGGCTGTCTGAGACACTTAGGAAGTCAACAGCTGACGGAAGGGCCAACACAAAGGAGGAGCTGCTGAAGCATGGGGAGCGTGATCTGCATGGAATATAGACCTCCCTCCCTTGGCTTGTGCACCTTTGTAGCAAGCCAGCGCACACACACACACACAAACATCTACATAAATACACCCACATAAACACACCTGATATGCCACACACACAGATGTTAGTGTGCTGCTACATCAGTGCCTCCATTAGCTGGTGCAGAAGATGCACTGACACCCACAATATGATAGGAAAGGTATTCCCTCTGCCCTGAACCCTCTAGTTAATGATGAATCAATCGGTGGTGCATCGACACCGAGACCTCTTCCTGGAAAATGCTCCATACTTCTATTTAGCATGGTTTTTGGCTAAAAGATGCTAATTCCAATGATTATTTAGCACCATAATAGCTGCAATTATATTCCGCACAAACTGATATAAGGTATAAGCACCAATTAGTAAGTGGTCATTATCTTAAGCATTTGGTGCAGGCAGAGTGAAGTAATAGGCAACCATTCAGTAACCCTTGCTCTGAAAAATGACTGCATAGTGCTTCAGTAATTAGTAGAGCTTGTTTGCCTTTAGTCTTGAAAGTGGGTTGTATATTCACTGACCTGCATTACTGCTTATTGCTTGCAGTCACATTTCCCTATTATAGAGAAAGGCCTGCTATTAATGGGCGCCATGAGGACAGTGCCATATTTTAATTATTTTTTATTTGGCTATGACAAGAGGGAGCTCTCACTGAAGTAGTCCTTTATACTTTAATACTTTGCATTTTCACGTACCTGTGTAGGTGCTGTGCGACGGATTTGTATTGTTACACCTGACTTCGGGGATGAAATCAAATATTGGCACGAAGACGGCGACAAAGTGCGCCAAAAAAACCCACCAGATTTCCATACAAACAGGCGTTTAATACCCAGCTGAAAGTGGTGATATCGTGACAATAATAATGGAAAATTCTGGAATATATAAAAAGCACTGTGTTCAAATGGTATATAATGGTGATGGCCTGGGCTCTGTGCTGTGTGTGTGTATGTGTGTGTGTTTTCTCAAAGCCACACCAGCAAGGATCACAAGAGCTGTATCAAAGCACTCGGCCACCATGCGAAATGTCTTCTCTCAGCAGGGGGTTGTGGGATTGTTGTCAGCATTGCAACTCTCTTTGAATGTCAGCCTCACTAACAGGGCAGTTGGCCTACATGGCACTGCTGACAACACAGCTACACTTTCAACTTTTATTCTTTAATTCACCCCCCCTCTCTCTCTCTTTTTTTTTTTTTTTTTTGCTCAGTCTAGCGCCTCTCAGTGGCAGAGGACATGACGAGCACATGGAGACGGATTCCTTGTGGACGACAGATCGCTTGCGTAGGTGGACATGTGTTGAGGTGAACGTCGGGTCAGCGCGTATTATTTAAGGCGATGGATGCTATGGGATGTTTTTGTCCACTTTGACACATACAGGACTTGTGGAACATGTAGCCCAATACGCTGCCGAGTACCGGGACAGCTGAACACAACAGCTTTGCACATAAATCAAGCGCACCCCAACAACACTGGGCCTGCCTAATAGATGTTTAACTAAACCCCCTCATTTCAAACAGTTTGACCCCGGTTCGCTAAAACACAATGTGAGAACTCCCCGAGGATTAGGCCCTGACCTCGCAGGGGAATGGAGGGAATGGCCCACACTGGCTATAAAGGAGCCTGCCATTGTGCTGTCCAGGCATGGGGGAGGACAGTGTGAGGGAGATACATGCCAGTGGGTGGAGATAGTGTTGTTGTAACGACATCTTGATGGAGCATCTTTCCCACCCACCGGAGCAGCACCGGCTCAGTATGTATTTTAATGAGGCTTTGTGTCTGCCCACATATAGCCCCTCTACTGACAGGGAACGTGTTAGCAACATGCTCACCCTTTGTCACCGCACCCAATCACATAATCGACTGGTCGCCTAGATTTATTCTCTTGACTCTGTGTGTGTGTGTGTGTCCATATGTGCAGGGATGTAAATAGTAAGAGTGACCTTTAACAGACACTGCACTGCATAGTTGGCATGGGTTATAAAGCTGCTGGGGTGAACTACAGAACTCATGGAGCTTTTGTGAGTGCCCTTACAGATCCTGTGTGTGTGTGTGTGTGTGTGGGTGTGTGTGTGTCCATGCACAGGCATGGTGGAATCTAAACATAAAACTTCAAACTTTAACAAATCCAGAATTTACAAGGGTCACTGTGATTATAGAAGTACTTTGCAAAATGCTTGTAGTGAAGATGAATTTGCCTTTCATATTGTCAGATCAAAATAATAATTTTTTTACTTTTGAAGCACAGTCTTTTCATTCCAAAGTGCCCCTATTGAGAACACAGTGAATACGTTCATCACGTTGGGGGGAGGGCGAGAGGGGGGTAATTTTATTTTCTTAAGCGGGGATATGGCAGGGCTGGAGGATCCAATTGTGTGCCAGGATGCAATTCAGATTTTATTTTCTTAGTTACTGACCTTGATCAGGGGAACTGCAGGGTCAGAGCCTCTCTAGTCTCTATTGTGGGCTCGAATAGAATTTTAATGAAGTGGTACACTGAATATTAAAATGCAGAACTGCTTTCAGCACCTCGTCTGACTACTGTGGCATGTTGAGTGTTCTGGCGGCTAGACATGCAGAGTTCTCCTTGCTGACTGGAGAAAGGATGGGTAGAGATACCAAAGGCATTCCATCCATTCGTAGCAGGGTGAGTCCTTTCTTCCTCAGAGGAGACTACGTCCAAGTCTCATCGACCACGAGAGGGAGGGAATGAATGCACCGAGAAACCGGGCTGGGGGTGTGGGTGGGTGAAGGTAAATGTGTGATTTATGGATAGTGGGTGGGCATGGAGGGGTGTCACTTGGCCCACAATTGGGTGCTGTGTGATCCTGAAGGTTTTTCTGGGAGAGCACAATGGTCCATTTAGGGTGCACCCAGTGCACTGGCCCCGGAAGTGCTTCATTTTGTTCAGAAGACAGCTGCACGGCTCTGTTCGTCTTCCCCTGCCTTTTGATTGGCCTGGCATGCTTGAGAGGGGCACGAGTACTGATTGTTTCAAACAGAACCTGGCATGCTATCAGCTGGGAGGATTTTTTATTGGTGGGGGGAGAGGCAGGACAAAGTCAACAAAGAGAGCCCGGAGCCAACAGTGCTTTTTGGAAACGTCCAGAGACAGTCTTCTAAAGGAACAAGCGCCTATACAACTCTTCCAAACCACTGTAAAATATCACAAATAGCGACAGAAGCTGTCGTCAAGCATTTGTGCCATTGAACTATAATGGGCTCCATAACATCAACAACCAGTGAAGGATAGGTCACGGATGTAGCTCGTAGCTATTAATTATTGTGAAGTTAATCAGTCAGTGATCACTGAGGGCTGCGTGACTGCAGTCACTATAAGAGGTCATCATGTTGTCAACGCTCTTGAGGCATGTATGTTTACCATCTTTATTCACGTTTAGATTAGAGAGTCGAATTGAATGGGGGATGAATAGTTGTAAGCTGCAATAAAAGAAAAATGGATGTTTTCTAGTGCTTTATTTATCAAGGACATTTAGCAGTAGTTTTACCCACAAAAGGTAAAGAAGTGAAAAAATTCAACATAAGCAAACAGATAAAAAGAAAGAGAAAAAAAAGAAAGTAGGTTAAGATTGGTGAGCTGGCACATTTCAAAACGAGAAGCACACGAGGAAATGCAACACTGGCCATGATTTGAATAAATGTAATTACTAGTTAACAGCTAGCTACGACTATATTTATCCGCCCATATTTAATGTCACGTAGCTTACAAGTTGAGCCGAGTTTCACCTTGCATTTAGTATCTAAATGGAAAAAAAGGGGTTATCCTTTCTGAGTTAGGCTGAATAGAACAGATCCCAGATTTCATTTAGCCATGCCTATTTTTCTTTCACGGTCCTGCACTGAGTCCGTCTATACAAGGATGAGTGAGTTGTGGCCTCGTGCTAGCCTCCATCTCCCTGAAAGAGGGAAGGGAGAAAAGGCAGCAAATAAACAAAAACATGTCTTGGAGTTGCTTTTCCTTGCCTCTCCATCCTACTCATTTTGAAGCAGCTGCGCAAAGAATGTCAAAAATTCAGAGTGTCCTCTTTTTATATACCTTTCTGTTAAGTATTTCTTTTTTCCTTCAGGTTCAGATATAGACCAATGTCTGATGACACATCTGAGGTACTCTGAAACGACCTGGAGAAAAAGGGAGAGCAAGAGAAGTAAAAAAAAAAAGAAGAAAAAAGAAAAAGAGGAAGGAAATGGGCGTGTATGTGTGCCTCGTCGTGTGTTCCATGTGTGTGCGCGACTGTTTTTCTTTTTTTTTTTGTGCGCCGGTGTGTGTTTGTTTGCTAACACATACCATCTGAAGATGGTGCAGATGTCCATGCTGTGGCTGTGGTCTCGCACACTGTTCAACATGCCTCAAAAAGAAGGGATTTTCCCTCTTTGTTTCAAATTTCACAGGCCGTCCAAACGGGCACAGACATGCTTCCAAAATAAATAAATAAATGGATGTATCAGTGGCCAACATCTGCAGATTATGATTAGCATTTGGAAATTGCGTCCTTGAATGAGATTTGGATGTCGACTGTCAGTCTTCTTTTATGAGTGCGACTCCTATTCTGGGGAACTAGAGGGTACCGCTTTGTCCCTAAATTGGCTACAATTTGGAGAGAGAAAGAAATCCTCTTCTCTCTCTTCCCCTCTGCCCGTTATGATGTGCCGTCTGAACAAGAAAGAGACACTATTAATTGTGCTGAATATGAATAGCTGTATTTGGTTAACCAGTTTCAAAGGAAATTGGCCCAAAGGAACTTCTTTTCCTCTTCTTCCCCCTACTGCCTGTCCCTGCTTTTTCTTCTCCCTTTATCAAGATTTTTTCTTCCCTCTCTAATTTTACACTGAGAGAGCTGGCTGCTTTAGTGAGGCTGCATTATCTTATGTATTCAGCTTTCAGCTCCTCTCCCTCTCCCGATGAGGCGAAGCTTAATTGGGCTCTGGCTTTAAAGTCTGTAGAGCTCTCCACTTGCTCATAGAAACACATTCAGGGGCTGCTCATTCACTTCGAGTATGTGTTAGATGTACAAATATTATTTACTTTTATACTCCAAATCAAAAGGCACACACTTCCTGCCTCTCTACACACAGTCCGTGCAGGAGAATTCACAGTTCAATTCACTTCAGGGTGTTTTCCTTTTTTCCTCCTTCGTCAACTGCATTACAAGAATGTGCAGCTGCTTCACAACAAAAGTATTATTTAAAAGGGCTGTTTTATTACAATGTAGTGGTATTGTTGATAAGAAAATATTAAAAACCCTTTTAAAGGATAGTAATTATTACACTGCCTTGCCGGAGGCGCAGAAACTAGAGAAGGGAAACAAACTATTTTTACTTCTACTCAGCTGATTTATTGCAATTGCTAGTAATAGTGAATATTTTAATGGCACCTTTGTAAACCATAATTCAGTGTGTGCATATTTTTTCATTCAAATTTCAAATAACATACTATTTTAAAAGCAAAGGAACAATTGAAAAATATTAGAGTGAAATCCATTCAATAGCAGAGCATGTTCTTTCATTCTCTATTTTCTCACACACACACACATACGCACACACAATAATAAAAATAGACACAGATGGCAGAAGTGGAAAATTAAGGTTTCACCTCTTGGAGATCAGGCAAAGGGAACAGCTTTCTACACACACTCCTCTGCAACATTCCTCACAACTAAACAATCTGAGCAATTAGCTGCACCATTAGAGCCTGGAGAAGGGAAAAGGAGCTGTTAAGAGAAAGACGCTGGAGAGACGAGGAGAGAGAGAGAGAGGGAGAGAGAGAGGGAGGGCGAGAGACACCGAGAGGAACTTGGTGGCTCTTGTTCTTCGGCTCAGCCACTGTGCTGTTATGTGGAGTGTCTCGGCGCCGCGGTGTGACAATGCCGAGGCCATTTCAGGCGGGAGCTGATGAACTGCAGATGAACAATTTTGCACTTCCCTCAGACCTGAGCTTACTAACAAACTCCTCCTCATTAGTTTTTGTCACTTGCTTTTGGGGGGTGCCAGGCACAGGAATAAATGAGACCACTATCAGCTGCTGCCTTGATAAGCTGCCTTATCTCATTAGGTTCCACATCAAAGTTAATCAGAGATGGGAATAGCAATTGGCCGACTAGACAATGCCACAGATCATGGGGGCTTTTGTAGTGTATGTCATCTCCAAAACATCAGCAGGCTGGGGCTGCAAGATAGGGTGCATCTGTTGGAGAGAGAAGGAAAGAGGAGAGTGTGCAGGGGGAGAGAAGGGGCGGCGGGGGAGGGATGGGTGGGTGGGAGTGAGAGCTGGGAGTGAGTGTGCATGATGAAGAGCAGGGGGTGAGAGAGACCCAGAGAGAGGGAGAGGGAGAAAGAGAGGGGATGAGAGGGGAAAGGAGTAATGGCAGAGGCATAACAAGCAAGCTGCTCAGAATTAATGAGCTTACTCAATAAGAAAAGAATAACCAATCAGTGTGTGTTGGGCAAATATAATTTGGGAATAATTGCTTGATTGCTTTTCCATAGTAGGCTGATTTGACCACACACAAGAACTGAGAATTAAGATGTCAAGACAAGAATTAATTTGGCAAGCGAGGGCACACAAATGTTCCTCTCGCTCCCCACTCAGGTGGCTTGGGAGGCACCAGAGCCGTGAGTTGGAGCGCACTAATGATGAAAACACAGTGGTAGATTGCGTATTCATTTCCCTGTCTCTATTTTACATAAAGAGAGCCATGGCTAATGCCACAGATGTTGGGATATCATACAAAAAAAAAACCTGTGCGTATGCTAACACATTTAATTGGCATTTTTGCATATTCCACTTCATTGTTGATAGCTAGTTGCAGCTGATTGTTCAGTTTGTGTCCTCATTGATTTCAGTGTGTGTGTGGTTTTTTTTTTTTTTTATTTGGAGGGGTAACTGTCTGGGGATAGTAATTGGTGCGTTTTGACGCTTCCCATCCCCAAACAGTGCTCATTTCTGAAGTCTTCTCTCCTCTCTCGATTGCCAATTCGTGAAGGCTTAGAGTGTGCCTTTCATTACTTGCTACCTGCTTTGAGAAATCAGTCTCGACCTCACTCACACACACTTGTGTGAGAAGCAATGAGGAAATGTTTTTGTCCTCTAACAAAGTGCCGGTGGTCAGAGTAACACATTAGAGAATCACCGGCAGGAACACAGTGAGGAGAAGAGCAAAACAACACCCACCCTAGGACTCTAATGGCCAGCTGCACCCTGCTAATGATACACATACATACACATACACATATGTGCGCACACACACACACACACACACATACACAACCCTGATGCTCCATTTCCATTACAGGGCACTGTATATGGTCACCGATGTACACATGGCAGGAGCTTATTAATAGTAATCATGGGGCAAGATGCAGGATAGAATCCAACATTAGTGCTACATTTGGAATGGATTCAGCCAACCCCCCATTCAATTTAGATTTGAATAAGAAATATATCCCAACCTGACCACATGCATATGAATCGCCACATATATTTGCTCCCACATGTGTCTGGTACTTAGTTCCAATTAGGCTGAAAACACTGCTGCTGTGACGGAGGCTGCTCACACCGTCTCAGTTATCACTTCTCTGCAGGTTCCGCGGCTAAGGCTATTCATTTTCAAATGTGTGTGTGTGTGTGTCAGCGTGTCAGGGGTGTGTGTATGTCCGTGCGCATGTGTGCATTGACATTATTTGAGCAGTGAGGTAAGTAAAGGGAATAAATAAGCAGGCGGAGGTCCTGTCATGATGATGTTATTGCCGCCCTGGGTTTGCCTGCGGCATTATGAGGACAGGCACACCGCCATATCCCTCACTGTCACATGCGTGCACACACACACACACAAACACACACACACCCTTGCTGCGTGCTAGGGATCTAGGGCACATCCTCTAGGTAAATTTGCTTTGATCCGCATTGCACCTAATTGAGTCACAGGCAATGTCTCTATTCCCACATCAAGGAATTTGAAAATGTTAGATTATTTCGCTTGGGGATTAAACCTAATTTTCGTGTGTTACGCATTAACCTATTAGGCTGGTTCATCTGCATTGCTAATGCCCTGGTGCAGACAGCTGTCACTGCCCTGGAAAAAAAAAAAAAAAAACATGATCATGCAATCCTTGAATGAGTGATCCCTGCACCGATTAGTGGCAGTGAACTTCGCTGAGCCCAAGTGATAAGGCTGCAAAATTCCCAAGTTGCCAATAGCTCCGAAAATTATCAGACTGTAGGCAAAGGAGAAATTGTGCCTTCCGGCTCAGGGGCTTCAATCCAGGGTTTGCCCAGATTGACATTATTTAAAGCTATGGAAATGGGCTCTGGCTATCTGGAGGATTGCTAAAATAAGAAATTTTCCAACAACATTTATGAATACGCTGACAGGAGAGGATAGGGGCAGTATATATATAAATAAATACACGCGCACACACACATATATATATATAAATGCTATGTGCATTCTCGAAAAAGCAATTTTAGGGTAATTTCATGATTTTATGATCTAATCTAGGTAAATAAATAAACAGATATGTGTGGAGGGAAAACCCATACGGCTGTAATATTCTTAAAGGACCTCAGCAATCTTTACTGAGAAGCTACTTTAACAGGAATCACTGTGTACTCTATGTGCAGACCAAGTGCATTGTTTTCTAACCTGATGCAGCAGAAATGGAAACAAAATCCCTTCAATCGCCTCCTGTTGTTTAGCCAGGAACATATTGGCAATGCAACATTTGTGAAATGTCCTCACTGTGGGCCCACATGGAGATTGTATTATATTTGTCGGTCACTAAAAAAAAAAAAAAAGAATCCATGTTCTCACTAGATTCGGCTTTTGTTCGTGTTTTGTAACGTCAACCGCAGTGATGCCTCCACAGTGGACACACGAACACACACTGGTGGCACATGAGCTCTCTTTAGCATGCACAAGCACAAGGGAAAGTGTGTGCACACCGATCGACAAAAGCATTTGCATGTGATATAAGACGTGTGTGTGTCTGTGTGCAGGGAGAGACGACGCAACTATTTATCTGCCGTCGAGTGTGTATGTGTCTGTGAATGGATGAGTGCGTTATCGTCACCTATGAAAACGTGGCGTGGTGAACGTGGGGTGTAACTCGGCCCCTGAGTGCCTATTCAGATGAACACAAACATCAATTGCCGGCCGGCCCCTCTTGTTTTCCAGCCTTGGAGGGTGACGCTGTAGTAGTCACGCACATGCTCCACCCAGGATGCATCTGTGCTGCTCTAATGACAAGCGGAATATTAATCCTATTTATTGTGTTTTATTTTTTTAATTATCTGTTTTCACTTTTGTTTAAACACTATGCAAATGAGGTATATGCATGCGTGTGTGCGCGCGAGTCTCAGGGCTGTGTGAATGCGCTACTGGACACTTCAGCCTGCCTAATGGATACAACTTCATTCGATATGGTCATTATCATGGATGTTCAAGAGCGAAGTGACCTCACATTATCACAATAGATCCCCTGCTATTCTCATCCACTGTCTAATTATGTATGGGCGCTGGGCACAGTGCAGTATACCCACAATATCCACCTTGCCAAGGCTGAATTGATTTTTATCATAGGTGGCCGAGATGGTTTTTGTCTGCTTAGTTAAAATCTGTGACTTTGGATAAAACATCACATATTTCAGGGCACGATAAAAGCTAAAATGCATTTAGTGATTCCGAGCTGAAAAGTAGGGGGGTGAGCTTAAAATGGAGATTCTCGCCAGTATAAAAGCTAGCGCTAACTTTACACATTGCCTATTGGTAACCCAGCGGCTGCAGCCTGAATGTAGGGAGTTGCGGAGCACAAAGGCTAATCACTGTCAGGGTGGAAGCGGAGAATCCCTTGGCCCACCCTATTTGACTTAACTGCTCCGTTTGTGCTCCTACTGATCCTGTGGTCTTTGTGTACATTGTAATGAGTGCTGACATAATCCTGCGGATTTTCCTGGAGGCCAAACCTTTGCCACCCCCATCAGGCCCGGGGTCTCTCCTGCGATCAGGAGGGCTGCCAGAGGGGGGAAAGACAGAACCACAATGCCCCCCGACCCCCATGAGATACTTACATTTAGGGATGGTTTGAAGCTCTCTGTGATTGAGCTAGTAACCCATTTTAATCCTATTAACACTCGCCAACAAAAGCTAAATCTGCTGCAGGACAGGCAGGGCTGGGGTAGGGAGGCTGGGCTGAGGATAGGAACTGGGGGCTGGGACCAGAGGGAGATATTGTGGAAGTGTTAAAAAAAAAAATTGTGTGTGGCAAAGGGAATAAAAAAAAAGATGCTGAATTGAAAAGCTTGCCCTTAAGGGTACTTCTACTTTAGAAAAAGAGATGAGGAAGCAGGAAACAAAGGACAACAAGAAGAACACAAGGAAAAGACAGAGAAATCATGAACAAAAAGCTCCTTTGTGCCAAGTCATCCTCAAAGAGGTGGACCACCAATGGCCACTGTCAAATATACACAAGGTTAACTCATTCAGCAAACATCCATCTTGCAACTTGAAGGACGTGTTATTGGCAGAACGGGGGTAATAAATGTACAGCAAAGTGCGGCACAGGAAGTGAGTCCGGTGCCTTGTGGGTGCTGGTACCTCGAGGTCGAGGAACAAAAACCGGGGAGACTCTCAATGCACTTTTGTTTTGGGCGCATCATGGGCCAGAGGGGCCAAGTATGCTGGTGGTCCTTGCCCTAGCCCCATCAGAGAGGGAAGGGTTTTACACATCTAGTGTGGCAGCTTAAAACCCCCCATTGTAGGAAACAAGAGGGGAGTGACAGGGCCCATACAGACAGAAAGTGTTCTTTAGCCAAACAGGGCAGGATATGACTCTTAAAGGGGCAAGGGAGTGAATGAACAATAACGTGCATGAAGAATGAAACCTTGTGTAAGGAACACTGATACTGCAATTCCTCACTAGGTGTCTTCAGTCATCCCTCAGCGCTGCTGTGCGCTCCGTGCCTGCACATATTCCCCTTCTCTTGCCCTCCTTCTCCGTTCCACTCCCCGGCTCCTTCTCCCACTTCCGCGTCTCTCTCATCACCGCATCAATTTGTCATAATAGCGGCCTGGGCTTGGCAGCAAAAGCTACATATATGATTATAATTGTCAGTGTGGGATCTAAGTGATGAGCTTGGATATGTCATTACAGCTGTGCAGGGGCAGTCTTTGACATGGGTCATTAGACACAGGAGCCTTTATACCAGCGATGCGACAGGCCATGAACCAAAAGTCCGAAGGGAATAGCAGCCACCCCTGTCCGTGGCTCCAACATCATTATTTAGACACAACAACGTCTAAAAACCCTGCGTCTTCGGCCCCTTTCCCCGTGGAGTATCTCCAGTGAGGTCTGGGAAGTGTGCATAATCAGTGAAGTGAGACCCGGGATTGGCTGACTGCTAGAGACACAACAGTCAGCTCCTGTGAACCTCCTGTGAGGTCTGCCCTTCTCTCTTCCCAGGGTGAGGTCCTTTAAGTATCCTGAGATCCTTCTCTGAGACGGGCCACGCTCGCCGTAGCCTTGTATACATTTATGTATGGGTCTGACCTTTCCTATAATGAGTTCACATCATAACCATTGACCTAAAACAAATTCACAAATGTTCTCGACTGCTGTGGTGTGGTCTAAAAAAAAAAAAAAAAAAAAAAAAGAAAGTGTGAGAAAAAAATCAGGAGAGAACGAAAAACCACATCAGTGAGTGTAACAAACATTATTCTGATGTAAAGTCTCATTTTACAGGCGTGTTAGCTGAGGGCCAATTAGACACCAGCCCATCTCTGCTCCATGATGACGACATGTCAGAGTGATAAAGATCCTGCTTCTCACTTGTAATGTTTACTATGGAGAAAATAAACAGAGGAATAAAAGCAAGTGGTTTTTGGAAATGTCTAACTTTTTTCTATTTCTGAAGTTTGTGTTGTTTTGTATTATTTTAATATTTGTATCAGAAATCCAAAAATAAACCATTTAAATAATAATAATAATAGAAAATGTAAAATTGTGAATTAGGTCAAAAGGTCATGCTTTGAACAGTAATACACTAAACACTATAAATTCATTGTTTTAATTTTCTATATCAAATATATATCTTTTCCACGAAAAGACAAAAATGCCATTTACAATTTTGGGTGGCAACTTTTTTCTCTTTTTTTTCAATTACTCAAGTCATCACCTTGTGAGTAGACAGGTAAGATATCAATTCAAAATCAACCTTTACAAATGTACATATTGAAATAAATGCATCTTGACTGTGAGGAGAACAAGGTGGATTTGAATCACTTTCAATAAAGAAAAAACACAAATACTAAACATTACACTATTTATACACATTCAGAATTGTCTATTCTTATCTCCAATATCCAATCTTAAAAGTTTGGGATTTCTAATATAAAGATACCCACATGGCCCACTGTGTTACATCTTGTGTGACATACGAGCAGAGTGATATCAGATTCTAATATCTGAAAATGATTCCAGTATGTGTGTGTGTGTTTGAGAAAGAGGGAGAGGGTGAGGAAGAGAGAGAGAGAGGGAGGGAGGGAGAGCCAGAAAGAGAGAGAATAAATAGCTTCTGTGGGACAGAGTGAATGTGGGCCTCAGAGAGAATACCTTGACAACCCAGTGTGTGCCCTGTTCACAATAGAAGGGACCACCCCACCAGTTAAGATTGCAAATTCAACCAGGGGAAGTGGGCTTGGAGGAATTGCTTCACTATATTGGATATGACCTCCTGGCTACAGGTATATGATAAGCACTTATCTGTTTGCACTAACCGGAGCAACATGCATTCAGAGGCTTCCTTCCCTCCTGCTGGAGTATTTCTTTCCATGTACTGTATGCATCAACCGATGGCTTGCACACACACACACACGTATACGCACTGGCAAACACAAACAAATGCAGCACAAATGTTTACATCCCGGAAATAATATCTCCATACAATGGAAAGAAAGGCAGCAGAATAAGTAGCTGCCCACCCTGCTCCTCACCCCGGCTCATCCTTCTCATAATTAGCTCTCTTGTGCCGTTGTGCGCCGCACACAGCCGCCACAAAACAAGTGCTTCATGGGAGGAGGTATTTATCAACATTTCCATTTACTGTGTACAAAAAGGACATAAGCAGCACATTCTCCTCAGTTCATGGACAAACTCTTTTAATTCAGCGAGGAAGCGAGCGGGTTTTTCAGCACACGCGCCTAGACAAGCGTATCACAAATAGTGCCAGGCAGGCAGATAGGGGCTCATAACAAGAGATCATCAGTAATTTTCAAAAGTACTGAGTTCCGCCACGAACGGCGTTCAGCGGGTCAGAAAGTGTACTTGACAGGAAATATGCATACTGAGTGGATCCTACTCCCCTGCTTTTCATTTGCATTGTGTATTGATTTTTTTGGTCCCATTTAATACAATATTATGTGTGGGTCTACGGCAGCTTTTAGGTGTCTCTGGAGTGGACCGGTTCCATTGGAGGCTTAATGATAATTGCAGCTGGTAGAGGCAAGCTCAGGCAGATTTCATTGCAGGGCCATCAGGGCCCTCTCGCCCACCTCTACTTCCATTCCCATACCCCCTCCTTATGTTCCACACACACACACACGCACACACACTAGAAACGCTGGAGAAAGAAGGAATGCATCAAGAGAGCAAAAGCAATCACCAGCCCCCTTTGACTATTTCTCATCATACATGTCTATGATGACATTTTACTCTTTAGGTTGCTTCTTTTTCCTGCCAGTAACCTTTCCTACAGGATACACTGGGGTGTCTACAATGCATACAAAGATATTAGCAGAAAACGGTCATCTGCTGCAATGCAAATCACCATCCTCCTCCTCCTCCCTCCTCCTCCTCCCAGGAGACTCTGATTAATGCCATTATTGTAATACAATTGCTCACAACGTGGCTTCCTTTGAGAAAAATAAAGTCAAATATGTAACTCCCTAATAACATGATACTTATCACGGGGGCTGGCTTATAAAACTGTTAAACCGTGACACCAAAATACACAAATCATATTAAGGTCCCGGTCACGCTCCCCCGGCTCCCTCTTACACACACCCACACTGAGGTTAGAGATTATTAAGCTGTCACAGACAGTGGGAGTGATAAGCGGCTATTTGGTCTACAAATTAGGCATAATTAAGGAGACATGTTGCCAAACAGAGCCGCAGATATCTTCATCTGGCCCAAATATGACAGCAGCCCCAATCCCATGCCTGGATTTACAGAGACAAATGGAACAGGGGGTTGAACTCAGGTGTTGGGGAGCAGATAGTAATGCCTGTGTGCTTTAAGTCTTTCAGTCGCTCTGTGTCTCGCTGGCTTAAAGGCAGCCGACCAGAGCTGTATATCCAGGGGAGGAGGCCGGTGGCGTCGATGACGGCCGTCTTTTTTTAAGGGCTTAATGCTCATCCCTTGTTTATATCTACAGCCACCCACAGACATGCACAAACATTCATGAGATAAAGAGGAAGCGCTGTGCAATATTTATTAGGCTCGACAAACACTTCTGGGCTTTAGTGTGCTGGGAACGGGGGCTCTCTCCGGGGGCCGGCGTTGGCACAGGCTGCCCAGGCAGGAGAGGCAGATGTCTCGAATTGCCAAGAGGATCTGCCTGCCTGCCTGCCTGCCTGCCTGCCTGCCACCCTCAAGACTGCTGCTCCACTTCTCCACACAACTTTAAAATACACTTGATGTGTTCCGTGTGCATGTGTGCACTCGCATCTCCATGCGCGCCCAATAAATCCCCTCCCTCCCTCCTCCTCCTCCTCCTCGCTCCTCTTCATTTCCACAAGTTACCGCCTCTCTAATTTTTATTTTCTCTGTGACCGCTCTTATAAAATGCAAATGTGTGGATTGTTGTGATCAGTGATGAGGACCTCTTTGTATTGTGTGTTAACCTCCATTAGGCAGGATTACAGGGACAGAGGCACATTGGCATTTGGTCAGTGTCACAGTGACAGCACTTGCTGCTGGAATGCCCGGCTGTCACAGTCGGCTTTATCATTGGGCTTTCTCTCCTCCGAGTGTGGACTAATAAGCCTAGAAATTACAATTGCCTCCCTGCTGAATCCCTGATAGGCGGAAATAATGATATCAGTGCCCTGCTAATCTTCTTGGCTTGCCGCTTGGCATCAGCCTATTGAGGCACCTGTCATACTTACGTCTGATGAGATGAATTTAATCTCTCTGTCCGTAATGACAATAGGGGCCATTTTAATGTTATGGATGATATTTGACAAGGTTCTGTCTTGGTCTTTTTTTTCTCCCCCCCTCAACCCTCCTGTTTTTCTCGTACGTAGCTTATTTGAGACATTCTGTCAAGGTATCAGGACACTTGGACATTAGCTAAAGCAGACACAGATAGTAAGTCTGTCTTAATTTCCTCATTTCATAAAGAAAAGAAACAAGTTGCAACAGCCTTGCAGTTGCTGAATTTAAATGGATACAACCTCAAATGTTCCTCAGAGTAATAGGATGTTAAAAATACTAACAGAGGTAAGCAGATGCAACCAGACTTCTGTTGAGGAAATACTTTAATATCTCGGCTGTTGGCTATTACCCACCGCTATGGGGTTTTCTCGGTGCTCCACAACGTCCTTCAACTCATTATAATCCAAAAATACATTTGAAAATGTTCAGCATTCTTGCAATAGCAATGCATTTCATTACGAGGGATGTATATCATCATAAAAGCAATGTGTGCTTCCTCTTGCTGTCATTAATTTTCTCTGGGGAAAAGAAATAATTCATAGGGATGGGGGCTGGAGTGTGTGTGTGTGTGTGTGTTTTTTTGTATGTGTGTGGGGGGGGCTTTAAGGTACAGATGAATTTACATCAAAATGCTATTCTTTGATACCAGAGGCAACCAAGAGCACCTTTCCAAGAGCACTTCAGTCTATCCTCTGCCTACTCTCCACAACCCAGAACCAGGCAGCCATTGTTATAACGCATCAAGGTCACGAGACGGCCTCAGTGACCTGTTTGGTCCAACTAAACCATAACAATGAGAATTTAGCTAAATGTTTAGAGAGTCCAACAGTGGAGATATGTCGAACCCCATGAGAAGTGAAGATGCTGTGCAACGCATTCCCTCTCCAGCAGAACACACTACTTAACAGGAGGTTTGCATTGACTCAAGTGAAAGAAGGGCTAAAATATTAAGCATTGTTACTAAATGTCCCAAAGGAAAGCTTGAAGACAAGCAAGAAGGAGAATATTTAGTAGCGTTATTGAAGAAATTACTTATTTTCTACACTTGAATAGAGTGTTACTTTCCCTCAGCGAGACAGCGCTGGATAATCAGGGTTCCCACTCTTTTCTTGAAATTGTTTTCCAGGACTTTTAATCAGCTGCTACAGTTCCTTTTTACACTAATTTCTTGAAATTGTTTTCATTTAATCAGGAGTCTGATTTAAAGGTGCAGTCTGGTGCTCTACCTTATGAAATAACCTCTATGACAAATGTATCAACTGTATCAAGAACAACGCAAACATGTTGTTTTTGTTTTTAAACCGCACCCACTGACAGCTCTCTGCAGCTCCTCTATCTGTCACTGAGAAGAGGAGACTGCAACTGTGGGAGAGAAAACCTTCACAATCAAATCAAATATTGGGAACATTACTGGATCAACTTTTCTCACTAGACACTTCTTAGGGAAAGAAATCCTTAGCGGGGTCTGAAAAGTCAAATAGCGCTCTGGCAGCTGATGTCACGATGTGATTTTCCAGGACAACTCAAGCGGGACATTTGACTATATTTTCTCATTTTCCATGTGTTTTCCAGGTTTTCCAGGACTCGTGGGAACCCCAATAATGTAGTAATGTCACAGGACATCAGGTCAAATCCATGACAAGTGGTTCTGCTGATTGAAGTTTCAGACTGAAGAACGCTGCCATGACAAAGCTGAACATCCCCACAGTTCATCTCTGTCCCCTGTTCTACTGTGTTCAACAAACACAGCCCCCCCCCCCGCCCACCCACACCACCACAACCACCATCATCACTGACTCACACAAAAACACACACACACACACTCCAGGCTGCGGGAGGATCGATTGTTGTCATAGAAACTCTGTCATTAGATAAATGACTGCTTCCCCGAGCTGTCAGATTAACTTTGACAGAACAATCAACACTATGTTATTTATGCCTGGCTGACAAAGAATCGTTTTGGCTTGGCGAGAACTGAACAATCCCACTGTGTCCCTAGTTGTCCTATTCAGGAAAGTACGCCATGACAAGGGTTGAGTTATGGAACATTGGACTTCCTTTTACTGTCTGTTTATAGGCCAACATTTGAATCGCTCTCCTATGTAATGGAAATTAGGCCTTAGTTATTCATTGGCAACTTGTTGAAATGGACTTCCTGTCAAGCTGTGAGCCCTAACTGTAGTTTTAGACTGGTTAAATTAAAATAAAGTTTAAAAAAAAAAAAGCTCTTACATGCCATCGTGTATACAAAAGAGAGACAACACCCACTATGCTGTTCTTGCGTTTCCAGGCCAATTACTCCAGCGGGAATAAAGCAACAGATGTACAGTTATGTTAATACACAAGACATATACAGAAGATGTTTGATGTGAAGAACAGTGGAGGAACAATAACCATCGTTAGGATTTGATGTCCTTGGCATCAACTGCAAGTACATGCGAGTACGTGCAGATAGTGCACGGTTGACATTTGTTGCAGCTAGTTACTGTATATGATAATACCTTCAGGCTGAGTCTTTCATGTGTTAACTGTGATTAAAAATTACAAACGACGCAGAGTTTACACCAATAACCATGGCCAAATGTTTAGCAACTTTAAACCACCGCCGGTGTGCATAAATCCTAGTGTGCGTGGGAACAGAATATCACCACACCGTCTGCTTTGTTTCCATCCTCAGTGTATTTCCAAACTGATTGCCTCTCCGCTTTATGCTCTAATTTGAAATCTGTTTGGCTTTCCTGGAGGAGAGTATTGTTCTTTCCTGCACTGTGCTGTTAATGAGTATGGTTAAGAACATCATTATTTTTTAAGTATCATTTGGGTGTTCACAGTGGGTGATCTCGACAATAATCTGTTTTCTTGTTTCATATCCAGAGTGACAGCAGTGGGTGCCTCTTTAATACCCAGAAAATCATTAGCACGGAGAATCTTTGGTACGCTGGAGAGAGAGAGGGGGGAGAGAGAGAGAGAGAGAGAGAGAGAGAAAGAGAGAGAGAAATTGTAATGAAGACGTATTAACTACGGGTAATTTGGTTGTTCTTCAGCTCGAGTTTCCCTTCGCTCTGCTAGTTGGTTTTATTTGCATTGATGTCTCCTCAGAAGTAGTTTGCTTCTTGAACAAAGGGGCTGGCGTATGTTAAGTGCTTTTGAAATCACAAGCGTTCCAGCCATGAGGGCTGGGCCTGATGAAAGGGTGTGAAATACAATGTGGAAATCGATTTCACTATCTTTTCATTTGGCCTTGCCAAAGCACAGTTTTATGTCAAAGCAGCAGACATGGGGGCTGCTGTGTGCATGTGCGTACATTTAACACACTTCACGCAATGAAGGACTAAGAACAGGGAGCCCCGGCTTTAAGCCTCATAAATTCATGCAAATTCCAGCTATGCTATGGACAGAATACATTAAAGCTGTTTAGTCTAGATATGAGGGCTTAACAATTATGAAAAACTAAAGAGAGAATGGAGGCATGAAAGGATGCTACTGCACCATCAGCCTAAAGGGCCCATGGCTAACACTAAGCCACTTGTAAGATACAAAGGTCAAATACTTGATTTTCATTTCCTCAACAACAGACACAATCGTGTTACAGTTGCACTAATGTGAATGCTGTCATTCAAAAAGAACGATGAATGGAAAAAGGGGCAAGTTCCAGGAAGTCGTGGGGTCCTCGGATAGCACATCATTATGCTCATTGCAATTTGTCAGCGCTGAGCCGAGCTCCAGCTCGCATCATCAATTTCTTTCCATCTCCAGAAAAACTGCTTTTTGTTTTTCCAAATAGCTATGTTGTTGCCATGACTCGGGTCATCCATCCATCTGACTATCCATCTATCCCTAGCGTATGTGTCTACTGAATGTAAATGACAGCTCGGTGTCTATACTGTCACAAAAGGGCCACAGAACGTGGGGGCGATGGAACAACAGTGTGAGAGCTCCTCTGTGGAGCGCTGGCAGTACCATCTGTGGGGATGGGTAAACAGGAAACGCACACAATGAAATTATAAGGCTTTCTCTCTCCTCGCTTTTGTGATTAATGGCAGTGATATCCGTCAAGCCGTTTCACCATATTTAACACTGCTACAGCAGTTTGCAGCTGTTGTATTTTTTTCCCCCCCAAGCACACACACACAGAGCACAAGACAGAGAGAGCATCTCAATCAAAATAGAGAATAATCGCTCCTGACCGTTCTTTCAGTACATTAACTCAGAGCATAATGCGTAAAAACAAGCAAGTGCACCCAATCAAGGCCATTTGACACAAAACCAACCAAGTCCAGGCAGATACTAACATTGCATTGCTTGACGCTTCGCCCTGTGAGACAAGGCCTCTTATTGGTTGGGTGGGATCAGTGAAACTCCAGGTCAGGCATTGAGCTAGGGGAGTCAATTAAAGGAGCTCCATCTTAATAGGGCTGTGATGTGGAGCCATAACAGTGTTATCTTGGCTCTCGCTCGAGGTGGCCAGATCTCTTTTGTGACATGAGCCAAGTAAATAAATAGCCAAATGAGGGCACACAAAAGCGCCGGCAATATCCCAGGGCACCTATTATGCAAGGGGCAGGGGAAAATTATGCCCACAACAAATTACTAATGATGAGCCAGTGATGTCTTGTTAAGCGACATTGTTTTCCCTCAGATCCCTTTGTGTCTGTGCCTTGTTCTACATTTAACGAGACACACACACAAAAAAAAAAAACGCGGCGAAGCGGCTCTGCGATATTTTCCCTTTCTTCTCTCTCCCTCTTCTCTCTTTCCTCCATTCGCCTTTCCTTTTTCCTCCTCCTCTCCGTCTCTCCTTTGCAGTTAACTTGTGTCTGTGCCTCTGTTTTTCCATCCCCTCACATCCGCTGCCACTCAGAGGGCCTGATTTGGCGCATGAGAACATGCTAGAGTGGGGCTGCTCAGCAGGGAAGGGCCTTTTGATGCAGACCCCCCTGGGATCCATCCACTGAACCAGCAGTACGTATCACAGATGTGACAGCTTTCATCTAACAGTTAACTTTTCCTAATTAAAGTCCCAAGTCTAATTACACACCAGCCTATCTGATATTTCTGAGATGGTCGTAGCAGTTCTGGGGGCAGAGCCCATCAAAGATCCAAGCATTGGTGATTGGGAGGGTGGGTGTGTTTTTTGGAAGGAAATGGAGCCTTGCCTGTGCCCTGTGTGGGTTGTGGGCTCACCTGGGTGTGGGGTGGGGGGGCTGTGAATGCCAAATGGCAAGGCCTCATCTCATTTGCAAAGACGCTGCCCCTGAATGTAGATGTGCAATTATGAATCAGGGAGAAAAAAAATGGTTAAAAGAAAAAAACATTCCATAATTAGCAAGGCAACTCCAAGCACAAGCAATGGAAATTAGTCCTGGTGTAATAAATTAGCCTGTGCATATATTACATGAGATGAACACCCTTGGGGCCCTGTATTAGCAGTTTTGGCTGTACACTCCTGTGTATTTAAATAAAGCAGTCAGTCCTTCATCGCAGGCCCATGTAACAGACATTTCTCCTCAAAACATCAGATTTTTACAACTCATCCTCACAGTGTCAGCTGGGTGTGGTCTCTTTGTCTCCATGATACCACATGGGCTAATGCATCCTGCAGCCTCAATTCTCTGCACAGACTGCCAGCCTTCATGGGTTCGTAATCATTGGATATTTTGTGTTCTATTTTACATTGATTAGAGTTACCCATTTCTCCCCAGCTATTTTCTCTAGCTCTGATAAACAAATGTGAAATTAGAACCAGTTGAGATGAGCTGGGAGGAAATTTGCATCAAAATAATACAGTGTGCAGCTAACAAACCAAAATCAGATAGCAGCAACAAAAGCTGGCAAATTGCAAATTAAAAGGCATGATGTAAATGGTATTTTGTCATTAAGCTTCAGCAGCCATTTTGAGGGGTGGGGGGAGGTTGGAGGTGGTGATTTTGGGGAGGGAGGGTGGGTGGGTGGTGGTGGTGGTGGGAACTCATGCCGCCGGTTGTGATGAGTCTTATCCAGAGCGATTATTCATACTTGTCCTTCTGCTTGAATTAAAGCAAGAGTGCTGGAGCCAGTTAAAGCCAAATACTTGAATGGCTAGTGAACTCTCACCTTCACGCGCATCCATTTAGCTCACAAATGAAAGCCAAGTACAGTCAGTGGAAAGCCATAATGGGTCTTTCTTCTAGCAGAGTGTGGCCATTACATACTAATTTCTTCTGGAGGCTCTTCAGGAATTTAAACACTTGGCTGGAGCCGCTGAGTCTTGTGCTGAGACGAGCGGGCCCAACAATGCCAACACACAAGGTGTTTGTGCTGGTCACACTCGTGTCGACTGACCACAATGGTGCTAAATTGGAGGGCTACAGCATGTTGTTGGATTTGGATAAGGGCCTGTATCTTTTATGCTGTGGAATCTTTTTCTTTTATAATTTTGATTACTTTTTTTTTATATTTGTCGTTTTGAATCTGTGCTCATGTAGATTTGGGACTCTCCTACTAAACTTGTTATACAATATATTGAGAAAAAGCAATTTCAAAGTGATCACACTTTGTGCCGCCAATTCTATTTTTTAACAATTGCACTCAGCCTTTAGTATAAACACAAGTATGTTTCCTATTTCCTTATGCACATTTTGGTGTGGAGATTATCTAAGATGGAGCACACTGTACTTTCTTAAACGTATCTAAAAATATTATATTTTTCTTGATTCACACTTTTATTTGTACACCTACGTGAATGACTTCATTCAAACATGTAGCAGCACAAATGCAGGATGGCATTGATAAAACACCATATTCTTTATTCAGAAACTCAACACAATCTACTCCCCGACATTTGCTCCAATGTCACACAGCTCCAATGTCAAAAGTGACCACACAGCCTATATTGTTTATTTCATAAAGCAAGTTGTCCTTGGTGAGTTGCTGTGGACCTGCCCATCCATTACCATTATCAACCAGCCCACATTGTTGATGAATGGTATTTTTGCGCCAGATTACCCACCGCACATCAGTAGCACCCAGGAGGCAGTGATTTAATTATGCAATTAGTGTGGTGGATGATTAAATGGCTTAATTAATAGAGGCAGATTGGGAATTTGGCTAGAGTTGACAATATTTAGCTAGCTTACTAGTTTTTGTGGATCTTTCAATAATTGGTCTTTAGCTCTTTTGTTCAGTATAATGCATTGTTATGATGAGTGTGGTGATGGCAAGACAGCCACTGAAAAGACTTAAACACACAACAACAGTTGCATTCATTTGGCTATTATGAATTTCAAGTGACATTCTTTTCAACATGGCTTTCCACTATAATGGCTAATATTTCGGGTAGCGACTTGTTAACTAGCTAATGACTCCACTTACTTAATCAATAAATATGAATATCTATCACTGCGGCAAATGTCACCAGCGTCGCCTCACATGCAGGCTCAGCTGTTCCTCGGGAAGAGTAGGATTTCACACTTCATGCCTGCTTTGGAGTCATTAGATTTCTGTGTTCCCAGCTATCCTCCTGTGGTTTGAGACTGGATCTTCAGACTGGATTTTCCTCAGGTCTGGGCTTTTGTTGTATTTACTGGATTAGTTCAGCTCTGAGCTCTCTAACACAGCGTAGTGTACACTTGTCCATTTGATTGACGGCCTGCGGGGACCGAGCGAGCAAGTTATTTACTGCTCGTTTGTTTGCTCTTGCACGGAGATGCGCCGAGATACCAGATTGTGAGGTGAAGTCGGTGGTGAGTTACATGGACGTTTGTCAATCACAAATAGTTTTGGCAAAGGCACGGTCATCAGAGCATGTCGTCTCCGGAGTTGAGCAGTGCTTGCTGTGAGTGCATATTGTTTGCAGCACTTGACACCAGAGCATGAGTCTGAGAGAAGCAGCTCACTGGCCCTCAGAAGCATGACGTTTGTCTTGCGTGTGGAGTAAGACGACCTGTCGACGGGGATGCTACTCAACATAATTGCCACCAGTGCATAGTAATTTGTTATTTCTTCTTTGACATTGTGGCAAGAATTTCACTGGAGACACAATTTCTTTCCTTACCCCTGTCTGGAGTGGTGCTTTAATGCTTCGTATTGAAACAATCTCAACAGAAACATAGTGTTAGACAAGAATAGTTGCCTTTTTAATAGTTTAACCCGTGTTGCACTGTAAAAGCTGTGTGCAGTTTGAACTTTCAGCTTTGCTGGGTACTTCCTTTTCATCGGTCAATTTAGCAAATGGGACTTTCTATTAATTTTACCACAGTATATGTTATTGTGCCCTGTCACTCAAATTGTCAATACAGTGGCACGGTTGTCAGATATTTCTGTCTTGTTCAGAGCATGAATACAATACAGTAGATATAATTACACTATTTTAATCACACATACTCAGCAGTCATAATCAAATGGACAAATTACTAAGTGTGCAATTTTCCATTTGTCTGTACAGAATTGCACTAATAGAGGCTTTAAAGCTGGATATAATTATTTGCTTTTCATTTTGCATGGTTACATTATCCCTCTCTATTTTGAGCCTTCTCTCAGTTGAATGGGGTTCTACCCGTCCACATTCAATTAAATACAGCAGCTCACGTAATAAATATCTAGTTCTTTACTGATGCTCACTCAGGTCGTATTGTGGTCACTGCTGTAAATTTAAAAGTCACTGTCTGTTAATTAAAGCCATGGGTGGCAGTATTTGTTGTATAAAGATTTTATTGAGAATTGAAATAGAATTGCCCCCAATCAATTTTTAAAGATAGTGTTTCTTTCTTTCAGACATATTATTATCATTTAATTCAAACGTGCAATCTTGTGAAACCTGTACTTATGTGTCTATATATAGGCCTGAGGAAAATCCAGTCTGAAGATCCAGTCTCATAGCTCAAGATCAAGTTTTCCGATGTCAGTAGAAAGATAAATTGATTATTGCGTACATGAAATTAAATATGATTATTTCAAATGGTTCTTGTTTCTTCTGGTCTACAAGGTGATGTTATGTTTGGATCAGAGACGGTATGGAAACTGAGAGCTGAACTGGCAGCAGCCTCCTCATGTCGCCGCCACTGTCAGCAGCCTGTCTGTCAGTCTGCCATCCTGTGATTGAGACATCAACCTAATCCATGTTTACACTGTCCTGCACGTGTCACGCCTAGCCGTTAACCACACAGAATTAGGCCGTGTTTGACACCTCCTGCAACCCGCCACTTGAACCCACCATCGACTTCAGGCTCAAAAAGCAGTTCCAGTGCTTGGTAAGCAGCTCCTGCATTGTCAAGGGCCGAGAAAACCAAAATAAAGCAGGAGTAAGGGTGGGTGGGGGGGTTGGGGTACGATGGATGGCTATGGGTAAGTGCCACTCCTTGAATATCCTCTCCGGCTCCCTTCCCACTCTGCCTCTCTCTTCCTCTGTCCTTCATTCTCCTCATGTCTCTCCTCCTTCCATCTCTCTCCCTCATTCTCTCTATCGTCCTCTGCTTCCCTCTCTCTGTTGCTTACTCAGAGAAGCTGCCAGTGTTTGCTTCTCCTTATCCAGGTTTCTAATCCGCCGCCAGTGAAAGAGCCCACTAAATAGGTGCCGTCGAAAAGGGGGGAGAGGGACAGGCAGAACCATTAGAGGAGAGTTTATCAGAGTCGCTCAATCTGTTATCACTCCTGTCCCTCTGTCCCTCCCGCCAGCCACCACCTCCCTCCCTTGTCACAGAGCTACTGATTATAGCCCCTTACCAATCCACACACACACACACACACACACACCACACACATACACACACAGACCACCTCTGAGTATTTTTGCGCATGTCTGTTGGACAGCTTTGTTGGTGTGCCTTGCCATAAGTGAGCATGTATGTCATTGTGGACTAACTGCCCACCAATTTCTTCACCACCTGAAAATGGCTGTGGCCAAGAATAAATAAAAGCCCCCCTCTTTTCATCGAGGGCGTACTCTCGGTTAACTTCCTGTACCTGTTCACAAAGGGCCCGAGAAATAACATCCAATGTGGAGTATTTCACTAGGAACCGGAGAGGAGACACTGAGTGTCCCTGAGGGCACTTTGAGGTGTGAAGCGGGTGCTCTAAAATATGCCAGCGCCGTTTTGTTGGCACGGGTGCCACTGGGACCGAGAGGGGAGAGCTAGAGTTTACCTAAAGGATAAATGTTAGAGGATCAGCTAAATTAGATCCTGCCTGTATTAAGACATCAACTGCTGCTGAAGTGTGTATAGCGTATGTGTGTGCTCCGTATGTGTGTGTGCGTGGACCCCTGCTCTCAGCTAGACTGCAGTCCAGGCTAAAATGGAGCTCAACATTGAAGTGGCAGAATAAGCTGTTTCCTAGAGTTCTGTCTAGTGCAGAACAAACCGGTGAAGAGGGATGCTCCTCCTCTCTTATGTCACACTGCGCTGCTCGTTGTCTGTGGCCAAATGAACTGCTGCTTCTAATAAGAGATAATAACCGTTTTAATGACTGATTTTTTTTTTCTACATTAAATCTTCAGTCCATTGACAGTGTAGAAAGAGCCTGCTAGTCATGAATACATTTAAACGAGAATTCTGGTCATTTTCTAAGTAATGCTCTACAGCTCTGGGTCCCCGAGTGCAACCATAAAATGACCATCCAAATTGATTTTGGATGGGGGAAAAAAGCATCAATATGAATATAACTGCTTTTTTTTCACCATCCAAAATCTTTTTTCCCCTCCTAAATCCATGTTTTCCTCTCATTTTTGTCTTTGTTAATGGAAACAGTCCCAAGCTCGACAGTAAATAGTAAAGTCTACCGCAGAAGATAGAGTAAACAGAGGTATGTGATAAAAACACAAAGTTAACACTATGCACAGTCAGTGTTGTGTGGTGTTGCAAAGCATTCATAGTGATATATTGAGGCCAAGGTCATGGTTAGAAGAACTGCCCCCATTACTTTGCTGTTTAACTGCAGTGCAGCGCAGCTAGCAAGAGGAGTGCTAGGTCCGGTTTGCACATATCATTCTCAGATTTTTTTCCTATGGTCGCACTCAGGGACCTAGAGCTGTAGAGCGTTACTTAGAAAATGACTGGAATTCTCCTTTAATCTACTGATACATAAAAGCAGTTAGCTATAAGACTCTTCACTCCCGTCACAGAAAGTGCATCAGAGCTCCTTGACCACCATAGCTGCAGGCATCCCAGCCCTATCTTTATTTGTCATTAGGGTTACATAGGGGGACACAGTGTAAGTAGTGCTGTGGCCCTAGTGCGCGAGACGGGGAATATATACCCCGGGCCCTGAGTGCAGTATGTTGGCTATGGTGTGTTAGAGTACTGCTGGTTACACTGCTGCAGGGCTGTGGACGCCTCAACCCTCATCATCACACTTACTGTTCTTACACCCGAGGCTCCCGGGAACATGCTGGCTATCAATTTTATATGAAAATACAGACGGGGAAATGACTGCATTTGGATACAGTTTTTGTGGGTAATTTGCTGTGGAAACATTACCACTGGTTTTTTTATTAGAATCACTGTTTTTCAAATTTTGATGTCTCCATCTTGGTTTATGGGGGGAGCACAGCTACGGCGTAAAGCAACAACAGGAAAATGGCTGGTTTAGAGTGACATTTCTGCCACTTTGTCCATGTTCCGTCATTTAGAGGTAATGGACGTGACCACTACCTCCATGTTTACATAGCAGTGGGCTCCCAGCACCCAGCCTGTGACAAATTATAAAAGCCGGGCCTCTGTAGCTGGGCTGCATTTCATTAAACTTTAACTTCCCTTATCTGCGGCGACAGAGGACAGAATAATAAAGGCTGACAGGTATCTAAAGATGTATGTTTGGACTAGGGGACAGGAACAGCATGAGAGCCTTAGCCAGCTTTGTCACCAAAGAAGGGACATATGTTGTGGGCTATAAAAACTGAAGGCAGATGTTGCTGTTTTACTGAAGCTGGGAAAGGTTGTAGACGCTTATGGCGCTTCGCACATATGTCCACCATGAATAGCTGTCTGTTTCACAAACAATGCTTCCTGCTGCACGTAACAAGACAGAAGAGAAAAAAAAAATACAGGTGTTATTTATCATCTGATCCATTTCAGTGAACACATAATATTTACCGTTCACTCTTTCTGCCCAACCCAAATATATCATGATGGGTGAAATGCGTAAATTTTATAGTCATGCACTCATGCAGCACTCATATTTTTGTTGAAAAGTTGAATATACATTAAAGATGAATGATTTAAAGATGTTTCTTTCACTGTGCTGAATGAATGTGTCACAAAAAAAATACTTGAGGTATGCTCATTCATTATTAGCAAGAACAATATGCCTCAGCCTTGCTTGTCTCTCTCTGGTTGTGTTTTCTCCCCACACCGAGGCCTCTCTGAAATCCACTCTACACAAAAAGACCCCTCAGAAAAGAAACTTGGATCTCAGACGTAAGTTGGATGAGGTTTATATCTCAAAAGGACAATGTGGCAAGGCCAACATTAAACCATGTTAAGATCTTCTGAGAGAAGCAGTTGATTGATTCCATAGAACCTTGTTCATCAAGGCCACCAGGTCTGAACCAAAGATATTTGGAATGTGAGGAAGAAAGAGGTAGTTACGGCAACAAAAAGCAGCTGAAGCAGCCTTTGTAAGTATCTGAAAGGACCTATCTACAGCTTGCTAGGCTCTCCCGTTGAGCAGACGAAAGACTACCATGTAAATAAAAGCCAAGGGTGAGCTCACAACTTTGCCTGCATGAATAAAAATGGCCACAATAACATTACAGATGCGTACACAAATAAAGCCAGCCTTTCATTTCCTTGTAATACTCAGCAGGCGCTTTCTCTTTATTCAGCGCTGCTAAAGTATATGAATTTCGTGTGCAGTTTAATTCAAAGTACAGAAATAAATTCATGTCCTAGGTTGAAATTTTGCTCATTGTGCTCGTCATGCCATTAGCGCTGATTCTGTGAGGCTAACGACCGTTTTCCTAACCTTGTAATATCCAGTTTGTCAAGTCTCGGTTGGCTCTGTCTGCGCACTTTTTTATGTGCTGCTGATTTTGTGATTTTTTCCTACACTCTCCACGAAAGGTTGTTTTCTAGCAGTGTGTGTTGATAGACAGCCGCGCACATGCTGAGATAAGGTCAGATATGGCCTTCCCCGTGGGTGGTGGCGGTTGTGGTGGAGGGTATCGGCCAGCCTGAGGAGTGGACTAGGTGGCTGAGATAGCCTCCTCCTGCAGGCGAGTAGGTCTGGAGTGCTGCTGCTGCTCTCTCCCCCCCAGCAGCCATGTCCTGTTGGAGTGAGCCCCTTCACCAAAGCTTTGTCTGAGAAGAGAGTAGCCGAAAGGGCCCTCTGACACACTGGACAAGACCCTTCAATATACAAACGCCACCTCCATGGCCTCATAACCAGCCTCGGCTGCGCACACGCACAAGCGCGCGCGTTCTGCATACGCTCATGTATGGCACCGCGCGAGTGCCAATGTTGTTTTATCGACTGTTTTCTGTGTGATTTCAGAGTTTGAACAGGGTGCTAAGCTCAAATACAAACACTGGGAGCTGGAGGCAAGAGCTGAGCGCCATCTGCCCCGTTCACGGCCTATCAGGCTTTCACCGTCCATTTCCAACGAGGAAAACCTCCGCATTCACCGCAAACCAGGGGAGAGAAAAGAAGCGAGATAGAGTTGTATGCTGCCCGAGTTTTAAATAGTTCTTTATCTACAGTGTTTTTTGACTGCATCTCTGGAAGGAGAAATAGAGATGTAATCAATAATGAACAACCTTGAAAATGGCTGTAAACAGATGGCCTATTGAAAAGAGGAATACTTTCACCTTTTGTACTTTCCCTCAATATTTGTGTTCTCTAATTTCCAATCAAAAAAGTAGTTTCCTCCAATGCTGAGCCTCCGACTGCATCTGTTCCTGAAAAGAGATTGCGAATCTTCCAGTCAATATCAGCGCGCAATTGTCTTTCGTGTTATCATAAATAATAACCCATCTTCGCTTGTCTCTCAGCAGACATTTCCTAAGTCGCAGCAGATAACTCACACCATGTGTCACAAGGTGTGACAAAGCCCACGGTGTGACATATCTAGACCAATGGAGAGAGCGCTGAGACGTCCGGGGAAGGGGGGGGGGGGCGCAGAAAAAAAGAGAGTGGGGGTGGTAAAGGAGCGCTAAAGAGGAATGGAGTATAATGTATAGTGGTTTTGTCCAGGTAACTGCTCAAATGCGGCTGTGACACATTTGAAATTGGCCCTGGCCTGCCCACAAAGACGGACAGAGGCGCTGCAAGCACTAGCCAATCCATACTCTCCAGACACCTGGAGAATCCTCAGATATTGACCTTCAATTCAGCTGGCATTCAGAGCTGATGAAAAGAGATAAGCACTCTAATCTGTCCGTCGTCTTCGCGCTCCCATTTATTGACTAACTGACACAGACTTATTTTAGCTCTGGCTGCACGCTGTCGCCACACGCCAATGTGATACATAAACCTAATAGATGCTTATTTGAAAGAGGCTAATATGAAAATTGCCGCTAAAGACACATGAATCAATTTTCAAAAGCAAACATAATTGGATATTCCGGGACACTTATTAAATGTGAATTGGCCCGGGTCTTCTTGTCTGTCAGAGAAGTCTGCTTCCACCCCCCCCCTTTGCTATGTTTCCTTGCGTGACATGTTATTATGCTCCGTTTCCCTCTGTCAGTCGCAGCCATTTAACAGATTGGCTGCCATGGAGAAACTGCTTTAAAATCTCAATGGAGGAGAATGTGTGTAAAATGAATGTGTCTTTACCTAACAATATGCTTTTATGTGCACGTGTCCGCCTGCCGAGATGCATTTACACGTTATACTCGTGTAGGTCCTTCCCTCAACCCCCTCCCACTGCGGTCCTACATTTTCACATGACAGTTGTAGGCTGGATGTTAGAGGCACTTGACAACGAGTAGGGGAGTAGGAGGGAGTGCTTACTGAGAGCCTCTGTAGAGGACAGCAATGCCTACATGCTGTCTGTGCCACAAGCCGGCCATGAGAGTGACCATGTGGACGCCGGAAACCGCGCGCGTGGATTCAAACACGTGCCAAACAGGCAGATTATTGAAAAGATTCTCACACACACCCAGCCACGCATGGTCACACACCCCGTATCAGAGAGCCATCCGGTCATTTTCATATTCATATTTACATGTATATGAGAGCCGTCGCGTCCCAGGAATACAAATCTATTTAAATTCAGACAGAATCCGCGAATACCCACCTCCAGAGAGCCAGAAGAGGAGGAGGAGGAGAGAGAAAGAGGCCAGTATATTTATTTGAGTGACATTGTCTAAATTGAAGTTTGACACTCTTCACCACTCTAACCTTTATGCAAATGTGAAAACATCTATATGTGATGGACAGAATTCAATTAACTGAGATGACAGAAAATAATCTAGTGAACTGAATACATCATGCAGTTGAAAGGTAACATAATCATCCTGGTAGGAAAGGGTTGGGTGGTGGTGGTGGGGGGGTTCGGTGGCAGAGAGACAGAGAGAGAAAAAGAGAAAGAAAAGGAGAGAGGAGAGGAGGAGGGGGAGGAGGAGGGGGGGAATGGGAGGGAGGGCACAGAGGAAGTAGAAGATAGAGCCCATTTCTCCGACGTCTTATCGAATGGCACAAGCTCTATTTCTCCAAAGCGGAGTCTTCAGTCCACTAAACTCTTGATCTCAAATGAGAGACCCTGGAACACTGTTGCTAAGCAATTAGGGGGGCTTATTGAGCAGCTGATTCCTGCTGCTCAGTGTCCATCATTACAATTTTTTCCTCACCTCATAGACTTCCATACTGATGAACAGCAGCCAGCGCCCACTGACCACACACAAGAAAATGGGCTCCTTCCTCCGGCAAGGCTGCAAATAACACGCACACGCCGCCACCCTTATTTCACCCAGACTGCCCAGAAACAACTGTTGCTGCCTGGATGCTGAAAGTGTGTGCAGGTGAGGGAGAGAAAAGGAGAGTGGGAATCATAAATTTCAAAAAAAAAAAAAAAAACTTCTACAACTCTTGAGTGTTTTATACTTCCACACTATCACATGTCTAAGCTGATGATCTGAAAATCACCTTGCAAAATTAACAAACAACTGTATATAAACAGTCTTCATTATCTGACCAGCGGGCTTCCTTGCAGGAATCAGTGTAAAGAACGAGTGGCGCGGCCGGAGGAAGCAAAGGAGCAACCCACCAGACCGCCTCACACAATCTGTGAACACATCAGCAAGCTGTTGGCCAGATGGGGGCACCCTTAACCAAGATATGAGAGAGCATGCTACACTAGTGAAGCAGCTTGTCACAATGAAACAAGGACGGATGTGTGCAGGACTGGGGGATGATTGTTGTTATGCTTGAAACTATGTAAAAGTTAACATACTACACTTTGTAGTGCTCACCAACAACACTGTAGCACTAGTTGGGTTTTTTTTTTTTAAATCAAAAGAATATTTTCTGAACATTGTCCAAGTTTTGCTGAGATCAACCCAGACTGGATTTTCTTGACAACTGTCATTCAAGTAAGCCGGTACATTCTCCAACACATTCATCAGGGTGTCCTCTGCCCATTCACCGACAGCAGTGTAGGATGTGAAGCCACCGGAGGAGTCCATTGTGTGTCATTGTGCGTTGAGTGCTAACACTAGGTGGCTCTGTGCTCTGTTAGTGGTCCTGAAGAGCCACTCAGTCTTGCTGGATTGTTCCAGTGTTTACATACTGTAGATTTTACAAGTCTGTCCTCATCTAACATTGAATCTGAAATGAAATATGTTAAATCATTATTACAGATCATTTCCAGGAATATAATATGCTATAGGTTGTTGACCTGCACTGTAGGCAAGGAAAGAAACAGTGTCGATCTATGGAATCTACATTGTTCATAGATGAGAAATTCATAGATGTGGTTAAATTGTGCTGGAATGCTGATTTAATCCCAATCATTTACGTGTGGCTACAAAACGGTGCCACAGAACTGAAACAGCAGACGTAATGGACGGTTAAGTGACTCCTCACCAGATCTCTTACATATAATATAAGTTCCATTAGCCCTGAAATGGCTACTGTATGGCATTTAATTAAATATAGCCTTTCAAAGAAACCCACGGCAAGCAATTTAGAGTGTGGTTATATTTGAGGCTTGTGTGAGGTTACTAGTGCTTTTAACTACAGCGCCCACTGCATAGACTGTTAATTAACATATTTAGAATGAAGTAGATTTGCCATGCACTAATCATTCTCTAATTCGCTAAGAACTGCAGCCTTTCTGGACAGTAATCAACATGCCGGGCCTAAACATTACGTAATCTGTAATTATGTTTCGCTGAAGGAAAGGGAGAAATATATAAATAAATAAACATAAATTAACAAAAGGCTATTGATGTGATTGGTTAAAGGATGCCTTTTACGCGTTGTGAAGGCTAGGTCTACTTGTCATGTATACGCTGAAACACACTTCATGACCTGCAAATTGACAAGAATGTTGGAGAGGGAGAGTCAGAAGATGAGTGCGTGTCCTCAAGTGCTCTTAATAAGTTTAAATACTGAAAACCAATTTCAAACATTATGTTTCCTGCTCTTTGGAGTTATTTCTCAGCAGCAATCAAAACTCTATCTCAATATGTGCTGACGGTAATTACACACAAAAAGAAAACTACATTCTCCTTCAGTGCAGTGGAAGTGAATCCACATGGCCCTGCATGGTGCAAGGGATGGGCCTGTCCCAGAGGCCCCAGTGCACCATGGGTAATGTTTTGACTCCTCAGGTATAATGAGGGAGCTGTGGCTCAGCTGCTGAGAGGGAGAGTGGCAGCACTCCAGCCCTGACCCCCTCCTAATCCTGGGAAACCCATCCTGGGCTGACACCCGCCTCACTCACAGCTTTAGGGTTGAGGAGGGAAAGGAGCGAATGCTGCTGCTGCTGCTGCTGCTCAGTCTCAGATAGGACCAGGAGACTCTCTCTACCTGTGCCCATCAGCAGCCTAAACACTGGGCTTGCTCTTAACTCCACTCCTGCTCTCATTCTTCTGGCTCTTTACAGCTCTTATAGGATCACCTTTACACACACTGGATAAAACGGACTATACTGCGATTTAAGTACTGGAGAATGAGTGAGATCTTTGCTAATACAGTCCATTTTATGGCAGAAATTATGCAAGGCATCCTTGTTTCATTGCTTATACGAAAGGCTCATCTTCAATTATAGGAGACAAGAATATACAGCTGGATAAAAATGCAAGGGAATGAAAAAAAAAAGAATCCTTTCTAATTTCTGAGCCAATTTTCTCTCTGAAGTCAATGGGAAAATTAACCATGTAAATTAACACTGTTGAATCAGAAAATGTGAAAGTCAAGCTTCATGGCAGAGAGGTAATCACTGGGTGTCTTGCTCGTGACCAGGGGAAAAACTAAAGGTGAGGCGACGAGCAAAAACCTGCTGGGGTTCAACTGTTTTGTACTATGAATGACATCAAAAAAAATACTACAAAAGTAGTTCTTTGTCTTTTAGTTTGGTTGCATGACTCTTAGGTGCTGTGGGGTTCAAACACGCACATCCTCTGATTGAAAGAGGATGAATAAACAGAGATGGCGCTGGGGGTTTAGATATATATTTCTTAAACATCACATGACTTCCATCCCAGAGGCCTGTGGTTCAGCCACATAAACATCAGGAGAAGATCACACAGCGGGTAGGCGGGCCTCCGCTGTACTGGCTGTTGTCAGGTGACTCTCTGTATGGTTTCAACGGAGGCAGATCCCAGCAGGGGATGTTGCTGATTGCTGACCACAATGTCACAATGACGCCTGTGAACCTACCACTTTAAGGCTGTCGTGGCTTTGATGCAACATCTAATTGGCCGAGATGAACTGTTGCAGTAGCGGCTTGGGGCCTAGCTCCACTGTATGCCAGTCCACACAGTCGCTGTCTGCATTTAATTAGGTCCCCTTTGCCTTGTTTGTGTGTGTGGGGGGGTACTGTATGTGCACAGACACACACAGGATATCAATATGTACATCTGCCTCTGTATTTGCAACCTCTTCTCTGCATCAGTGTGCACTTGTCCTCACGAGTTCATTATGTGTCTAATTAACAATCACATTTTATTATTCTTATAACAATCACAGCTTCGGCTCACGATTGAGCAAAGACAAGGGTGGTTGCGCTTTCTAACCTGTGATCTGATGAGCTGTGCGGTAGAATTAAGACGGAGACGTGTGGGGTTTTATTGCCTGGAGGTTTGTTTTCTCAGTTCTTAACGTAGCTTGAGGCACTAGTGATTGGCTCGGATGATGACAGGGTGCGGTCGAGTAGAAGAAAGAGTGAAGGGTGTCGTAGTGGTTTGTTTTCGCAGGCCCTTCACTTCTCAGCGTTTGGCGATGGGTCTGGAGCCTGTTGTCGTCACGGAGGGGCTGCGTGTGAGTGGCGCTTTGTTTAACTTCCTCTCAGTGCTAGAGAAACCAGCAGGGCCTGGTAATGAGTCTGCAAACAGGACTCACGAGGAGGAGAACCGCGTTCCTCATTACTAATTGCAGTGAGTGATGGCAATGTGTTGCCTAGTATTTTAGCAAGAGGTTCGGTTTAAAGGCATATTGCCATGTAATCTGTTGTTTGCTATTAAAAAATAAACTTCTTCAAATTCTAAATACATAGCTCATATAAAAAAAACAAAACTATAAAGCTTAGCCAATAAATAAATCTTAACAGCTACATGAAACTTGTGCTGGCAGTGCTGACATTTTTATGTTTGAAATAAGGGGCAATTTTAGAAGCTGTACTGCTTTGTTTATTTGCATAAAATTGAAGAAACACCACTAAGTATCATGTGTCTCAGCTTGTGCTGAACTCACCAGTGCACAATGACTGATTATGGCAAATTACTATCCCTGTACGAGCTCCCGAGAATCCGCTCTCCGTGCTGTATGCAGCCCTGAAGCAGGGGAAGAGAAATTGTTCCGCCCAAGTACCATAAAAACAGATTGGAAGCTCTGCACTGTGAATTAGCTGCACAGGAAGCCCCCTAAACCCCCTGTTTTATTCATGAGCATGAAGGCTATCGGAGTCTCAGAAACCCCTGTGGTCTCACCCGCTACATCAAGGTTGCATGCCGCGTCCATGGAAGGTTGCTTTTTTTTTTTTCCAGGCCACACTGATGCCACATTAAAAAGCATCGGAGATTAACTGCTGCTGTCATTTGAAAGTATGTAAACAAATTCTTTACCCTAATGCAGCGAGAGAGAGAGTGAGATCAATCCAACAGCCACGGTGAATGATTTTAATGAGCAAACTGTCATTCAACTCATAGAGTTCCGCTTTAAAATGTCCACAAGTTGCATTTTGGGGTCCAGGGCTTTGTTTGGGAAACCATGGGAAGGGCTGGTATAGGAGGGGAGTTACAGCGGGGGGGTGCACAACTGTTGAGGAAATGTTTTTCCTTTTGTTGTTGATCATGCTTTGGAAATTAAGATAGGGAGAGGTAGTGGCTCCTAAGGGAGAGAGATGCGGTGGACACACACATCGCAGCGCTACACTAGAGTATTGAGAAGTTGGTGTTGGCCACAGGGGGTACAGTGGATTGGGGGCTACGGGAGAGGAAGGTGAAGAGGCCACATCTGCCAAAAATCGCAAAGGAGCGTACTAGAGAAAATGAGCTTACAAGAAGACGATGTCTCATGCAATCTGTTTACTGTTGCACTCATCGCTGCAGTTTCTACAACAGCTTCTTCACAGTTAAGCATCAGCTATTATGTCACCACATGAAAACTGCAGCAAATTAATACGTTATGCAACAAATAAGTAGGATGTAAACTGGCACCACCCACATAAAACATTCACATGCACAGATGTGCACAAATGTCCTGATTCCTTAAAAAAATATTTTTCATAATGGGCTCCCTACCCGTTTAATTATAAAAAATGTACGGCAATACCCAGAGAGCAAAACCCCCAAAATTCAAATTGTAAATTGTGACTGAATGTGGAGACGGAGGCATAGACATTTTTAGCTGATATTGCAAATTCAGCGTTTATTCTATTGTATATTCAACTGCTTTCTTCTATAGTAGCACAACCCAGCTCTGAATACAAACTGTGGGGCACAGAAAGCATGCTTTTAATCGGTGGCATTCCCCTTTAATAAGCATGGAATCAAACATGAACAACTTACTTTACCAATGAGAAGGGAATTAATTGGTCTATTTCCCATTATGCTAATAAAATCGCAATAATAACGAAGTTGCTATTGTGACAAGAATTACCCAGTAGGAGGCCATTTATTGCTTTTCCCTTTTTAACCACCCTTGAAAGCTATCAGATGCATCTCACAATGTCAAGGCACAATATATGTACAATTCTGAGCCATGTGTCCTTGTTTACTTGGTTTGTCTGGGTGCCAGCATTTCCTAATTGTCCTCTCTGAATTTAGCAACTTGGTCTCTCGTCATTACGATGGCACTGAAGTCCTAATGAGTGGAATTGTTATCTGAAAGATGGCCCCCTTTTTTCCCTGCTGCGAAAGCACATTAGATCCAGACAGCTCATTTCCATTCCCCCTGTCATCTCTATAGAAATGACGTGCAGTGCTTGAAACTGTTTATTTCCAAATTCAGACCTCCTCCGCGGCAGCCATCGGCTTCAATTACCAGTTTTTCCTGAGCGGAGCCATCAGGCAGCCTGACACTGAGGTCCAACCTAATTCCCACCTTCTCCAAAGTCAAGAGCATAATGTGCAGATAAAAAAGGTGGAAAATAGCCTGCCGCTCATTAGCATGCAGCGCCTGCCTGTTCATTTGCTTGCTGCGAATGAAAGTTCTGACACTCAGCGCCTTGTGCAATACGAGAATAGTCCTCTTCAGACTGCCTCATGTCCTTACTGCCATGGAAAGGTCATCGGCAGAGGTGTGTACCAACCTGGCTTGCTGCTCTTCAGTGGCCCACCTGGGAGAGGGGTTAGCTGGGGGTATGGATTCAGGGAGAACCTCATTACCTGCTGAATCAACATATTATTGCCATGTTTCACCCAGCCGAATTGTTTACAAGTGTCTTTAGCGCGGGCAAAAGCCTGCTCTGGTGGGCCACGACCGCATTCATTAGTCCCTGACCCTGGTGATTATGTGTTATCTGATACGCTGCTATCTGGCTTGGCTGCATGAGCAGGGCCACTGGCCTGCATTGGCCTGGGCCCATTACAACCCCTCTCTTTCCCTCTCAGTTTTTTCTCCCGCTCTCCCCCTCAATCCCTCTCTCCCTCTGCCCGTGCTCCCTATGAATGTATCCATTAGCCTGCCGATGTGTAAATTGTTTTCACCTGCACTGCGGGCAGATGGGGAGCAGTGTCTCTGTCGTGATTTCCTATGCATGAGCTTTCTAATCAGTCAGAGAGTAACACGATTCCCTTGCTCCTTGCTAGAAAAAGGTGAGCTCGCGCGAGCATGCACACATACATTACATACACACATGCATGCACACATGTTCTCGCACTCACAATCTGCAATCAATATGCACGCTGTGTTGTGGGGATATTGGTGCAGTGGTGGCGGTGACAGGGTTCATTATATGAGCTTGCCTTGCAACGCTGTGATGGCTTAATACATAGGAGAGGGCCAGGGCCCGGGCTGATCCTTGCCTCTGCTGTTCCCAATTTCGGTTCAAATTGAAGGATAATTTGACCTGGAAGACGAAACCCACATAAGAGCAATGACATCCAGTGAAAGTGTCAACCCGAGTGTGACCCGTGGAAGAGACAGGAGAGGATGCCCCTCACGCAAACAAATAAAGCATTCCCTAATGACTTAATGTGGATGTGACATGTGCCCTGTGGGGCTCTCCTGGAGGACCGGGTCAAATGGGCCATCCACGACTGGATTGGCTCCTAGGTTGTAGAAAGAGGTGCTATCTATTCTTAGCTGTATGTCAGACAAGTTGCAATTATTGGGTGCATACTTTTCTAAAATCAATACACCATACTATATTGCACTATAGATGCAAATGTTTACAATCATACTGCAAGGTGCACAGTATGGCCCACAGCTACTATATTATACATATTGCTGTAACACAATGAAAACTCTGCTCCACAGGATACTGACGAACAGTCAGTTGTCCTTTTATGGTCTAACAATTGTACAATGACAATTAACTCTTCTAAGTCTAAGTCTAGCAGTGCTACATGGTCAACAGTCACCCAGACTAACCACTGGTTCAGCTTTGTAATAGGTTCACCTCAGTGCAAAGACACCTGCTGTGCGATAGGCAATTCACTACCACTGAGCCGGAGCTGGTAAAAGATGGAGATGAATGAACACCTTCTTAACAAGACCAGGGATCAGTGTAACCGACCAGACCCACCACAGGAGCAAACATCAAGCCCTCAGCTGTCAGACATCTGACCCAGAACAGCCCCGACCCACATGAATCTCATCATCTGACAACCACACATGCTGCCCCTTATTCGCTGCCGTCTACCACGCCACCCCTGCTATCAGCTGTCAGTCAAACTCCAGACTCCACAGACTCTTGTCAAACCGAGAGATGATCCTCTCCTTTCTGTCTCTCTCTCACAACAGTGACAGGATATGCCAGTGGACCATGAGTCTGTGAAAATGATTGGAAAGAGTCTGGATGACACCGGCTGCAGATGCTCCAAAGAAAAAAAAAGCAACAACCAAAAAAAAAGCAAGTAAATGGAGAATGCAAACTACGACATCACAAGGCATGCATGCACTAACAACAGGCCACTGTCATTAGACCTGAGACTCTTTGTTAAAACCACACTGGAGCATTGTGCTCTCAGACAGCACTCGAGACTGCCCTGATGTTTATTCAAATAACCAACAAGTGCAGCATCATGGTGAATCTGATCTCCTCGCTTATCTTTACTGATACCAGAGAAAACATGAGCGGAAAAATAATTCAACTTTCCAGAAACAACTTTACATCTGATTTTTTTTTTTTTTTTAACTCAGTGTGTTTTCACACAGCTTAGCACAGCCTCTTGGCGTTCAATTTCTTCTTAAGTCACGACTGAAAAGGCAAGCATTGGAAACCAGCTCCCCTCCATCCCATTCTATTTTGTCAGCTTTCTTTTCCATGAAATTATAAAGGGGATTTGTTGCAGCTTTTCATTCACTTGATAGCACTTAACTAATTGCTGTCCTCTCATAGACAAAAACGTACTCGCAAAACATGGGCATACAAATAAATGGTATGCTGGCATGCGGGCACATGTGTGTGCACACGCAGACGTATAAGGATTTAACTGTGATATTTTGTATCCTGTTTAAATTTTAATCAGTCCTGGTTTCGCACAGATACTACTAATATCATCATCTGGACACATCTAATCTTTTTAATATAACTTTGTGAAAATCAAACTATACCTGTGCCAACTACAAGTGCCTCCCTTTTGAAACGATTATAAAAGCCCGGTCAAATCTCTTTCGCTAGTGGTATCAGCCAATTATAGAAACAAGTGACCATTGAATTAACACATGGAACTTGAAAGCTTTTGCACTCTGATGTAGAATGCACTCTGGAAAAAATATGTCAGACCTTAATTTGCAATTTCACAGGGAGTCACCTGAGTTCTGGGCAAACAATGGGCTTTGACTGAATGGAGGCACAATGGCATTGTAAATGTTAAAATGTGTTGATAAATGTCACAGTTCTTCTTCAACATTTTCGCAAATGCTATTCAGACAGAACTATGAATGAATAACAAATGTTCAGACCAAGTTCATTTAAAACTTGCCTGACAATAGGCAACTCCTATACCTTTTTTCTTCATAGATGAGAATTGAGGATTTGCATTAACCCCAAACACTGCTTCAGTATCTAAGTGATAGTGAAAGGAGTGAAGGGAGAGCCATGAAAACCAGAGTTGTGGAAGAACAGCCACAAAAGACAGATAAACCCAACACCACAGAGAGGTGCGCCAACTGTTCCAAGTCTCACACAAGGGGAGAAAGAAAAAGGGAGGGGGTGGAGAAGATAATTTAGCATTTGTGTAAGCTGTTTATCAAATTATTAACTGCACAGATGTTTCTGACTAGCTAGGGGCTGAACATGGGCTCTGCCAGGCAGGGGAACAAAGGTCTGAAGGATTCAACGGAGATGTGCACTGAATATCAATTTAATTTACTAGCTGTTAATTCTCATGCAAATTGTGACCTCTGTTAGGGCATATCAATGGCCATACACATTGTGTGACTTCAGAGAAGCAGCGGGAAGAAACAGTGCAGAAACACTGTATAAAACTACAAATAGGGAAAAAAATAATATTTTCAGTGCGGCCATTCATGTGGTAAGATTTGAAAAATGTGTGGGGGACACTTTTTTGTTTTTACTGATAAACTCTTGGGAAGACTATACCTACTCTATCATCAAAACAGTTTTTATTTTGCAACATTTGGCCCCTATATGTTTTATTTTCTCAACAGTAAGAAACTGTATTATAGATAAGTCACTGTTATGAATGTTGTTTAAGAGATATATAGATTAAAAAAGGCAAACTATGTGAGGCCCTGTAGTGTTGTTACACATTTGTCTATGCAAAGTGACTGACATTATGCTCACCAGCTTGTGTTAAGTCACAAGTTCAGTCCAGGCGTTTGACCTCAGCTTGAAGTACGGTATCTTTGCGTCTGATGCAGTCTCACATGGTGCCAGTACATCTTGAGTGATGAGTTTTCTGCCTGAGACACCAAGCAAGAGAGAGCAACACAGGTATATTAAGCAGTGGTTGTGAATATTTTCTGCACCGTGAACAATAATCTGCTGAAAATAATCATGAATGCATGGTATGACACACAACAAAGGTTGATCACTGGCATCAACCTCTGCTGAACTCAGCTGTAACAGCAATGTTGCAAATCTCATTTTCTTCTTCACCTCCGAAGTACTGCCTTTCAGCTCTCCACAGCACAAACAAAAAGCCTGGCAACAATATCAATTATACATGCAGGAGACAAACAAGGGGATTTATTTCACAACAAATAGCCTCATAGGGAGATACTGAATAGGGTAGATTAGCATTAGAAAAGGACAACAAAACTCCCCAGTTCAACAGCTAAAGAGCAATTTGATGGGACTGGAATTGGGGAAATTGCTTGATTAGGGTGTGCTTTTGGAGGGGCTGTGATTTATCAGGATCCCAACAAGGATAGGTACTGTTGTGCTTTGACAAAATGACGTGGTGCCACTGTCAAAACATGACATTATAAGAACTGTCAGTGGTGAACTTTGATAATGCAAGACAAGATCAGTTGCCATCAGAGCAAAATGAGACATCAATCTGAATCTGATAGAGAGGGAGCTTATCAAGTAAAGGGTAGGGAAGCCTTTTGATGAATGGTATTTAGCCCAGTCAGGGTTACAGGCTTAGTTGAGGCTTTTTGTCAGGCAAGGCGGAGGGCTTTTCTCTCCAGTGGTGTTCACTATCCTATTTCATTTTGTCTAAAAATGATAATAATAAAAACAAAAAACTAAACAAACACGTAATGAAATCTAAACACCAATTTTTCGGACCTTAACTAACCTTGCCATTTACAACAATTTAAAAGGGAGCGGCTCTGTTTAATGTTATTAAATATTGGTGTAAATGTTTGAAGAAGTTGATGAAAAATAACACTATTTTCCTTACCCCACACTTGTTAGGCATTTAACAGCCAGACCGTTTCTTTTTGTTGTACAGCACCAATTTACGGTGCACGGTTATTTTTAAAAGACCAGTCTGTGTACCATCACAGACAGTCCATGTGCACTGCTCTGGCGCGCGCATACTCGCACCACGTGTTCTCTGTGTTTATGCGCAAGGGCTTCTGGGAAGCGGTGCTCATGGTAACCAACGTAAACAACAGCCACCCTTCTCCTCCTCCTCCGCCGCCTCCTCCTTCTTCCAGGCGCTGCAGTAGCGCCAAAGCCGGTGAAAAATGTCTATCATGGCTCACGGCGAGGACCAGTACTATGAAAAGATAACGTCGATTCAGCAAACCATGCACAAAAGGTGAGGCCTCCGTCATTCTTGAGCGCGCGAACACGGCCCGGTAGAAACCGCGGGCTCGAGTTGGGATCTCTGCCGCCATTCAGCCTCCTGTTGCGGCTTGTCATAGTCACAGCGAGTTAGCTTCTTAGCTACACAGAGACGCAATGCAGCTAGCTCGTCCATTAGCCTGTTTACCCGGAGGGCTATCCGCAACTAACAACGGTTATGCTGTGGTTGATTTTGCGTGTAAATGAATGGAAAGTTAACGTCACACGACACGACAGCGTCCGCGAACACAAGCCAGATTTCCCATGGAGCTGTTGCATTTCTGTAACGTTATGTGTGCTCAATGTGCAGAGCGGATTCGGCACCAGCACACGCATTACAATTTGCTAATGAGTAAATAGACAACCGTACCGCTGATAATTAGCCCAGCAGACCACGGAGATGCTGCAGCCGCGTGTGTGTGTGTGTGTTTCTGTGTTTGTGGGTGATGATAGTTTCCTTCACTTCTGTTTACAGGGAGAAACGGAGGCTGGAGCTGGAGAGGGAACTGTTTGCTTACTCCAGATCTGATAAAAGAATGTAAGTTGTACAAATTGTTGTGTATCAGGGGGACTTAATCTAATTGTATGCGATTGTAAATAGTGCCCTTGCTGTATAAGTATTTCATTTTTAATTAGTTTTAGAAATGCATATTATATGTAATCAGCCTGTGTACTTATCCACTGTATACTGCTGTGCTTAGATGTAGTATACAGTAGATTCCAGTGTTTGCATTTGGGAAAAAAAGGTCCAGCTATTTATGTGAATAGGAAATATTTTATTCAACAAAAATATCACTGTCTTGATCAAGTGTGTGTTACAGACACAGAGCATCTTTGGATAAGCGGAACAGTCTTGTTTTCTTTGTAAATTGAGTCTTGTAGATATTAACATGCCAGGTCAAAACAGGAAAGTGTAGGATGATATGAGGGCTGAGAATTATTTTAAAATTTAAAACATATTGTGCTTAACCTTTTCTTGTGAGAAGTCAAGCTCTTATTTTTTGACAATGCTCTTAGATAATATTTCTGTTGAATAATAGTTCTCCTCTGCCTTCAGCTCACAGATAAAGTATTCCAAACTGCGCAGCTATCTCAAGGAAATCTCTGACAGGGAAGCACGAGCGAAAATGAGAAACCTTGAGCTTCTAAGAGATGTGGAGTGCATAGAAATCAGCATGAAGGAATATCTTCCTGACCATGGACCCCTGCAACAACAAAAGGTATATACACAATTTCATTTGTTCATTGGAGAAGTTTTTCTCATTATGGATTTATATCAAAAGCAAGCCGAACAAACATTTTACCCACTGAGGCTGATCAAGGTTTAGATTTACATTTGTACATTTAACATTGTATACATTTTTATGATCACTAATTCATGTTTGAATGTGTGTGTTCAGGAAAACAACAACAGGTTACTGCGTACTGGGACTTTATAAAAGGACCACTGACACTGATGTGTGTTTACTACTGAAGCATGTTTGCCCACATTTGCCTTAATGCTATGTTGTAATTTTAAAAGAGTAAAAATATTTGCTTGCAGTTGCTTGATGTGACAACAGCAAATACTCAAACTGTGCAATTTATCACGACAAGCAAATGAATGAGGGGGAAAACAATGAGCCAGTCAGATTATCACTTAAAACTCAACGACAGTGCTTGACAGCTTAATATCAAATTAACAAAATTGGCTAATTATGACTCGCTGAGTTAATTGCCCAATATAGAGACTCTGAAGTGCTCCAGAGGTTTAGTCATTCTCTCCCCTCAAGCAGTTGGTTTGTTTCCTCTTGATGCTGTATGAGCTCTACGTGTTTGTTGTTATTGTGGTGGTCCTGCTGCCCTTTGTTTGTGGTTTATAGTATTTTTTATTTTTATTTTACGTATTTATTCCGGGGTTTTACCATGATGTTCTTGATACGGTGAAAAGCATAGACTGTGAGTAAAGTGAAGTTACACACACACACACACACACACACACATGCTGCTGATTTTAGTCTAATCGTGTGCAAGCTTTTAGAAATTCTAAAAGCTTTTTCAAAAGGGCTGCTTCCGCAAACTGATATTGTTTTGAAGAAGGGGCGCGGCGTATTTGAGCTAATCCAAGTACCCTTAACAAGATCATTACGTTTTTTTAATTGGAACAGGGATTAAGGCGGTTAGTCGGGCCGGTCAGATAAAATGTGATGGGAGGTCAGCAGCTACACACAGGACACCCACTTGGGAAACGTTTTGTGATTGACTGATGCTTGACATTGTCACGTTTGCTGTCATACCCTCTGCTTTTATACCACATACAGATAATATTCAACAGCACTATCACAGCATTATAACAAGCAGCACCTACGGTTGGCATGCAGTGTCAGTTCAACTGTCACAAATACTATGAATTTCATTTTTCTGCATTTTCACATGATTAATTCAGGATGCACAGCAAGTGATCTGTCTGTCTGTCTGTCTGTCTGTCTGTCTGTCTGTCTGTCTGTCTGTCTGTCTGTCTACCCTCATATTTCTGTATCATTCTTTCTTTATGTTTCTTGCAGGCTGACGTTTTGAAAAAGATTTCCAAATGTATAGAAGAAAGGAGGAAAACTGAGAAACATCTTGAAGCAACAGAGGTAACGTGAATGTGCACTACACAAATTGTATAGTAATAAAAAGCAGTATGTTCGGATTTAGTATAATTGCGAAAAAAATATACATAAACATACTGTATATTACATGCTACACTTTTGTGCTTTGTGTGTGGGTGTATTTTAACACATTTTGTTGTATGGTGGAAAAATGGTACTTGTTTTTTTTTCTTTTTCTTGGATTCTTCTTTTTTGAAATGTTTACAAGGTTTATGCAAATCTCAGTTCTATCAAGCTGTGTTTTCAGGTTTAGAATAACAAAGGAAAGTAGACATTATGCCTGGTAAGTCTGTAGAGGAGTCTACATTTAAACTGTGTATCTATAATAGCACAGGTGTCTAATCCTAGCTGGTGCATCTGTACAAGCGATGTAGTTCAAGCCCATAGCTGCTTTCTCCCTTCACTTAAAGCAGTTAAAGCTCTTTTAGATGAAATGTCTAAGACATCTCATAATAACTTGGAGCATGCTGTCTAGAGCAGTCACTTGTAACTGTGTGCAAAACCCCCCTCAGCCTGTCGATATTGTAATGAGCAAAATGGTACCGTCACTCCATTATGCATACAAGCCATTGGCTTGCAGTGTGCATGTCCCTCAGGCTGCAGCATTCATTAAGGGAAGCTTACCGGGCTGAAAGCTGGAGACAGATGATAACGGGATATGATTTTCATATTTAATACATTCCTTGGAAGAGCACACGCGTGCCGCAGATTGATAGAAGAATCAATTGCTACTTTAGTGAAACACTTTCTACTTTGCCCTGCAGCTACCGATGGAATCACTCAGCCAAGAAATTAACTTTTCCTCTTTTTTTACCTACTTTGTGGATCTGCTGGGCAGGCTGCATGGTTTACAGTGAATGTTATTAAGCAGCTAACTGTTTGGTATTTAAGACGCTTATCAGAAAAGAAACAGAAGCCATGCTTTTTGTTATTATGTTTGGAGGGAGGCTTTTTTGCTTCTCTCCCCTCCCCCCCTTGGTGACATTGCAGACATGAATCAAAACTTGTCTAAAGGATTTCTAATAAGATTAAAAGTTAAAACATTGATCCTGAGACATTCTCCTGAAAGATGTTGTGAAAAGAATTCTGACCTTGGCCCAAATACGCCACACTTATCCAAAACTGTGGAGTGGGTAGTTAATGTACTTGAGTTGAATTTCTTTAAAACATAGACTTATTTAAACTGAACATGGAATGAAAGAAGAAAAAAATTAGAGGAAATGTCTGAAAAAAGAATCATTTTTATGAGGTAATGGAAAGTTCAATTGCCAGAAATGAATGATTTTTTTTTCTTTTTCTTTTTTTTTTCTCATTTACAGATGAAAGCTGTGCATAGAAAGCACTGGGGCAGCTCTTTCTCTCATTCAGGAAAGAATTTTACACAATCACCAGCAGGCATTTTTATGGACTGCCAGACCTCCAGAGGGTCTGACGTTGAGGCTGGCACCACAAGTGTACACTCACACCAAGCATTACATCGTTCACCCAATCGCAGCATGCAATCCCACGAACGTCTACCAAGTGGCCTTTTGAAGGACTTCAGAGTTGGCGGAGAGGATGCCACCAGCAACCGAGCACATTTATCAGATGACATTTCAGGCTCAAACGATTCCCCTGACGGCAGTAATTTGAGTGACAAACATGAAAGAATGATGGCGGTGCTCCCATCTGTTTGTGCCTTAACAGCCACAGCTGGCAGTGTGGCTTTTGGAAGTGATGATGAACAAGAACCTTCACCTCTGGTGACCTTGACAGCGCCTGAGAAGAATCCGTCTCCCAGCAGCCGAGGCCCCACGAGGGCTGAGAATTCCCCTGCAGAGCACAGTAACTCCCAAGAGATGGCTCATCAGCCACTTATAGTGGAAGCTGGACAGAGAGGTCTCAGTCATTTGATGCCTGAAGCCACTTCTGGGAAAGAAGCTCAAGATACATCAGGTTTGAAACGTTATTACCCACTTACTTATTGTCTTGTACCTATTTATTGTCTCTTCTAAGGTCCGCAGTTGAAAGCACTCCCTTTTGACGATTTGAAATAAGCCAAGTGATGTTTTGTTCTGTGTTTACATTCAGATAAATGTGACAGTGTCAGCACGCCAAGTTCTGATGTGCAGTTATCAGAAAGCAGCGCTAGTGACCTGTCCATTTCTCTGACACAATCTGAGTTGGAGGATGATGATCTACCAGAGGGTGTGCAGCCTGAGAGGGATGCCTCTTCTGGAGGGAGTGAAGATCCCAAACAGCACAGTCAAGATTCATCTCTCCACTCTGGTGGGTCCAAGAACACATCATCAGCAGTGACCTTGGAAAGGTATAGTATGTATGACTGTACTTTGTTGTCTCAAATTTGCAAGATGACTCAGTGGAGAGAGAAACACTAACATTTTGATCTTGTTAAAATGAACACAATACACTCTATCTTTCTTGGAGGTGGTTTTTTTATTCTCCACGATTTAAAGCTAAGCAGCCTAAGAAAGGAAAACGTTCCGCTTGGCCACGCTGTACCACAGAGGGTTGTTGATGATAGGAGCAGGAGAAAACACTGCACAGCCCCCCCCCCCTTGCCACCATCACATCTCAGGCTGACAGAGAGGATTGTGGGAGTCACAGTCTACGCCACCGTGCTCTCTGTAGCTCAGCAGCAGCTGCGGTGGTGGCAGTGATGCATCTTATAGGAAGAGCTCAGGACCTGTCACCAACAATATTGCCATAATCCAAGATAATGCTGTAACAGAGCAATTTTCTGCTTGAGAGACCTCAGGCAGTCCCCAGTGGAGGAGGAAATTTGTGGCACCATAGAGTGTTCTGGAGGGTGGGCATGTGGACAGCACTTACAGCCACAAATCCTTAGCGTGATGATGGCCTCTGAGTTGAAGGATCATTTTGGATGGGGTTAGAGCGACAGAAAATCCCATGTGAATGTTTGCTTCCAGAGCCTCTCCCTACAATATACAGCATTTTATGACCAGGACCTCTTATGCTCTTGAAAAAGAAGAGGAAAACTTTATTTTCTGTAATTTTGGTGCAATTCTTTTGCTATTTTCTTCATTACAACAATGTAGAGTTTAGATTTAGTATTCTTTCTGTCCTTGGGTTTGGTACATTGTGGTTGTTACCATTAGATACTTTTTCTTTAATGAAGAGAACCAAGTTGGGCATTTGGCCACAAGAGTGTGATTCACACATTATGTTTTATAAAGAATATTATTATATTAGTATTAATAACAAATTTAAGAGGCTTAATACATAAAAAAAGTATCAATATGTATGAATGTATCAGTCGTAGAAATGTATTTTCTCTCAGAGGGTGTAGCATGTTTGTTTGTGCACATCTGTGTGGTCTACTATAACTGTTAATATTATGACCTGAGGAAGAGCTGCAGTTAGCCTGTGTCGGGGGAGCCATGGCAGGGGCTCGAGCGCTCATTGTTAACACAGAGGGCTTCTGTGTATGAGCAGAAAACCAGAGGCTTTGATGTAAAGTTCCTCCATCCTCTCCCTCTCGTTCTCCCTTTCTCTCTCTCTCCCAAGGTTAGAGTTTATATCACTCCCTCCATTCAGCTCACAGTCAGGAAAAACAAGCCTGGCCAATTCATTAGATTATCCTATTATATTTCTCCTCCAGTGAGGCTGGGGTGAGCCTGCAACTGAAAATATCCTTCAGGTCTCTTCTCCGAGACTCATCATAATGCCCTCGCTGCGTCCTGCTCTTTAAATATGTCGTCCCTGAACTGCAGGATGGTTCTGCTCGATTAGGGACGGCATGTCATACAATTAAAGTTGGGATCTTAAAAATCCAATGCAAGTCTTGAAATAGCGGCGCCCAGTGTGTTGGTATTACTTGTGGTCTATTTTTCCCATTCCTTTGTGTGTTATATTTGCTGTCTTTGCCAGCACGGTGAGATTCCCCTGACACCAATCACTCAACGGTGAGGCCATTCCATGTGGTAAATCACCCCGGAGTCGGTACTGTACACTGTAGAGCAATATCGCTGCAGAGAGGCTGACCTCTTCCTCCTAGCTAACAATACTCTCCTGATGATGTCGACACGCGGACAACAGCAGCATCTAAAGTGAGGTTGGAGACCTTGACATGAAAGCTGGCAACAATACAATGAGAGAGAGAGAGAGGTTTGCAGAAAAACACAACTAATTCACTTTCTCCCTCTCTAAAGGTCTCTTTTTGAAGAGCATTGACAAATAAAGTGGAAAGAGAAAGATGACTATTTCAAGGCCCACACTGACGATAAGGGAGAGGGAAAAAAAAGACAGCTTTTGCCTATGCTACTTCAGCCACACTGAAGAGGACTTAGCACAGACGGTAAGCTACAAGATTGTATGAGCTTCAACAAGATCTCTTATGCTTCAAAAAATTGTCAGCCCCCAATTACAGGCACCAACCCAAAGTGGATATTGAATGTGGAAGGTCTAAAGAGTCTGTTATGAAACAGGTTTACAGGTTTTGATGAACTGCACACTACAGAATGTCATGGATATAATTCAAGCTGCTAGCTTAATCAGGATGTTACCAGGAAACAACCTGCAAAAAAGAGGGAGCAATTGTTTGCTGACCCCTAACCCAGGAGCCCATTACAGATTGTCATAAATTCTTTTTGGCCCCTTTTATGTAGGGGGGCTCAGGATCTCTCGGCTTGGGGTTTCTGGGAGAATTCAATGAGGGCCACCCAGAGCTTAATGCTCGAGAAAGAGATGGATTCCCAATATCCACATGCATTAGACGTCCATTTCTCATTTTGCAGCCTCACACAGGACCAGATTAAAGTGTAAATCGCTCACCAAAAAGAAATCATATAAAGGCCCCTCTCGTTTCTTACACTTTTGAGTGTGAGACGGTGGCTGTGCTAATGAGTATCACAGAGTTCTATGGTGGTTGAAGGCTGAATTGATGGGCGGGTCGTTGTACGAGAGAATAGTTTTGCTTTTTGTCCCCACATTTCTTTCATAATATCCATCTGTAAACATTCTTTTAACCTCTCATAGATGTATTACAGACTTTTACCTGGAAAGTTGAAACCATTTTGGCTCATAGTTATAGTATAGTTATAATGGCTTTATTTTGTCATTTAACTGTATGTAGCTGATTCGAAAGCCATTGGCAGCTGATTCTACAATCTCGAGCATCGACTGCCAGGTTTCTCAGGCTGTCATACAACCTGTCATTACATGTGTCACCGTTAACAGAGAAGCTTTGAATTGTTCAACTCCTGTGTAGTGGTGCTAGCATTTTAATGATCAGATTCCTCCAGCAGTCCTTGAATGCGTCAAGGAAATTGCCTGGAAAAATGTATCACTGGGTTTTTTTTTTCTTTTTTTATACAACTAACAGTCATATTGATCACATAGCCTCCTCCATTTTATTTTCTTTCACCACATTAATGGGCAATGTTTATTCTAGTCTCTCCCAGGAAGGACTCTTTAATCTGCTCGACAGCATCGAAGGACGACTCCATGATGAGCGGACCAATGTGTATGGGGATTCTTCAATTGATGAAAGACAACTCAGTAGACTTATCAGGTATACCCTTGCTGTCTTACTCCAGACTTATCTCCCTTATCTTATCTCTCCCTGTTGAAATTAAATGCCATGTATATTTATGTAATGGCCATGGAGCAGTTTGTGCAGATGAGGAAAACATATTATCCTTCTGCTAAGGGCTCTCACTTTAGATGAAGTGTCATCACCGGCATGCACACGTCTTTATTTCTGAGGGGTTTTCAAACACAGGGGATTGTTATAGTAACCACCCTTGTTGAATTGTTATTGGGAGTCAGGGAGATTGGGGATGGCGAATTTGTTTCATTAGACTGGGCTTATTTTTCATAAGCCTTTCATATTTCATAGCATGATTAATTTACCATAATTGGAATTCTCGTTGTAAAGTGTGGATAAATGTCTCGCAAAAGGACAGCTTTTTCACTCTTTTTAAACCCAGTATATACTTATCCCCATCTATGCAAACATCCTAGTGCTCCATGGCAATAGATGACTGCTCTCTATATATTGGGCAGCCTTTGTAATGCTGGAGCGGGCTTGAATGACGAGGACCTTGAAGCATGCGGAGCAGTCGTCCTTCATGAGCTTCAGAGGTTGTCATGGAGCACAGCAAAGGGCTGCCTGCTACCACAGGACCTAGTGAGCTCTCACCAGTCGAGCCCTGAGCCTAATGAAATAAGGTAAGGCTCCTGGTTTCTCTGGGAATCCAAAGACTGATTTGATTTTTGTAAATGTGGGTTTGTGAAATGTGTCACCATTGCATTGTCAGGTTTCATCATTTATATATAGCGACAGTACTTAAGTAACATTGTACATTTGTTTTCATGATGTTTCAGTTTTTAGTAGAGTGACTTTTCTGAAATCTTAGGGGGGATAAAAAGGAAAAGAGACTCTAATAAAACATTGTCGAGTTGTGTATAGTAAGTGTTTTATGTGTCACAACGACATTTGCGACTCTATAATAACCGGTGCTGATAGTCGCACAATTCAGAGCAGAAATATCAATGCATCGACATCTATGGAGTTCAATGGACCTTTCTCTTCTTTTCAGAGTACAGTAAGGTGGATCCCACTTTTCAGACAAAGAGTGGAGGGCTGCCTGTGCATTTTTTTTATTTTTATATGACCAGACAGTGGGGGAGGGGGCACGCAGTTCAACAGTCGCTGAGATATTGCACGCTACCATTCGATACAGTCTCCCTTGTCCACAAATGTAAAGGTCATCTCTGGTGTCACCCCGTGCGGTAACACTGCATTGGTGAATGTCATGAGTAAATTAAAATGCCCTATCTGTGACTTCCAGTCCTTTGGATAATGAGTAGTTGTACTCTGAGCCAAATCCATGCTCTGCTTCACTACTCTATTGATTTCAATGAGACCTTTCCTGCTATATACTCAGTCCAAAGAAACACATCTAGCAGTGTCACTCTCTTCGCTGTGTGAAATGCCTATTGGTTCTTCAACCTTTTATCCAGTTTTCACCCAGGAGATTCCTCAATATTGCCGTCTGTGCCTATTCATTATTAACCGGAATTCATTAATGATCTGTATCTTCACAAGTGTTTCAAGATGGTGTAGAAAGCAGCCTTTTAGATTGGCTAAAAAATTATGCTGAAATGTTTTAATTCTTTCACATAATTGAAGTTGGTAAAACTTATCTTTTTTTCCTCGGTTTTCTTGATAATCAAAGAGCATTTGCTGTAAGGAGGTATAATTATGGCTTGTTTTCAGATGTACTACTGTGTATTCAATAAGAAAGCCTCCTCTTTCTCTCCCACCAATCGCCCCCCCCACACCCACCCCTTCGCCACAGCACCAGCCTCCCTCCTGATGCCGCTCGGCTGTGGGATCGCTGGTTCAAGCACGCCCTTCTGCTCAAGGAGCGCCGTGTCCTCAACACTGAGCGCTTGGTCCAGCTGTTCACGCCGCTGCTGCTGGAGCGCCATGCCGCCTACGGCCACCAGGTAGCGTCGGAGGCACATACACTGCCTGCGCCTACAAACACACGCACGCACACACACACAAACGAGAGATCACACACTTGCAACTGATAGACACGCAGCCCCCAAAAGCAAGCAGCCTTTATCACTCACACAGATGACTACAGGAGAAAAATGGCTTCTTTTTTTCCTCCGTTGCAGAAAGCCCATTTTTTTTCTGTTGCTGTTTCTTTGCATGTTTTAAAGGGAGCTGTAGTTGGTACTGAGTGCCCTCTTTGTGTCTGCTGTTTGAAACCAAGCCCTGGCTGCCTACTCATCAGATTGCTCCACACATTGACCTAGACAGAAGGGAAATCCTGACCCATGTGCTAATCGCAAATTACAGCCTCTGCTTGGCTTCTTTCATCTCATGTGGTGTATTCATCGGAGAAACACTTGCTTTTAATTTGGCATTAGCCAAAAGTATAGCCATCAGCTGGGTCCGATTGAATGAGGGAGCCATTTGGACCTTCTCCACAACGGACAGGATTATTTTAAATTTCCCACTCATTGACCTTGTGCAGATCATGCTCAATTAAACAAAGAAAGAAAACTACTCTGAATATTCCCACTAAGAGCCCAAAGATGATGTCAAGAGATTTGTCAGGAATCCCACTTTTTTTCAACAGAAAGCACCATTGTGTGTGCAGGAAGGATGATCTATATGCATTTTTTTTGCTTTATTAATTTTTCGCCAACTCATCTTGTGGGGGTTTTTGTGGCGTGGAGGTTTTGCTCCAGTGTCCCCGACGCGATGAGAGAGGCAAAGAGGGAGACTGTAGAGGCTCTTGAAAATATGAACTGACAAAAGGAGGAGAGGTACTGCCATCTCCATCATTGTGTCCAAGTGCATCAGGAAAAGCCTGAGTGAAAATCTTTCTCTCCCTTTATCTTCCTCATTCTCACTCCATCTACTCCATCTATTTCTTTCTCCCTCCCTCTATTTCTCCATCTCCCCCTTTCTCTCTCTCTCTCTTTCTCTCTCTCGCACACACACACACACTCTCTCTCCTCTCCGTCCTCTCATACAACAGCTTACTCTCCACACAAGAGAAAACAGAAATTTCCATTCACGTCTTGCCACACAGCCTGGCTACTCCGACAAATGGGAGCATGCAGCTCGCATGCACACACTCAAAGAGGCCCTTTGAATATTCAAGTGCTAACAGTTGCATTCATTGATATTTAAAATGCAGTGGGTCTGCGAGAGCCCTCAACTCCCGGTACATTTGACTAAATCTAAAAAAAGAACAAAGACGAATATCGGGGACAAGGATCAAGACAGTTTTTATTGTGCAGCAGCATCAAATACCAAGTGGCAAGCTCAGATTGGCATGTGTTTGCGTCTCTTCCCCTCTCGGAAAATGAAAGCGTGTGCATTGTCAATCTTCAGTGCGACCCTACTGATAACAACTTACAATGTACTTAAAGTTTGTCACTGTCAAAATCCTCCTGATCATCCCCTCCATATTAGTGCTCATTAAAAGTTGCAAATGGCCATCTGAGGCTGAGAGGCAGTCTTTGATCACCAAAAAGAGATGATGATGGCAGGATTTGATATGGGGGAGGGAAAAAAGGAGAGAAAGGAAATCGGTGTGTGGCATCTCCCTGCTCCTCATCTCCCGGAACAGCTCCTCTTAATTGTGTATCCTCATCTCCCCAGAGATAAAAAATGAGCTGGAGAGGGAGGAAGAGAGCAGTTTGTCTCAATCCTCTCAGCCAAGAGAGGAGATATCTGGAACGTGTTGCACATTAACGCCAGGGTGATTGCATTCTTTAGGCGCCTCTCTAATCTCATGGATGAGAAGAGAGGGAGAGCAAAAAAAAAAGGGAAAAAAGTGTGATTGAGAGGGAGTGCAGGAGCGAAAGTGTGCGAAATAATCATTTTTTGGTTAAACGAGTGAGAGAATTTGAAGTTATTTTCTCTTGGCGTTTGAACACACACTACAACTGCACCTCTGTGCGAGCAGCCATGGCCGAGTAAATGACTTGCCTAATCGGCGAGAGTTCAATTTGACACTTCCTTCAGAAAATGGGAACAATTAAGAATGTGGTTTTAATTTGTGCTGCTTGCAGGCCAAAGTGCTGCTGAGGACACTTCTGTCCCGGTCCAGTGAGGAGTGCCCCTCAGCAGAGGACAAGAGTGACTTGTCTTCCTCGTGTGGTCCTTCCTCTCTCCTAGCTGACGGTGATGTGAAGCCTGCCAGGCCTGTACCGAAGCAATGGATTCAAGGTAAACCGAAGATTATCAGTGCGAGGACACTAGGAAAAATGCAATTAAACTACAGTATTTGAATCCTGGGATTTGGTTAAATTAGTTACGGAGGAACGGCCGCATTTTCCAACAATCAAAAACTCTCCTTTCGGCAAGTGGTGTAGTTTCATTACAGTTGCAAGTAGTTTCCTGCAAACCTCCAAAACATTCCACACTGAGTTAAGTCTGTCTTTGCACAGTCATATGCAACAAGGCCATTAATAGGAACAAATGTAGGGTACTGCTATTTTTTGTGAACCACCTCTGCAGAGAACTAAAACTTCCCTTTTATGAAAGAAATCAATTTCACCCTAGAGCTTTTTTATGAATCCCTCACAGCCCAGTTTTCATACAGCCGTCTATTCAGAGCTAAAGAAAGACCCCCCATTCCCATTTCTATCCCTAGACTCCCTTCCTCCCTGCTACTGCTTCTCACTATGCGCTTCCCTTTCTTACAGAACTACAAAGTACTGAAGAGGACAGCCAGGACGAAAGCCCTGTGGAAAGTGTTCCTATTAGAGGTAAAAAGGCATCGCTGGTGCCCCAGCATTCACACTGTCCTTATGTTGTGGTTTGTTTTCTTCCCACTGCAGTGAATAATGGGCTCTTTTACGCAATGGCTGAGGCAGGATGATCAAGGTGAATCCAGGGTCAAAGTCCCACCTGAAGAGCTGCGCTAGTTCTCTCTAATTATCTCCGAGAAAACACTAGCCGCGTTTTCAGCCTGGTCTGAGGCATTCTGGCAAAACTGATAATTCGCTGGCCCGGCATAATGCGGCTACTTTAATTGTCAGGACGCCAGGGTGGGAAGCGCGAGAGATCTGTCATCGCTTCTCATTATCTTCTAAACAATGCTCCAGCAAGGCTGGACTTAAAAAATACTAGATGTGAAGGCATTCTGGAAGCAGTTGGTGTGCCCATCCCTCAGCTGCATCTCTGAAATGTAAAGCAATCCTATATTACCCTTGGCTATCAGATATCCAACTGAGTGTTTCATGTGCCTGCATCCCTAAGGTGCACAGCCAGCAAAATGAGTACAGTTTCCAATCGGTACACTTAATCAAAAGACCCATAACCGGCAAAAAAAAAAAGACGTGACTAAAGATTTTGCAAGGGAAGGGTTTTGCTGTGCAGAGCGACATCAATGTCACAATCAAATACCATGACCTTGGAACTGGTAGTAATTGCCAGGACATGTGTGTCTGTGGACCTAGTGGGGTTTTTTTTAGACTACATGTAAAAGCAGTGGCTGTGTAAAGTGCTGTGGGTGGAATATCACTGCAGACTGTCATGCACTGTAAACATCATGTTTTTTGGAAAATGATTAAAAGTTGTATTTTGTTCCGAAACCAAGTTAAAAATGTTGGAACTTGGTCACAGGCGATCACAGTTTATCCTCATCCTTTGATTTGCTCTCTATTTTAGCCACATCATTGAGACAACAGCCCATTTATTATGTACTTCTGCTCTGCTGATTTTTGCCAGAACAGTCTCGGTGCTCCTCTCAAATATGATACCTACTTTAGTGTGCTGGAAAGTAATTATGAGTGTTTTTAAAACAGAAAATCAATCATTGCCTTCCTGTTAGGGGATGCTGAGATAATGTGAGATGCTGATTGCTGTCTCATGGAAACTGTTGCTACATACTGTAGGCTTGAATCAACAGCTTAGCTGATTGAGTGCAGTGTTTTCACACACTCTGTACAGCAGTGAGACCAAAAGACTCAGCTACTGAAGCGTGTTGTCTCAACAAACAGAGAAACCTCTGAAAGTTGGAAACCTGGGTTTTAAGCAAATATTTGACAGTGACTTTGTGTGTGTGTGTCCCTGAACAGAGACAAAAGCATATCAGTTACTTAAACAATCAGCCATGCAGGAAAGGCTGCAGAGTTCTGAAGAGGAGGAGGAGGAGGAAGAGGAGGAGGATGGCCTCTCAGGTAAGAGACGTGGTCCACTCTAGCAGCAAAGTAGCAAGCAACAGGAACCTAACCATTGGTCAACACTGGCATATGGTCTCACCACACACAAGGCCACCTTAGACCACATTGGTTCGTTACATAGATGTAAGCCAAATGACAGTTAAAGCCCAAAGCTATTATCCCTTTTTATTGTCTATTTTTTTTTAAATGTAATTAGCCCAAGTTTGTCTCTACCATTTAGGTCTCACAGTCTAATTTTCAGTTTCCCAAATTTCCAATATCTCAGTATAAAAAGTTTGTTGGGCACATCAAGATTGTATGTTCTTGTGCATTGAATAAACTGTGTCTATCTATATCTGATATTTGAATATTATACATAAAAAAGGTATGTCTTCCTCCATTGGCATTGGTACATATGAAACGTCTCCAAGATCAGTCTCCCATTAGCCGCACCATAAGTTACCATACAAATATGTATTGTTGATTGGCTTGTGATGAGATGTCCAAACCAATTGGTTTTATCAGGCCCTGTTTGCTCTTTTAAGGAATAAATCATGGCAATGAAGAGGACCTGGGGAGGGCCAAACGCTCCTCACATCAAGACCCTTACCCCCGGTAAGAACATTGTTATTATTCAACGGGCCACAGGAAATGGGCCACCAGACACCAAAGTGGTTGATGTACATTTGCATGGCTGCTCTCATAATTCCCTGTTCATTTCCATAAGATCAAGGGGGCGCCACCCATTAACTCGCTTACAAAGACAAAAGGCCCCTAAAGCCCCTCTCACTCACTGTTTGCCGGATTGAGCCAGGTTTTAGAAATCAAAAGCAAAACAGCTACCACAAAAAAAATAAATTGGAGTCATAATCTTACTGTCTTCAGCCTTGTTGTCAGAATGCAAACAGATCATGTCAAGAAGAGAATCGGGGACAACTGTTTTGGAAGGAGGGGACTCGAGTGTTGATAAGAACAAATGTCCTTTGATTTTTCACCCTTGAAACACATTTAGGCTGCTCGAATCAGACTCCTGAGTGGGTTGGAAAAGAACATTTAATGATAAATAGCGTGGTGGAAGGTAACACCATCACAGTTACATTTGAATATCAACACGACTTCATCAAATCTGCAATTGCATGTCGGGTCCTCAGAGCACCTCTTCACTGCGAACCCATTTGGGCTGTCGTAATGGCTGGGTAAACGTTATGAGGAATAATCTTCTCTGATTTCATGTGATTACTGGGAACCACGCTGACACAAGGGCTGAAGTCTGTATCTCCCTGGCCTGGCAAGCAGGCACTCCCAGTCTGCCTATTAGCCCAGGGAAGGGCCTAATGGGCTGGCTTTATTGTGGTCCTCATAGCTGCTGATGTCTGCTACTGCCAGCCCCAGTGACCACCCTCTTTAATAAACATGAGCCAATTTCAGGCCCAGACCCTCTCAGATGGTGCCTGTCTCCCCGTCATTAATGTGCATGGGAAGAACATATATGTGATTAAAGGACATTTGGTCCGAGCAGCGATGAGACACAAGTTGTGTACCTAAGTCAAATTGAACAAACGGGTAGTTATGCATGGCCGACACTTTAATCTCAGTCAAGTTTCGGACGGAAGTAGTGTCTAGTCATCATGACCACCATCTCCACTTTGGCCATACAACAATTTCCCCTGTTCTTTCTCTGCTTCTCTTGGGTGCTTAGATTTAAGCATTCCACTTACCACCATCACTTCTTGCGCTTTATTGCTGCCACAAGTGGTCTGGAAGCCCTGCACTTCAACTCTGCAGCATGCTCTTGCCCTGCTCCTCTCCTTTCTCCCCATGTCTCACTCTCTCGCTTTCTTGCCCTTTCTCCATGTTTTGCCCCCCCCCCTTACCCCCCGCCTCCCCCCCACCCTCTACACAACCACCCACCCACCCACCCCCTTCCTCCTCAGTGCTACATGTTAATTATTTGCTTTATTTTGTCAGTGAGCTGATGAGTGACATCAAAAGGAGGATGGAGCTGGACTCAATACAAAAATGGCTTCTTCTCTGTTGTCTTAGACAATAATTATGATTTGCCAGTTAAGCCTAGACTACAGCAGAGGGATTGTAGTTTAAAGCAGAGGCTTTGGTGCAAAAAATGCATTTATAGCCCTTTGTGAGGCTCCTCATTATGTGTGGGCCCGATTCATTAAGTAATTGGTTTGCAGTTGTTTACATGAGTATTAAGGCCTTCTATTCAGGGCCTTTGAGAGATACATTGTGCAAATGTTGCATGTTATGAATGCAGAATGAGAGGCGGGGGGCCAGTCCTATTGGCCAAACACTGCACTCGGCTGAAAAGCGAGAGAAAAGCACTGGGTGCTGCTTTGCATAGCAATGACTAGGGCCTTAATAAGCTTTACAGATTAAATACATGCAGTCTATACAAGATGCAAAGAGATACTCTTAACACATTTATATGTGCTCATTTCACTATTATGGCGTTGGAGAGAATTGAGGTCTTTCATATTCTTTTTTTTTTCCCTCCCTCCCTCTCTTCCATGCTCTCTCTCACACAGTGTTTTTCAGTCCGATACTTTTATAGAATGTGCTGTTTATTGTATTATAACTCGTGGGGAAGCGACTGATCTGCAACATTTATTAAGGATTTGTCCATTAGAAATCTTTTGCTGTCTTTGTGAGTGGCAAAGTAAAATCACTTTGTGGTTGAGTGGGGATGAAAGGAATAATGCACGAAGGAGTGAGTCTTAATAAGCAGCTGCACTCCATGTAAAGACCACTTGTTCCCCTTTGTATGCGAGTGCATGCCACTGCTTCCTCTCGTGCAAAGCATCATTGTTCTCCTTTCTACTGTAGGCATTTCAGATGCCACTCCTTTCTTATTTTTATTTGGTTTTTTTATTTGGGGTTTTTTAATACCTTAACCCGCTCCATCCACCATCCCCCCATTTTTGATCCTTAAAAAATGCTTGAACACATGTGCAGACGTGAACACATGCACACACACACACACACGTGTACACAACAAAATCCTCCAGCCATCAGCCGGTGTGATGATTGTTGTGCCTAGTGCCTGCTTGACAAAAACCTTGACTCAACAATTAGTGGTTTACAGCTTTGCCTTGGACAACAGGATGTGCTCAAGCATTCGACCCCAAATCACTCAGAGTGTCAAAATCAGAAGCTCTCTCTCTCTCTCTCCCTCCCTCTCTCCCTCTCTCCCTTGTGGGGAGGTGATTTGTGTGGATCTCTGACAGCTCACTGGAAGGAGGGATGGAGGGTGAGAGGGACATGAGCTGAGAGAAAGGAGCGGAGGGGAGTAGGACGTAAAAAGAGAGAGTGGGAGATAGAGGGAGACAGAGAGACGGTAATGGACAAAGGGAGTGAACGACGGAGCTTTCCTCTTCTTAAATCCAACAGTGAGTCAAGGACAACATAGCTCAACTGACAATATAATACTTAGTGGTGTGATACTTGTGGCGGGTAGTTGCACCATCAGGCATGTGACAACACTGAATCTGTACCTCTGATTATCTGGTTTAGACAATCCATCATCTCAACAACTTTTTCCACTTGACAGTAAATTAGTCCATCTTTTCCTTGAAGACTGGAGAATTAAATCAAATCAGGCCAAAGCAGGTCAAACAAGGCAGTGACTGTAGTGGCAGGCAGCATTTAGAGGCTCCAGCCAGAGGAGGTCACTATCCTGCACATAGAGAACATCTCATCGCGCTATTAAAAAAATGACATTCGCCCTTTGACACTTTCCATGTTTTATTTCTGCTCATTTTAATACAGTCTTAGGATTTATTTATAGGTTGATGTAGAGTCTACACAGCAAATATCACTTTAAAAAATATGTTTTGTATTTGTTGTTTATAGGTTGACAAAGGCAAAAGACAAAATATAGGTCAAATATTTAGGTTTTGAATCTATTAGGTTGTAATCCGTAGTGATATTTTCTTGGCTTGTGTTTTTTTACCATCTTATTTTCTCCTAATTTTTTCATATGTTTTGGAGGCAGCAAATGCTTGCTAACATAGGTGATGATGTAAAAAAAAAAAAAGGGGGGTAACATTAGATGAATGATTTGTCCTTCAGCCATCCCTTGCACTGGCTGTCTCCACTAGACTGCCACCAGTCAGGAGGAGAGCAGGCTGTGTTGAAATCATTGGCCCAGTACCTCTTCCTCTGAGTTGCAGTACTTACTCATTGCCAGCAGAGAGCACTCACATGTTAGCGAGTGCCCACTCACAGTGCACTCACAGTTGCCTCTCACTGTTTGCCCCCACTGAGGGCTATATCCTGCTACCATTCAGGCCTGGTAGAGTACATCTAAACGGAGCCTAAACAATGTTTCTGTGGGGTCATAGCTGGGATGGGAGTAGGAGTTGATGGGAATGATGAGGTGATGGGTCTCCCTTTACCTTTAGACAAGCACCGCTGCGCAAAAGTGCTATTGTGCTATTAGCATTTGTGCGTGGGTGGCAGGAGCTTAAAAAAAGCCAGGGTAAATAAAAGCAGTTTTCTAGCTATCGGTGTGTGCAAGCCTGTATTAAATGCTTGGTAAGCATTATTTCCTTTGATAGTCCTCACATTCCCAAATGTGATTAGAGGATTATAAGTGAAAACTGTATTCAGTGACTCAAAGAAACAGATCCCAGTCTTACAGTGGCGATTACTGCACTTTGAAGATGTTTATGTGTAAGGGCTATTGGATATTTTTGTCATAATAACTACAACACTGGAAACCGTCTTCTAATATAAGCAGCACAGTTCAGATGTGTGATTGCAGCCTTTCTTTTCCTGTGCTATTTTCATGGAAATATTTAAGGCAGCATGTTGTTTTAGCTGCACAGTTAATATAATAATCTCACCCTCACGATTGCATCTCAGAAATGTTGCAGTAAAAATACCTAAAGATACAACTGTCGGATAAACAGAACCAGAGTCTTGGGGACAATCAAAGGACAATGTTGCAAATAGCAAAAATGAAACATTGTTGACTGTAAAAATGTAGAGAATAGTCTCAAAAGGACCTTCACTGTATATCAGAGTGGATTTCAGCAAGCCCAGTAATGGTGTTGTATTGTTTCTTTTCTAGTCCTCACTATTGGTAACGATATCACCCTCACAGTGTGCCTCAGATATTTAGTCACATGATTGTCCCACATTTGATCATTTGAATTTGTTTTGTGCCCATTGTGTATCTCGGCGTTAGCTGCCAGCACATCTTGTATTGATTGAAAACATGTAACAGCAAACCTGATTTGAAAATGATTTCAAATTATGTAAATTTAGCAGCTTTACTAAAAATACATTATTTTCCTCAAAGGCCCAGTTGTGTAACATGCATGAAACTCATCCTACAATTTTAAAGGTCATTTTGGATTGCAGCAGACACAGAAACTGTTAAAACATGGGATAAACAACAATATGAAACAATTGCAAAGGCCAGAGAATGAGAATGAGCGAGGCATTGGAAAAAGGAGGACATTACAATAGCTGTAATTTGCATCATTTTACACATTACATTCACCTCTGTCTACCAGAGCTTGTAAAACACTGGCCAGCCCAGTCTTACATATTCAGATCATTGCCTCAATTAAGGGAAACTCAGCAGAAGATGAACTGGCATAATGTTTATGGAAACGGAATATTAGATTGGTGGGGTCAGATCCACACTGGGCTCTCTATGGTAATAGCCCTGTCTTGAAATCAGCCCTGTCCCTCGCTGAAGTGGAACAGCTGATAGACCATTCCCATTCTGGGATGAAGTTCGAGAAAAGAAAAGCCCAATTTACTCTCCGTAACAGCTATTATTGTGGCAAAGGAGAGGAAGTAATCGTATAGATTATTGCTGTATTTTTGGCGCTGCAGGGTCTGGTCAAGATCTGTTGCCTAACAGTTGTAAATGGATGCACTAGTTCCTGTGGTTTTTCGTGCTTCAGCGTTCGTTTATACTTTATCTCTTAGTTTAAAAAGCTGAACAGTGTTAACATGTCATGATTTTTGTACTATAAAAACTCTTACTGTCATCTCTGAATAACAACTAAACATTAAAACTGATTTTTATTTTCTTTCATTTGAAATATTTTGCACATGACCATGTGTCATGTCTTGCATGGCCAGTAGCAAGCGAAAAAGGTAACATTTGCTGTTTCTAAACATGACATAGTCAAGGTAGAAGACAAAAACACCATCTACAGTAATGTTTGACTCCAAATTAGCCAGAAAAATGTTGGACAGAAAGGCATTTACTCTGTGTTTATCACACAAACTGATTATACATAAACTAAACATTAGTTTCAACAAAACACAATACCATTATATGACAGACAGAAAGGTGTCTTGAATTTCTTTTCTTTATAAGTCAGCATCAGATTTGTTTGCTAGCACTTTAAGAATCAGTGTGAATCAGTGTGGTGTCTGAACAGATGCAAGAATCATCCAGACATCCTATACAGCATATTAATATAAACATTGTAAAGGTTAGAGTCTAATGATTGTACCGCCTCTGTTATAAATTGCTCATAGCACAAAGCAATCTGCTTGCAGTTTGGAATGGGAGGTGCATCTCTTTTTCCTTCATTCTGCCTTGAGTGGTACAAAGAAGCAATATATAGTTTAGAAAATGGCAACTGGAATGCAGCCAGAGTAATTTGGTCCTTATCCTCAATGTACAGTCACATGTGCCAAGACTTAGCTGAGGAAGAGATGAGGAGATGAGGGTGATTGAGAGGATGACAATCAGAGAGGTCATGGGTTTGAATTGATGCAGATGGAGGAACACACCACATGACTTTTTTTTTCTGCTTGAGCTCATCTGCTAAATACTGTGCGTGCATCTTTTCTCCCTTCCAAGAAGAGCGTCAGTGCAGCCTCCGATATAGAAGGTCCAAACAAATAAGCCATATGGATATGTATGCTAACCTGGGAGATGATGAGGATATATTGTGGGGTTTTCAATAGGCTCTGTGATGATGTAAATTAAAGAGGAGGCCTTTAAAAGTGGAACAGGGGGCCTTATTGCATATGCATTGAGGTAGATCAAAGCCTTTTCGGAGGGCACACATTTACATAGCGATATCACCAGAGCTATGGGAACCTGGCAACCCTGTCTCTGGACTATTTTTTTTGAATAAAGAGGGCCTTGTGGAAGTCCTCTGGCACAATTAGAACAGGAGTCAAGGAAGTTCCCTCTGCTGTACTGTCTGAGCTTAGCCAGCTTAGAAACCCCTCCTCCCCCCTCCCCTGAACCACCACCACCCTCCATTTTTGTCACAGCATTGTTGTATGATTGTGTGCACAGTAGATTGGTTATGTTAGATTCTCTTTTGTATCGTTTCTATTGTCACTTGTATCTACATTGATTTTCAGTGAATTATTTGTAAAGTAGTTAATGTAATAGTGTTAGTGTTAATAGTGTTAGATCTACGCACAACCATAAACTGCCTTTTTTTCCTTTTTTAAAGCTTTTTTTTCCCTTTGCTGTAAAGTAGTGGGTTATTTTCAAAGAAAGCAGAGGGTAGTAACTTTACAAGGCTATTAACTGTCTCTGTGTTTTCAGGAGAGAGAAGACTCGCTCAAAGGCTCATTCTGCTATACGGTCAGAGGGTGAGTATAGACAAAGTCATTTTGAATTGCATGTTAAGGCACTGTCAAAAAAAGGTTAATTACATCAAACAAATCACATTTAAGAGGGTTCAACCGTTAACAAGTATGAAATTATTGTAAATTTTGAGTTTCACAAGTACGTCAACTGTTAAATGAAACTTCCCCTGTAAAAAAAAAACATGTGTAAATAAAAAAGCTGACCTTGAAGCCAAATGCTGAAAGCTTAGATTTATGTTGTCAGCAAGCACTACCTAATCCACTGTGTGCTCTGCCATCACCGATCAACCCTGAAACAAAAGCCCAAGGATCGTTTGGGAAAATTATGAACTGTTTAAGATATTTCTCTAAAACAGCCTCGCTCGTTCAAATGATTCCAATGAAAAGCCAGGTCAGTAGCCTTTCTATGAAATGTATGTATTTTTAGTATCTGGATGAATGCAGGTTGTTTCTAAACCCAGATAAAAGTTGAAAAGTCTTGCACCTGAAAACTGGTATCTGAAGTTAAAACCCCAGTATGTAACTTATTGGGCTTTTTATTAGCAAAAATCAAATATTGCTTTCATAATCACGTATTTCACTGAAGTCGAATCACACCCGCATACAAACGAAAGCTTTCTCATACCTTAGAATGAGTTGTTACAAGTTGTTACAAATATATAAGTGGGCAACGCACCGAACCGGGGCTGCCATATTGCATCACCATTTTTTACGTTCAGTGTCAGCATGACCGTAGGTAACCACAGAACCTCACCGGAGCTGTCGGCTCAGGGAGAAAGTTTTCAAGGTAGAGCCTGTTAAAACTGTCACCACTGTGTAAAGTGAGGAAGGGCAGATGCACTGATGTTGCATTCAGGTGCAGTCAGGCAGACAGCCGTTGGCTCGACGAGAGAAAGACTGTAAAACGTGGGCCAGGTAAACAATACGACATCACCATGACAACATATTGTCACATCTGTATTGTTTTGCCTCGTGCTGGCGGACCACTTGTTTACATAGACGCTTGTCCTGTTGCATGCAGTGTCTGTTGTCTGTCTGACGTCTGCCCGATTTCACATGAATGCAACATCAAGAATACGTTCCGATATGCAACCGCACCGCTAGATGGGGGTAATTCCTTAATTATACCTTTAAGTACCTTTAAGTAACAGCAGTGCCCTCAGTGTGAGAGTGGACATATTTGTCACTTCTATGTCTTTCTGAGCTGCTGCTCTTGAAAAATAAATAATTCTGAATTTGGGTTGCTCAATTGGAAACCTTTATTTTATTTCGGGGCATTTGACTCGCACATGTATTTACATTTATATACCTGCGTGATCAGATGACCCAGGATGTAATTCATCATTATGAGTGAAGAAGACCTAGATTAAGTACATCTCAGACTGTATGAATGGTAAACTGTTAAGATTTCCTTTGTGAAACCAAACTCAAGGTAAGATTTCACTTCAGTGCATTCAAGTCCTGGAATATTCATAAAGACAGTGTAGAACTGGCCAGATAATGAAATTATGTAGAAGATGTAAAAGGTTACACTTCATTTAAAGCACGGTGTGGTAAACACTGTGCTTAAATAATGTGATCTTTTATGTTTTTCTCTCTTTATCTTTTTGTATAGCTTACTGGGACGAATCAGATGATAGCAACGCCGAGATCGAAGCGGCCTTATGTCCTCAACCTTTCAACGCAAACAACGATGACACTGACGGCTTCTATGACTGATGTTTCCCCCAGGGATACTTTTTAAATGCACTACATTATATCGCTGCAAAATTCCAGGCAGTTTGGATCACGGTAATTCACCCCCTGACCATTATTTTAGTGGTCTGCATTGTAAATCATATGCACACTGTATCGTAAAAACAAATAATAAAGTTGACAGCTCTCACGCTGGGTAAAGTATGTGAAGAGTTGTCCAACACTCTGATGTTAACCCTGCTTCAGTCTCTTTATCTGAACAACTCTCCCAGCTCATAATAACAGCTCGAAATAGATTAAACTGATCTTTTAAAGCGATTTGTTTGCACTAGGCTGAAAATCATGCATTTTGAATGCCGCAAGCATCTCCGAGTGCTCTACCTCCAGCATGCTCGAGTGTAGTGATGTGAGTCACCTGTGAAATGACAAAGCACAATGGCCACTCCGCACGCTGCTGCGCGACCTGTGAACCTGCTGAAGAGGCCCATCTCCCAGGGCACAAAGTGTTACAGCGCTAACAAACTCAGAATATTTAGTCCCTTCAGCAAAACGCGCTTACACATATTTTCACAGCTGCTTCTTAAATAATTGCACTAACGTTAAAGAAATACAAAGATATACACCTTGACTCCTCTAAGCTATTGTGCAAATGAGTCAGGAGTGGCAGGATTGTTCCTGAAAACCACATGAAAGACTCTACTGCAATTTATCATTTTTGCAGCACTGAACGTTCTGTGTCTATTAATAACTCGCAGCTACTGTGTGGGAGGCTACATTCCCAAGTTTACATTTATAGTTCATTATGTCTGTGGTGTAAATTTCCAAAACTGCCATTCTGGGATGTGGTAAAAGCCCCTGGCATTCAGTGTCAGCAGGATTCCATTAGTTAGCTTTAGGTGACTTTACATGCCTGAACCTTTTAAAGTAGGACTCCACATTCATTACCAATAATGGCTTCAGACAGCCCTGACCCACCACAGAAAAGGGACTGTGGCAGAATAATTTGGAGTTTGCTAAAAGGCTCCCCTAACATAATATCCATGTTAAGGAGCATGTCAACAGATACTTGTGTGCGACAGATAGCTCACGGTGGAAGTGGAGTTATATTGTACTAATGTGTACTAACACAATAACATTTTTTAAAAGAACTTTTCTGATTCCATGCCAGACATACGACGGCGATGATTATATTCAGCTCATTCTTTTTTAGAGCGCGTGTAGTCAAACTGTCACAGGAGGATGTGTAAGGTTTTATTTTGCAGTTAAGGGGTATTATCCACGCAGTGACTGACTCAATTACACTGTCAGCTCTGCCACATTACTTGATCTATCATGTTCAGGTTGACATTAGCTCCACTCTTAAAAGCACTAGTGTAGTAAAGATGATCCATGTTTATGTTGATTGAACAGATGGATGTACATGTAGGTGAAGGATGCTGACAAATATGCTTGATGACAGTCCCACAGACCTCTTGCATTTTCTCTATTCATTTTGCTCTTGTACTGAAAATAATTAATAGGTCCAAATTAGAAGTGATTTTCTTAATAGTGGCAAATGTTGATACTGCCGACTCTGATGGAAATTGCTCCCGAAAATTAGCAGGAAAATGTTTTTTGGGTTCATTTGATGCTTGTTTTCACATACCAAAAATAAATAGCACGTAATCATATTCCACAAAGTCAATGTCTCCTTTTTTCCGGTCGTCTGGGTGCTTTCATATTCATGCTGAAGAGCGGTTATATGGCTTTTTTATGTCTGCATTGCAAACATGTCTACTATTAATGCTTTAATAGTATGATTGTAGCACAGATCGTCGACCTGACTGACATTGGAATTGGTTGAGAAATATATGGGTGGGTGTGGACGCAGTTCCTTGTGTGTTTCTATAAAATGAGAAACTCAAGGCTCGTCTATCAAATGTGAAGGTATCACAAATCCAGACCCAAATGTCCTTGATCACTATAATGTGTCAGCTAAAGTGTAATATTCAAATTATTCCCAGTGGTTCAATGTGAAACCAAAGGGCGGAGAGATTGCTTGACTGCAAAGACATTTCTTTTCAGATGAAAATAAAAAGTACAATTGTTACAACAAGGAAACCTAAACGGAACATCAGCGAGGAGCAATGTCAGACTTTACAGAATGTTTCAATTCAAATTCTCTTTCCTTGGGAGAGCGTGTGAAATTTACAGCCTATTAGCGGCCACACTGGCTCAAGAAAATATCATTGAGTCAGTAACTAATTAGTCTGAATTAGGATCCAGAATAACTTGCTGCTGAGGCAGTATGTCTAGCTGTTAATATTCTATTTAGCAAGTTTGTCTGTAAATCTTTCATAAGCAGTTGGAAAATCCATTCAAAGTAGTCAGCATAGCAATGACAACCATAACTTACAAGACAACCGTCTCTGTTTGTAACATATTGAGTGATACATGTCGTATTTTCACTAAATACTATGACTCATTTGTTATGTGCCCATACAGCTCTGCATCTGTAACAATGACCAAGGTCTGACACAGCCAGATTTGCTTTGATGCAGAAATACATTGTAAGAGTCACCTTCCGTTGTGTGTGACAACAAGGCAGACAGCATTTCATTGCTGATATAACAGGAAAACACAAACGCATACTAGCCAACAACCAGACAGCAATGCAATGGATAAAATAACATTTATTTATTTTACTACCTAAACTAGTCAGCTGACGTCTTTTATTTTCCCTAGTCTGAGACTGCACAAAGACCCAACATGTCAGTTCATATTCCATTTAAATAGGGAGTAGTAAGAAACAAGCTAAATTTGCACCCTTGAGTCCCTGCTTCCCCCTCTCCCCCCCTGTGTCATAGTCAGATTGACCATTATCATTATGTGGATAAATCCAGGTGAACATGCTGATGTGCATGTACTGGGCTCACACACCTGCATGTTTCCAATCTCACCCACACTATCTTGAATACAGGGACTCACGATGTAAAGATATTGACAACGATGATATTTAAAATATTAAATCATTAATTAATGTAATAATAAACATGACAGTATTGGCATCACAATAATCTTGTAGAACTAGGGTTACAAACTGTCTGCACCTCCCTCCACTCATATTTAAGTCTAATTCATTGTCAGGAAGTGACAACACAATAAGTGAAAGATTATTTTAACTGATAACATATTGTGATCATACCATTATCATAAGATATGGCCACAGTAATGGTGTAGTAAGAGCTGATATTGTGGCAGAAGAAGGACAGTCACAGAGGACGATAACAACACAGGATTGCATTGTACTTGCAGGTATCAAATCAAACTTTATTTATATAGCACTTTTCATACACAAACAGTGTAACACAAAGTGCTTTACACACAAAAGAAAGGGGAAAAAAAGAAAACAAAGAAAGACATAGAAGAAACAATTAGCCTACAAATAAAGCCCCTCCCTCCCACCCCCCATACTACACACGTGCACATGTGTACGCACACACAAACTCACACTCACATACAGTACACACACATGCACACTCTCACTATTGACACTAGAGAGACATGGTATGACACTGAGGATTGAGGAAACGCCATCTTTGGGGTCCTCCACACTGGGAGGAAGGCTGAGAGGGGCACCAGGCCCAGGCCCCCAACCCTGAGAGACCACAGTCAGCCGGGCTGAAGGGACCCAGGGACAGCGCCCCCAGCAGCAGCCCAGACACAGCTCCCAGTGTGGAGGAGAAACACTGGGGTTAAAGCTAAAAACTAAGAGCATAAGATAGGATAAAAAACCCTAAAGAAATAAGTAAACAAAGAGAACAGACTAAAAGGATAAGAATATTTCAGAAAATTAATAAAATACTACCAATGATAAATAACATTAAAATAAGAAAAGCATCTTTAAAACAGGATAGAAGCAGAAATATAAAATAAGATAAAACCACATAAGAACATAAAAGAATTTAAAATCTAGTTAAAAGCCTGACTAAAAAGGTGTGTCTTTAACCTTCCTTTAAAAATATCAACGGTCTCTGCGGTCCTGAGGCTCTCCGGCAGGCTGTTCCACAGGTGGGGGTATTAGGCTACTTCATCTTTTCACTGACTCAATATCACCTTTTTCAGTAGGTGGACCCTATCAGATTGGTGATGTCACTTTTAGGCTGTTTTAACTATAGCCCCTTTAAATATATATTTTCTCAATTTCTTAAATCTTATTGATTTTCTCATTGTAACAGTTTGTGTTGGCCTGTTTCTAGTCTTCAACTCAACACATCTTCTGGTTGCATCCTAATGATTTAACAAAGCTACAAAGAAGTGTCTCTAAAGAAACCCATGCCAGAAATGGTGAAAAGCACAGATTCCACAATTTTAAACGTAATTATTATCAGGATTTCTACTTGTTTTATGATAACAATATACTGAATTTGAACTGGTTTTGGGAGAAAACAAGACATCTGAAGCCATATGTAGCTTGGCAACCATTCAATTGATTGATTAATGAAAAAAAATTGTTGTTATTGGTTACAGTAATATCTCGAATCTCCTCAGCATTTCTGTACAACCTGAGTGTACTGCAGCTGAGCAGCACATACCAAACAGAATATTTTCAACATAATGTGTCATCCGAGGTCCGTTTAGCTAAAGTCTGGCTGCTAGGGTCGTTTTTGTGTCAAACCTTTCAAACAAATCCTGCATCAAAGATGTAAAAGCAGATGAGGCGATTTAACACACAAAATAAAAACTATATTTTAGGGCAAGAGTTCACAACTTCCAAGTATGGAAGCCTGTCCCTTTCAGTCAGGCATGCCATCAAGTGCTGAGTTTAAACTCAATCATCTTCAGTCCACATCAGTCCAGGCTTTTCTTTTTCTCGTTGCATGAGTGTCTAGAAAGTTGAGAGGAAGGTCTTGCCCCCTCACAAGCCAGACTGACCTGCTTTTTGTCCACACAACCTCTGGTAAGAAGGGTCGCTGTTCTCTCATTGCTATCTGAGATTTCAGTCTCACGCATGTCAGTTCAAGACACTCATGGTACTACTCAGAGAAATCGTGGATTTATCCTCCCATCCCAGTGGATTTTACACATACCATTTGCAAACATCATCAACTTGTAACAATAGTTTCCCCTTGAGAAGTCTCTCTGCCTTTATGTGCTTTTGAAATGACAAACATGTATTTTGGATTTTTGTTTAAAGAGGAATATGCTGTAATGTACAGTAAGTGCTGGAGGAAGCAAGTGGTTAAAAGTTAAATACATTCACCAACAATGCTATGGCTTTGCTCTCTCATATGTTTGTGTAATATATTCCTGCTTGCTGGACAACCCGAGGCTCTCGAGTGTGCGCCTTCCATTCTCCCCTTCTCTACTTTTATTTTTGTCAGTGAATAATCATTTAAAGCAAGGTCATTTTGATCTTCTGCCTCAATAGGCCTCAATTAAATATTCATTGATTCTGATGTGGCCTCTTCAGCAGCTTCTTTGGTATGTGTGTTAAACAGACAAAAGGCTGTGCTTTTGATTACACAAGCTTGGGCTTTTTCAAAGAGATCAGGCACCATTATATAGAGTTAAACACTCTTTTCCACCAATCAACAGAGTTGTTGGTAAAATGTTTACTTTGTCTAGGATTAGTGGTTTTGTCCTTGAATGTTGAAACAAAAACAATTTATTCAGTTTGCAAAGCTTAATCAAGCTGTGTCTCCAAGGCTTCCGTTTTATGTTTCATGCTATACCGCTACATCTTCAACTCCATTGATTTATCTATGCTCCATTTGTTTGGCTGTTGCCAAGAATTTCACTGTGTTTATTCAATGTAATGTTTTAAGATAAAAGTATATTAAGGTGCCGCAACTCAAGATTAATAAGTACTACTGATATTGATGTGTGAGTGCAGAATATTATAATATAGTTAGAATTAGCCACATTAGCATGTGATTGTAAGGATGACAATCACTATTAGTCACTGTTTTTGATCAAACACATGACCTCTAGTGTACACATTTTATTGTTCACATGCAGTATAAATCACAATGACTTCAGCACGTGTAAAGTTCTTTAGCTCATGAAAACAGCTAATGCTAATTTAGCCTCAGCCCGACAGCGTGAGATTTTCTGATGAAAATGGCCCTGTATGGTGGATAGACCTTTTTACATAGGCTACATCATCCCAAGGTTAAGATAACATCACTCTAAAGAGTCTTTTTCACAGCTGACATTTCAACTTTTCACTGTAGGAAGACCACAGGTGTTAACAATGGCTACTCAAGCACTCGGCCACCATACACAATACCAAGGCTACATCCTAGAAACCTCCCAATTTACTAAATATCACACAATATGTAACCTCTGCCATTTTACTTGTCCGGCTTCTGAGGATGAAATTTTTGCTGGATAAAGAGCCTTCAACAATTGCAACAGTAGAACAAAAAATAGCATCCATGTAGCCTCCACTTTCAGTCTCGCGATCAGTTCCTCAATACACTATACCACATTTAATAGATGAAAAATCTGAGCTACACCTATGAACGATGACTCTGTCAATGATTCAGAACTCAGCATAGTGCTCACAGTAGTGTTTTAGTGAATGGGCCCTGGACCCTGAAACCAAATGCATTAAATAGAACCAATCCTGCTTTTATCTTATTATTGACTGATGTGCTTTTCTTACAGTTACATGTCAAAGTGATTTCACCGAGTATAGAGATGCTGTAATTGGTATTACAGCATCTCTATATACCTTTAGCTGTGTATTGAAATAATAGGCTACTATTACAAAATGCTTTTACAGCTGGTTCCCTAACACAACATTCGATTTGATTAAATAGCCTAATTCCAACAACTTGTGTACTCATCAGATTGGTTACAATCATTGATCGAGATTGTCAAAGAACACAGATGTGTTAGCAGGAGGTGAACAGTAACTTTTGAACTCTACCTCATTTTTAAATCAATAATTTCTATCATATAAGTATTTTCCTATGATTTTAATGGAGTAGTCATTATATGCTGCTAAAAGAATCAATGGATACAGCATCTGTCAATTTAATCACACTTAAGATCCTTAGATTATTAAATGTAAAAATGTTTGATTATGAAGTGAAAACTATTATTCATTCATTTAGTCAGAGAGTATGGCTTGCTCCTATCTGAGTGAAACATTTAATTATTGCTTTTTTCCCACAAACACAATAAATCTTGCTCAGAATGGAATTGCCCAGCCACCCACTGTGACAGCACATGGCTCAGAACCAATTTAATTAATCATTATTGGCTCTAAGCACAGAAATAATAATTTTTGATCCTGTCAGCAAATATGTTACAATTATAGGCGGGAAACTGAACATGTTGGTTATAACAGAGGAAGTCAAATAAAAAAAAAGAAAAAGAAGTATTACTTAAGAATTTAAGATGGCTGTTGCTCTACCTATAGTTGTACAAAATGTGTTTTCGCCCCTTTGAACAAATGTGAGTGCTCTCATAAGTCTTATTATTCCTTTTCACTATATGGAACATATCTCCAGCCCTGCCATTACATTTATCACTTGATTCAGCAAGTATCTGAAAGCGCAGCGGGTGAACAATAGGTCCAAGGATGATTTGCACATGAATGATGTCTGTGAATGAGAGTGGGTTACAGAGGGAGGCTGTCTCTCCATAGACGGGGCAGGAAGGTTTGCTCCCCTCTGCCCCCACTCCAAAGACCAGGTGAGATTCTCCGACACAAAGGGCCAAGTGAAAATCTGTTCAGCACGGACACCTAAAACCCTTATTGTGGTGATGCGTTCGGGAGGATTTCAGTGGACATATATAAAAGCACGAGTTGCTCCTATCTGCAGCTGGATACCATGTCCATAGGGCTTTGATCTTTTGATTATGAGGCTATATTTTTGTTATATAGCATGTATCATGTTTCCATTTCTGTGGGGAACAAGATAAGCTTACAGAGTCTCTGTATTAAGGCTGTATGTGCACTTCATGAATATTTCCTGCTCTGCAAAAAAGGATTTAACTGTCCTCACTTCCTCAAAAATCAATATTTCATTGCATCAGTATTTCAGCTTCATTTAAAGCAGTAAAAAGATGAAAAGATAACTTATACTCTGACTTGTAATTGAACGTAATTAATATTATTTTACTGCTGAAATGGATCCCCAAGAATTCAAAATATGACAATATTCTTATATTATTCTCATATTGATATGTGTTCAGGTTCTTTGTTACCCTTTGTTTTATTTCATTTGTTTATGTCGACACTGTTGAATGCAAAACCCAATCTCCACAAACACACACCTACAGTAACTGAGAACAAGCTTCATCATTATAAAGAGTAGTAAAGGCAAAAGTATTCCAATTCAATCTGTTGATCAAGTTAAAATAGCAATACTTACTACAAGTAAAAGTCATGCATTCAAAATTTTACAATAATATTTATAAACCACAGCACAATATGATATATAATACAATAAAAATATAACTAAAAGTTAAACATACCCATAATCCACAATGGCAAATGTCAGAATAAATATATCTTCAACACTTATGTACTATAACCAGAAATAAAATGTAATAAATTTACTTTGTATTAATAATCTGAAACAAGTAACTGAAGCAGTGAAAAAAGAGTATAAATATTGTACTGTTATGATGAGAAAACATTAAAAAAAAGTTATATTATTCCAGAGTCATAGTAAATCTATTCACCAACTATTTCTGCTTCCATCAAATTCATGTCAACAGTGAGCAGCTTATTGTAAAATATGCATTGTAGCATATTTTGAAGTGCAGACCAACCACATGACTTTGCAAGAGGTTGTATACATAAGTCAAAATTCAATTAACCTAAAATACACCATCACATACGGCAACCACAGAGTAACTGTGCAGGAACTGGACAGGAATACTGCTATTGATTATACAAACACTCCCAAAGTGATCGAACATGTCTTTTATTGTAAAGATGAAAGTTATCACAAATGTTGTAATATCTAGCTTTTATCAGCCATATATATTGTAATACTAACATCATCCATCCATCCATCGATCAGGTTTCAGAGCCACTTCAGTGGTCCCACCTTTAGTTGCTTGACTCTCTATAAGACCAGTGGTAGTTTTTGCTGTCCTTGTCTGTTTCAGTGTGAAGACCTCTATCATGTATGGTACTCTCTCTGATACAGACATCTGGTCCACTTACATCTACCCTCACTGTTACTCACTTATCTGTGGCTTCTGAGTGGCGAGTTCAGGGTTATACATGTGGTGGGTCAGGATGCTCTCTTCCTGGCACTCTTCTAGGGAAGTAGTCTCTGCTACCTAACTGGAAGTGTGTTTTTACAAAATGCTGTTCACACTAGGTGACTGTGCTGCACCATATTATTGGCTTCTCTGTGAAAGGATGACTCAGTTTAATGGTATACCTCCACCAGCAACACTTTGGGCTGCAAAAGAAGGATCCTATGGACAAATCTCCCTTGCCCAGGTCATGCTGTCTGATGCAGGAGGTGGCACCCTGAATCCTTGGAGACCACTGACTAGAAGATAGATTCCCATATATGACGTGGTTTTCTGAGGCCATATAGACTCCTGTTTACAAACAGAACTTAGTCTCCATCTTCAGAGGTCATCTCCTTTGTTCACCCTGTTTTATCTCTGCTTATCCCTGGGGGTTTAAAATGTTGATCATGTTCCCAAACGTTATATTGAACCTCAGGGTTAGGGTTAACTACTGTTTCCATTCCCCATGGACAAGAGGCTTGTGGTCGTCATATTTTCAAGCTGGGTTCACATGATTTTAGTTTGTGTTGGCAGATTATTGTTGATTCAAAGAGTATAGCCTTGAATATTCATCCTAAATGTGTCCCAAACTGACCACTTTGGTACTGAAAACTCAAGGCAGTATACAGGGTCGTTGCTCTGAGCAAAGGTACAATAAGTGCAAAGGCAATGGGGCATGCTTTACTTTCACACTCTTGAATCTTGGATAATACAGCACCTGTACCATCCATGGAGGCATCAGCAGACAGAATGAATAGTTGGCTGAAATAAGGACTCCGGAGCATAGTCTTGAACTGCTGTGGTGCTCCCCTCACCAGTCATTTGGGCGTAACTTCCTGAATGCAGTAACACCCCAGGACCAGCACTTAGCACAAACAATATTCTGATGATGGGTTTCAACTGTGTGGCAGTTAGGCTCTGATGCTGATCCAACATCTTTAAATTCCTGATTGTCCTCTTTACTACTGATTTAGTTTCCTTGAACAGGTGAGCTGTCATCTTGCAACGGTTTTGTAGCAGTCTTTTCGCTGGTGTCCCACTTCTTAGTTACTTAGACATCTCCTTTCTCTTATGCAGCGTGTTGGTGTTGAGTGAGAGCTGTTACCACCAGACCAGACTTGGCATGGGGTGAGATGAGCTGAAGGAGAAAATGGAGGCCTAGCAGCATGAGCAGGATGGCTGGTTCGTTCCAATACTCCCCTCTAACATACTTAACACACGCTCTAGAGCACTTGGTTCTGAAGCAGCTGCCTCGCTTGACTGTTCGTGTTGGTCAGGATGTATTTGGCTATGTTAACTTGGCCAAAGTCAGCTTCATGCTCTGGAGGGTTGACACAGCCGTCGCTACCTGGAGGAGATGTGCTTTATTCATGTTCGCGTCCAGTTTCTTCACTTGTCACTCTCTTTGGTGTTTATCAAAGCTTCCCATGTGAGTGACCACTTACTTATAGGTTTATACTTGAAAACACTGGAAGACTGGGATCAGGACACTTTCAGATGAGCATAATAGCTATTTTGGGTCCATTTTGTCCATCAGTTGCTTCCACCCCTGCATTCAGCCCAACCCAGTAATTTAGTAGTAGTAGTAGTTTGTTCACTGAGTGGCATAGAAATTGGCTAGAGGTAAGGTGAATCTAGGGGTTTCCTAACTGCCTTCCTGCCATTCCATAATAACTAACCATTGATAACCATTCTAATGACTCCTCACTGCCCCTGCTATTAACTGCTCTATCTTACACGATGCATAGAGTGGAGCAAGCAAACCAAACAGAAACAGAGTCAAAGCTCACAGACGATTTTAACATTATGCTAGTGTGATTCCCTTTGTAAAATTAACTAATTGTTCTAAATTACTATGTTTTTACAGAATATTTGCATTCATCATAACAGATGTACAGCCAGAGGACTGCAAACTTGACAGTCCAGATGTCACAAGCACACAGCTGAACAATGGTGACAATGGACAAGAAAATCCAGATTATGACAAGAATGGTTGCCCATTGGTCACACCAGGAATCAGGTCTGGACATTTATTCTACAAGAGCACAGTCAACATATACACACAGTGGGAAGCTCTCTCATGGTCTGAGTAGCACACCAAACGGATTTACATGCTCTCACAGAGGTTACAATATCAAAGATCAAAATAAGGAAAATCAATATTATTTTAAAAATAATACTGTAATTCTCCAACAGATCTTTTAAAGTCTAATTTGTAAAGAAATCAATCAAACAGTCAATCAAACAGTCATGATAATACACATTATCATTCCAAAAACAATATCAGATATCTAAACATGAAACACGAACCATAAGAATAAATCTGTAGAAAATAGAGCCAGAAATTAACTGAAATTCCAAGTATATAGGAAACATTATAACACTTTTATCATTCAAGACTCAGCTACTCTTGAATGTCTCTTTGGGTGAGATACTAAATCCCATGTTGCCATGCGGTGGCTGTTTCATCAATGTATGTGTTTGTGTGGGTGTGATGTATGAATGTGTGTGAATGGGCGAAAGTCCTATGGCTATGTAAAGCACTTTGACTGGTCTTCAAGTGCAGTCCATTCACCATTTAATTTGCTACAACTAAAGAGGGCAGCCACAGCACTACATCGTCCTTACACTGAGGTTTGGCATATATCCATGTCAAGGTTTGACCTTCCTGCTCTTTCTGTGATCGCTCCACTCAGGATGATACCAGCTAACATGTCCTCCACCCACAGTACGACAAGATAACCCAGAGCACAACTGATCAGTTGGCCGCCCGGGCCTCAGCTTGTGCATGAGTTCATATGTGACAAATGCCATAATTTGCAATTAGAATATGTAGTCTTATTTAATTTTTCTATTGATTTTTTTCTCATTTAATCTATGCAACTATGAACTATGCAAGTCCACTCACTTTTCCGATGTTTTGGTCAGACTCCTCCTGCCCAATTCTTTACAATGAAGCTGATGAAAAATCAATAAATGGAGCGGTGGATAACGTTACATAACATATAGGATGTTACGGCGCGTGTGTTTGTGTAGCCTTAACCATCATGAACAAAAGATTATGGGTTACGGTGCGCGTTTAATTCAGGTAAAAAAAAAAGTAGCATAGCCACGGAAGAAATCCTGCTTAGTTCCTCTTTAAAACATATGATTTACTAACAGCACCAGATTGTGATAAGAAGTCATGGTCCACACTGGCCAAAATGAAAAGAACTGACAGCATAAGAGCTCAAAACTCTATAATAATAGCCCCAAATATGCCTGGGGGGGCCTGGCCATAACTATGGTGTCCCAGTATTATTCTGCCACTGGTCCGTTTTCGTCCGTAGGCTGAGGGTGACAACCGGGGATGACTATGCTGAGCCATAATGAAGAGACCTAAACTGGAGCTGTGGTCATGGAGCTCCAAATCTAGATTGCCAGATTCCTGCTCGAGATGCTTCAAATCACATTATAATTAACCGCGTTTAGGATGGAGAGCAGAGTCCCTGCTTAGAGCTATTCCCACGATTCTCTCTCTCCTCCTCTCCCTCAGACACTCTCCCTCTCTCACTCTCTTCATCTGTCTCTTGCTGTCCCTATTTTCAGTTGGGGTAATTAATATGGAAAGATGGAAAGGCATCATATTCTGCAAATTCCTATGAGATTGGCTTGCAAAAGCTGTTAAAGCCAAGTAGGCAAATTAGTATTCATGCAGGTTTTCCTGTTGCAAGTCATTTTTCCCAGTGGGACCAAGTAGTAGATTGGGTAGACAGGCTACGCTCATCCTTGATTATGTGAGCAGAATGCCACCACAGAGCCAAAGCCCGGCAGGGGAAAAAAACACATTCCTTAGACAGTAAATCAATTTCTGTGACCTGCTAAATGTAATTGACTACACTCTAATTCTTTAACCCTGTATATGAGGGAGAAAACACATCCTGAGGTGGAATGATTACCGGCTATTATACAAATCCATGGTTTCTGTATCAGTTAATAACCATTTACAGCAAAATTATACATACACCATGATTCAGTGGCAATAAACAATTGCTTTAATGCACTAGTCATGTCTTTGTTTAGTCAATCAACTGGATCTCAGAAAACCACCCATTATTCAAAATGGGAAAATGGCTTGGTAAAGAGTTTTTGTGCTTTTAGATGCATGGAAATTTGTATGTAAATTGAGATGTTAATATTTCAGCTTGTGCTGAATACTGGATATGGCCTTTAATGTTATGGTTCATACACCATAGGATTCGCTGAGAACATTTCATGCTGTTACACTACATAAAATGCTTTGGTGATTATGGATCCACATCACTGCAGCCTCAGAGTTTTTGCACAGCATAACAAAGGTTAGGAATATGTGAAATATAAATGTGAATGTGAAATAATCACACAATTCGCAGCTGTGAAGACACATATTGTGGCATTTTGTTTTTGTTTATTGTTCGAAAAACTACCAGCTCATGATACAGTATTATTGCTGTATCATGATCTGTATCAAATAAACACATATTGTACATAATTTCTTTGCTTTTACTAATCTTTGATCATATGATAGTATGCCTGTAGCACACCTGGCCTCATCTTGACTAGCTGTCAGAAGGCCCAGGACATGATCTCTGACTTTGGCCAGATTAATTAGCAGTCCGTCCTCTTCAGTCCGTTCCCCTGTTCCTATTAGACCCAGCTCAGCAATCTGGTGGAAGGTAATTTGGTGCTCCATGCACACAGGGCGCAGCATTGACACCTTATGCTTCGTGATTGAAGGCAATCTCCTGGGGACAGCGCTAAATTTATTCATGGTTCGCTCTCCCACAGCCACTAGAGACGTGTCTATGCCCGCCTGCCACACATCCACAGATTTCCTGCTCTGCATCTTTCCCCGAATGCACAAATAATACTAAATGATCTGAGGGAGTTGTTGCAGTGTCTTATATTCCTATCCATGCGAGGACCCGGTGATCTCTGGGTGCCTGCGTTGCTTCTGCTATGGTGTGTCAGTCTCTGAAATGAAGACAATGCATAATGTCAGACCAGGGAATGTTATTGCATTTACAAATCTTCACCCTTGCAACCCCTTCCATTCCCTCCTTCTCCCATGGGAATACACATGCTAACAAACTGGTGTGCGCACACGTCCGTGCTCGGTGCAGCTGGGTCACAGGAAGTGGCATTAATGTAATTCCTTGTTGATGGCTGAAATCTGTGGGTAATAGAGATGTTAGCAAAGGTGATCAAAGCAGATTAGCCCAAGACACAGCAGGGGGATTGTTTGGACTCCCTGTCATTAACACAGGCTGTTATCTGGGAGTCGGCACGCTCACTAGTCCTCACTGGGGGAATACAGGGTCAGCCATTAGCATGGAGTAGAAATGCTAATGCTCAGCTTGAATCAACAGACCTCTGACTGCCTACCACCGTTTATTTACCGCTGAGGTTTCAAAGCTGTTATTAGCCAGTGACACAAACAAGTGAACTGTGGCTTTGACAAGCTTCACAGATAGTTTCTTCAAGACACACAAGGTCACTTACAACATAACCAAAGAATGGCCTTGTGCCATGAGGCGTACTCTTTCTAAAATAGGTGGGAGAGACGGGAGCATAACATCACATGTACGATTTGGCTTTTCATCTGACACATTTTAACCCAAAGCATCGCAAACATCACAAGCTGTGAGAAAGACACGCGGGTAAAAACGCAGATCGCAGCATCGCAGTAGTGCCGCTGAGAGCTTTATACATCCCCTCAGCTCTCACGGTGATAAAAGGGATGTATGAGCCTAGCAACAACACACATATGAGAGCCATCACTCCTGAGGCTGCAAACTTGTTTGGAGTTATTGTATCATCAGAACAGGAGAGGCAAACAAGTGCCCTCAAGTCTTACACTGCTTGAGTGCGAAGAGGTATTTTGACAATTAGCCCTATGAATTTGGTTCCCTCGGCATCAAAACACGAGTGCTATCAATATTTGTTACACAATACACACACATGCTCCTTCCTGACTGAGACTAGCATATTTCCATTCATAAGTGACAATATTGTGCTGTCAGAGCGGAAAGGTAACAGATCTGAGCACTGGCTATGAGGAGAGGAGTATGGCAGCATTCAACTGGAAGTGTTTGTGCTGATTTACCAGCAGTTGTTACGTTGTGTGTGTAACTGGTACTAAAGGCTCAGACACAGAATGTAGGCTGGATTAAAAAATAGCAGAAAGAAAATAATCAAGTTAAATTCCATGCATAACAGAGCACTCATGCGCCTGCGCATTTGTTGCCACCGTGACTCAATGATCAGTGCAAGATGTGTAAATAATGTTCCCTGGAAAATATGCACAGTTCCTTGAAAAGTCCCCTTTTGTCAGAAAACCTGATTTTCAAGCCAAATGTATGCACACACTTTTTTTTTGTCTCCCTGCCATTCATTCATTCATTCAAACATACAGTACGGAGACTGAATTAAACCAAAGAATGAGGAGAATAGTAACCAAAATAGTAGACTTCAGTAACCTTGACCAAGTACCCTAGAAATCTAAATTGAGTCATTGTAAGAGCAGCAAAAAGTATGAACACTATAATATGACTAGGAGAGGAATAGGAATGTACATAAATGTTATATGAATATGCCTCTCCCAATTTTGACATGGATGTTATGTAGCAATCATCAAGTCAATGAATGGAAATCTGGAGGAAACAATGACAATATTGAAAATACAGAAGATAAACAAGCAAGCAAATGCCAGATAAATGTTTTACTCCAACTGGACAACTAATATCAAGTTCAAAGAGCTTTTCAGCTGATGTAGAGGGATTGATTTTGAAACATCTTTTGTGCTAACATCTAAATGCAGTCTCGGGCAAATTTTGTTTGGTCTGCCACATAGTCAGGCACAGGAGAATCAGTGTAGCTCTTTGTATGCAAACATTTAAACATTTATAGGAACACAGCGATGTATGCCATTCAAGTATTTCTCTTTTCAAAAAACCTCCATACTCCGCCACAGAAGGCCAAGCGGTAGGCCTATTCATTAGTCCCTTGCTTTGTTATGTGTTTGCTCAGTACTGTATGGGGATAATGTCCTTCAAAAAATTATTTTCCATGTGCAACCGTGTTTTTCTTCTATTTAGTTCATCAGTCATTGGGAGAGGAAGTAGCCCAGATTCCTGCGAGCAACAAACTATTCACAGTTTTTTTTTTTTAGTAAACACCACAGAAACAAACTGGCTGGCTTAAAGTGATAGAGTTACATTATGTAGGGTATTAGATGTTTGAATCTTGATGTTCTCCATTTACAGTATGTTATACAATTGTAAAGTATGAAGCTAGCCATTCATCATCACTTCATTCATGACAATTTGTGGCCTCAATTCAATGCATTTTAAACTATAGTAAAAAGATTTACAAAATAATTTACTGTATTGCAGTAAATGATCTCCCTGTTCAACACCGTAGCAGATAGATAGATGGATGGATAGATGGATAGATAGATAGATAGATAGATGGATGGACAGATGGAAGTTTGGATCATATATAAAAGCCATTATATCGTGTTAGGAAGGACGATGTGGGTTTTTCCTCTTTGCAGAGTCTTGACAATCACAATGGCATCAGTATTGAAGGAAGTCAGCATTAAAGCAGGGTAGCTGGTGAATCTGCTGGCTTTAACAAGGTACCTCATTGTAAAGGAGAAATTCATGAGGGTCTATATGTGTCACTGTATGGACAATAATGTTTCTTTCAATGACTTTCATGTAGCCATATTGTAAGTCATAGTTCACATAACTTGGTATACGTTTTACAGCACAGTTTTGTGAAAGCTGGATAAAAACAACAAAAAATGGAATTAACCTCTGTGTTGTATCTATTCATACAGGTGTTAAAAGTGGCTTTGAAGCTGAGAGTGGTCTGCTCCACTTTGGTGAGTATTGGTATATGTTAAGCACAAGCTCACACACATGTCACTCAAATTAGGAAAATAGCTGTGGAAGCCAAAGCTGTTTATGTACCAGGCCCGCAACATGGTTATTTCTGCTGCGAAGTTAGGCATTTTAAAACAGGAGACGATGGAGATTACTTGCCAACCTCATGTGGTTATTCAAGGTACTGCAGTTTTTCTCAGCTTCTGCAGCCTCAGTGATGAACACAGCTCTACGCACACAGATCTCACAGTCCGGTAGGATGTAGAATGGACGTTATTTTGTGGAATAAAATAGCACAGCAGCTAAATATCACTCTCTTGGCACTCTTATAGTGGAGGGAAACACTACCCACCTCTCTGGTGTTTCAGACCCTGTGCCTAGCAAACATACCTGACCAGCAGTGTGTGAAACCTACCACCTGCTAAGACTGCAAACAAGCGGACTCCCAACCTGTTGAGCAATTGGCTGGAGGTATGCATACAAGACAACAAGGCATATTGCTAAAAAGGGACACGGAACATGGAACACATAACACATAACACATAATAAAATCATGTTCTACCACTGAACATTGTGTTCGTACGCCAAGCCTGATTATGATTACATTTTGCTGCTGTTTATGTTTCAGATTATATAGCTGATAACCCAATGAATTAGATGTAGGCATCTATAAAAAAAAAAGTGATATTCATGGTAGATGAAAAGTTAAAGGAACATAAGGACATATTATAGGGATGGTGCTTCATCATCCATATAACAGTAATTGTCAAGACATAATATACACAAACAATCACTAATGGCAACCTCATGGTGGCATTAGAGGAAACGGCGGGGTCACCTCATTGTTCATACAGGGAATCATGAATATCTGGACCACATTTTATGGAATTCCATGCAACAGTTGTTGAGATATTTCCAGCTGCACTGCAGTTTTGGACCAGCCGATTGGAAAGCCTCACAACAAGCATATGCTGTAGAATTAGTAAAACAAGGCAGTCAGAGAAGGCAAAGTTACTTTGCATGGAAAATGTTCACCTTGAACTTTCAAAAAAAAGAAAAAGAAAAGGTAAACCTACATCTGATTTGTGTACTGCTTCAACAGTATCTTCTGTTCCTTTCTACTGCTGCTCCATGTAGCAGATATGAGCCCTCAGACACAGACATAATTTGCAACGTGAAACTTTAGGATTAAAATATAAAAGAATGTGAGCTTTTAAAACTATTAATGATTCCATCTCTGAAATGATAAATCATTTAAATGGATAAATTAATGTTTAATTTCCCTCAATGCCTTTTTTCAAAGCAGGTCATTAGATTTGTCCTCTGTTTCCCATAAAAGACGCCTTGTTAACCTTGTCAGACATATCCAGTGATTTAAGTGAGCAATGCAGCAAATGTTGACAAGTAATTTTTAGGGTAACAAAGGGAAAAATGTTGTTTCGTTCCAAATTGAGTTGTTGCTTATATTTTCAAGGATGTGATCAAGTGTGTGTGTGTGTGTGTGTGTGTGTGTTTTAATACTGAACAAATTGTCTTGTTTCATGTTTGCCAGAACTGATATATAAATTGTAGCATGTGGAGCGGAACCATTTCAAGGCAATGTGCTGCTGGTGAAATACGTAAATAGAAAGCAAACTAATATCAAATCAAAAAATTTCGGATTTTGTAATCAATTACTGAATGATGTTTTGGGTTTTATGAAACATGCATAATCTCACACATCTCCAAAGTGAAACACTTCATATTTAACGATAACTTAAATATAGTGACAGGAACTCAAGTATACTAGAAAAGAATGTTTACAGTATGTGGATGTTATGTTAGTTATTTTGTTGGTTGGAAATAGCTACTAATAAAGATGCTGCAAAATATTATATTATATTATATTGTATTGTTTATCTACAATGGCTCTAAGCCTCTTGTGGCAGATGTTGCAGGTGTTGCAGGTGCAGATGTTTTCCCCAGAGAAACTCAAAAGAAAGAAAAGTACGGTATTTTAGTGCAACTTAGACTGAACTTTATTGTTAACAAGACAAAGTGAACTAAATGTACATGCTTCATCTAGAAAAGATTTCAATAAATATGCTAATAAACTGAAATGCTAAATCAAAACAGTGTTGGTTGCCAGAGCTGTCACCTTCCTTACTCAGCCCCCACTCTCCCTACTGTAACTGTCTCCCAGGCAACTAACCTCCTCTGCATCATACACCATACATATTCATATAGACTTCATCATCACAGTTTACTTTGTTACCAGCAGCACTTCTGGGCTGCTGTTAGCCTCATGCTGGTTGTCACTGCTGTATGAACTACTCATTCAGCTGTGTGTTGATGTGCTTTACTGTCGAGGACAGCACTGACTGACTACACTTATGTACGATTGCTTTCTTGTCTTTTTCTATGCTCCTCCTCCTAAACTGCTTAGTGCAATATTTAACTTACTATGCAACAATAAAGCACATATGTATCTTCTCTCACACTACAAAATCTTGTAATCTACCTTTATCATTATATTATATTATCATTGTTAAATTTAATAAGTCACTACTAGCACTACACACCTGATTCTTATAGAGTTGGGTTGCATTAAGATTTTGACAAACAAGAAAAATGCAAGGGAGTGTTGTATTTAATATCAATAAGTTCAGCATGTCTGTGTTATGTATAGGAGGCCAAAACACAAATATAATTAATAAATTAATCTTGATAAGTAGCCTACCAACTGATTCTTGTTTGTTTTTCATAACATTTATTCAGCTCTGCATGCAACACAATGACATTTGCGTGACCTGCACAGTAGCCGACTACTTTGACTTACTCACTTTTAATGTGACCAGAGAAGCAGGATTCAGCTTTATATTTGTATTGGAGCCCATGGTATTTGCCTCTAGTGTTCGCTTCATTTTTGCTTCTTCTCTTCATCCTCTTCTGTCAACAAACATTCAGTTCAAATGCTGTTTCTGGGAGTACATTTGTCTTCACAGTACAAACTTTGTTACAACCTAAAATAGATAAAGACTGTTAACATAACGCCACTTAATGGTTAACACCTGTAAACCTTCATATCAGGATTCATGGAGTGCCTCAAATTACTCAATTGGAACTAATTGTTGTATGATCAGTTTTTAGTTTTAGAGGCACAAATAAGATAATGCCAAATGTATCTGTAACCTGGCAGACAGAAAATGACTTTTCATTATTGTAATGACTATTACTATCATTATTGTTATTATTATTTGTGTTATTATTATACAATATTATGTGTTTACATGTTTAGGCTCTCCAAGCACAAGGTTTCGGGAGAGTGTGTCTGGTTTGATACAAATAAAAATATAAATTGAATTCTGACACAATGTTGCTTTAGTGCTTTTTTTGCCTTAACATAACCACAGATGGGTCTGTAGATGTAAGCCCTTTTCGCTGGTATCTCAGTCCGGGCTTTGTACACCCACCATCCACCTCTGTCATGTCCTTGCTAACATAAAATGAATGAAACCAGTTTCCAACAGAATGCCTTTGCTGTTACGCTTCAGTTGTATATAAACATCATTTCAAGGAGAAATATTTGGCTGAAAGATGTTTTGAACATGTTCTTGGCAGATGATGAACCTAAACATGAGAGCATGAGTTTGTCAAGAAGAAAATATGTTTGATGAAGACTATGGTTATTAACTAAAACTAAGATTAAAAATAAAACTAGCAGTGGAAAAGTAATTTAGTAAACTGAAATAAAAATAAAAATGCAAAAGTAAAACTACAATGAACAATGCAAAACTAACTAAAACTATACTGAATTGCAGATAACATTAGCTTAGTTTTAGAGATGGCTGAAGTTGCAGGAAGAAAACGCCACAGTTCAATATGGGACAACTTCAACTATGATGCACAGGTAGATAAAAGTGAATGTAACGTGATGATCATAACGTTTATTGGGTGCAACTAAAAAGGAAAAATCCTACAAATTTGGAAGTTCATCTTCAGAGATGTCACAGAGGCTTTCTCCTGATTCCTGAAAAACTAAAATTAAGACTGAGGTCAAATAAAAACCAGTCAGTTCCTCAAAACTAAAAACGAAAATTTTAAAACTATAACAACGTGATGAAGAAACACATGAGAGAAGTAGAGTGATGATCTCCTGTGCCTGTGTGAACGTCTTTTCCCATCTGTCCAGTGGAAACTCATTGGCCTAGAGTTGAAGTATATTTAATGTACACACATGACAAAGAACCAGGGCATTTTAAAACATGCAATGAGCATGGGCTCTTTTGTTCTGATTTTGTATTTGTTATTATTGTTAAACACTATACAGGCTACAGAAGTGGTTCACAAAGGTCACATTTTCACTTTTATAACAAATAATTTAGTCATTGTTACGACTGCAAGAGAGAAGAAAGAAATGCCTTGATGTCTTTGCCAGTGCACCTTGATCTACTGTTTCCCTCCTGTTCTTGCTTCAAATGCAGTTGTGAGGCAGTTTGAAGCTTTCTGGAAGTTATCAAACCTGACAGTATGGCTGGCAGACTGAGCGAAGGGCAACACGGTCAATCAAAAGCCACCTTTCCTCTCTCAGCCCTTGCTTTGGGGTCTTCCTGACGGTAATTCTCTGATTTGACTTTGATGTGCCAATTTGTGCCTGATGAATAATTGTCTGGTTTGCTGATAACTTGTGGGAGTCAAGTGTATTCTGGTGGCACTCAATGCAAATGGGAGATATTTGGGTCCTTCAAATCACGACAGTAGCCCCTCTACATTTGCCTCCCCGTTCCGTGAGTAAACTGACCAATTAGCTGTGTTTGAAGAAGCCATTTTTGATTAGAGCAATCAGTAAACAGCAAGGCCTCTCCATGATTGTCCCCCTGATTAGATGAGTTGTCACTTGAGAAGTTGTTGGAGAGTTTAATTTATGGCCTTATATCGCTGGAAAGTATGGTAATTACCTAATCCATTCTCCACAGTTCAGCAGTTGGATTCAAATTCATCTATACTGTTAATGTTGATGACCTCATTTTTCCTCCTAAAGTCTCTAAGCCGGCTCTAAATCAGCTGAATCAAGCATACGAGAGCATTGAGTTGGCAGGTGGACAGCATTGATGTGAGTAATAATGACACTGAGATGAGGGGAGAGAAGACTCTACAAACAGCATATTGATTAAAAATTCAAAAATATGTTTTCTAACAGATGGGTCGGTTTATTTCACTTTGCATAGTACAACAGTTGTGTATGTGTGTGTATGTTCGTCCTGTCAGCCTTGCCTCTTGCAACCGGCTCATTGCTCATGAATAATCTGCATATAGAAACACATCTTATTATTCACACCCATCATGGAGTGCCTGCATTATATTCTAATTCACATTATAGACCGGTTAATGGCTAAAAGACTGCATTAAGTGATAAATGACTGTACTGCTTCTATGACAAAATTGCCACATCATGTCAGAGATTAACACTTACTTTAAATGGAATGGGCATGCAACGTTTCAGTGATCCAGTAAGCATAGAAATAAGCACTGTATAGTAGAGAAACAGCCAGGACAGACAGCAGACTTCAAACTTATAAGTATGAGATCTGATGTATGAGTTAGTTTGAAAAGAAAAAAAAATCAATCACACATGAAATTCCTCATTTATTGAGCTTATAGTTCAGAGTATCGGCCAGAGCTTGAATCTACACTGAGTATGAAAAGGGACATTCATCATTGTACAACAGACTTCTCTTGCAAAGAAACAGCTTCACAATATAAATACATACATGTAAGGCAACATGATGTGTAAGAGAGGGAACACAATACTCATTTGTATATACCGGGGGAGCATAATGTGTAGAAAGTCGGCTCAGATAACTTCTTGAGAGAGTTGAGATCTTCGAGTCAAGGCTATAAAGGCAGAAGATTAGGCAGAAGACATTATTACAGAACAGAACCACCCAGAACTTATAGACTTTAATATAAATGTAAAGAAGCAGCACTTGAGTATTCATTTCCCGACATTTTATTCATAGTCTGCAATTTAAACTTGTTTTCCTTCATTTTCCTTTCGCCAATGACTTTGATATGACCAGTGATGAGGGAGAGTTAACACACTGTCACTGACATTTACACGGTAATTTGAATCACTTGCTGCAGAGGTTAGAAAGTCGCCCATGCTACTGATTGAAGCTTTAAGTTTCATTCAGTGACATCATACAGTGTTGTCCAGGGCGCACCTATAGCCCACCACAGATTGCAGCGTATTGACCACCAAATCCCCAAATGATGCCTTAATCAATACAGCAGACGGGGTAAGTAGACAGGGGAAGGGTGTGTGTGTGACACAAAGCCAGGATTAGGCCTGATTAGGGCAGTTTTAACATGTCCTGCTGATTAGGGGCCAGTGAATCTGACCGCTAATTAGCTGTGAAGTGTGGCTGGCCGCACAGACAGGACAGCGGTGGGAGGAGGGGTTGGCAGCCCAAACTCATCCCCTCCCTCTCACATGCCTCCCTCCTTCGCTTGTCCACTCACTGCCCCTACAAAAGAGTCTGGGGGGCTCTTTGATTGGGTGTGCTGCATTGTGGAGAGGGGAACTGAAAAAGAGTCCCATTTCCCTTTTGCTGCGCCACTACCCCCTGCAGGGGGGAGTCAATGTACCCTTTCTGTGCCTTCGTATGACCAGCTGGCTACAGCGGGGCAAATAAACACTCCAGATCCACTGGCCACTATGACTCCCGTCCGAAACAGAGCCTTTGTCCCATGTGGATTGTGCTCTAATTTGTGTCCCTGAGACAAAATCTCAGTGTGATTGTCATTGGCACTGATGAGGTTTTAACAGACAGATAATACACAGAAGATACAAGTAAATAATAGACTAACGCTAGTCTAAACGCTAGCCTGCTGGAAGAATGGGAGGGAGCTTTTTCAGCATGACAAACAGTGCTGATGCAGATGGAAAATCACAAAGATCTGAACTTTCATTCACCCTGACACGAAAAAGTTAATAGATAAACACATCTTTTTTATTTTTAATAACCTATTTTCTGTTGGATATTGTTGAGCTAACACAGTACCTCACATTGCACACAAACTTTAGACATTGCATACCCAGATCTTAACAGTAATGTTAAATTATTGGAGTGAAAATGCCACATTTGAACCTGTATTGTGCAAACACTATGAACCCTGTGGACTCAACCTGGGCAGATATTACGTAATATGGGCTCCCGATATTTTGCCTCATCCACTTACAATGACAATATTCAACTCAATATACACGTAACCCCCGTCACAGGGTTAGAGGAGAGCAAAATGAAATCTTATTTTTCTCACAAGGGAAAAAAAGGAAATCATCAGAGTTTTATACTGAACTAATGAACTGTATTTGTCATTGTAACCTAGAAATTGAATCAAAACACCCTTTGTGACCCCTCTTAATGGGTCCTAACCCGCAGTTTGTGAACCATTGCTTTTGACCAAAGTAAAAACATCATCTGAAACTTAATAATGATTGTTAGCATGGGTCCCCAAACCCCTGCCCCCCCAGCCACTTGAAAAAGACAATAAACAAAATAAATAAAACCACAGTAACCCCAAAGTAACCTTCCAGAAACTGCATCATCCATTTTTGCAGCACACACATTTATCATGTACAAGTCACTTACATACATACAACCTACATCCGTTTGAAGGGAATTCAGCAGTGCCCTCACATTTCCCCACCCTGCCTCCACCCTGGGTACCCTGACCACAGCAGCTCAAGTGGTATAGAGGGGAGCGTAAAGGAACATGGGATTTGGGACGTAATCCTGTTTGTGCTCGGGGTCACATGCTCTACAGAGTTGAGATCGTCAGCTACAGTCTGGAAGTTTATTCGAGGGACAAACAGCAGTCTAATTCTAATTCCCTCTGGAGAGCAGTCAGTGTCTCCTGCTGAATGGCGGAGAGGAGACAGGTTGCTGCAAGATGATAATTGAAAAGAAAGTGGGTGGTCCTATTTGGCCCCCGTGGCCCTCTGGGACAGTTATATTGAGACTCCTGCATGTTTTGGAGGAGGCAGATTACCGAGTGTTATATTTGAAGAAACGATTATGTCCTTCTGAGCTTAATTTGACAGACGTAGCTATTGAGTGGTGGCTGTGTCTGTTGTCTTTTGCTATTCATGTCGATTTGTGTATTTGTGCGTTTTTATGAGTGTGTTTGACTGTTTGCTGTTGGATCATTGCCCCCCATTAACTAGTTCTGAGAGCATTTTCAGCTTTTTTTTTTTAATACACATGGTTAAAACGTCCTTGAATTTACCAGATTTTTTTTCTTGTACAATTTCTAACTCCCTCGTGTGTTATTTCTTTGCAGCATGCGCACCTATTTATCTCAAATTAAAAAGGTACGACTTCATATCCAAATAAAATTGCTGTACAGTCAGATTCAATTGTGACTGCAGGAAGAAATGAGAAAATAGGAGTAAATAAAAGAAAGTAACACACGCCTATAGAGAGCTAAGTCCTATAGCCAACACACACTGATCGTATCCACTGTGTAGCTACCTTCATTGAACTGCTCTCCAGCCCTGGCCCTATTAACCAGTAATCCACAGACTGGCAGCTGGCCATTACCGTGGCAACAGTGAGTTGGGAGAAAACTGCTTGCATGGTTCAAAAGTAAAGAGGAGTGTTGTGAAGGACAGAGATGAACTCTTTTGTCCTGTAAATGTGTCTTTTTCATATTTCTGAATATAGAAATTCAATTTCTTACTTATTTTCACTTCACCTCTTTACATATTTGGAGGTGACGATTAAATGTCTTTTATGCGCCTTTGATTTTCTTTTTTGTTGTTTTGTCCAGATTGAAACCCATTCCAAGGATGGGGTATGATTATATCATGTGTAGCCTTGCTGATATAACAGACAGACAGACAGGACTATTCTACATGGCTCACAGATCTCTAGAAGCTCGTCCTTCATGGCAAATGTTGGTCACTGATGTATATGCTGTTGCCATTTCAGTGAGTGACTTAAATCTCTGTCCCATTTTCCCTTCACACTTTTTAATAGCAGACGTCTGAGGAAAGGTTCACAAAGTCAGGAGAATAGCATTCATTTCATGATGTTTTTTTTTATGGAAGTAAGAAACATGTCATATTTTCAATTTTTAAATCCATGTAATGACACTAACAAAAACACATTCAACTAAAAAAACAGAGTGCTTCAGAGTTTAAGCTGTCACTTCTCTATACTGAAACAGTGGCTCACAGCATTTAACACACTTTCAGCTTGATGGCTTTTCAACTTTTTGTCAATAATTCAAGAAGAAAACGAAAAAAATTGATAAAGAATTTGAGACAAGAAAATTTTTAATTTAAAATGCGACTTCAATTTAAGGAAGGAAATATCATACAAATGGATTGAGTATAATCTAAATGTCAAAAGCTTACACTTTTAATAAAGTTGTCACTGTACAGCAGATCCTTCTTTAGCCTCCTCTCTAAACACAGTGGCACCTCGGTGGGGGCTTCAGGGCTGTAATAGATTTCAGAATTGGCTAAACTAATTTTCTTAAAAGAAGAGTTTGTGGGACTTAATGAGGCATAACTAATGGAGGTCCCACAATCATCAGTGCCATGCTGGAAGCACTGTGGCAGGACAGAGCAGCCATTGATTCTTGCTTCAAACCACTTGAGTTCCTAATCAGCTTCTTTGGTTGTGCGTTTCAGGCCTGACAAACCTATTGTTGGCCTGTGTCACTGGAGGTCAGTAGTTATTAGTGGCAACTGAAAACAGTTTCTCTAACTACTTATGAGCGAATTGAATAACATGCATAGGGGGACTTGGAGGGGGGATTACTGGCAGCGCAGCGAGTCCGGCTGGCGCAAGAGAGAATGTGACATGGTTTTCTAATAAGGGATGCTGCCCCCCCCCACCCCGCCCCCCCCCCCTCCTACCATACACGTATACACACACACACAATCCTAACCTGCTCCTTCATCCTTCATTTTTACCCCCCCACACACACACTCCCCTCCCCTCAACACCGTCTACTACAGACAGTTGTGAATAGTATTCAAAAAGGTTACTTTGGCCCTGCAGTGCCTCATATTGCTAAAGTGGTTGTAGTAAGAAATGGAGTTAGCTTGTAAAAAGACCAGGAAAAGCATATAATTGTGTGTGTGTGTGTGTGTGTGTGGGTATGCCTGCTTGTGCATTTGAGTTCATGTTATCATCAAACCAACGGTAAAATTATGGCTTCATGTATTTAATTTCATGGAAATCTATTAGAGTGAGAATTGCTTTCAGAGTCCTATGACCTTCTTGAAATGTTTTTTTTTTTTCCCACTCTGTAGGAAGATGATTATTTGAAGGCTGTTTTTTCCATTTGGAAACGAGAGGAATTAGGGAACTTTTTGCTTCCTAGGGCAAAGACTCGCAGACTTGTAGTGAGTCATTCTGTAGAAGCCAAACAAAATGCAGCGAGCACAGGTTCATCATAGAAAAGAGGAAGATTGTCTCTCCTTGGCAGAGCACAAGGGCAATACACTAATTAAAATCTCACTCTCTGCGTCTCTCAGAACTTGCCAGTTGAATGCATTCATCCGCAGTGAAATGAAAAGCAGACCCCTCCTCTGCTAATCATTTCACGTGGGGCAAGATTTGGGGACTACTTCTCAGAGAAGAGGGAGAGGGATGTTGGTGGAACTTGTGGGAGTAAACTTTGGATATTATTACTGACTGGAAATCTAGTAATGACTTCTGTCTATGGTATGATGCGCATGCTGTTTCCATTCAGAATGACACAAGTAAAAATGAAATGTTCTCAGTGAAGTGTAGCCACAGTTCCTGCATGTCTTACAGATAAAACTTACTCATCCACTACAATCCACTCAGACCCAAACCCAGACTCTGCTTTTAGCGCTTAATAGCTTTTTTCCCCCCCTTTTAGTTAAGACCAACAACATGAAACAGCTTCCCTTGCTATTGTACCAGCAAAACACTGAACTGTGTATGATGAGGGTTATATGTTTGGCCTGTGTTTCTGTGTAAACTATGCAGCCAATAATGTTAAGCCCTTGCCAATTAGCGCTCTCTGGGTTGCTAGGTCGCCATGGTCAATTGAGGAACACATCAATAGGACTTGAAAAGGTTTCTCTGCGATCAGACCTTCTGACATATTAAGTAGAATAATGGGGAGGAAGGGAGTTGTGGGGGGAGGAGGTCTGCAGAGTCTGAGGCAAGGCTTCCTTCTATATTCACATTATGCAGCGCAACCTGCAATTACCTGGGAAGAAAGGTCTCAAAAATTCTTTACATCACTGAAATAGAATATCCTTCGCTTCATGCTATACGCTGTTCGTATATGACATTGAGGTTGTCACTCTACACTCATCTTCTGCGTGTAATAAAAACAGCTTCATGTGATGTATAACTTATTCAGTTGCTTTTGTCTGTTGCTGTGCATGTGCACATATGCACGTGTGCGTGGATGTTGTTAACACAGGCCACCTTTAAGCTGGTTCTGCAACTGCACACACATAGAAATAACACCACACAGTAACGGCCGCAGCCCCCAAAACTTTCCAGACAGAAATGATGATGCCAGCACCAATTACAGTACCCAGTCTGCCTCATATGTCCTTACAAAGAGAGGTAGCCCCCAATAAACTGAGGGAAGCAACAGGCACAATAGCCAGTGATTACCAAGCATAGCCTATTAGTGCACCATAACTATGGCTATTGAAAAGAGAAAAGAATGGCTTCACCTCCACTTTCATTTCACGTGGTCCACCTTCAAAAGCTTTGTTGACAGCTCATTCATGCCCTCAATTCAGAGACAAAAATCTATCAGAAACATCTTGCAGCATCAAAGTGCATATCGTGGAATGCATTTCTCTTTTTAATGCTCTTATCAAACTCTCTTCTGATAGAGTCGTCGTGCTCAATTCCAAATGTCAGGTGCATATTGGCTCTGATGCTTCCTTCGAGTGTAGGGATGATAGCACATATACATACAGCTGCCAGGTATGTGAAGGGGTTGGAAATGGAGGCTCTCCAAGGTCTCCATTGAGACACACTGATAGCCATCATCATCATCACAGGGTGTCATCAGCAAGGGGATTGAGAAGTAATTTCAAAACATGTTTAAATGACCACAGGAAATGAAACGTTAGATCCTATTATCAGCCGCTGCTGGTGTAAAAAAAGGGTTTGGAGGACAGAAGCAAAGGGGAAGCGTCACTGATGCTAAGTGATGACCTTAAACACTTTGGAGTTTGTTTGCACAAATCATTCATCTTCTAAAGAGATTGATCAGAATGAGGCTTGTGTGTGTGTGTCTCTCTCTCTGTGTGTGCATACAGTATCTGTGTGTGTATGTGTGTGAGAGAGAGAAAGAGAAAGAGAGAGGGAGAGAGAGAAGAAAAAATAAACTGTGACAATGCTGCTGGGTATTTGGAAAAGAGTCTTTCAATACATTTGAAAAAATAGTCAATATTGCTTAAACTGAAATAACAGTTCAAACTTTTTTTTTAACTTGACTTGGCATATTTTGAATATACTTAAACTCTATGTTATTATGTTTGTAATACAATTTAGCAAAATACATTATTATACATAACAATATTAGTGACAGTACCAATATTGCAAGAAATAAAAGAGATCTACAGAGAGTGTCATTAGTTTAGATAATAATAGAATACCCTCATTTTAATTTCACCAACAGTGTGCTTGTCCTAAATATGAATGCCCTTATTATCCTCACTGACTGCCATGGAGCTTCTTTTACGCACAGATTCATTTTCAGTAAAATGCGACAAATCTGAATTGAAAGGTTATACGGTATAGGCCTATCGTTTAAAATTGAAATGTAGAATTAAAAGGCATATTTTTTATTATTTGTATTTTCTTTTTAAGTAATTTTATAAACCTTTGATTTGATAAACGGGCCGCGGCCTGTGTATAACAACAACAACAACAACAATAATAGCTAATAATAATAAAAATAATAATGCAAACAATAATTATGATGATAATAATAATAATAATAATAAAAATAATAATAATTACATGCCCTGTAATCAGAGAGAATTTTACTTTAATGCAGCATAATAATACTACTGATAATAATAATTATGCGAGGCACGTAGTCGATTCCTTTAGATAATATAGCCCTTCTTATTATACTAATTGGTTGTAATTGTGTATTTTATGGAAAATCGCATTCACAATAAAATTGACCAATTACACTACGGCAAACCGAAGGTCTGGGCCTGTTTAAAAGAGTATCAATGGTTCTAAAGGGTGACTTAAAAAGGGAAATATATTCATGTATAAATTAATGTAAATATTGAACTGGCTGGGAAAGTGTCAGTGATTTTAAAAAGAGTGATTTCCAGGTCTTAGAGTCTTGCAGACTTCCTCCATGAAAGGCAGCCCTCCAAAATGTCACCTGAACAATGCTGGCTCCCTCATCGACCTCAATTTGGTCTCAATCACAACATAATGAAAATGCACTCCAGAACAGATCCCTTTTAAAAAATTACTTCTTCAGGAATAGCTCTCACACTTCAAGTTATTTATTGTTAACGTTCACTTGGTTTTGAAACATATACAGCAGCCATCACGCATTTGTTCCTTTTTAACTTACAAAAGAATAGAGAAAACATAAAAGTGGACGCAATAACGATTATTATACAGTTAAACGCATTCTTGTGTGTTAGCCAAATATACAAGTCCCTACTTTATTCAATAAGTCTAAATGAATACATTAGTTTACAATATTAATATGATACCAGGTTATCACCGCAAAGAAGGAGTGGTGGCTTAGTGTACTTCAAACCTGATCCCACCTTTCCCCCCAGTCCAAACTCAAGTGAAGCAGCATTCCTTTTTGTTTCAACAACATAGACTACGTTTAAAACATCATGAGGAAGGTCCAAAACACGGATTACAAAAGGTCCAGAAACGACATAATTGCTTTCAAGGGCAGCCATTTCTGTAATGTTCAAAAATAGACTCTCCTCTCAGAGATGTCAAGAAAATGTGCCCTGATCAGCTGGTGCGCCTTGTCCCCTCCAACACCAAAGGGCCCCCCCATTTTCAGCTTTATATATATGTTATATAGCTGTTATATATATGTTATATAGCAGCTATATATAGCTGTTGCATGGGCTCATCCGCAGGTTCATATAGAAAAAGTGGAAAGTGACAGTACTGTATTAGGTCCTACCACGTTCTGCCGTAGAGGAGATTTGAGCTGACCATGTTACTGGTGTAATCTACAGCTGATGTGTCTATCTGGGCCATGTTGAGCTGGCTGTGCAGTGAGGGGGGGCTGGGCGACATCTCCTCCAGCTCCAAAGCGTTCACCTGCTGCTGGCTTTGATGCTGGGTGAGGCTGCTGGTCGAGGATGCAAGCACGACTCCTGCTCCGTTCTGTTGTTGGCTTTGTTGTTGGCTCTGTTGTACCTGTTGCTGGTTCGGTGTCGGCGTGTTGGAGCCATTCTGGCACGGTTTACCGTCCTTCACCAGAACTGGCACGGCTACGCGCCTCGGGGACTGCGCCTGCTGTTGGCACAGGTTACCGTCCTGTTGCTGCTGCTGCATCTGCTGCGCTGCCTTGTCCTTGGCCTGACGCTTCATCTTGTACCGGTGATTCTGAAACCAGATCTTCACCTGAGTCGGCGTCAGGTGGATCATACTGGCCAGGTGTTCCCTCTCAGGCGCCGACAGGTATTTCTGCTGCTTAAACCTCCTCTCCAACTCGTAGACTTGTGCCTGCGAGAACAGGACGCGCCGTTTCCTCCTGGGCGCAGCGTGGAGAACTGGCATTGATTTGCTGGCGTCCCCCATTCCTGTGAGACTGCCCATGCCGGTCATGTTCATACCTGTGGAAGGTCCCATGAATCTAGAAACTTAAAAATATACATACATATACATGCGTTCAATAAACAGAAGAGGAGAACACTATTTCGCCTGAAGTAGTCTTTATAGAATATTGACTCTATATCCGTTAATTATAGAAGTTGAAAAGCATCAGCTTTAAACAGACATGATAAATACTAATACTAATAATAATAATAAAAATAAATAAAAAATAATAATAATGATAATAATAATAATAATAATAATCGAGAGAGAGCGAGATATTGCTTTTAAATATTCACTCGTGCCAAAGGTTAAAAAAAAAAAAAAGTCTAGCCAGACTTGAAAGAATGATCTCCTTTTCAGTTTAACCGTCAGAAACAGTCAATTTAAATGAAATGATTTCTAAAAAATAATGATCAAAATTTACATTAACTTTTTTTTTTATCAGTAAGTCTCTGAATACAGATGAAATGTTATTAAAAAGCGACTCATATCATGTGCGTCTCCCTCTGTCAGTCCTCAAATGTCAACTTATTTTTTGTTATTTACCAAAAGGGAAAAAATGATGAAAGTGCGTATAAAAAGAGAAGAAAACTTACTTGTGGAGTATCTGGGATCAGGATTGGCGCTGTACCATCCTGTTGCTGCTGCACTATTCCGCATGCTTTCCTGGTACGACGGGAGGTCTCCCATGTTGCCAATGCTTCCATTGCAGTATCCCCCCATTGCGCTGTGGGAGAACTGGGAGACGGTGTGCGGCATGTGGTAAGTGGTGGCCACGGTGGCGTTATGGCCCATGGAGTGCTGTTGCATGCCGGTCTGAGACACCTGAGGCTGTCGGTAGGCTCCCAGTGGAGAGGTTAGGTTTCCTGCGCCGTCCATGCCACTAAACTTCTTGTAGGTCTCCTCGATTGGACTCAAAATATCTGTCACTGAAAAAGGCGTTGTGTGCTTTGGGCTCAACGACATGATTCAGAAAGCAGGTAGATTTTTGAGTTTGAGCAGATCAACCGTGTTGTTGTATCGGCTCTCTCCTTGGTGGATGTCTACGTAAGAGAGTGCTTGTAGTGCGCCTGAGATCCTATTGATCGCCTTGGAGAAGGAGGCGAGCCCAGGGCGCTCTTAGCCCGGGTTTATTGGAGCCAGGAGCCAGGTTTACGACAAACACAGGGGGCGGAGCAAAACTCCTAAACCAGCAAACAATAGTCATTGACATTTTAGGCAAATAGTTCATAAAAATACACTTTGCTTTATACGAAGTCGTAAACATGAATAAAAGGACGCCACATAAGCGTGATTCTCTCTTTTCTGACAACTATATACAGGTGAGAAATACCCACTATGTTCTACACATCAGCTGATCTGACCACATATGACTATTTTGCGTCAGTAGGGAATTCCACTCTTTCTAGAAACTTTGAGAGCACTTTGAACAGGCATAAGGGCCACCGAGTATCATCAAAGAGCCACAATGAAGTTGTATGACCAGCTTATTTATGCTTCTTAAGCATCATTTTGCCCCAGCAGAGAGGGACAAGACCAAATAAGCTCAAAATGCTGAAAGGGAGCTACAGTAGGGCTCCAACCTGTGAGTATTTCACTACCTATAACATTCATGATCAGCAAGAGAGCCCATGCACATTCTCTTTTTTTTTTCAGGCAGCTGCACTTTTCCTGACGCCAAATTATTCAATATACAAAGAGCAGAAAACAAGTGAATACTTCTTAGGAATTACATTTTAATTAGCTAATTCTTATTTGTTTCGACTTAATACAATTTGTTGACAACATCATAATCCTCAGACCCTTAAAGTCTGGTCAACATGCATTAATGACACTTTTGCAGTTTTGACCTGACATTGTAATCTCTGAGCAAACTGACTGGCGCCAGGGGAAGAATCAGAGGAAGAGGGACACAACAAGGGGGGGAGGGGGTCAAAAGAGAAAAGAGGTCTTACAAATTGCAATAATGAACACCAGTTAATATAGCTTCCCATTATAGCCTGACGTGTGTCAGTTATGGATCTATAACGATTGAGTCTGTGGCTCATAACTACCGTCAGATAACGACAACCTGGCTGTTATGCTGCTCATAATCAAGATGATGATGATGATGATGATGTTTGTTCTGCTTTCTGTTTCCCAGCTCCTTTCAGCAGACAACAGCAGGAGCAGGTGTGCTGCTCCGAGGTTATTTTCCAGACGTGAAATGTGTTCCCATCTTCCTTCACTGGAGGAAGGAAGCACTCGTCTACATGGAGCCACTAATGTAATTTAGCATGGCACGGCAGCAAGTAGCTACCTCCCTTAATTGAACAAATGAAGATGTGACATGGTCAGCCATCAATTACAGCGACATATCAAGAACACCAATCTCCGGTTAAGTTGATAGCCTGATTGTAATAAATCATTGTTCTTATGCATATTTCAGAAGCCGAATTTCTTCCTCCCTACCACCACCACCCCCCACACTCAACACCCCTCCCTCCTCAGATGCCTGGACTCCGCAGCGGATTTAAAGTGAAGTGGCTGGACTTTATTGTTGTTGTGGAAAACAAAACAGTACGTGTGTATTCCAAAGTCAGCTGGAGTTGTCTGAAAGACAATGAAGTAGAAAAAACACACAGGAATCCTACAAAGAAAAAGGCTGCTTGGTAAGAGGAGGCTAACAGGTGTAAACCTGCCCTCAGTAAAAGTTATTCAAATTAAAGTATCAATCTAAAGAAAATACAGTCTTGTTTAGAAAAAAAAAATAAAGTTGTGTATTCCTACCTGAAAATATGACTATTCTTTCCCAGACTTCTGTGGGCCTTCTTCAGTCTTTTGGCAGCGGCAGCATGGTGTCTTTTCAGGGCGAAGAGAAAGGTAGGCCTCGGCCCAGACCTCTAACATTATGTAAATGAGGCAAACCTCTCAACCTTGTGGATTACTGAGTCAGAGAGCAGGACCCTGGTCCACAGACCCTCCACATTAGGATCCCATAAAAATCTGGAGCCGGTTGGCTGCATGCATCGCTTATGAGAGCTTGTATTGTCCACAATAATATGATCAATCTAAATTAACTTTTACATCCAGAGAATATGATGTGGCCATATCAGCAGGAGCGACAGAAACGGACGCGCCAAGGAGCTAGGGGGAAGAAGAAATGGAAGAAGAAGAAGAAGAAGGCCCTTCCGAGGTGGGTTAAAGAATCAGAGAATTTTTGAGGAAAGATGTATTAAAATGCATTTATAGAAAAGCAGCTTATGTTCATTTTTAATTAGTGTCGTTTTCTTGCGTTTTTTGCAGGATAACACAAGCGTGCGATGCATAGTGGTAAATATTAAATCAAGCCACAATAACCACTGCCACATGGCGAAGAAAGTGGATTTTATTCTCAGAATTACGCACACGAGCAGTGCTGGTTCTGCGTTGTAACGATTTAGACTGTTTTTTAAATGTATGCTCTTTAAGTTTCTGCAGGCAGCTGAATACAACTCTTCAACTTTCTCCATTGACCTTGAACAATATTTGAAAAATGACTAAATTACTAACATACAAATTGAAGTCTATTATAAAATAATGAGGTGTCCCATCATTGAGTACATTATGAAATCTCACTGTAGAATTGTGTCCATGAAATATAACTCAGATGCAGAATTGACAGCAATACCGACCTGTTTCCATAATGACATTTTATTTATTAGATACTTAAACATTTTTGTGTTGTTAAGCAACAGTTCCTGTTGGTAGTTTATAACAAACAAATAATCTTTTCCCGGTATCATCACCCCCCCTTAGCTTAGCTCAGCACAGCACAGCAGATGGAGCAAAGCGCCTGGTTACTGAAGTGCGTTTCTCCATCTCGTCCTTGCTAGTTCAATACCCTGAGAGACATGGAGAGACGACTGAAGGGCCAGGGTCCTGACCTGCAACCCCGGACACATACCGGCTGAGCACAAATGCAAAAACTCCGCATTTTATTTAGTCCCTGAAACTTTTAACTAATTTTCTCTTTAGTGAAAAATTCCAATAAAATCACAGCCACAGTTTTTCTTAGTTTTCCTCTTCATATTCTGGATTATTTTCAGGGGAAAGCGGAAAAAAATGTTTGTGCTATGGTAAATATAAAATGATAAATAACCGGTCGTTGGTATTATAACACTTTGTATGTGTACACGATGTGGCGCCTTCATCCAGGTTGAATTTTGCGTGCGTAAATTACGCACGACCAGTGGACACGCTTTTTCTTTTGTCTCGGGCCTCTCAGCGCACTTGTTAGGTTTCTGTGGGATTTGTTATCTGAACTCCAGTCCCACATTTGAAGAAAACGAAGCGTCTTGGTACTGGTTCTTAGGAGACAGCTAGACTTATAAAATCGCTTCAAATTTTGGTCTTGGAAAATGTGAATACGCATTAAACAGCTTCCATTACGGGTGATATTTTTCTCTCTAAATTTTAGGAGAAGCATTATCTGTTCTTCTAATTTAAGGTCCAGAAAAAGCAAACATTTAAAATCTGACCCTCCCCCCCAAAAAACAAAAAACATATTATATGCGATTCATCCGCCTTGCGAATGACAGTTGATGGTGGACATGGATGTGGTCTTTCGTCTTTCCTTTCACTTTATCTATAAGTAAACATGAAGTATTGGCGTTATTGCGCGCAGAACAATAATAATAGTAATAATAATAAAAACAATATTATGCCTATTATTTATTGGAGCAGAGGGGAAACCTTATTGTCGCCTTTTAATGTCAATGAAATCTAACAACGCCATAAATGCATTGTTTTGAGAAATGCAGCCACATCAGCACCGCGGCTGGCCCTGAGGCTGACTCGGTCAGGACATTTGTGGAGGAAATCCCACACCTGCAGCCAGTGTAGTGCCATTTAGATCAAATACTTTCTCTCCTCTTAAATCGCCGAGCAGTGTGAGAGTAAAAAGCGGGCAGGTGCATATCTTTCAGCTGCACTACTTGAAACGGTGCGGTTCCTCAGCTAAGTAGGTTAAAGGTCCTCCCAAGTGGAGAAAGTATGTGACAGGCCTCTTGAAGACCGTATTCTTCTGCAGGAGTTTGCATTCATTCACAATTAATGTCGCTTGATGGACGAAATGATGCTAATAGGGCGCCAAAAAACAGAATATGGGCTTTTATGGAATGTTGACCATAATCTGACAGCTGGGGAAAATGGAGATCAGGAGAATTCAAAATGCTGTAATAGGATTACACCGAGGAAGTTAATCTTAAAGTTTCACAGACTAGCGTGCATTTAGTTTATTTCCTTAACAGTTAAGGCTCTGAACTGACTGGAAGCAGTGGGAGCCTCACAGTCCATGTTGCATGTATACAGCAAATTCAATTTCTTCCCTCATAGTATTATAACAAACACACACATACACACTATTCACACAGAGATATTTTAATTACCTGCAGCAGCCAAAGTCACATTGCTAGATTGTGTGAAATTCCTGTCTCTGTCGTCTGAAAGAAACAATGTTCTTCGAGTGTTCAAGCCACCAAACCAAGGCCATGAAACACCAACGAGTAAGAGGGGCTCTGTGACAGGGTCTAAATATAACAGAGCATGATCCAAAACTGTTGATAACAATATAAAAACCAACAGTCTGCTCTTTTCTAGAGCAGTTATTATATAATAAAGATATATTCTATAACTTTGCTTATTACTTTGAAAACACCACTCTCTATTTAAACCATTTAGCTCATTATCCATAACTCCATTAGACAACTTGGAACAAAACTGTGCAGTCATAGTGAGTTTATAATAAGTGGTGAGCTCTCCATTTCTTTGTATCCTTCCACCAGTCGAGGATACAGGAGTCCTTTCTTTTTCTTTCACAGATCAATAGAGCTACTACATACTGACTGACAGGTGGTAGACTTATGAAACCTTGTTGTGTTAATGATGATTTCCATTTTCAATCAAAGGTTGATGATTCTCCTTGGACACAAAAATCACACATTAACTCCCATCCTCTATTTTGCTCTCCAAACATTTACTCAAACTCATAGCCTAAATATTGATGTGACCAGTTTGGATTATCCTTATGGATCATACGTATTATAACCATGCACTGAATAAAAACTAGATATGTAAACAAATCAGCTCTGTATTTCTGTGGCCGGCCACTTTGATAGCATTTAGAGAAAAACAAACCGACCAAATGCCACCTTTGTGGGCTTGGTTTCCCGAATTTTGGGTGCACAGGGTTCTGTGAGTCCTCTGCATTGCCATGAGTGGAAACATTTTAGCATAGCTGCTCTCTTTTGTAACAACAATTCAAAAACACAGCAGCAGAGCGGTGCAGATTACCAAATGCATGGCAGAACAAAGCAGATAGCGTACTTGGACAGGGCGCTTGGTTCCAAGGGTACCTGGTTCGTCCACTTCTCTGCTGCATTAATTGTGGCAGCAGTAAGGGCAGGTAAACAAAGCTGTTAGAGACTGTGGTTGTGACTCAACCAGGGCTCACTCTAGCCTTATCACCCAGTTACTCATATGGCAAAATGTCTCTGCCAATCTTTCCCTGACTAGTTGGCCCTGGCAGCCAGTTGTTGTGATAAGGTGAAGGTCTGTTTAATGACATGTTCCGAAATGATCGTTTAGTGCGTTTTATGTAACGACATGTTGTTCACTTCACTGCAGAATGACATGTTCAAGTAGTGGCAGGTATCTTGGACTTATAAAGGAGAAGCTGACATGAGGACTGTTTAATGGCAGCAATAGTGTGTCTGCATATTCATTTTGATTTATTCATTTATTTATTTTTTCTTGTTTTGCATCACAGAAGTAGATTGTGTGTGTGTGATCTGTGTTTCATAAAACAGAGTTACGGCCTGGAAATGCTGTAATTAGGACTTTAACTTTTAACTTTTTAGGCCAGATATAAGGCAAACTTTTTTTTTGTTTAACAAATTTGCATTGAGTGATTTTTTTTTTTTTTTTTTTAACAATTTCATTATTATTAATTCTTGGTTACTTCCATTATTTTGGAGAAAACTTTATCCCAACTACACTTTTCTAGCCGTAGATGTTTCACATCATCATCATTATGTGCTAAAAATAATAATAATAATGATCAGATGTGGTGTTAAACCTGAAATGCATGCAAAGAGCTGCAATCTGCATCAAGTGTTTCTTGATGTCCATTTATGCAGGGACTCATTTATTTGGCTTGTTTTCATGTGAACAGTCAAGAGATGCATCTTCGAGCGAGCGAAGTTTGGAGGCAGTTGGAGTGCTGTATGTGGAGACGGAAACTTTAAAAGGCTTCACTGCTCAACAATGGAAATGTGAACACAAGCTGCATATCAATGCAGAGTTTTTACCTGTGTGTTTGTCCCCACTTTGCGATGCTTTTACCCAGTAGGCCGCCTGAAAGCCTACCATTATTTAGATGAATCCACAGAAAGACATCACTTCAGATTTTGAATGTATTGATCCTGACCGAGATACCACATTTAGAACATTAAATCAAAGCCACAGTGTTGAGAGATTAACTTTTTCATTTCTGCTTATTTTCTTTCCAGACACTGAACGCTGCTTAAATCAGCTTCTTCATGCCGAAGGGGAGTGCCTCTTAAACTGAATCCTCTGTATTATACCCCAGAATTAGAAAAAGAATGGCACCGGAGATGAGGTACAAATGCAAATATGTGCACATCGTGTTCTGTTCATTATAGGATTGTATTAATGTGTGTATGTAGGAAAATATTGTCAAAATATTCTTTACAAATGTATGTGTGTATTGTTTAAGTTTCCTCCTAATTCCAATTGGTCACGTCTCGTAGTGTGAATTCATGGCAATGTCATATTTCCAAGACAACATTATGAACATGCATCATTTTAGAAAATATGTTTTATAAGTTAGTTTTATACCAAAATTATTATCATGTTTTTTGTAGTGCACTTTTTGCCCTCAAAAGTAAAGGCTTTAAAAAAAATCTTTTCATGGTTATCAACCTTCTTTGTTCTTGCTCATCATTTTTTTTTAAATTAAAAAAAAGAAAGATACAAAACCAAACAATAACCTAAAACTGAATCATTTCTATTTAGAAAACCAATCTCCTGGTTGACCAAGACAGAAATAAGTGTCCAGTTTTAAGTGTCTCAAGGGCACATTTGATTTTCATTTGGTTTGTTTACTAGTCGAGAATCAAAGAAGCGGCCACTTAGTCAAATCACTGTAACCATCAAACAGTTATTTTTTATTCATGAATTTATTTTTTAAGAACAGGAAGTTGGTCACAAATCTACTTACCAGCCTGAATTTATTCCCAAGGAGACGTATCATAATGAAAAGTAAGTGCACTCAGCTCCAGTGCATATTTAGGAAGTATAGGCCTTATATCCCTGCTGTTAATGTGATACATGATTCCACTGATAGTCACAGCAGAAGCAGTAACTCTCAACAAAGATAAAATGCATTTTTAAGCAGATACGTGCTCTGTTCAATGTGTATCTTTCTTCAACATTTATACCATGTCTTTTTCTCGGTTTCTTTCGGGGCTGTCTGAGGAAAAACAGCAGGAAGAAAAACAGTCAAAGTCACTAATGTCATAGTTTTAAAATAACTGGAGCACAATCACACACTATAGGTGCATTCTGTTGCCTTGGATGACTTTCTCTGTATTTTATACGTATTATGACAAAACAGACTCTCCTGATACAGGACTATGTTCCAAACAGAAACACCTGTGTTTACGGCAGATAAAGTTTAACTTTATTTAGCAAAAAGAGTATGAAACTAAAATATCATTGGTGTGTGAAATAATATGAAACAGTGGAAGCTTAGAACAAAGCATGATGAGGAAAAAAAAAATCACATCTGCAAAAAAGGCAAAATGGTTTTAAATTCAACACCTTTAGGCTATCTAATCTATAATCTATATAATCCTTAAAAAAACATTTTTTTTTTAATTTTATAATCTTCTTTTCAGTCCCACAAAATATGGACCGTCTTCCTCAGTTCTTGGCGAGAATTTAATGTAACAGATCACACCTGACACTGATGGTGTATTATAATAGAATATAATGAATTAAGATGAGTACTAGTAGCTTTGAATTGTAACTGTCATCACATAGAAGTTATTGATTTACAGTTTAAATCTGTCGTTTCCTGTCTATTCATAAAATATTATAATTATCATACAATTGCAAATTTCTATTGTGTGATAAATACGAGAAATATAAACTAAAATAAATCATTTGAAACCTGTAACGTTGAAGTCTTTAACACAGATATTTTAAACATTTACACATAAACTTTTGATTCAAGTGTTCACCATCAGATCTTTGATGGTGGTGGTGAAGTGCAAGTAAAATTGTAAATGAAACAGGCGATGCAGATGATGTAGTATTCTTAATCCCTTTTGTTCCCGTTGTTGGTCCACTGATAGCAGAGAGATGCAAACATTAACAAGCGTTACTCACAGAACAACATGTTTCGCTACTTATCAAATATCTGGTAGTCTCTGGTAGGCCCTGCATGTGAGTGTCTGACTTTCTGCTGCTGTACAGTAATAACAAGTCTTCCTGAGGCTAATGGCTCTTTTGTTTTGTTGGTTTTGTCTCGTCCTGTGTCAGTGGTTCTTTTTCTCTGGAAGGGTGTCAGCTCTCTGTGCCTGGCCATCCCTGAGGACGCTTGATGTCATCTTGTCTACCTGATCATTACACTACCTGCTCTCCTCTACAATGCTGCCCTCTCGCTGCTCCGCCACTTGAAATGCTTGGCTGTCCTCTTCTCGGAAACCATCATGAAATTGTGTGCTAAAATGCTGCAGACTGTTCCTCCTCTCTCGTCCCTCCAGCCATGTGTGCAGGAGCCAGAAAAAGATTCCTCCACTCGGACGACTGCTGCTCAGTCAACGGGAAAAACACACAAAACCTCCTCTAGCCTTCTCCCTCTGCAGCTTTTCTTTGATTTACTGGAGCTTAGAGCGTTGTATACAATGCAGCATTTACCACATGGGAACATTAACTATATGTTAACTATTTCAAATTAACTGTTTGAGTTTTTTATATATCAACATACACTGTCTAAAACAGTGTTTTCCAAACTTGGGGTCAGGACCCCACTTGGGGTCGCCTGGAATTAAGTAAGTGATGGAAAAAAAATAACTGATGAAAATATGTTTTTTTTCAACTAATTATTATTCTTTTTAAAATTATGATTAAGAACTGTATTCTATACTTTCACTTCCTCGAATATAAATCGATTTCAAATTAACTGCAGCATATAAAAATATTAGAGCTGGGGCATCTTGATTGAGGGCCACAACCACTTGACTGCATGTGATCGCGGGGTCACCAGAAATTTGTTATGTCAAAATGGCCAAAAAAGGTTGGAACTGGTCTAACACAACAATAATTTCTCCCTGCAGTTTCTTTGAAGCTTAACTTGACTAAAGAAATCCAGTTCATGCATCTCATATAGTATGATAATGTAAAAGACATTTACCACATGTTTTTTAATACACATTTTTAATATGCAGCTTTTATTATATTTCATAAGTTGCCAAAGGTAAAAGATCCCGATACTGGTCAGTGTACAAGTGGATCAAATCCTTTTACTTTTGTGTACTGACAGGCCTTTCCCATAGAGGACACTTTGATGTGTAACAGTAGAGAATGGTATTGTGCAGTGCATTCTGGGTCACCGTCATGGCCAGTGTTAATGTTGTTCGTAACAGCTGCGCTTTTGCTGCGCTGACAGAGTCAAAAAGTCTGCTGTGAAATGTGCAATATGGAGCCTGGTGTACTTGAAAGCAGATGTCACTGCTCAAATGATGCCTCAAGAACACCGGTAATGTGACCCGGTGCGTATCACACAGATCGTACGTCTTTATGCTCATTCCAAACAAAAATATTACACATATCATCATCGTTCGTAAAAGCACTGAACTCTAACAAAACAGCCTGCAAGTGACGCGTTCAAGGTCTCTCATAACATGCAGCTCTGAAACTATATGAGTAGCTCTGTGGCGCCTATACAGCTAAAGCCTCCGGAAACATTTTTTGAGTAAATCACTGTGGATTTTTGTCCCCAATCACTTATTGTACTTTGAAAGTGCATAAGATAGGAATGATTTAATGATCAGAGTGAATTGGAAGGAAAGTCTTCACATGGGCACCTGACTGTAGTTGAATAAAGATAAATAAATAAATAGTGAAATTATCCTTTAATGTGTGCACTATTCATAAGATCATGTTTTACACTACTGCAGTGCTTGCTACAGTGTAGTCAGTGAAATGTCACATGGCATATTTTGAAGACTTACACATCCAACAAAATATATAATTGTACTTATTTTATTACTGTCATAGCAAGAACTTGTTTAAGTTATTTATTATAAATGGACAAGTATCTCATTTGCAATCTATTTCGCATCCAAACTATAGAAAGGTGCGACTCGTTCCTCTGAGCTGTGCACCGTGTATTACCACAGTCGTCTGCTGCTGGACCTTAAGTGAGTGATTTGCTCAGTGGAGAATGCTCAGGGAGGGGGCTCCACTCAGTCTCCTCTCTCAGGTGTTCCCAGCTCACCCTGGGATTTGAACCACTCATATGTGCTTCTCTGAACAACAGCTGCCCCGGCCTGACTGCATGCTCCACAATTAAAGTCTTAAAATAAATATACTTCCACAATAATATCCCTTTTGTGTTAACTACACCCATTCAGCTTCCTCTCTTATGGACAACATGAATTCAATGTAAAAAAAAAAATAGAATAAAAATGTAGCTCCATTGATGTTTACTACGCTCACCTCTGCTCTTCATTTTCTGAACTTACACTAAACAGGTCTCCCCTTTGATATTCTCTTGAACTCCTCAGTATAATATTGTTCATTGATGTCAGATGTTTTCTGATTTGAAGTATGAAACTTGAACATGAGTTGTTTCTTTGTGACATGTGTGTGTGCCTCATTATTCAGATGAATGCGGTGTCTGCGGAGTCATGATGAATAGCTGCTGCTGCTTCTAGGCACTAGACCCAACACTATGAAACCACCATTCACTAAGGATTCAGTGTTTACTGGTAGGTTTTTCAAACTATAGCAATATATTACATGTATTGTAGGTTAAACCTGGTTGCACTGTCAAAACAAAATGTGCATTATATATATATATATATAGAAAGAGAGAGAGAGAGCCAAGGTGTTGCAAAGTTACCAGATACAGCAGCAGTGTGTTTGTAAATATGTTATATACAATATGTTTATGTTGTTAGATAACAACATGATGTTCATGGCCATGATGTTCTAGAAGAGAAATAAACATGTCATGATGTTGAAAATCTATTTAATGTCCTCTTTTGTAACCCCCACCACCACCCACCCACCTCCTCCACAAATAAAAAAATAAATAAAATACAATAATAATAATAATAATAATAAAAAAACTATGTTTATTGAACAATGCCAGTCATTTTTATTTGTATTCGTATACACTGCAAAACAACAAACGTTGACCAAGGTACTGTACAAATACATACAAAAGATGTGGCACACATAAACACACATATACACATATCATACATAGATAAAAAATATAATTTATCCATTGTGCATTCATATTTACATCTCTGTGTGTAAGTATTAGGATTAAGTAGAAATGTGAATATAAAAATGACTGAAAACAGGGGAAGACCTGGAAGCTAATACTAAACTGTCCCACTCTGTCCCTGGGATTTTAACTGGGGCCACAGAGAGAGGCGACTGGACAGCGGAGTCGAGGGGCCCAGAGGTTGAACGGGGACCGAGGATGTCATGAACATAAACTGGTGTCAGACAAATACAAAAATTAATAACCTACTGGAGAGAAGATATTTTGTAGATTTATGACTCTGATTTAGAAATACAGCCTCTCTGCTCCAACGGTGGCCCATACAAAACGACTCCCACATAAACTGAGCTATAATAGTTAAGACGAAAAGAAATAAAAGCAGGTTTTTGGTCAGTACATGTCCTACATCTTTTACTGGAAGGGCGGGAAAAAGTATGTGGGTTTTTGTTCAGGTGTACTAAATGAAATAATAGCCAAAAATGGTCTCAACTTTGGTACACCTTCTGTTTTGTTCAGCCAATCACACAGAAAAATAAATCACTATTAAAGCATCAGTGTGTGTTTCCTTAGCTTCCTATGAGTTGATTTCATCTTTTGGGATAGCAATGCCAAACAAACACAAAGGACAGTGGGCTGATAGGACGCTGTTTGTTCGACTGCACTGCCTTTGTGAGGATGAAAACACAGTCAGCAAACGGTATCTGACTGTGACTGTAGAGAATAAATAGGTTGAAGGTTATTGCTTCAGTCTCATGCATCACAAGGACTGTAAAGACTAAAGGGACCATAAAGACAGTGATACAGGACACAATAAAGGCAGACATTGATTGGTTATATTGAAATACGGCGTCTATTCATGTGTCTATTCGGCAAAGCAAGTCCACAATAAAAAGAAACATCATTGAGAAGCTTTTTTTTATTTATTTTTTTTTACATCCAGTACAATAAGCTCTGAAACACATTATAAATTCACTACAGGGCACAAGTGCACAAACACATGATAGGCACAACTTGCTACACATATTTTACATCCTCTTTAAACAGGAAGTTAATTAGGCAACTTGAATTGGTAAAACACAAATGTGGCCATATTGTTGCTCTTTGATCATCACGCGTGCTGATTGAAGCATGTCTGTAACAGATGACGGCCGGTTTGCCGTCAAGGCTCAAAGCCCCAGGATCCATTTGCAGTGCTGGCATCTCAAGCACCTCATGTTCATCCTCTGAAGAAGGTGAGACAATCCATTTAGTGAAAGGCATAAACACTCAACTCTGGGAACCTGATTGTTGGCGCTGTCCCCCATCCAGCCCACCTGACTGCAGCGGACTGTGGGTTTTATACAAGACAATTCAAGTCCTAAGGTAGAACATTGGGAAAGAGAAGACAAAGGGAAATAAGACCATATGGCAATTTGCATAATAACACAGAAGCACAACTTTTAATAGGAGAACTCACAGATGAAAGATATTTAAATATTAATCATCATGCATTGTGGGCTCTAATTTACCTGCAATAGATAGAAAAAGTTCACAAGTCCATCAATTTAAATTAACAATGTTATCAACTGTATATCTTTAAATGAAATACACAAGCTTAGTGTTCAGACACATGCCTTTTGTCATGTGGATTTTTTCTTTCTTTTTTTTTGGAGCGGCACAAATTCAATAAATAAAAAACAGGGGGAATCAATTTGACATTAATTACATAAACATGAAATGACATTAATATCTCTGATCGCTTGTTCATAAATTGATGGGGATGAAAACACATGTTTGTGTATTGGTGCTGTTTGTTCTTCCAAGTTTAGTTTAAATTGGTTGAACCGCTGGGTGTCATTAAAATGTAGAGTGTCAGCTCTAAATGAGGACTAAAATGGCACAAATCTCATATTGAACAGAAAGAGGTGAATGTTGAATTAACATGTCTCACAAGCAACAGACAATAGGCACTTGGTTACTGTGGTCTATCCTTGTTTAGTTCATTGCAAACACTGTGCTGAACAACCCAGATGTTTAACATAAACATGATTTTACTGTAAAAAAGTCAGCAGGTGTGGAAGTCTGTCTTTGGTTTGATTCGCTCACTCTCAGCCTTTTGATGCTCATTATGATCCGGTGCATTTACTGACCACAAGACCGTGGGAGAAACCCACATAATGTGGACACTGTGGTGTAAAGCTAAATCAGTCCAAACCAACTAATGCATGTTTATCTTTGGATGGTTTAAACATCCCTTTTACATTAAAACTGATATGAAAATACACATGTTAACCTGTACGGCAGCAACTGCCATTGGTGTAATGTAAAGAGACTTTTTGGAATCCAAAAGAGAAATTTGGGAATCTCATACAACCTCACACATTATGACACACAATGATTACTGTCTCTAAATCTGTCCTTTTCTTCCTTTATACCTCACCCATTAAACCAGCCTCAGACACGCCGGATGAATGGCTGCATGGATATTTGTGCTCCAGTAATGTACAGACATCATACACCAGTGAGAGCAGGAGGAAGCTGATGTAAACACTTCTGCTTGAGACACATTCAGTTATTAATAGCTCTCAACAACCCCTTTTTTTCCCACAGTGATGCAGTGTTGCTGACTCTTCGAGAAACAGATGTTGAAATATAAGTTAATGATGCACACTAATCTAGTTATGAATCCACTGCCTCTGTGAAAGTATATTTTAAACGCGTGGCCTTCGATACATCCAGGATAAGCCTGCTACTTAGAAATAATGACCAAAATACCAAGCCGGTGTGATTTTTTCATAAGTGTTTATTTGATTCATCTTATGTTCATTTTTACACCGTGAAATATTTGTAGACAGAAAAACCCCCTCTCTGTCTGAGTTGTCTACCAGATCTTCCTGACACAGTGTGTCTCCGCAGACTCTGCTATTTTCCTAATCTCAACATTTAGCAAAGTCAAGGACCTTGACTCACTCTCTTCTTTTTTCACAAAGATGACTCCAAACTGGCTGCTGGTAAGCTGCAGCACTTCAGACTCTGGCCTACCACCGCCACTGCCACAATCTAAGAATTGCACCATCAGCGTCTCCCATAGAAAAACACCGCTGCCCGTCTCGTCTGAGGAAGCCAGAATGAAATACACCCCCGTGTATCTTGAGTGTGAGGCACTCACAATGTCTAGCTCACTGACTCTGTTGGATTTAACATTTAAGAATTCAAAAAAAGAAAAGATGGATTTGTGACCTATGTGGAAGAAAAAAAAGAGCCAAAAGTGCCTGACAAATACTTACTCTCCTAACAAATGAAAGTTTGTGAGGATGACCTTACTCGGAGACAAGGACACTTAAGCAAATGGGTTCTATGTTTCCTCTCAGTGATGTTTTCAAGCACGTGAAAGAACAACACTGTACGCAGCTGATAAGGAAAAGGAGCTAAAAGCAGGAGTCATGAACCTCTAACTAAGTAGCTGTAGAGTAAATTGTGAAACAAATAACGCAATATCATCAAGGTGTTTATTTGTTGGATGCATGAAAGTGATTCAAATGATACATGTCATACAGAATATGAGGTATATCTGATACTTTTATGGTTCCAATTTTACCAGGCTGCTGAACTAATTCTTCTCTTTTTAATTCAGTAATTATTATTCACCAATATATATTCCCAATCTATTCAGTTTAAACTAAACTGACAAATGAACAGCGGGGTATTTTCCATATAGGATCCTGACAGACAACGTCATAAACAGATAAAGGGGCTTATTAGTAAGCAATTATTCCACCAATTAAACATGTGAAATAAGCAATCTACAAATTGTGAATGGATTTGGAAGATACATTGAAATGCTTTTGATGAATTTCTTCCCTCTTTGGCCCTGAAATAATAATAAAAAGACTTCTGCCTTCATCCAAACATGAAATATTAGTCTTAACTTTTGATTTACATTTTAAAGCAAAAGGTTCTGTAATTCATGCCATTGGTGAAGACAGCACGGCAGAGTTTGGAGATGCTCAACAATGCAGCAGGGATGTTTTTTTTCTGTTTGTTTTTGTTGACTTCAGCTTCACAGGAAAGTGTCGACAAGCCGCAGTTCTTCGGTTTCTTCCTTGTTCAACCCACAGACACCGGTGTGTTCGTGTCAGTCAGCTCTCAGCTCACCATGGTTCTTCTCACGCAGGCTGGATCTGAACGGTAGCTAGTGTGCAGACGTTCTGTGCCACTGAGTGTGGATTTGCACACACGGACACATCACACTCACAACACACACACGTACGCACACTGCTGATCCCAGCAGCACTTAGAAAGCAGGGTGGGAGTTAATTTGAGATGATACTTTCCCGTGTCTTTCTTTGTCTTTAGACAAGAAAGTGAACACCTGATTGAAACTGTGTCATGTGGATATACTTGTGCTGCTGCATCCACAGTGATGCTCTTACTAACTGTTTGTTCTCTCTGTATTTTCTTTCCCACACCAGCCTCATGACAGTGGCCAGGACTCTTGCAGATCAACACTCCTCCTCCTCCTCCTGCTCCCTCTTCCCTCTCCCATCATGTTCAGCATCCCTCCACCCCCTGCTGGTGCGTCTTTCCAACCCAATGAGGCCCCCTACAGGTACAAGCTCACTGATGCTGCACTGAGCAGGTGCATAAAAATGGTAGCCTAGCGTTTCATTTTGACGTCATTTGACCCATTTTGCAAGTGCTTTGCATACTTCTTCTCTGCATGATCGATGATGGTGCTCAGGCACTTTACAGCCTGGGAAGTAAGTCCACATAACTGCAGGACGTGACAGACATTTAAATGACACAAGTCAGTGGATTCTAGGGAGCAAATCTGATGCTTAGTTTCACAGCAGACCCGCTGTTCGTCTTTATAGGTGTTTATTTGTTGCCAGAGTTTGTCAGATGGGGTGCATTTTACAAGAGAAACTGTTTCTTTTCCTCTGATCAGAAATATCAGTGTTTTTTTTTTCACTGAGGACGTTTAACTCGCAGTGTTCTTTGTTGTGAAGGACACTGACTGAGTTAAGGCTTTCCTTGGAAAACATCACTTGAGCTCCATTGTTCACTTTCACTGAAGTGAATTAATCTGCACCATATTTATCCCTCTGTCCTATTGCGCCACACCGTGGAAATACCCAGCCCCTCTCTCGCTCCCTCTCTCTCTCTAACTTTGAAATGGAACCGGTGCTAATTGGCTGTGGACTGTTTACGTCGAGTCTAGTTTGTTTTTCAAGAGCGACGCGATTATGCTCTCAAGATCCATAACAATGTCATAAACCGCAATCACGCACTTAAAGAGACAGTCAAGTTTGCCGGGGTGTCTGTTCATTAAAGAGGAAAGCACAGGTTGACTCCAGAGCCGGGAGATGAGACTGTTGCAGTGATTTGTGATGGAGGAATCAGACGATGCTGGGACTGTTAGTAGCAGTAGAAGCTGCGTGAGGCCAACTGAAGACCTCTGCTTCCATCTTGTGGCGGCTAAGCGCAACTATCACTCCTCTGCCTCTCCCTCCCTCCATCACCGCCTCTCTCCATCTCTCTCTCTCTCTCTCTTTCTAATATCGGCACTGTGGCGAATCTAATCTGGATCTCCTTTAAGGCAATAAAACCCAGATAGCTTCCTTTAAATGAAAAGCACCGCCTATTATAGCTTTGAAATCCTCGTTTATTTGGCGATGTGCACGATAGAAAAATGATTCATGTCGAGGTTCAAATGGGCAGGATGACGAAGATCCATGGTGTCCCAAGTGCATATTTCCTCAAGTATTGTATTCCAAGGTATATAATATTGTTATCCACGCAGGTTGAACTACGCTGCGCGCCAAGACGCTTGTTTTAATGTCGCACTGCTTTATCCCTTCAAGCAGCCATAAGCAATTTCCGATAAATCTGACCCTGTTGCTGAGCTGCTGGAGAGGCGGTGTAATTTTCTGCTACGTTAATGACAATACAGCGGTGCAGCCGTAAAAGTTTACCACAGAGGCTCTCACACAGCTGACGCTTTTATTTTTGGCTTCGGTTTTTGGGGCTGGAATAGTAACACTGATGCACAAGTGTTTAAATCTACACTCAGTCTGCAGGTGAACAGGCTCAACCACATCTTTCTTTTTCTATTTGAAGAGAGTGATGTTGAAAAAATATGAAATATAATAAGAAAATTATGCCATTTAAAATATAGAAGACTAAAATGATCAAATGAAATAATTGTAAATGCAGGCCATGCTCGTGCTGTACTTCCAGCGGCAGTATATCTTGGCGCATTAGTCCAATATAAACATCTGCCAATATCCTCAGTTTTGGTTCCCATGGAAAAAACAAAAAAAACAAAACAAAAACAAATCTGCATCCTCCAGCATCTCCTCCACTAAATTAGGATGCAAACAGCAGCTTCAACATGTACTACCTCCTAGATTAATCAGTGGTGCTATTTGCATATTTCTGTAATTGCTACCAGCGTGAAAAAGCGCCAGAACTGAACAACACTGCATGTTGGCGTCAAATCTTGGGAAAAAAAGTGTGTGAAATCCAGATTTCCGTGGAAGCAGTAAGTCAGTGCCTGTGTGTGTGTGTCTGTCTCTGTGTGTGTGCGTAGCCTAGTTTTACACCTGACACGGAAGTCCTTAAAAAACGGGCTCTAAACGGGGGCGAATGGTGTCAAATATTTTTCCATGCGTCTATTTCAGAAACAGGCCCACGCCATTTCCAGTGGGACTCAAAGCAAACAAGGAAGAACACTGTCTGGAATTAAAAATAGTTTTTGCGCTGTGACGAGCCACTTTTTGGGACAGACAATAATCAGCCTTTCACTTTGGAGAATGGTGGGATAGAGGGAAAAGAGAAATGAGAGGGCTGTTGTTGGCATAGCTCTATCAAGGAAGAAGGACTCCCTGTTATCTGTGAATGGGGCTTCTTTTTTTGACCAGAATAGATATAGCACGAATTTTTAATTCGTTTTTCTTTGAGAGACAACAATGCTTTATTTGAAAGCGTGATACAAATTGGGGTTTGTGAGAGATCCTTTTCTCCTTGTCCGAGCCCAGCTGCCCATATGGGATACAACGTGTGCAGCAAAGATCACAATGGCACCAAGTGACAGGCAGGACAAAAAGCCCAAGGATACATCTCCCTGACTCTAACAGCACCAAGAAACTCTGTCAGTCTCTCTATCTCCACTGTCTGCACCCTCACTCCTGCTGCTCGTTAACATGCACGCCTCTAACATCCTGCAAAAGCCAGGCCTGGCCTTTTGTCTGTGTTGTATTCGTGTACTGTATTATGCAATGATGGAGTCAGAAAACCGCCCCATCTGAGAGGACACACACACACACACACACACACACACAGACACACACACACACAGAGACACACACACACACACACACACACACACTGAAGACTACAGTTTTCTTTTTTTAGGAGTTTTCTTTAAATTATTATTGTTCCAAGCCAAGTAGAGTTTGAGATTGATTTGAGAGAAATCAGCCAGAGTTCAGTTTAAAAAAAAGAAAACCCATCCACACAGAGAGCCAGCTCTTTATCACAGCCATTTATCTGTTCGCTTTATAATTTCCATAACGCGCACTGCGGATCATATCATATTTCTCCCCCACATCACGCTCCCATAATAACAGTGCTATAAGCGATCATTGTCAGGCTGGAAACAACGCTACTTATTTCTCATTTCCTCTCTCTTTGTCTTTAAAAAAAAAAAAGATAAAGAAAAAAAAAGAAAGCTACGAGCAAGTTGCTGATTTATTTGACCTACAAGCTCAACCAGTGGTGAAACACAAAACCTTTGTGTCAGGGACAAATTGAGTCTGTGTCGCCCCACAAAAGCAGTAGCCCCCTTGAGACTCAATTCTGTAAATAGTTAGCAAATCTGGCCAATTTAGCTGTTTGTTCAGTGATGATAGGGGCGACTCGAACATCTGTTGTCAGATTTTTGTCCCGGGACAAACAGAAATGCATAGATTTTTCTACTGGGTTATCATATTTACCCAAGATATTGACTGGAGTCTGATAATCCGCAGTGCGCTCTGCGGTTCACTGGGGAGCCAATTGTGCTTGTTTTGGTTCCACCTTCAGGAACATGGTGTCTAATGGAGCAAAGTGCCTTTTAATGCGGGCCATCATTGCTAACACGTTGCATGATGATATGAAATATATAGGCTAACTTTATTAGGCGGTTAAAGCCCCATGTGAGCCGTGCGCATTTTAGCTGATAGTTGTCCGTGGTTAAACAAAGAGGGCTGCTGGTGAGTCATTGATTATTCCTGCTCTATTTGCAGTTTAGCGGTGTAACAAGATAACAAAACATTTATTGCATTAAACGATTTTTTTTCTCCCTCCCCATCACAATCTCCCACTTTACACCCCGAGGCCGGGAGTGGTTGGGGATGCTGACAAAACGGAGAGCCTTTGACTCAAAAGCTTCTTATGTGGAGAAGCCCTCTTATATTAAGTAAGTGGATTTTAGTCCCATTTCACAAGTGACTTTAGACTCTTTATTAGTGAGGTGTTCCGATTCAGAGAAAAATATTCCCGGGATTAAATTTGCCTAAACAGAAAAGGGTGAAGTGCGCTGGAGATTTATTCCCATAGTCAGACTCCATTCTTTGCCACAATCTAGTGTTTGTCTCCTCGCCTTTTCAGTCTGGTGTTAAGCGATGTCTTTTCAGAGATGAGCAGATCGAATAGGACACTTGGATAAATCAAACCCTCTTTCAGAAACACAGCATTTTATTTAAAAATCCTTATAAAAAAATTTAGGATATGTAGCCATCACCGCGAGGCTGCACTGTTATTTACATATGTGATCTGACACGGCAGTAATAATGTTTAGCCAAAAAAAGAAAAAGAAAAAAAAAAGAAAAAAGAAAAAAAAATCACTCCCTCATTTTTCTTTCTTTTCAATTTGGAAATATATATATATATATATTTGTATGTGTGTATAGGCCGATCTTCAGCTGAACGCTCCCGGAAGTTCTCTATGTTTTTTTTTCTTTTTCTTTTTTTTCTCCAAACATTTGCCACAAAATATTTACAGGAAATAAAAACAAAAGGGAAAATAGCTGAAAAGTTGCCAGTGTTTATTCATGGCCATAAATATTTTTTCGGTCCATAAAAGAAGCAAGAAATTAAAATTTCTATAATTATAAAGTGGTTCGTACGTGCTGATAATAACACGAAGGGACAAAAGAAAAGAGAGGAAAACATCTCTACAACCAACACACAACATACTTTACAAAAAAATTCACAAGAAGAGCATTGACATTCTTAATAAAATCTATAAGGGAGAGGTTTGGACCCAGTTCTCTTAACGAAAACATGTAAACACGGCGCACACATGAGCCCCGAATAAAAATGGTAGTATATATATGAGTCAAGCTGCAAAAATGAAAAGTCTTTTGTTTTTTGTGTTTTATTTTTTTTTCTTTGCTTTGTGGTGAAACTCCCTATCGTGCCTCCAAGACAAGTCTCTATAATTTCTCTCACCAAGTCCACTGTTGCGTTTGCACCAAATGATGTGCTGTGGGGAACTGTGGCGTGGCCGCGGCGCTGTACTGCGCGTTATACTGCATGTGTTGGAGTGACTGGGCACTGTAAGCCGAGAAGGGGATCCCGGCCTGAAAAGTGGCCGCCAAGTCCTGAGCTTTAAGAGTGTGACAAGGCTTTCCATCCCTGACTAAGACGGGCACGGCCACCCGCCTGGGAGAAGGGAGATGGGTCACTTCCATACCTTTCTCGGCCCGGGCTCTCTTCATCTTATACCGATGGTTCTGGAACCAGATCTTCACTTGGGTCGGGGTGAGGCGGATCAGGCTGGCCAGGTGCTCCCTCTCCGGGGCGGACAGGTACCTCTGCTGCCTGAAGCGGCGCTCCAGCTCGTAGGTCTGCGCCTTGGAGAACAGCACCCTCCTTTTCCGCTTCTTACCGGAGTCGCTGCCGCCGCTGCTGGAAGTTTCCTTGTCGTTGTCCGGCGATTCGTCGTCCGCGGACGGCTCCGGGGACTTGGCCGAGTCCTGAGAGCTGGCGGATAGACCGTGCACTGCGGCAAGAAACGGGAGAAACACTGTCAAAATGTTATGTTGTAAAGTTCTCAGAGACATTTATCACAAACACAAGACATTTTATCATAAATAAATAAAAAAGTTTGGATGCATTAGAAATGAATCATGCGTCTGTGCAGTGAGGAAAATCACCTGTTACTAAAAGATCTACGAGAAATACAACATTTTTATGAGGCAGGATAAAACACAATGAGGTTTTTAGCTGATTTCAACTCTTTGCTGCATGTTGGAAAGCAGCAGCAGCAGCAGCAGCAACAATTCTTCAGCCCAAATCTCCACAAGCAGGGCGAGTCAGTGAAGCATTAAAAGGTGCATTGTCTGCCTGTAAATCCCCACAGAATGCAGCCTTATATTTCACACCGTTGTCGTACTCTGAATAACTTACAGCCCCTCGATTAATTATTTTATTTTTTACCCTTTCCGCGTTGCTTTATCGATCAAATTCTTACAATGCAAAGTGCTTGAGCTCTAAACGCAGCATGCATTTGTTGAGCATGTAAACGCCTTAAGACGAGCGCAGCAGCGCACGGTGCATAAAGATGAATGCTGCATGCCACCCAAGGGCATCGTTAGGGTGGGATAGGAGGCTGCATGCCATCAATTGTGGCTTAGAGTTGCCATATAGGTTGAAAATGTCACATAAGTTATTATCAGCAAGATCAACAAGGATTCTTAGACACTACTTACATGAGTATTGAATACTGTCCGTTGTAGCAAGCCATCGCGTGTAAGGATTGTCACTACTGTCATAAAATGGGTTCTTTAAAGGCAGATTTTGAACGTTTTCTAGTGGACTTTGCACCAAAACTCCAGTGTTTTTCGTCGTGGACGTGGTCTCCGATCCCTCCGTGTCTTCCTCCGCTCCGGTGATAGATCCCTCTTCGTCATTTGTGTCAGGAAGGTCCAAAATGTCCTTTACAGAAAAGCCCGTCTTTGTGTTGGTCAACGACATATTCTGGTGGGGGGGAAATATGCAGGGAAAAGTTGCTGCACCAGCTTTTCGGACAATCCGGCTGTTTTGAAACAAACAAACAAAGGAGAAAAAAAAATCAGAGGCGATGTTTCAGGAAAAAAAGCAGGATGAGAGTAAGAGTCGCTCTACGCTGAGATACAGTGAAAGGAGCCACTGTGGATAACCATTGCCTGAGCAAGTAGCAGAGGATTCAGTCTGTAAGTCCAGGGGAAGGATGCCAAAGTGGCTGAAGTGCTATATGTGGCTCATGGATACTGTGCTACTGCTGGGTGCTAGAGGGAAATAAGCCATTACCTTGTCCGATCAGTCCATATAAGGT